>CM046835.1:46891471-48117841 GCA_025618425.1 Heliocidaris tuberculata
TAGGTTTTGGTTACTAGTTTTTTTAATTGAAAAGAGATAAACATTTGTGTCCTATAGAGATCAGTAGTACAGGTTATGATTTAATTACATTAAATAAACAAAAAATGTTTGCTAATAGAATTTATACACGCCCTAAGGTGTGGCATTGTGTGCTTTACGACTCAAAATGCGTTATCACGTGTAAGATTGTGGACTATCATCAGATCATCAGATCATAAGCAAAGCCTCTGCCTTCCCTAAAAAAAAAATCCGTGATACAGATTTGATGACAGAACAGTGCCCTATATCACATTAGAGAGATTCATTACTGTAATATTTTTACAGTTTTTATAATTCTTTAATGTGAATGAGTATATTATGTATGGTTTAGGGAGGGCGCCTACAAATTCAAATTAACTTTTCAAATTAACATTTATTTTCTTCCACTGATTTTGACAACATTCAACATCTGTTCAAATAGTACAATTTACCTGCATATAAAGTAGTATCACTACAATCAAGAACTTGCAAAATTACAAGGAAGAAGGCGCAATCCCAATTAGCAGATGCTTGTAGCGGGGTACACCTGAATACACAAATAAACAAATCATAATATCCAAGCTTCACTTGGTGCTTCAAAGATTTTTGCTGAATGAATCTGTGATCTATCAAAATTGTATTAATTTTCAATGAAAGCATTAAAACTTAAAAGTGTATAAAAATACATTATTCTTATAAGATGTGTTAAGTTACTGGATTTATAACATTAATGGGGTTCGGATCAACAGCTCACCTTTAACAGGAAGATCAATGTGCAGGCATTTGAAGATATATATGAAGAATACGGATGAGTTAATAAAGCAGAATTCTAAGGGTGACTCAGCATTAAAGGCCAATTCCACATTAATATCAAGTTGATTTGAATAAATAGAGTAATAATAAACAAACATAACCGTGAAAATTTCACTGAAATCGGATGTAAATAAGAAAGTTACGGCATTTTGAAGTTTTGCATTATTTCTTGAAACAGTGATATGCATAATATGGGCGGTATGCAAATGAGTGAACCGATGATGTCACACACTCACTTTTCCTTATGTATTTTATTATATGAAATATTAGATATTTCAATTTTTTGCTTCAATAATGTAAAACATGGTTTGACTCGTTATGTAAAATCATCATTATTGTAACTTATTTTGATACAAGGAAGAGATTCTTTATTATCACATCCATAAAAATTGAAATATTTGAAATTTCATATAATAAAATACATAAGGAAAAGTGAGTGTGTGACATCATCGGTTCACTCATTTGCATACCGCCCATGTTATGCATATCACTGTTTCATGAAATAATGCAAAACTTCAAAATGCCGTAACTTTCTTATTTTAAATCCGATTTCAGTGAAATTTTCACTGCTATGCTTGTTTAATTTTACTCTTTTTATTCCAATCAACTTGATATCGGTGTGGAATTGGCCTTTAAATCTAATCAAGTTATTATGATAATGTTTTTGTTTTTTATAATTAACAAAGATGTTTGAAAATAGCTTTTGCGCTCTGCTTATTTTTTTTTCCTTCTGATTTAAATATCTTTACTATCTGACTTCCATAGCAATTAATATTTTGATTAAAATGCATAGGAAAAAACAGTATTTCTACAATTTTCTACTCTTCCCTCCAAATTGTGATCTTCTTTTAAAAGTACAAAGTAAGCCTAACTATCGCTAAGAAAGGAGGTCTTCTCCAGAAGTGAAGTCTTTTTAAAATAATGGTTGTCTTATCAATATGGGTTTAGAATAACATTTGAAGACAAACTTTTCTTGTGACAATTTAATGTCCTTTTTGCTGAGACACGTGGGGACGTTTACTTGGTGACGATGCCTTGAAGGAGATCAATAGGAAGTGGAAAGATGATGGTAGAATTCTTCTCTGCTGAGATGGTATTGAGAGTCTGCAGGTACCTCAGCTGAAGGGCCGATGGAGATTCTGCAATAGTATCTGCAGCTTCCTTCAGGGCACGAGCAGCATTCTGTTCTCCTTCAGCAGCAATCACCTTAGCCCTGGCCTCTCTGGAAGCTTCAGCCTCAGCAGCCATGGCTCTCTGGAGCTGGACAGGCAAACGAACATCCTTGATCTCAACCCGCTCTACTTGGATACCCCAGGGGTCGGTGTCATGGTCCAGGGTGGACTGCATGTAGTGACTGATGCCCTCACGTTCTGCCAGGATCTCGGCGAGGTTCTTGGTGCCCAGGACATTACGAAGCGTTGTCTGTGCCAGTAGTCTAGTTGACTTGCTTGCGTCTTCTACATTAGCGATGCTGATGGTTGCATTCTTGACACGATAGAAGACCACAGCATCCACGGAGATCGTCAGACTGTCCCTAGTCAGGATTTCTTGAGGAGGGATATCAAACGAAATGGTACGGAGATCTACCTTTCTGTAATCTTCGATGCAAGGCAGAATGAAGAACAATCCTGGACCTTTAGCACCGCCAGACAGCAGACGTCCAAGCCTGAAGATAACTGCTCTTTCATACTCCTGTACCACTTTAATGCAGACAAAAAGTGAAAATGGCAGCGTGCAGATCACAATTATCACCGACAACACCATTAGTAAGATTCCACAACAACCGATTCCTTCTTGTGAGGAGGTCTCTCCAATCACTCCGATTTCTATATTTTCTTCTCCTCGTTTCGCCATTATCTAGTCTTTTATCTTTTCCAATCGCTTCTCAGTCGCCTTTTAAAGTAGTATTTCTATCCGACAGAAGTTGCAATTTTTCGTTGTGATCAGTAGCGGAATATTATTAAAATGCTCAGTGATAATCCTCAGTAAAAATAATGCACTACGTCGCTGAATGGGTCAAGAGCCTGATTGAGGTGTACGTATGTACATCGGCTCAATATGGTGAATATATCGTCCAACGATAAATGCATTCAGTTACGTAAGCCAAGTTTGTCAAAGTGGACATACTATTTACGCTGTGTCATGGTATTTTTCCACTCATAGACCACTTTGTATTACGTAACGTCAGAACAGTTCGTGTATTGATTTTGTGAAGTGTCGCCACCATGTACATAATCCAATGAATGAGTAGGTTCTTTAAACACATTATAGTAGAATTGAAAATGTAATGAAGGCCTACAGCAGGCTTGCGAAGGGCATCCAACCACCCCCCCCCCCCTGTTGACTAATGTTGACAGTAGAATTGCATGAGAGAGACTGTGCAAAAAAGTGTTACATTAAGCTAGAAAATACGCCTGTAAATCTACATAAACATAACAATTTTAAAATCATTTCCTAGAAATATACAATTCAGATTTAGTTTTTTATATATATTTATTCACGACACAATAATAAACACGTGTAAATAGGAAATTTCGATAAATTATCATTCGATAGATTTTAAAGCCACATTATGTACCATTATAAGACCAGTAAGAAGTCACTATCGTAGAGAAAATGGTCTCCATAACTTCTACCAAATATTTTAAAGGAATTTTATTGATTCCCGATGTGACAGAAACTATTTTCCCTTCATATTGAAGTGTTGTTATGTGCGAAATACCAAACCTTATTAGGAGGCTGTGCAGGTGTAAAGAACCTGTCCCGGTACAGTCTCTAAAACATGGCTATAAGGTTCTTCGAATGGTGTGCCCCCTCCACCCCCCCCCCCCCCCCCCCCCCCACCACCTCCTCTGTCATGACAGGAAATCATCACCCCCTGTTCGGTCCTACTAAAGGCAGCCAACAGCAGCCAACAGCAGCCAACAGCCGCCAACAGCAGAGTTGAAAACTAGCCGAAAACAAATCCCGGAGCAGTCAAGAAACAACCAAAACGCTCCTTAAATGTTGCTAAGGCTATTCTGAATATTATGGTACGAAATCAGCAAAAAATAAGTTATTTTAGGGCCTAAAATCAGCAAAAGAATAAAATTATTTTTAAAAAATGATCGATATGGTTGTTGGCGGCTTTTAGTAGATCGGACTCTTGGCGGCTCTTGGCGGCTTTTGGTAAATCGATTACCGTGTCTTGGTATACTGTTGGCTGCTGTTGGCTGCTGTTGGCGGCTTTTAGTAGGACCCCCGCTGTTAAAACAACCTTGTTTACGAATCGATGAATCGATGAATCATGAATCTGATCGATGAAGACCCAGCTAGGCTAATAGGATAAGTTGTCACTAGTTACTAAAATCAGTCACATTTTTCAATTGTTCGTATGTCTTCTTTTTTTTCCCCTTCTTCTTTCGGGTACTGCCCAACACCCCTAAAAGAGGTAACACGGGTAGTGGTAGGGTACCAAGAAGTTTTGCTTATTATTTGTTTTGCTCAGGAAGGTAGTTGTGGACTTTAAACGTGTCTTTATCGAGGATTGATTTTATGGTATTGGGTAGATTATTCCAGTCTGTGATTGAACAGGGTATGAAATGGTATTCATAACAATTTTTATTATTTGCAATTGGAATTAAGCTATTTGCTGAATGTGTTTCTCAAATTCCTTTGGACCGGGCGCAGAATAATACTGCAGAAGCGATTGCCTATTATTAAAATACGAGGGCTCATAATAGAATGGTAGATGGTAAATGTCGAAAGGTAAGTGGTACATGATGAATTGCGTACATGAGAGGAAGAAGGAAACAACTCCATTCATACAGGTTTTTTTTTTTTTTTTTTTTTTTTTTTTTAGTTATTAGATAAAGACTTAATATTTTGATAGGTGTAAGATATTTCCTCTTTGCATTGAACATGTAATACATAAACCTGCATTATTTCACATAGACAACCCAAGATACCTTACAGTAATATCCATGTTAAAGTGTCAAAGTATTTTCCTTGGGTTTTTAAAAATCTCAAAATGCGTCTGTTGTTGAAAGCTTAATGTTTTCCTCATAGAATCCATTCCCCTTCTCTCTTTATCTCTATTATATCTCCATTATTTTTACATTTTGAATAATTTATAGACGCGGCGAAACTGAAGTGGTTTTATTGACCATTTGGTTTTCTAGTTAAAAGGAAACGACAATACCTTCCAATTCCGCTTACTGGGGGGGGGGGGGACGTTAAAATTTGCAGATAGCATATTTCAAATGGACGAGTCATTAATAAGAGTAAAGGAATTTCTTTTCTTTTCTTTCCGTGACTGCCAATTTAAATAGTCTTTTTATATCAATATGAGAATACAAATATGGCTATTAGATATTTAGTAACGTTTAAGTTTACCCTTGGCATTTCTTTCTTCCTTTCTTTCTTTATTTCATTATTTCTTTTTTCTTTCTTCTTTCAGGTTCCTGACCTTTACGCTTCTATTGTCAACACTGAGCAATTGTATAGGGATCATTAATTTTATAGGAAGATCATATGACGCTACTCGATGCGATTACCGCACATCAATGAATAAGATGAATCTTGGATCCTCCATGATTTTTTTTTTTAAATTCTTTTTTGTTTACTTCCTTATCATTATTATCATTATACATTCGCAGTGAGGGGGTGGGGCGGGAAATCGTCCGAGTCAATGGTGATCCATGTATTTCAGCAAGAGAATCAAATTTCTAGGCGTGGATAAATATTTTGATTTGTACTTTTGGAGATATTTCAGATTTATTCCAATTCATAAAGAAAGGAGTTCAGTTTTGCTGTATTGTGATTTACGTATACTACTAGATGCTAAAAAAACAGTGGACACTTTTGTTTGTTAACAACTCAAAATTATACGTGCTATCAGACTGAGGTTTTTACATTACAAAGTTGAAGGATGTAAAATATATTGGAAGCAAGTTTTATTACATTTTCTAAATATTGCTTTGAATATTTGATTAGATTAAAACAAGGCCACAAAAACTTCGTGTATCAGTAATAGACCTGTTCACAAAGTTATTCAAATTTCCTGGGGACCTAGTAACGAGGTATTCCATTAACCTGTTATTAATGAATGAACTGCAACACGGTACTTGGAATCCAGTTTGCATACATTACTTGTTGCTATGTCTGACAAGCCTCTGACAAGCTTTCGGGTTGTCAAGAACAACCTTTGTTTTAAAAGTATGCATACACTTTGAATATATTTGTGAACAGGCCTATTAGGTAAGAATACAACAATTGCCATTGTGCATTGCAGCTGAAATTCCAGAACACTTTTTAAACCCAGAGTGATGAATCATTAATGACACTGGCCAGCAAAATAGACCTGTTCACAAATATTAATGAATGAACTACAATACGGTACTTGGAATCCAGTTTGCATACATTACTTGTTGCTATGTCTGACAATCCTCTGACAAGCTTTCAGGTTGTCAAGAACAACCTTTGTTTTAAAAGCTAATATGTATAAAATTTGAATATAACAGGTTAATGGAATACCTCGTTACTAGGTCCCCAGGAAAGAAACATCCTTAAATTTGAATAACTTTGTGAACAGGTCTATTGCAATTGTTTTGTTCTGAATTAATTACTGATACAAACTGTGGCCTTGATTTTTCAAAAAGTGAAACATCTAATTGAATATTCAGAGCAATATTTTAAGAAAAGTATTCAGAGTTATGTAATAAAACTTGCTCTGAATAAATTTTACATCCTTCAACTTTACAATGTAAAAACCTCAGTCTGATACGAGATACAATTTTGGAGTTATTAACGATCAAATGTGTCCACTTTCTATAAGGAGGTACATGAATCCAGTTTTCACTTTCTCTTTATCAGTTGCGTATCTGGACTTCGGCGTCGGTTGTAAATGTATGCATCAGGTGTAAGTGCAAACAAAATTTATACAGTGAAGCATGGGAGTCTGGAGATGACCTAGAATGTTGTCTCCTTTGTAACTCTTATGCAAGTAGTAAGGATAGTTAGAGGTAGAAGAATGTTGTCCCCTTTGTTACTTTTGTGCTTGGTATTTAAAAACCTGTGTAGCCCCATTTCTAGTGAGGGATGAGGCCAAGTAATCAGAAAGTAGTCCTGGGGAGCGTTTCATCAAGCGTTTTGTCAGTGATTTTTACTGACAAATTTGCTCTCAGCCAATCAGTTGCAAGGATTTCAGTAGCTTATAACAGTTGTTGGTAAAAATCACTGACAAAACGCTTGATGAAACGTTCCCCTGGGGTTCGAGGTATTTGACGCCAAGTGAGGTATTTAGGACATATGGGGAAAACAATGTTCTGCTGTTTAGCATATTGTTCGTCATATCATTAATTTTGGCATGGATAGTTTTAAATGTTTATTAGAAAGTGGAGGGATATTAACGTTAGGTGATTGGGTCACAGGCAAGATTTGAGGAGATTTGAGGCTATCTCATCGCTACAGCCGATGTTACTGAAGAGCAAGGGTGTTGATCGTAATGTTGTTGAGGCGGTCCTGGCAGACATGGGCAGGGAATTGTAAGTTGCTTATTCTCATTCATTATTTAGAAGTTGAATGCTTTAGGATGTGTTTTGGAATACTTTTTATCCCTCTGAAGATGCAGTGAAATAAAACACTGGTCACTTGTGTATAGTCTAGTGAAGAGCGAGAGCCTGGCCAGGTTAGCGTTTATTAATCAAAACCTCACAGTAAACACCAATTCTTATGTAGGCCTGCTACATAATCAACCTTTCCTAATTGCTTCCAGTTTCCTTCAAAATGTCATCGCAACTGTAATCGCATGGTTATAACTTAAGTTTATTTTTAAATAATGCTGACAAACGGCACCAACACCTTTCTACCGGATATACTAGGGGCAAGTCTCTAGAATCTCTCACAAGCAAAACAAATGAGAAAGCAAAAAAATCATGAAAACAAAATCAAATTTGGTAGGAGGGGCACACAATCAAATTCAAAGCACAACTCTTTTCAAATAATTTTAAAGTGAAGATGTGTGACACCAAGATCTGGATACCCAATAATGTTTTGTGTAAATTGAAACCTTTATAAGACTAGTCTAGACCATAGTTCTGAAAAGGAAACGGCTTCTTCGAATAACAGAAATCCATAGCGAATGGCAGTTTCTGAATGTCAATTTATTAGATAATGAGCTCTAAGAAATTATATCCACAAATAGAACATTTTTCCATGAAAAAACAAACGATGGGTATTTCCTCTTTCGGTATTATATACGTACTGAACAAAATGATTTATTTTCGAAATGCGATATCTGGTAAGTATTATAGATATTTCTATTCATATTACATTATACTGTTTTAATATACTGTTATCGATGAAGTGATGACCGACATAGTTGGTTGAAAATGTTAGCGGTTGAACCAAGGAGCTTCAAGAGCTGGAGTCACATGTAGCTCATTCCCTTTGAACCATGTTCGAAGCCGCCAAGGAAAAATATGTCAGGCATGTGCTTAACTGGATCTTTCTTGCAGATAAGAAGACAAAAGATTCCTGCCTGGCTGCAAACTTACGGGCCATTTTCAAAGGAAAATATGCTTTTGTAATGATAATTACTTTTCGCTATCACTAGTCTGATGATGATATGAGCAGTTCACAGTGCTTACCTTTACTGGGGGCAAGCGAAAAGAAATTGTACAAAATTCCCTGATATATGAATCAAAATTGTGCGACTGGGCATGTGTGGGCACTAAAAATTGCAATTTTTATTTTCGTTTGCAGGGAGTAATCGGAAGAGTGTCAAATTGGGGATTTTAGGATTGTAAAATTTTACCTTTTTCCCACAAATTGAAACTACTATCATACAATATAGCCAAATTTCTGGACACAATTAGGCTTTTGTATTCAATTTTATCATATGTGAAAATTTCACTTTGTTTATTCAAATAAAAAGTGAAATATTCTCGATTTTCATTTGTGATAAAAATCACTGCTCAAGCTTTCCCATGAAGTTGGCGGCTTGGAACATCGGACTTCAAAGGCTACAGCGCACCTGTAAATCCTTAGAAAGGAGCAGCTGCTTGAGATAATTTGTTGCCAGTTGGAACTCCAGCTCTTGAAGCTCCTTGGTTGAACAAAATAATATCAAAGTTCTCCTGATGAGATCTGAATTTTTCAGAACGAAGACAACTAGAAACCATGCAATGCGAACCGGATTCAAAATATCTGTTTTAATATTTATCGAACTTAGTGATTATGCTGTACTTTGCTATGCGAAAAACTGAATAATAGTTGCATAATAATTTGCATATTATGCAAATTTGATTTAAGACACAAAAGAGCATCCAATGTTGCATTATAAAACATGATGCACGTTACTAACGCTAAGTTCTCAATATAATTATGGAATTGAATAAAACAATCGTTAGACCTAGGTAAAGAAGATAATTATTTACAGAAATTAACTGAAATCGTTATTTCTCACAATTTTGCTCAAAAGTTATTAAATTAACTCTTAAACGGAAAATGAAATAATCAAGGAGGTACTAGGCAAGCTTGCCTAGTACCTCCTTGGAATAATCGCTCTTCAACAATTCCTTCTGTAATTCGTCTTCCGAATCAATGATTAGCAGTTCCTGAATGCAATAATGTTCCTATATTGTTATAGTCATGTTGTTGTTTTGTTCATTATGATGTCACTATATGCTATTTCCTTCCTCCCTTCTCATTCTAATTCTCTCCATCCTCTGTTCTCACCTTCCATCATTTTCTCTTCGCAATGAATAATTCATGACTATAATCATTGTTAGTCCCGGTTTCTCTCTTTATGCATGCTGTCGGTTCCCTGCCATTTTATTCAGTCATGATGTAATCTATATTTAGAACTTTGTAAAGAATATTTTTATCTGAATTGTCGTATGGTGAAAATACTTGATCACACATACACTTTTTATTGGAGCTCTCGTTTATTATAGTGTATTTATTAATGTATGCATTAGCATCTGTACTTATTTCCCAATGGCTACAATAGGTATTCAAGTATTCATCATGTTGATGAGTCTTTTGTGATGAAGTTGGCTTTCAGAAGCCTTTGTTACCAATGCCGTTTATCATTTGTAATCATAAGCTTCGTTTCACCTTTCATGACGTAAGGTTAGGGGTCGTTTGAATTATGTTCTACACTTTGACTCTTTCAGTGCCGATGTCACATAATATGTGACAGATAGACTTGTCATTTTCATTCACCCATTGCTCGAACACAGGAAAGGTATATGGTGGTCAATGTATATCAAAGTTTTGAGCATAAATCAAGCATTCTAAATTTATGATAATAATTATATGCTACCATAAAAATTTTCAGAGAAAATTGCAAATTTTAAAAAAGATATTACATTATTTCAACATTATACAATAGCAAACAAATGAGAAAGCAAAAAATAATGGACAAAAAAGAAACTCAAATGTAATGTTCAATAATTCTGATGAATAAAGTTGGGTAAAGTAATAATGTTTGGTATCATAAATGGTAATACATTTCTTGCAACTTTTGTACACAATATTTTGTGATGCAACTCTTCATTCTTCCCTTCATTTATTCTCTTATGCTGTTTTTATGCTTTTCACAAATCACCTGTAGCTTTGATCTCGGATTTGTTCATAATAATTATGCTCTTGATTCAGTATGTGCAGGACATGCCTTTCATTTTTTTTTTTTTTTTTTTTTTTTTTTTATGAAAGAACTTATAATTACTTTTTGGATTGCAATATTCTACGTAAATATCCATTTAGACAACTGAAATTTTACAGAGAATTTTATGATAATTCCTTTCAGTGGCGGATTTAGGGGGGGGGCAATCCCGGCCCGTGCCCCCCCCCCCCTTAAAAAAAAAAAATCCAATGAATTGAGCGACTTTTGGAGGGCTGGTGAGACCAAAAAAATACGGATCTCCCTCCAAGCAGTTTCCCAAACTTGACAATCCTGCATTTGTGTGCCCCCCCCCTTTATACAAAATCCTTGATCCGCCCCTGATTCCTTTGGTTTGTTTTAAATACAATGACATTATTTGCATAGTGTTAAACAAACGCTCATAACTCACTTACTGTTTCTTAAACTATAATTCTTTACTACGATTTTACTCATCATCATGCTACACGAACCTGAAACTACTCTGAATATTTTGGTATTGCCCAATGAAGATTTTTTTTTTTTTTTACTTCGTAATATAGATTTCATCTTTCAAATGTATTTCCATTTAATTTTTGCTGCTTCGACAATATTATTCACTATGTTACTTTTGTTTATTGATGTTTTCATTATCAGCTTTTAGCTGAAAGTCTTGCTTTTTGATAAACCATAACAATTCAATATAATTTAATTCATGCAGCCCCACCCTGAGAATTTTGAAATTATCGAAATTCGGGCAACAAGCGCCTCATTTTCGTACAACCATAACCTCATATTCGGGCAGCGATATGGTCTACTTTTATTTTATTTTATTTTTTATCCTATTTTGAATATTTCAATGAAAAAATGACAGTTTCACCATAAAATGTGTCATATATTTTGCTCAAAACATGCTCGTTGGCATAATTTAGAAACTTAAAAATGGATATTGGGGCAAAAAACATTAGCGCCGAGCAAAATTGTGCCCGTACACATACAATTTTTTTTACTACCCAACACTTTTGCTAGTCAGTTTTCGGAATTTAAATCTTATGCATGCTTAGCGGACAAAATCGCCCTTGTCGTGTCGGACGATAACATCAACCTGCGAAATGGAGATTGACAAAAGAAGAGAAATTGTTCTCGATAGCTGAATGAAATTCTCGTCCAGTATAGCAGAGAAGAAGTATGAATCGTGTTTCAATACAGAAGGAAAATGCCAAAAGTAGGTCGTGTTTCTTTGAGTAAAAACAAAATAAGATTAAACGGGCAGTGAGGTCCATTGAAATCGGCACTCGTTGTCCGAAGCGACCACTTAACTGCAACCAAAAGAAAGCCGTCCTCGGTCACAAAGAAGTGACAATGATTACGTAATACCTATTCTTCTGCATTGTACTGTTTTCTAAGTAGATTGAAATGTATTTTTAGAATGGAAGAAATATCGATTGCAAAGCTGAGACAGGAAAGCGATGGTTTGATTTGTAAATGTAACTGTAATAGTGGGAAAGTGGAATATGATCTGTTTTTTTTTTTAATAGAAACTATTTAGTCTCGAAGAAAATGTCAGATGCCGTAATAGGTTAGTTGAGGACACAATTTTGTGGAGCTGTGGAATAAGTTCATTAATATCACCTTGAATATGTAATAGTTTACAGTTTATTTCCACGGGGAAACGACGCATGGATGTATCATATTATTCTGTCTGCAGCGTCATTATTTTCAGTCTAAAGTTTTTAAAAGTCATTTATCTGTGTAATATATTTTCAGTCGCGGGTAAATTAAATATAAGATTGGTTCTTTGCATTGTTTTAGCTGAAGGCATATAGGGTACGCAGCATTACCTATCAAATGTATTCTTAATTCAGCGTTTGTTTCTTCTTCCTTTTTTTCAGTTTTATATTGCCGTCGATTTTGCTGCAAGTATGAATAATTACTTTTCGTATTTGTTTTATTGTTTAATGAATTTTGATGACCGATTTCTCACCAAATTATTTTCGTAACAGTATAACCTTGTAATACCAAATGCAATGTTCTGTTGCTTAAATTCCCTTTAAAAATTAGGAAATATATATCACAAACTACTCTGGGTGGAACAATTGTCAAAAGTCTTAGAAAGTTGTCGAGTTATGATCCCCACCCGTTCAGAAAATTATTCGAGTGACATTCGTGTATTCGTGCCCCCTCCCCCATGGATTGACGTTAAGGTATGAAAAATTGCGTTACTGGCATTACGAAAATTATTCATTAGACCTGTTCACAAATATATTCAAATTTTATGCATACTTTTAAAACAAAGGTTGTTCTTGACAACCTGAAAGCTTGTCAGAGGCTTGTCAGACATAGCAACAAGGAATGTATGCAAACTGGATTCCAAGTATTGTAGTTCATTCATTAATAACAGGTTAGTGGAATACCTCGTTACTAGGTCCCCAGGAAAGAAACATCCATAAATGTGAATAACTTTGTGAACAGGTCTATTTTGTTAAGTGTCTCAGCCAGACCCTAGATTAATTTAGGGGGCTTATTTGGCCATTCTTTGTCACACGTTTGGTGCAATTAATTAATAATTGCATAGATCATGGATTCATGGAGTAATTTCTGTATACCAATCAAAGGGATGATCCAGGCACTGTGACGGCTTCGGCTCCCTTATTGATAAAAAGACATGAAAAACAAGCCTAAAAAAAAAAAAAAGGGGGCCCTCGGACCCCCTTTCGGATCCTCGGGGGCCGATGACTTTTCCAAATCACAATCCTGGGGAAAATTTACTGCTGGAGAAAAATTGGCCCCCGCACCCTTTCACGTTTGTCATTATCATCATACCTTAGATTATTGTTATTTTTGGGGTTAGTGGCGGATCAATTATTATCTGCCGGGGGGGGGGGGGGGAAGTTTTCACATTTTCATGTGCTTTTTCAGGTGCCGCCGGGGCAGAAATGGGGCCACATTTATACCAGATCAGTTTTGCCACCCCCCCCCCCCCCCATTAACCCCCTTGGATCCGCCACTGTTCAGTGCATCGTTATCATAATTTGCTGTGGCGTTATTATACTTATCATCACTGTCATCATTACCATTATTATGATTTGCATCATCTTCCTCCTCCCCATTCTAATTATCCATATTATCTCTATAATTACAATAATTATATTTGAAAAAAAATCATCCTCATTTGGAATATAAACCTGATTATCTTCCTTAGCAATGTTATCTTCATTATCATCATTATCACTATCATCATTTTCATTATTACTATTTTTACTATTACTACTATTGTTTATTAAATTACTACTCCATTACATCTCCAAGTCATCTTTGTGATGAACCAGTTGTTGTAATTGTCTTCACCTTCTTTTCCACATTTTAATGTCATCTTTATCATCAACCATTTCCATCATCATCATCATCATCATCATCATCATCCCCATCCCGAGATAGCTTCAAGGAGCTGCTGAAAGGGATTATCACTTCAAGTTCCAAGGTTTATCACCACCATTATAATGTCAAGCAGATCATATACATGTATAGGTGTCTGACATACAGGACTCCAGTGGCGGATCCAGGGGGGGGGGCCGGGCCCCCTACCCTGGGACCAAAAAAGGGGCCCCAAAAATGCTGAGGACCTTTTTTTTTTTGCTTGTCAAAAAATTTTGTAAGGATTGAGCCCCCTCCCTCAAGAAATCCTGGATCCGCCACTGCAGGACTCTGTGTGGATAACAACATTTTTTATAGAATCACAACAATTGACACAAATCAAGTTCGTTTCATGATGTATTTTATATGAAATTGGTCCATTTCTTGGGCCCACATGATTTCAACAATTACAAAACAAACAAATGCTGAATTCACAACTTAAGATCACAACACAAATGTGCATAACTGAGGTTTTAAAACAATGAATAACTTAAATACATTGTAATGAAAATCATTATAATTCACAACAGATTGTATCAGTCATATACATAATTATTTCAGACATGATAAAATAATCACAAAATCAAAGAGGACTCGCACAGAAGAAAATTTAGATGCAAATGGTGGTCCAAATTAACTGCGAAATCCCAGGTTTTTGCTGACCAAGCTACATCATTTTCGGAGTAATTTCATTCATATGATTCATGATTTCAATTTTAATTTCTTTCTTTTTATTTAAGGAAAATATAGTTCCCACTATACTGGTGGTACTAATGAATATTTCATCTAATGTACATAAATATGAATACATAAACATGCTAATTCACATATATTATCTTTTTTTTTTTTACAACTCTTTACTCTTTCTATACAATGAAACCATGATTATGTTAAATCACTTATATTTTTCTTCATAATGGTATCCAAGAAGTGAATATACTACTCTGCCTTATGAATACCTACTAAATTGCATTTTATGCAAATATCATTGCAGTATTTTAAAAATTTGTCCAGATTTTAGGCAGAAGCCATACGAATTAGCATTCTTCTATCTCTCCTCCCTTCAATACAGAAAAAAATCAAAATAAATTTCCACTTTGGAAGTGTCAATTCAAATTTGTTGCTCAATAATACAAGCATTATTACCCCCTTCAACATGTACTCGAGTATCTAAATATTAAATTTACAAAAATGATTGTATCAGTCCTATCTGAAACTGATTAGTAAATCAGACTTTTTGAAAAAAAAATTGTTTGAACTGCAAAATGTAGCACCAAGCAATATAAACTTCAACAAACCCCATGTGGAGAACATGAAAATGCTCTCAAACTTGTTTCTAAGGACAATGCATGAGGGCAAGTCCAGGATAATTTGATCATGAGGTGTCACGTATCTTACCCAGAATAAAGAAAATTAATAAAAGTTAAGATCGTATGTATTATTTTCCTTGTTATTTGATCAGATCCAAGCTCTCATATGGCTATCAACCTGATAGAATCATTGTGTTTATTCAAATCGTGATGTCGGTAATGTAACGTAACTTGGTCAAGAATAGATACATTTCGTATCAAAAGTCAATGCCACATCAGTAACATATGGGAAAAATCACCTTGGAATTGCCCAAGAATAAATAAAAAAAGAAGAAGACATTTAGGTTTAATAGTCAATGCCACAAACTTAAAAATCGCCATTTCCTGATGGCACATAATCATGCAGTCAAATGTTCCTGAGTAGGTCTGTCTGTACAGACTGGCTTTAAGAAATAAAATGAGAGTGATGATGATGGTAACTATACGATACATCAATCACAAATCAATGCATAGAAATCAATCTTGGAGTCGGTTGCAGAGATTGGAGGCCAACAATCATTCTCAACATACAGTCTACCGTAAAAACAATCATTCTCAACATACAGTCTACCGTAAAAACCAGAAATTTTTGGGCGTGCATGAAACTTTCACAAATTTCCAGAGCCGTTAACCTGTTGGGTATGACTTGATTTAGGTATAACATGCATTTTCCGTAGAATCTCGGGCATAGCATCCAGTGGGTTAAGATTCCTGGAAGTAGAGAGATCTACAATTTCATGCCACAAAATAATTGAATGGCAACTGTCACGACTTCTTCTATTCCAGAAAGTGGCCATCATTTAAAATTTGCCAGTTTCTGGAGGGTATCGAGTACTGTTATGATGTGATTGACTACTACGTGAAGCTGTAAAAATTATACATTTTGGTAAATTATTTGGATTATTATATCTTTTATACCTTAACATAACATAGTGTGTGACAGTCACCTTACATCCACCAATAAGTCATTGGAATTGTTTAGAAAACAGAATGATCAAAATTGGCTAAACTCAGCTATCAGAAAGAGGACTTCGTGTCTTCACATCAACTCTATATAATTTACAGACAAGTCATGTATAAAGGAAATTACATGAAGAATCTATAGTAATACCAATATTCCCATCTACTCATCATTAGGTTTGAAATCTTTACACATCTCTGAGATACCCTTCCTTCGTGATTGTAAATCAGATATCTGGCAATAAATTGCAAATTAAAGTCATTTTCTGGCAATCTCCACCCTTTGTCTTTATCTCTGCAACCACCCTTGAAGAGATACCTGAAATAAATAGAGGCACAATACAAGTACAGTATTGGAACTTGGACAAACAAAGCCAGTACAAACATAAGACTAAACATCATGGAGTTAAAGGGCAATCCAACCTTGGTAATAAGATGATTTGTGTGAAAGCAGAAAAATAAGAAAAACTGGATGGTGAAAGTTTGAAAGAAATTGGACAAGGACTAAGAAAGTTATGGATGTTTGAAAAATGAGATCACTACATCTATGCGAATCTCAAATTGGCAATTTGGTCAGTCAATTGTGACATTTTTGTGGACAACTCTCCCATTTGTCGTACACAAAAATATCATTAATTTGCAGTTTTCTTCGAGGCGCTTTTACCCTCGGAGCAGTACTCAAAATATATTGGAAATAGCATATTGTTATAGGTCCTCATGAAAGAAAAAGATCCTACTGAGTAATGCATTTTGAAAAAAGTGACATTTTAGTCATTTTGTGTGTTAGAGCAAATGGAGGAGTTGTCCACAGCTACATCACAGTGACATTACCTAAACGGCCAATTTGAAATTCCCATATGTATAGTGATTACAACTTTCAAAAATTCATCACTTTCTTATTGCTTGTCCGATTTCGTTCAAACTTTCACCAATCTGCTTCTCTGATTTTTCCTCTTTCTTTCAAAGCAACTTATTATTAAGGTTGGATTTCCCTTTAAAGATTAACTCATTAGCACATGATGACATCATCAAGTTCTAAACAGATATTGCACTAATCCTAGAACACATATTCACCTTTAAAGTTAACATAAAAAAACAACAAGAAAACCCATACAACAAAACTACTGTGACATTCTGATATCGTTATTGACTAAGCTCTAAGATTGTCCCTATAAAGAAAAGTTCACGTTAGAATCAGCAATTTCAATGGTCTACATGTTCAGCGTGAAAGTCAGAAGCCAAGATTTTTGCAAGACTGTACTCTGTGATTTATCAGTGTGGCACTTTGAAACATTACATGAGGTAGTTGTCACAGACATAAAGAATAATGACTTGATGTTTAGATGACTGCTGTTACACATGCATACAGGAAGTATATTCCAAATGATTTCTTGTCCTGCATTTCAAATGCTTCATCAACATTATACTAATGGGGATAAAATGAGAGAACTTGTAAAGCCACTAGCAAATCTACAACCAGATCACTACCTTTGACTGAATGTATCCACTAGTCCTTCTTAAACTCAAAAGGTACTGAATTGCAATCATTACAGAGAAATCCAGATTTGATCTCTTTTGGGTCAATAATGCAGAAGTTGTTGAGAAGCCAAAATAAAAGAGCTCCAATCTCATTTTTGAGAACTGTGTGAAGAAGCTGAAAAATAGTACAGTTGATTTTGAAATTTTAGTTTTCCTAAAACCTCTAGGCTTGTTTGTGAATATTTTCATAAATTGCACTAATTAATCATTGAAAATGAATATCATATCTTGTATCAATATCCCCCGTGGCCAAAAAGCAACAATAAATGCATCTTGTTCTGCATGTACGAAATATCTGAATTGTTTTTAACGAGTCATAATCCTCTGTTGCATAAATGTAGTGTACATCTCATCAGGTATCCTGTCACATATAATAATGAAAAACATTTTCTCAAAGGTCAGAAAACCTCACAGGTAATATGAAAACGATCTACTGATGACAGTGACAGTCCTTTCATAAAAAAGGAGATTCTACTGACATCAAGACCAATACTTCAATGATATTCAAATTTTGATACAGTTCACAAAAGGTATAAAAAAGAATTTCACAAATGACATAGGTATAACATGGACAGGGTGTGGGAAGTTATCAAAGTTACAAACAGTATATAAAATGGAGGCTCAAAGTTTTGGGGCAAGCAAGTTTGGGGATAAAAATGGTGTGAAGTGCAAAAAAAGCTGAAATATGTCAGATTATTCATGGGAAGACAAGCTAGCTGTTGATGAGGAGGACATACTGGAACAGAGGTTGCTCCTGTTGCCAAGGTGATCGCTGAAGTCGCCGATGGCATAGCAGCCATCAAAGACCTTGTTGCTGTGACGGCTGCTGTAGCTCTCCGCGTCAAAGTGCTCGCTGAAGTCTCCGCAGCTTGGTTCGCTGTTTTCATGCAACCCGCCTCCAATTGACCCTTTAGAGGTGAAGGATTCACCAACCAGAGTCGCGTCTGAAGGGTCGTCCCCAAAGAGACTACTAGTGGTGTCACCTGCCTGCATTAGGGTGGTATCAAAACACTCCTTGATGGTACCCTTACTACCAAACTCATCTATTATCCCACCGCTGTCACCAAAACTGTCCCTTATCCCACTCCTAACACCAGGACTGATGACTGAAAGAGGGTGGTCATCAGTAAAGTGTGTCTCACCAGCATTGCTCACGTACATCTCTTCAAGGAAGTCAAAGCAAGCGAGGGCTTCTTTCTCTGGATCATCAAAGCGATTGTAGAGAGAGAAGACGTCCATTTGAATGAGGGAAACTCGGCAGTAGACAGATTGGCGAACGACTTGTCTCTTCATCCCTGTAATAAAAATGAAAATGCAATCATTACAATGCCTGACAGTGATATCAATATTTGATTCACATGCCAATGAATCAACTCATCTAAATTTATTTCACTTTCTAAAAGCCACGACTGATATGCACAAACAACTAAATTACATATATGGTTTTTATAATGTACAACTGAACCATGTATGTAAGTATAATAAATCATGATGATACCAAATTTGCTTGTTCATTGAGCATACATTGGTTTTTCAGGGCAAGAAGATAATACTTAACTACATCGCACATGTTGAAGTTTCTTGTGAGTTAGAACACAATCATCAGACTTCAAAGAATGAAGCAGTCAAGTTGTTTTACCTTTGTCCCCGAGGAGCTTCATGAACTCTTTCTCATCAGGGTGGCTATCTAGAAGAGACTCACTGGATTCATCTAGGAAGCCATCTAGACCTCCATCGCTCTCATCACTCTCAAAGAGAGAGTCCAGAAGGTTGGCCCGTTCCTGATGATTTCAAAAAAAGAGGGGAAAAATGATATGATACACATGGTCTAAGTAGGTTAAGGCCACAGCACAACTGAATATGACTTACTTTTGAAGAAAATTGGAAAATATTCTACATGGAGAAACAAAAATATAGGTTCTTTTTTATATTAAATCTCTATGAATCATATTTGCTATCAGTATATCTGGATACTTTCTCTCAGTTCTAAAGAATAATAAAGGAGAATCAAATATCTTTGACAGCAGCTGAGCAGGATGAATCTAATCTTCCTTTTACAGTCAAAATTCTGCACTTATAAAGACACACTAGATCATTTTAATGTTGAGTAACTTTGTTTAAAATTACAAGGAGCTTGTCGTTCATGAATATTCTTATCTTTTACTTACCTTTTCTGTGAGTTGTGCCTCTTTTTCTCGGTCACTACTCATCCCATCTTCATCACAGAGATCTTCTGCCTCAAAGTCCTCCATCATGTCTGTGGATACCAGAGGAACATCATACTTCTTGGGATCCACCTCATCCTCAGCTTCCCTTCCTCCATCTGTGGTATCTTCAGGGTTGGAGGACACAGAGGGTGCCAGACTTCCTCTTCCAATGCTTCCTCGACCAAGACTTCTGCTGGTGGGTGTCCCAACATTCCCAAAGTCCCCATTCCCAAACAAGAAGGTATTCTTGAGTCCAAACTCACTTGACTTCGCACTCCAACTGCCAAGGCTGAGTGCATCAGATTCACTTACAAGGAGTCCATTCTTGATGTCCTCGATCTCCTTCTGGTCTAAGTGTAACTCGGATGTGGAACCATTCTCTGTTCTCTCCGTTTGTTGGCACTGTCTTGGAACACTACCATTACAAATGTGATATGTTTGCACCGGAGCAACATGCAGTGTACTAGGACGCGGTTCATCAGGAAGGAAGACAGAGTCATTGTCGGAACCGCTGCTGTTCGCAAGTTCAATTCCACTGGCGCGTAACCTCTGAAGAAGCCTTGGACTCAGTTTGGGAGACTGTCCACACAAGGCTTCACCCTGTTGGTCTAAGTGGCTGGTGAAAAGATTTTTCTCATCATTTGGAGAAGGAGTCTGATTTGGATTCTCACCTTTGTTAGGACTTTTTGTGGAGTCATCAATGAAAGGCACATTGTCTACAACGAAGCTCGACTGTTTAGTGAGAGGAACGACTTCCGTGAAAGCACTCTTGTTGGAATCTGTTGGATTTTCTTTCCTCAACATTTCTGTCCCTGCTGGTGATGTTTTTGGAGGCTCTACAATTATTTCTTTCCTGGCTGTGCCCTTTTTCTTAGCTGACTCGCCTTTTCCTGTACTTGGTTTCAAACCCTGTCTGATTAACTGAGGTATTTTACTTTTACTCTTGGAATCTTTGTTACCTGACCCAGGATCTTTAGCACCTAAATTAGTCGACTTTGCTTTAGGATTACAGTCATTCCCTTTGCCTTTTCCTTTCCCACTCTTCAAATTTGTTTTCTTGGTCTTTCCTCCAGACTTCTCGGATCCTGCAGGACTGGTGATTCCTGAACGCGACTGATTCAAGTTAGGACTGTCTGATGAAACTTTGTTAGCAGTTTTCGTTAAAGCTTTTGGCATGAAAGAAGTTCTCATCAACCCCGATCCACTCTTTTTGCTTTCACTGGATGAATGATTCTGCTGAACAGTTTTTGATGATTTAGTACTTATTGTGTCTACCTTCTTGGCACTTCCCACAGACTTACTATTGGAAGCCTGTGGCTTTGGAATATTAATTGTACCCTTTCCTCCTTTTTCCATGTTTCCACCACTTGGTATTCTTGTCCTGTCTGGTCTTGACGGCTTCGGTGGAGCTCTCATGCTCTGAGATCTAATGAACGGACTGCTCAGCTTCTTGGTCTTTGTCAAATCATCCTTGGACCGATTTGCTGGAGATTTCCCTGCTGGAGTATCATCATCCAGTTTTACCTCTGCCATTATACTGGACACAAAATCAGACATGATGGATTTATCGCCCAAGCTAAGGTTTGAACCAACGACTTGCTGGTTCTCCTTCCTCGCCTCTGGGCTGCTATCACTGCTGGTGCTTCTGCTCTGGGCTTTACGTTCTTTCTCCAGGAGTTCCTGCAGGATCTTTCTGTCCTCATCGCAGCTTACCCCTGATCTGGAATGGGAAGAGTCCTGTCTTGTCATGCTGCCTACACTGCTTTGCCTGCTGCTTGGCCCCGCACTGCTAGACCGCCCTACTCTGGCCAACTGGTCTTCTGGCAAGGGATAGTTGAGGATCCATTGCTCACTAGAGGCAGAACTGGCACTCCCTGTTCTCTCTAGTGACTCCCTTACCTACGCATTGCATAGAAAAAATGAACAAAAGGAAAACATGAATATATGATCATAAACCAGCAAGTTAAATCTGTCCTAAAATTGTGATTATTAAACCTGAATTAATTTGTGATATGTGTTGGTTTTTCTCTCTTTAAACCTCCCCCCCCCCCCCTTTAGTATTGCCTCTTGCCATTCATTTACACAAACAAGTTTTTCTGCATCGTTTTTTTTTTTTTGGGGGGGGGGGAGGAGGGTGGTAAACTTACCCTCTTTCTATGCTCCTCAATGCTCTTATTAGGATCCCAGTCTGGAAGCTTAATGGGCGGAGTAGATCTGGCCTTCCACATATCAACAAAGTTGACACTCTCCTCCTCCTCTGATTCCGAATCACTGGATAACAGGTTGCCCTTGAAACAGAAAAAAGAAAGATGGTGTTAAGCTTCTGAATTAGTTCCCAGATTCAAGGCAGAAGAAAAAAGAAATACATTTCACGTTAATAGCTCAGTAGTAAATCAGAGCAGAGCAGTGGTCTCTTAAACTGGAAGGTTCTGGGTTTGAAACCAAGTTGATGTGTTAGTGCCCTTAGGTAAGGTATTGAAGGGTACCAATCACAATAAAATATTTGCTCTGTATGTTAGAGGTTCCATGTCATTATACTATATTCAAAATATGGGCTTCAAATATTACTTCTATAAAAAGATATTACTTCTATAAAGATATATTGCACTCTCTACAAGCATAAAAGCGACTCATGAGTAGACTACTCGAGGCACCTGTACACACTCACCAAGATAAGGGCTCACACGGAACCCAACTCATAGTTCAGTTCCGCGCGAGCACCTTCATGTTATCCTTTATTTCCTTCATACTCCTTAACTGCTGACCTATAAAATGCCAGATAGAGTTCTTTGAGACTGACTTTATACTTTCTAGCTGTACACAAATTATTTTTTTCAGGTGATTTGGTACACTTTAATCCTCAGGACTTAAAGCTGTCAGTCCACCGGTTGCCTACCTACAAGTATGTACATATACTTAGCAGTCATTTAAAAAACTTAATCATGATCATCATCATCAATCATATATAATGTATATCACAAATGCAACCATGTACATGTACCATGGGGACCAACTGGCTAAAAAAATAATTTGTGTTCAGATAGGATGTATGAAATTAACTCCCCCCCCCAAAAAAAAAAATACCCCCCAATCTTTGGATTAACAGTTAAGGAGGGGGAAAAAATAAAGAATAACATTAAAGAAACTGCATGGAACCCACATAGGACTTGGGTTACGTGTGTGCAAAGAGCAAAGAGGTGTCTACTCACAAAGTTGCTTGTCTGTTTGATGTTTAAATTTGGCTTCAAATATCATTTATGGAAACCTCCACAATGTATTACACATGCACCTGTTTCCACTTAGAGCACAACACGCAGCCATTTTTCATCCAAACAAACAATAGAATATTAATATTTCTGGGAAATGCCGCCTACACCACTTATCAACCACAGAAGGGGATAATAACCGATCTGACATTTGCTCCTGTGAAAATTGCTTCAGGATTTCATCCAAAATAATGGGTGCGGTTTGGAATTGGGTATTAAGTCAGACTTAGGATTAGGGTTAGGATTTTGTCTGATTTTTGGCCAAGGATTGAAGGTGGGAATTTGGTTAGTGTTTAAAACTGACCACGGAGCGATTGTGCTGGATGACATGTCTTACATTGCATGACTGCTTAAAGGACAATCCAACCTTGGTAATAAGATGATTTGTGTGGAAGCAAACAAAATAAGAAAAACAGGATGGTGAAAGCTTGAAAGAAATCGGACATGGAATAAGAAAGTTATGGATGTTTGAAAAACGAGATCACTACATCTATCTCAAATCTCAAATTGGCAATTTGGTGAGTCGATTGGGACATACTTGCGGACAACCTTTCAATTTGTCATACACAAAAATATCATTAATTTGCGGTTTTCTCTGAAGCGCCTTTACCCTCGGAGCAGTACTCAAAATATGTTGTAGACAGCATATTGTTCTAGGTCCTCACAAAAAAAAAAGATCATGCTGAGTATTACATTTTGAAAAAAAAATGACATTTTAGTCATTTTATGTGTTGGAGCAAATGGGGGAGTTGTCCGTCACTGTGAAGTAGTGACCTACTCGGCCAATTTGAAATTGTATAGTGATTACAACTTTTAAAAATTCATAACTTTCTTATTGCTTGTCCTTGTCTGATTTTGTTCAAACTTTCACCAATCTACTTCTTCTTTCTTCCAGTGCAACTTGTCATTAAAGTTGGATTTCACTTTAATGTGGTATACGGATGGAGAAGAGAAGGGTCTTACCAGCGGGGTAGAAGGCTGCTTGGAGGTAGAACTGTTCTTGCTAGGTGAATCCCAGTCTGCTGATGATCCTAAGGAGTTGGCTGACTGCAGGGATTCCGTTGACATACTCTGAACCGACGCCCTCTCCTCGATGCTCTGAGAACTACAAAGAGAAAAACAAGATATCATAATCAGGCTACGTAATCTTATTCTGATGGGACTAAGATATAGAAGAGATTTTGAATGTAGAGTACTTGAGGGAATTCTCTTCTTTCGTGTCACATATTTCACCTGTGGGGAGAGCCAAGAGAGGGCATCAGAGGATGAAAGAATTTGAGAAAGCCATAAAAAGAAAGAGACATAATGAGAGATATCAAGATACCTGTAAATAGATTTATGAAAGGAAAACAGTAAGAACAAGAGAGGAAGAGAGAGAGAGAGAGAGAGAGGAAAAGAGAGAGGAAGGGAGAGAGGGAGAGAGAGAGAGAGAGGAAGAGAGAGATAGGAAGAGAGAGATAGGAAGAGAGAGAGAGGAAGAGAGAGGAAGAGAGAGAGAGAAAGAGGAAGAGAGAGAGAGAAAGAGAAAGAGAGAGGAAGAGAGAAAGAGAGAGGAAGAGAAAGAGAGGAAGAGAAAGAGAGGAAGAGAGAGAGAAAGAGAGAGAGGAAGAGAGAGAGAAAGAGAGAGAGGTGGGAGGGGTGTGGTGTCCAAAAGATAGAGCATAAAGGTAAAGCTATTCAATATTTTTATATGGCAGAATGAATAATCAAGATCCCAAGGACAAGTTCATATATAATCTTTATTTCATTTCAACCAGTACATGTATGTACTGTACAGCATATTCAGCAGAATATGATATAATCAAAACGAGAGAGGAAAAAGTTTGAGGGAGAAGTTACCAAACTAAAAACTAGTTCAAGGAAAACATTACACTACCTATTCATCTCATGATGAGCCTAACACCACACATGGATGTTGACAGTGATAATACACATGTACATGGCTGTGTTATCTTTGTCTCTATGGTAATGTATACATAACCTATCACTAGAAAAGTACATTGCAGTGATGTATTGCAGCAGCTTTCCTCAATTCAACACGTCTTTCATCAATCAATTCCTATGCATTTCCATCTATCAAAACATTAACAGCATTTCCTCATAGTACTCAATCTTGGCTAGTTTGATTGATTTGTCACGGCTGGCTGCTCATGGCCTCAACAATTTTCCACCATATCTGATAATATTCCTAAGCTTCTACCTTAACTAGTTGGATCTAATTTGATTTTTACACGACACACATTTTCCATAGATTCCAGTCTAAGTAATTATGGGCCTAGTATTTAATGGGTTAAGTAAGCAAGAATACAGGTGCAGGGAGGGGGGAGAAAGAGGAGGGAGGGGGCAAGGAAGGAGGAGATAAAGGGTTAGGGATAAGTAGGGTACAGCACTAACAGGGGCTTAGAGTGCATAATTATGGACCTCCAATAATTTGTTCCAGACCCAGCCATGGACACAAAGGTGTATGGGGGTAGGGGGAGGCTGCTGACCTGCCCCCCCCCCTCAAACTTTTAAAGATCTGATGCTTGGGCAACCTTCACCTCATATTCGAGCTGCAAGGTTTCCAACTATCCTCAAAATCAGGCAGGGAGGTGCCCAAATATCCTCGTTTTGGGGCAGCAAGATGCCTAAAAGGCGTCACATTCGGCCGGGCAGGGAGGTGATGCTTCAATATGTAATTTTTATATCTCATCTAGTGTATTTTGAAGACAAATTAACATTTCTGATGATGATGATGAAGTGTGTCGTCCATAAAATTTAGAAACTGGAAAGTTGATATTTGGACAATTAAGAGGCATCAGCCCCCCCCCCCCTCAGCCTCGCAGAAAGGTGCCTCCACTCCTGTGCCTAGGAAAAAGTATTAGTTTGGAGCCATCCGCTATACTAATTTTGGTTTGCTTAGTGGCAAGCTTGCTCCAAGCCTGTCGCACACTTAACGGCAAGCTTGCAGCAAACTCGTATTGTACCAAAGATGTAAATTAGCTGCAAGCTTGTGGCACGCTTGGTAAAATATTTGTGATGGACTTGCCGCAAGCTCATTTTCTGAAAAACATGCTTATTAAAGCTCATAGACAGTCTCGGTAGCAAAAATCACACTGGCAAGAAACTTATCTAACATAGTCACATACTATTCTCCGTTTATCATAAGACACATTTACGAGATTATTTAACATTCCATTCACGATTTCGAACAAATTTTAGTGTAAATATCTGTAAGAAACGCTTGGTAACGGCTTTTCACTGCCTCACGCTGAGACCATATCCACCCGAAGGTTCCCCACACAATAAACCCAGCGCTTCGCACTATGTGTAGCGTATTCTATAACACACAGCAATCCTCACGTGAGTAATGTGTGTGGCCGTTGTTCGAATTTACATCCCCTCTTTTTTGGGCCAGGGATTTTTATTCTTTTCACCTCTAATTCGATAAATATTTCACTTGAGGAGGAAAAAACTTCACAGCATCTTAGTTATGTTAGTACCCTGCTATTTATTAAGTAAAATCAAAGAAATCGCACGAAAGGTTTTTGAGGGCTTCCCAAAACTATCTAATACCTTTAAGCGTGCCGCAAGCTTATCTTTGTATAGGGGATGGTGGAAGGGAGGAGAGTGGGAGAATCTCACCTTATTAATTTCAGTGTTTGTGTCTACACTGTTGACAAGAAGATAATCCACAAACAAATCATTGAAAACCAACACAGTAAATATCACATGTGCCTATATACTCCACTTCATATAAATGTTAAACAGGTCTGCCATATGTTGTTCCCACCACATGGTTAATACAATACTAAAAGGAATAAAGGATAAACTGATTCAACATGTAATCCGACTGATATGGATCATTGGTGCTCAACCATCTAAACCACATTCGAATTATGTGATTTATAAAATGATATCCATCATTGAGAACTGCAACTAATCATCAAGTTAAAATTTGCAATTTCCCGAAGACCTTCCACCACTTACCTCATCCTTCCACGGTTCATTGTGTACAATCCCATTGTCAAAACGACTCAATATGCTAATGGAATTCTAATAAATCTTCTGTCACAATGAGAATTCCTTCACGTTTTGCGGCAAGGGAGAATTGCAATAAAAAGCAATCTGTCACAGGCTTCCAAACATCCTTCCGAGCGGCTGCCTTGCAAATAAGCCAGAAACAATCCTCAAATGTGCCGATAATATCATGATACCACTTTTACTCCAAAGGGGAATAATTCATAATCCCACATACTTCCTTTACTCATCCACAAGGAAATCCAGACTTGCACTGATGGAGATAGGTAGATATCAAATCTTCAAATTGAGATATGTATACAGGCAGGAAATAGGCTTTTTCTCATGTTGAAAATTGAAGGCCTATCAAAATTTGTTTGGGCAGATCTTCCTTTCCTCTCATGTTAAAAATGGACCATCCAATTTGTTTTTACAGATCATGACCACTGGTGACTGACCATGCTGTCTCATTTTAATCAGGATTCATTGTCAAACAATGAGACTTGGTTCAGTAGTATTCACTAGGTCTATCATATACATGCACATCACAGCAGAAACATGTATATTGTACAGGGGTGAAGTTGGTTGAGGAATGTACTCAAAAGCAGCAGATAACGAGCAGAGTTCCATGAGATCAAAATCCAAAATATGCCATCCGCTTTTCGCAAGACCAAATGGCATCCTCCTGTTTCGGTAGAAATGCAATACTCAATCTCTGGTTGAAGACATCACTCCTCGCAATCACATCGTCACAGCTATGGTATCACTTTGTTCAATGACATCCCACTGAGTGAACAACTCTGAGGTGACACCATCCATTAAACCAAGTTTACAACCAATGAAAAGAGAGAATCAGTGTGTGTGTGAGAGAGAGAGAGAAAGAGAGAGAGAAAGAGAGAGAGAGAGAGAGCAGAAGAGAGAGAGGGAGAGAGGAGAGGGAGAGAGAGAGGAGAGGGAGAGAGAGAGAGAAGAGGAAGAATAGAGGGAGAGAGAAGAGAGAGAGAAGAGAGAGAGAGAGAAAAGAGGAAGAAGAGAGAGAGGGAGAGAAATGGGTGGACAGAAAGGTGAGAGAAAGAGAAGTCCAAGAGAGAGAGGAGTGTGTGTGTGGGGGGGGGGGGGGGAAAGAGAGGTGAGAAAGAGAGAGAGAAGAGAGAAAACAGAAAGAGAGAAATGGGAAGGATTGACGGAAAGAGAGAGAAATAGGGAGAGAGAGAGGCAGAAAGAAATAGGGAGAGAGAGAGACAGAAAGAAACTTGAGAGAAAGATTATAAGAATGAAAGTATCACAGGATTAAAAGAGGGAGAGAGTAAGCAAGAGGGAGGCAGAATGACAAGAGAAAAAAGGAGAGAGAGAAGTAGCGAGAAGAGAAGACAGAGAGCAAAAAGAGATGGAGAAAGCGGGAGTAAAAGCAAGGGAAAGATGGACCGAGGGAGACAGAGAGAGAGAAAGAGAAGAGGGGAGAGAGAAAGAGAAGAGGAGATAAAAGTTACAAACGAATCAATTGGCCCATCATGACATTATAGGGACCTCCGATGACACTATAGAGACAAATGTCACCCCTGCTGATATGACAGATCTCACTGTACGCAGCATTGTGCAGACGCTCATGGCTAAATTCACGTACACAAAGAGCTGACTACCATTCACAACAATGGAAGTAACTTCGACTCTAGACTGACAAGTGCAGGAGGTCTGTCTCCACTGCCCGACATACTATGGTTGTCGTGTACAGCCCCTTTTAAAGTCCCTTTATTAGTTCTATTCTAAAAGGTTAAACTATTCTTTTAGATCCTGAAGTATTTTGTTGGCCTTATTTTGTTATAAAGAGGGCTAAAAAGAGCTGATGTATTAAGAAATAGATTGCATTGCAGAAATATCAACTATTCAATTGTTTGCTTTTGAGGTGGAAAGTTATTCATTTAATTACTGAGAATGTGCATACTGAAATGTACTTCAATCTATCCATACTTTAACCCTTCTATGAGCAGGAAATACCTCCCAACAATGCACAGTGTCTTTGGACTAAAATTTGCTACTTAATTAAGTCATTATTTGCTTAGTTAATTATATAAGTTCAAAAGTGATCATTGTTTGTAAATTTTGGTGGAACAGAGGGGAGGGAATGACAATGTTTTGGAATAGTAAAACCAGCTGGAAAATCATATCATTACACAAGCTTCAATAGAAGTCAAATGAATAGCCAGTGGCCCCCACTGTGATATAAAAAGAAAACATAACAGGATATCCCTGAATGTGGCAATGAGAAAAGACCGCTTTAAGGTATTTCATTCTAACTTTTTGTGTACCATTCTGTTTTGAGTTCGGATTACGAATGAATAGGATAAAATATTGCTGGTATTTTGCCAAATCAGAAGCACAAGTCTGCCATTGCTTTTGGATGAGAGGACAAGTGGAGTATCAATATTGATAAATGGAAGCAAGTAAGAAGGGATAGGGGAAGGAATTTTATTTTCGAAGAGCTTCATAAATATTGACAAAACTCTGAACTCAATTATAGCCCCAGGGGAAAGATATGCTTTTCTCCTCTCTGTTACATACTTCAGACACTCAGACAACTTAATAGTTTGTGATGAATACCAGTAGTTAGAAAAGTCATTGAATGTTGTTCACTGTTCACAATGGTTAAAGCGAATTTCTTTGATTGTGAAAAAGAGCTTATGAAATTAAGTAGCAAAATATATAGGGTAAGAGAGTGTACCAGCCAGGAAGCCACTTCTATCCAATTCTGTTTGTAATTTTTTGGGGGTAAATTTACTTTTAGAGTATTCTTAATCATATATAGGTAGTGTATTAGGTAGTATGAAAGCAGTTCTGTACAGAGGGTGAACATCTTGGGAGCTGTTAAAAATTCAAACATCTTAGCTCTTATTTTCTTTCTTTTGTGCAATGAAAATCATTTTTTTAATTCAATATCACTCTGCTGTGAGCTTGAAAATAAATCATGGATAACTTAGTTTCTCTGTTACTTTAGGTATAAATCTATAATACAGCAGTACTTTATGTCATTATCAAAACAGCTGAACATATCAAACTCGGATTTAGGTGATGTATGATAACACTTGCACTACATCTTTCATAACAGCTAGCTGACAGCAAGAACACTTTGTATGTGGTACAGAAAATCATTCTCCTATTAAAAACAATTTTACATGTAGGTATCAATTGACTCTGCACATTGTACACCGATCATTTTACTATCAGAAGAGACCATTTCTTGTGCTTGTTCATTTTATCCATGATAGAAATGCTAGGATACCTCTGCACCTGTCCCTACGAAATCGTTATTATACTCGTACAATAGCTTAGCAGCTATTCATTGAGGTAATCCTGGGTCACGGTTTAATACCATTATTACTAGACAATTTCTGTCTCTGATTGTCCCATTTTATGCCCAAATTGATGGAAGACCCCTTTGTGAATATGAATGGCTGGTATGCTGATGATAATACTTTCATAAGGACATACATTCCCCATGCCATCAATATATAAATTATATATATATATATATATATATATATAAGTGCTTGATTCACATTTTCTGTACACTAATATTCATTCTATATTTTGTTAGCACACTTTTAAAAATGATAAAAGATAATTTAATTTAAACTTTTGTTTGTTGGTTCCTTTGGAAAAAAAAAAGACCTAAGATAAATTACAGTGTGCAATTCAGTCTTGGCTTATATAGCTTGCTTTACCTTGAATGTAAATGTATTCAATATAATCACGTGATGTTACTGATTTTAATAATTGGCTACATGTTTGACTGGTTTCAGATCAGAAGTATGATCTTATTTTATAACATAATTAAACAAAAATTAGTTGGTACACCAAAAAAAAAAATGGTCTTTCACATACAAGTTTACATCAATATGTATCTACTGAATTGTTGAAAACAAAGAAAGTTTATGGAGAAAATTATAAAATTTTTCACATGAGTCACAAGTTATCTACAGAGAAATGTACTATCCCTGCTCAGAAAAATGCTAACCTGAAATGTTAAAAAGTAATACAGCAGAAGCAGACTGATCTCAAGTATGTATGCAGTAACCGGTAGAAACGTATATCACCATGGAGCAGCACATGATGAAATTCCTTTAAAGCAAATTTGTAAGATGCTGCTCTTTATTACTGTTCTCTTCACTGTAACAAAGCTGATCATCAAAATGGAGTAAAAGAGATGGATATCAAACTGGCCTTGCAATCCACAAAAGAGCACAACAGCAGGTATTCAAAATCCATTCGCATTGCAGAAAAGTAACGTGAAATACCACAAGAAGAGCAATGTCCTTGGGTTGCTTTTTGCTACAAAGGGCTTGACATATCCTTAATCAGATCCAAACGAGGTTTAGAAGACATCTAATGGAGATGGGGATCACAAGCATGTGTGTGTTATGGATTACAGAGTGAGACTAACGTCAGCTACTAATGTGACAGAAGAGCGAGGAAAGAGGCGAGGAGGTAGAGAAAAAGAGGCATTGGGAATAAGACAGGAGAGAGAAGAAAGGTGATGGAGAGAGAGGGAGAGAGAGAAAGAGGGGGAAGGCAGAAGAAATGGATATTATATAGACATGAGAGAATACAAGAGGGTGATGGGGAAAGGAGAAATACAGTAGAAAGGAGATTAAAATATTAGAGAAGAGGCAGGATAAATAAAATAGTACACAGACAAGTTTGAAAGAAAGAATAGCTATAGATAAACTGAGAGAGAGAGAGAGACAGAGACAGATGTAAAAATAAAGAAAGAATATCTGAGAAAGCTTAAAAAGAATCCAGATAGAATGACAGATATCCAGATAATACTTTATATTCAAAGAAAGAAATATGAGAGGATTGCGAAAGGGAAAGACAGGAGAGATAGAGAGAGGAGCAGGAGGAGGAGCAGAGACATATAGATGGCTACATGAAAACAGAGAGAGATAGAGAGACAGAGAGAGAAAAAGAAGAGGAGAGAGAGAGAAAGAGAGAGAGGAAGGTGATGAAAGAGGAAGGTGGGGGAGATGGAGAGCTAGATGAAAACAAATCACCAAGAAATGCAGAGAGAGCCTCATGTATACCTTAATGACTGACAGATCAGAAACAGAAGATCAACTTAAAGATAATATTCAGAAACGGATCTCCATCACACAGTCCTCTCATTATCAAGACAAGTCTAACATCACAAAGTTATGCAAACAATTTATTTTCCATGTTTTTTTTTTTCCTCCCAAGAAAAAAAGCATGGTTAAAACTCATACAAAAAAGTAATTATGCTACACATAAAGTTAAAATGTCGAAGACATTTTGCTACAAAGTCAACTGCAACTTATCTAGATACGTGACAAGGAAAAATGACATTTGTTTCATAAATGCTTCTCAGTTTGCTGACCTTTAAATGACATTTAAAGCCATACAGAGATCGCAGTAAAAGTGTAGATTAAAAACAAATCTGACTTAGAAAATGTTAACCAATAATTCCTTAATCGCTGATACGGTCAAATTCCACCTCTAAAAGAAAATGTTTACGTCTCAATCTTCAATTATATGATGGTGACATAATTGATTTGTATTGCTCTCATATAGTATTATATGGCTGAATGTTGCCTTTAAACCTGAGCTCTAAGGCTGATGTCAGACCGAAGACATGTAATGGAGGAGGAATTTTAAAATGAACAGGACATCTTCTACTGATGTACACAAGCTCTCAACATGGGTGAGCTTAATACCAAGCTATGCATGGTATGAGAATATGTGTCCTTCATGGAGGGATGGTATCATGAAGCATTGATGGGATACAGATAAAGGAACAGATGAGCAGACTAAGAGGGAGAGAGAGAGAGAGGGAGAGAGAGAGAAGAAGACAGAGTGATACACAAAGACAGTGACAGCTTCTAACTATTTCAGAGAAAAATGTCAAGATAGATAGAGAAGACGAGAGAGAAAATTAACAAGAAAGAAAAAAGAAAGAGAGCTGAATAATTGAAAAAAGTGACAAACATGAACCGATTGACATCAAAGGAGAGAAAGCGACAGAAAGAGAAAGGGAGAGAAGGAACAGAAAGAAATCAAGATTGTGGTAAAGACTGACAGACAACAGAGAAAGAAAGTAAGAAAGAAGAAAGAAGAGAAAGAGAGAAGAAAGGAGAAGAGAAAGAGAGAACTAGAGAGACATATATTAGGTTACAGGCACAGACTCAGAGAAATAGACATTGAGAAATGGAAGAGATACATGTATACAGACAGAGATGTAACAGGGAATGATTAACACATTAAGATCATCATGGACCACACCATATTTCTAAAGAGGAAGACTACAAAAAAAAGGGAGACTTGGATAATGAAAGCTGAAAACCCAGCTGGTACAGAAGTGATTCCGCAGATGTGACTAGCTGTAGAGTGAGACATTAACAAGAAGAAACCTTCAAGAGGACGATTATTTCCTGCTGTATCCTTGGCCCTTTACTTCTTCACTTATTTTCTAGTCTGCTACAATGTTCGCAAGAGCACAATAACCTCAAACTTATGGCCAAATAAAGCAATTTCTTTTTTGGTGTTCATGGACTTTCCAATTTGTTTGATGTAAAAACAACATCCCAACAATTTGAAATAACCAGTTGCAGCTGACTGCTTTATATTTATTTGAATTGACTGATATGATGAAATCATTCATGTCTATAAATTCATGTAATTGGTAGCTGAAATATTATGCAAGAGTAGATATTACAGTAAAAAGTTATGTAGACAGTAGACCTGTTTATTAATTTTATGCATACTTCTTGAACCAAAGTTTCTTTAGACAACTCAAAAGCTTGCCTAAAGCTTGCCCAACATAGCAACAAATAATGTATGCAAAATGGATTCCATCTACAGAGATGCCATTCTGAAGAAAAATATGCATAAATTGAAATACATTAGTAAACAGGTCTATTGGCAGGAAACTGATAAGTTTCAACATTCATCACATCTGACATACTTTTATAATTACAGGGGGGGCGTTTCATGAAAGGACTTGTCAGATATTTTATCCGACAAATTTGCTCTCAGCCAATCAGATGCAGGGATTTCAGTAGCTTATAACAGTTGTCGGATAAAATATCCAACAACTTCCTTTCATGAAACGCTCCCCAGAAGTAATTGCGATGGTAACATTTTGTGATTTTTCCCTTCAAAAAAGAACATATTCAAGCAAGGTACTCACGTAAATTCCACCATGTCTCCTAGTGCATCCCTCCCACTTGTAAGATGCTCAGGTGTCATCTGTCGTCTTCCTGGTAACCTTGGCGACGAGTCCAGGACAGGGACATCCACAGCCTTGTTGGACACTGCCATAGCCAGAGGGCCACGTCCTGTACAAGCACTGAGGGACAAGAGAGGGCGGTCTGTAGGAGATGGTGTGCCTATCTTGGATAGTTGGGTCATCTTGGCACCAAGAGAGCATCGTCCAACCTCTCCGCGGTTGAACTGCATCTTCGTCTTCTGCAGGAGAGACTCGGTTGCTTCTCGACTTGTCCTCACTGGGATCTGTTGCCGAAGCTTCTCTCCTGTATTTCCCTGCACTTTCACTGCACTCTTAATCCCTTCATCTCTCCTAACATCCACCTCTTCTGTTGACAGTACTGGTTTTGTTGCAGACTCCCCCTTTGTTCCCTCCGTTGTACTGCTTTCATCTCTCATTACTGCTTTGCTCGTTTCTAGCACTGCATCTCCACTCTGCGCTGATTTCATCCCATCCACCCCACCAACATCTGCTTTAGCAATTGATCCCACGCTCTGCGACAGACCCGCTCCAGATGGCTTACTCGTTGCCAAGGTGACTGCAGACGGGATGGGGAGTGGTAAACTCGACTTTCTGCACGACTTTGGAGATTGCATTTTGCCAGCGTAATGCTTTGGCGAGACCTCTCCATTTGTTCTATTTCCAAATTTTGATAAAAGCTTTCCATCTTGTTCTTTTATTTGGACATCTGGAGCCGTCATAAATGATGCTACTCTTCTGTCTGTATCTTCACTTTCATCAACCTCTTCTTTCGTATCCCTGCTCTTTTCATCCCCACATAATCTATATTCCTCCATTTGTGACTTGCGTTTCCAAATAGGACTAGAGGTATCATTAAGGTCATTGTCTCTCAATAAAGGCAATGCTTGGCTCTTCACAGGCGGGCTCTTAGCTGTTTTCTGACAGAGATGCTTGCTGCCCTCTCCAGGCAACATCTCTACATTCTGATTCAGGGATTCAGCTGCCCGTTGTCTACTCAATTTAGGTTTGACCTGAGCATTGCTTGTTACACTTTCTAGCACATCCTCATCTGACTTTGTCTTTTCAGCTGAATACCCAGTACTGCTATTCTGCACCTGTGCTGTTATCCCACCAAACTTTGACCTTGAAATGCTTGAGTTTTGCACAGAGTATGCCCCCTGTTTTCCATCATCCCTGACGGGTAAATGGGAGACTCTTCCACAAGCCATTTCATTTTCTTGAGATATCTGAAAGTTCCTTTGTGCCTCATTAATCGCATCCTTGTCTCTCACACTCAGAGCAGTCACCTGATTTCTTGAAGAAAGCTGTGCAGTGTCTCTTCTACCATTCACTGTATTCTTAACCTTCTCCTGATACCTTTCAACAGCCTTGTTAACATTACCCCTACAAACAGAGCTTTCAGGATCCTCTTTATTGTCTAAATCATGTTCTCTTTCTGGATGATGTGTCCCCCCACTGTGGTGCCGACTCCGCAAGTACCTAGAATGCTGATAGTCGCTTTCAGATGGCTCTATGTCTGTGGTGGGTGGTGATGGGGTGTCAGGGGGGAATTGAGAAGTCCTATCAGGAACCTTGTTACCACCATACTCTGGCCTCCATTGCAGATGATGCTCTTGTCTTAGGGGACTACTGTGAGAAAGGATTGTTGGTGGAATCCTCTCTAAAGTTGTTTCCATGCTCTCTGTGCTTGTCACACTACTTGTGCTGTCCATTAGATGTTTTGGGGATGTAGCGCTATTGAGGGACTCACTGCTGGCATTGGAAGCACTCGGTGAGAAGTTTTTGGCAAGTTTCTGACGCTGTAGGACAGGTTGGCCATCGTTTGCTTTTCTCTTCTGCTGATGATTTGCTTTAGGTTCCAGCGTGAGGCTTTCAAAGCTTTTAACGCTGGCACTTATCTCTTGTAGTTCCTTGAGAAGACTTTGGGCATAATGGAACGGTGCATGAACATAGGGCTTGGTGTACTGATCACCAAGGATGTATCCGTTGCGCCCATCTTGCACCTCTGGTGGCGAGTTCCTTTCAAGCCTATCCTCTCCCATGACCTGCATTTTGGCAATCCTGGCTCCCAGGCTTCCACCAAGGGGTAAGTTGCCGTTCAAACTCTCATCATGAACACCCATCCTCCCAGGAGTATTAGGCAATGACGAATGCCCCATGGATGATGGAAATGCCTCTGGAGGACTTGAAGTCCAGGAGTAGTCCTCCATACCCATTCCCTCTCCTGCACCCTCCACTCCTGGCATGTCACACTGGTATGGAAGGAAGGGGTACATCTGGTCTAATCCCCTGTGTCCTGGTGTCCTGCCCTGCTGCATGGCGTGATGCTGGGATGATGGTACCGAATAGTTGGCCGGTGCCGATAGCTGCCGAAAGATCTCTTGAGGTAGAGTGCGTTGCTGCTGTAGATGCTGCTGGGAATGGTGATGACGATATTGCTGGTATTGCTGTCTAACTAGCCTTTGATAGCTGTCACATTGAGGGTTGGTGTCCTTAGAATGATCCGATGTCTTCACAGGGGAACCACTGTGGTCAAGCTGTAAAGACAAAAGATTAAAGAAAATGAAACAAAAATATCTATGCATTCTAATAGTATTTGCAAATATCCCATTCACACCAACACGACTGACACCAGACTGACACCAGATGGACACCAGACTGACCAAAACCTTACATTAACCCAAATGACCACAGTTCTGGCTCAATAAATCTTATGAAAAAGATATTTGACATAAGGTGACATTCAAAAGCAATGCTTACAGTTTATACAACAAAATATTGAGCTACTTCTGAGATTTCTCTCTGGACTGTGACTATACACTTGTCTTAAAATCCCACATTAACTATCCATCTTAATTTTTTTGGAAGGTCGTTCTGATGACTTGTTCTATATTAAAAGATTTGTATTGAAATTATTGTGATTCATTTCAGAGATAACATGTTTCTTTTTTCTAAAGTTGTTTAGATAACACAATGTAGTTCCTTGGCAATGGATACATGTCAAATCTTCTATACATACTTCAAGGAAGGATATGAGCCCGACCTTGACTTTACGAGTTTGCCATGTCACGATTTAACTTTCCTTCCTCAGATTTAGATAGAGCCGATTTGGAAATTTGATATTTTGGAAATGCAGGTCAAATTGGGGTGCTTTTAATGCTTGTAGAATACTGCATTACTTCGAATAGGATTTTGAGAAAGGATATTTGCTTTAACTTGATGTGTTTTTTAAAACAGAAAACTGAATTTTTGCCTAGTTTATACAAACTTCCATGTGTCCGTTTTATGAGACTTATCTGATTTTAAAAAAAAATCTATGGCTTTAAAAATGCAATTTTTCTTCAAACTGGTTAACACTGAAACTTTTTTTGTTTCACTTAGCTTTTTAATTACAAAGCTATGTAAAATTTTATGTAAATGAATAAAAATATATGTATATGAATAATATTGAAGAGTGAAATGAAATGCACAATAGTAGGAAAACAATGATATGATTTTCCAAAGGTATTTTCATTATATGCATGAATGCTGGACAATGAAAGTGTGTTTCAAATCAGCGATATCGATCGCTGATTCTAGCTTCAAAATGTTTTATGAACGCAACCATACCTTCTTGCCAGCCTGGCCTTGGAGCAAGCGAGGACTAAGTGGTGGGTCCTTTCCACTATCTGGGGTTGAACCAGTAGGACCAGGCTCTGACCGTTGGTGCTTGGTCCTCAGTGGATGAGTGAAGGGTGCATAGAGACCAGGTGAGGCCGGTGACGGGGAGGAAAGGGTCGAGGCTGAAGGGGTAAGGACTGGTATAGAGCAACCTGCCACGCCCGGTGAGGTACTGCTGTAGGAACCATATTGCTGGTGTGAAGAAGACTGGGGATGTAAGAATGGAAGAGAAAAATAAAATAGGATGAAATGCAAACATTTCTTTTGCACAAAATAAACAAATTTAGGTGAATTCAACATAAATTGGAAAGGAATGATTGAGGAACAAAATGGAAGAGGGAAGAAGAAGAAGAAGAAGAAGAAGAAGAAGGAGGAGGAGGAGGAGGAGGAGGAGGAGGAGGAGGAGGAGGAGGAGGAGGAGGAGGAGGAGGAGGAGGAGGAGGAGGAGGAGGAGGAGAAGAGAGAAGAAGAAGAAGAAGGAGGAGGAGGAGGAGGAGGAGGAGGAGGAGGAGAGAAGAAGAAGAAGAAGAAGGAGGAGGAGGAGGAGGAGGAGGAGAAGAAGAAGAAGAGAGAAGAATAAGGAGAAGGAGAAGGAGGAGGAGGAGAAGGAGGAGAAGGGGAAGAAGAAAGAAAGAGGAGGAGGAGAAGAAGAAAGAGGAGGGGGAGGTGAAGAAGAAGAAGAGAAGGAAAAGATAAGGAGGCAGAGGCAGAGGCAAGGAAAAGCAAACTGAAGAATACAAAGAAAAAGAAGAGGAATAAGAAGTTGGAAAAGAATGAGGAAAAGAAGAAGGATAAGAAAAAAAGGGAAAAGGAGAAGCAGAAGAAGTTTTCTTACCGGTGATGGAGAAGGGATGGATTGCTTGAATCTATTCTGATCAAAGAGGCACCTTAGATTCCGATTCTGAACTTCCAGATCTCGCACTCTACCATGGAGCTTCAGGCACTCGTCACGCAGATCCTACAAATGAGCAAACAGAAAGAAAGGGAAAGGAAAATGGTTAAAACATGTTCTCTTGCACGGAGATGTATTATAAAATCTACCATGACAATGGTAAAAAAAGTATGCATTCTTAAACCAAATGATCAACATGTAATGCAAAAACCTGTTTACAAATTTAATGCATACTTGAACAGTTTCTTTCTTGACATTCTCAAGAGTTTGTAGAGGCTGGCCAGACAGAGCAACAATTAATGTATGCAAAGTGGATTCCATTAACAGAGATGCTGTTATGCAAAGCAGGTGAATCAAATACATGTAGTTGGTATTAACTTGGTTACCGTGGCATTCCACAGAGAAACATGCATACATTGAAATACACCTGGGCCTGTATTCAATTCATTACTTAAGAGTGAAATATGAGTAGTTTACTTAGTTTTCAGCGAGATAAAATACTTGAACAATTTTGGTATTCAGTTGAATCTTTCGGCTAAGTATTTTACCCTAGGTCTAAGACAGCTCCCTAGCAAACTTAAGCCAATTACTTGATTGGCAGGTACATGGCTTTCATGTATACGCGGAGCAGTATAAGTTGCGCACAAGCAGACCATGTAAGCGCACATATACTGTGACGCATTTGTTGCGCATGATTTTGGACAGGATATGTGACGTCACAATAGATATCAGTAAGTATTGTGCCTTAAAGTAGGCTTCCTAAAGTAAAGTGCTTAAATTTGATCTGAATACAAGTTAAGCCAGTTTACTTAGCCAAGCCAAATGCTAAGTAAAATGCTAACTTAATGTGCGTTTTGATTTGAATACCGCCCCTGTACATTGAACAGGTGTATATAATCCTTGCTTTGTTCCCACAGAGTATTTCTTCATCTTGGATCAGAGAAAAATAGGTGTGTCTCCACCAACACATAAGTAGTGGTTCAGCTCATTTAATTATTTGCCTGTTGATCAAGAGCCACAAGGGCATTAACTAAAAAATAAAAATAAGACAGAGTTTAAGTCCTTCTGGCTCTCAACAGATGATAGCCTGTCCAGAAGACCAAAATGGAAACAATCTATCAAAATTGCTAAGGAACATTTTAATTCAGAAAAAAGTCAAAGTGTTTTTGATAAAATAAATCATCAGTTCATTAAAGGTTTTGGCTTCCTACTTCTGTATTCAATCAAGCAAGGATATGAATATTTCCAGCTTCTTTCCGTCCTACTCCAAATCAATCTCCACCCCTCCTGCTTCGTCCTTAACTTTATTCACAGTGGAGTGACAGGAAAAGAAGGAAATGAATTAAATTGTTCCAAATTAAGTTAACGCTAATGAATGTCCAAAACATAGGCTGTTTTTCAACAGATCCTGCTCTTTTCAGAATGTTTTTGTGCAGGCTTTGTATGAGAAGCAAGCAGACTAGAGGTAGTTTTTCTCGTAATTCATAACTATTAAAGTAATAATTAATGTTTTAAAAATCTTATCACCCCCTCCCCCTTAAAAAAAGAACCCATAAATACCCATTTAAAGCATTTGTAATTACCCTGTAAAACCTTGTAAAATCATTTATACATTAACTTTATCTACAAACTGGAAATGACTACATGAACATCTTATCAAATATATTGCAAGTACAGAAAATACTTGCTGACAAATCAGTAAGGGAATGATTAGCAAGAATACATGGTGACAAAGGAAAGTAATGTAATTCCTTTGAATGATCTATGATTTAGGGTCTAATTTTTACGGTGGTACAGAAAGAACAGTTAAAATTCTTATTGAAAATGGCCATTAATATTCCCTCATTAAATTTGATCATTTTCTTCCAACTTTTTTAAAATGGATTTTCTCACCATTTCAAAACGATAGACTAGTACCTTTAAAGATGAAAGAAATGCTATATAGGGAACAGGTCTCCCTATTTTGCCCCATAGTTTGTACACATATTTGACCTTGCGTGTTTTATCTTCTATACTGACCGTCTATATATTAATAAGGGATATCCTTCTCTCTACTTCCATCATGCTAATTCTGATCTTAACTATCGACACCTGTCATATACATTCTGCCTTAAGATAGAACCTTAAGGTTTCAAAGAAATGTTTAGAATCTACCTGAAAATACCCATTAGAAAATTGAACCTTCATATCTCATGCAGTATTTAAAAAAGAGAGGGGAAATTTTGTATAAATAAATGTCAGATAGATAAACGCATTTGATGACCATACAGAGGAGTGTAAACACAAGATAAATGTCAAATAAATATCTGTCATATAAAGAAATTTCTTTTGAGAAATAAGTGTGTGTTTGTGTACAAATATCATACTATATTCAGTTTATACTGCAAGTCGAGTCTGATTCTCTAATTTTCAAGTTCTTTATTTTGTTCAAAATGGTCACCAAACTTTTTTTTTGCTATACATCATTTGATATGACATTTGGTGATAATTAGATTTTCATGTGAGAAAATCTGCTGGTGAATACTTATTGTATATCTGTGCAATAATCACCAACTTCATGTAAATTTTTAATAGCAGATTTTCCTGCTTTATATAACATGCTGAAATTAAACCTACAAACAATGCAGAATAATTAATAGGCTAATAGAAATAGATTAAAACATTGACTTGGTGGCTCATTTTATTTTTTTTCTTATGAAATTGAATCAAGTCTTTTCATATTGCTCTGCATCCATATAACTGTCAACAAGCTATTTTTTTTTATAAACTTGAATGCTACTTCTTACTCCAGGGCTTGCTAGGGAAAATCCTAGGGCTTTTCCGCAACATTCATTTTTCTGCTAAAAATAGGATTGCCAAACATCGTCGAAACGGGTCATCGAATATTGGATGGAAAGTCAATTATGTTGCTGGCACCAATATTATAGAGATAGGCTAGGAAGGAAGGATATGAATGATGGGGAGGGACGGTGGTTAGACATTATTCATGAGGTAGATTCAATGAGAGAGAAAGATAGAGAGAGGGGGGAGAGATAAAGAGAGAGGGGGAGAGAGGGGGAAAGGGGGAGAAAGGGGGAAAGATGGAGAGAGGGATGGGGAAAGAGAGAGAGAGGGTGAGAAAGAGAGAGAGTGCCAGGGAGAAAGTAAGACAGAGAGAAGAGAGAGCAAGAGAGAAAGAGGAATATTGAGAAAGAGAGAGAAAGAGAGAGAAAGAGAAAGAGGGGGGGGGGGGTCTGAGAGATTGATGATAAAGATGGCTCACAAATAAAGACAGAGAGTGATTATAGAGAAGAACAAAAACATCAGGGAAAAAAAAGAAGAAAAAAGGACGGAGTTGGAGTTGGAGTTGAGTGTTGGATAGATATATAAACAGAGATATGAAGAATATGAAGTTCCCTCTAGCTCTCTGCAAAAAAAGTTATCTGATGACCCACTATGATCAAAGATGAATATACACGGAAGGAAAACAAAGATTGATATCACAACTAATTTTTGGAGGGAAATTATAAGGTCAAGACCATTATACAGCAATATTAACAATATTTATGAAAAATATTTTTTACTTTGGATTAATGATATGCCTCTTTCCATCTACATACTATCATACATTGTCATTTCTCTTATTTCCTCAATATTTATTAACTCATTTCATTTTATTTCCTTTCATCTACTTCCATTCTTTTTGCTTCACATTTTTTCCCCCTCCATTTTTCACCTTATAATCTCCGAAATGTCAGAAATTATATGTTAGCTCGACGTCAGAACCAAACAGAGTAGGTAGGAATACATGTGCACTGGTTAGTCATTATTGGCAATGAAATATCAGCAAGGGCACTGCAAGGCCATTTAGAATGGGGGGGGGGGGGGAGTGTTAGACAAGAGTTGCTAAGTAAGCCAGTTTTTAAAAAAAGAAAAAAGAAGTCTTCCATTTTTCAAATTGTGGGAATTCACCTGTCAAAAATTCTGTTGGGCATATGCAACAATATGCAGACTTAATTGGTTTGGCTCACAATGAATTTTATCGAAGGGGTCCAAATCAAGACTGCGCTAGCAGACTAAGAACAGATCATATGATATTAACGAAATTGCCTTGACTCCAATTAAATGCACCCTTCTATTTCCAGGGGATGCCCCTCTGTCCTCTCTGACTCAAATTGTTATCATTACAACTAAAATAGCTCCACGAGTGACATCCCCGTCTCCAGCTGTCCTATATCTCATTCCCTTAGAGATCGTTATATGGGTCATATCAACAAACAGGGGCTGAATACATAATCCAATAATATGCCCCAAAACTAATTTTCAACAGTTCTTCTAGTTGATGTCAAGCCAGAATTAGTCTCCTGAGATGACATATTAGAAGATTCCTTGACAGAGATTCTTCATCTTCACAACTGAACACCTGCATAATTTGTGCTCCATCTACATTTCATATCTGCTGATAGAAGGGAGTTAACTTATCATCTGCTGAGAGCCAAAAGGGCATTAACTCTTCATTTATACATAGAGTTATGCCCTTTTGACTCTCAACAGACAATAGCTCGGTTCATACGGGACTTGTGATTTCGAAGCTTTCAGTTAATGAAACAACGACTCACTAACAATGACGAGGGTTCATGCACAGAGGCTCGAAACAGTGACGCTCGCTGTTCTGAGACTACAAGTCGAGCGTTCATCGTTTAACATAAACAGAGAGGTCATCGTTAATGAGTTTGCTTAACTTGAAGTTTATCCTGTCCACATGGTTGATAACTATGACGGAGGACCCCCCCACCGCTGCTCTTGATCTCTACTTGTAGTTCAAGAACTACAAGTAAACTTACAGTTTTAAGACGATGAGTCCGTTGATTCTCTCTGAATCTATTAAAGTTTTTAAACTACAAGCGAAACTTAAAGTTTAGCTGCCTTCGTGTGAACCTGACTAATATACATGTATATATCATTGGTATCTTGCATTTTCCATGTCCTCCTGAAGTAAACCTTTACTAATTTTCTTCATTAAAGATGATCTAAAATGTTCTTTTTTTTTCAAGTTTATGAGAAAAAAAAGTTTTATATACGCATGTAGGCGCTGATATGCAATATCATGCTAGCATCAATGTAAAGCCAGCAAAGGAATAAAGAAATCAATTTCTTGATGAAGGAAGGAGATATTTCTCATAAGATAATCTATGTAACTAATGCCAAATTGTGTAGCTATGGCATCACAGGTGCATGACTAAGTTGACAATATATGTCCTATGTGACCAGCTATTTGTATATTTTGATAAAATAATAACTTTCTGTATCATAACCTTCTTATCATTTCTCTAGGTTTCCTGAAAACTTTATGTCTTACTTCTATGCTTTTAATCAAATCAACCTGTTACAAGGCTGGACTCACCCTTTAAAAACTCATCACTATGATTATAATCTACCTTTCTTTAAACTTTTCATTGCTACATTTACACATTTTTCAAATCCTGCCAAAGCCTTGCTACAAAAAGCTTGAAGTTTTTTCCAACTGAGTAAAGCCCACGTTACCCTTACCCTTGGCCAGACACGCTTTTACGAAGGAGTGGGTTGTGGCTCTTCAATACCTTCACCTCGGAGGCCTTTCACAGAAGGTGAGATTACTTTTTTCATGACAGGATGCCTCATAAGCCTTTTAATGAAGTAGGGGGACCTCTTGTACTAACAGTCAAATGTAGAAGGGTGATCACCACTATTGGTGGCATTTCAAAAGAACAAGACATACACCTGAAGGCACAAACCTTTCTAAATTAAAATTTAGTAATAAAATATCACTTTGACCAAAAGAAAACTACATGTATGTATATATATATATATATATATATAATATATATATGTATATATATATTTTTTTAAAATAAGTAAGAGGGCGAAATTAGGAAAGGAGGAGAAGAAGGGGTGGGGTTTAAGGTTATGGTGATAGATGTATAATGACATCAGCAATCATCTTCAAAAAAAGTTTGAAAAGTTATTGACTGTGAAAAAAAACTTTTTTTCAGTGGGTATACTATAATATTTACAATTCGGAAAAAGGGTACATCTACTCTCATAAATAAGTTGATTTTCATAAAAGAGGAAATGAGAAAAACAAATCTGTGAAGGTTTGAGGAAAATCTGATAAAGTATTAAAAAAAAGTTAGGAAGTTTTAAATTCATTATAAATAAAACACAAACTGGCTGCTCTATAATTTATATCCATTCCGTTTACAATGTATGTAACATTAATAATCCTATGTTATAAGTCCCAATAACCATAATTTTTAACAAGAAAAAAAAACATGCCAGTCTGGGAATGAGATCACCCTTCTTTTGATTGAGAAGTTTAATGAATATTGACATGGATAATAATCAGTTTATTGTGATGATGATACATTAATGTGACCTTATCACATCAGAGGGGCGAGATCTAGGAGCTTGTCTTCCTCATCTTGGCTCACAGTTAGATGTCAACTTATTCCACAGAGGCTTACAGGTTTGGCAAAGAAGCAAGAACATTTATCCTTAGCACCCCTCCCTAAAATGAAGGTTGTCATGACTTTTATTTTTGGTTTTTCTTCTCCCCCCCCCTAAGATATATGAAACATGCTAATGATCTAAATGAGTTTTTGAATATATATTTATATATATATGGGTATATATATATATATATATATATATATATATATATGAAAAACTAGGTGGAGATGCATCATTTGCCAATTAAAGTATATTATCCAAATTTTCGGAACAATCCAACGTTCCTTCTTCAGGGAAACAGATTACAACAATTTTCAGGGAAACAGATTTTTGTTGTAATGCAAGAGATGCATCTCCACCTCGTTTTTCTTCTATTACTACGCCGCCAATAAGTGGACTTTACAATGTTTTACATATATATCATGCTTGTGACTTTAAAAAAAAATCAGAAAGTTCCTTCATTAAAATCCTAACAGGGAAACACTTGGAGTAATTTACTTTTCTATCTACATACAACATGTATATTAGTCATCTTTCATCAAACTATTACCAATCATATTGCAATGCAATTGTATAAATTACTTTTTAAAAAAAGGAACACATCTGATAGCAATGCCAAAGGAAATACTACAAATATCTTATTGAACTTAATAACTTAAAAAACAAAACAGGCCAGTTTGATAACTCTAAGGAAAGTAAATAAAATGTTTAGTTATCAATATAGTTTTTAACTAAAACTGATGCACAAATGGTGTTCTGGTGGGGAGGGGAGAAAATTGAAAATATGTTATATTTTTTTGAGCAGGTATTGCATTAGGAAATACCTTTCCTGAAACTCTGATGGATGCCAGGATGACGGATATCAACTCCAGATTCCAGTCTAGCCTTAGAGTGACAACTAATAACTTAACTTCAGCTAAAAAAAAACGCTTATGTTTCATCTGTGAATGCGTAATTCCTCCCCATACTTTCGCTGGGTCCATATACTTATATCTTCTGTTGATCTGGAGATATTTTGAAATATGAAAAGTGACAGTTGATGAGATGGACAAATAAATGGACACTAATTCAAGGACATGCGCTCCCAGTTTATATTTCCTTCATATGATTGAAATAGATTAAATATTTCCTGTATATGATCGGGTAGAAGTAGAGTCATAGATTATATTAGACTTTCTAAGTGGTATCTATTCATTACATCATGACTGAGAAATATCTGAAATATTCAATTTCTAGCATTCAAGAAAGTAGAGAATGAGAGAAAAAAATATAAAAAATGCAAACAATTTCCTTCATGTACAGAGATCACTTCATTTCCCCCACCCATGCTAAAAGAGAAATAATTATCATTGTAACCCATCACCAAAAACTTATCAAATTTTAACACCCTTGAATAGTGTAGCATTGTGGTAGTATTTCTGTAAGATAAGTTGGAAAGTTGGGAGCACCCTATCATATCGTCACAACAATGAAGAAATGATAGAGTTGTCAAATTGGCAACAATTACCTGCAGTGACACGAAATACCAGAGTCCGATGCAGACTGAGAAGTAGACCATCAGATCAAGCCAAGGAAAGAAAATATCCTCCATGTTGAAATATATATTCTTGCTCTTCTACCTCCTTCCACCTAAAGGAAAGACCTCTTCAGGATCGATCAATGCTAATTATATCCATCATTCCAATTCTAGAGAAGTACTGCTGCTGCTCAGGTTGAACTCATGCAATAGCACAAGACAAGGCTATTTGAGGGTCTGAACTTGAATAGGAGCAGATTTGGAGGTATCTCAAAGCTCTTTAGAAAACACAAAGTGGCCCACTCTCTACTTATGATCTCAAAATCTAACCCATCGTTTTAGACGCTTGTTGCCTTCATTCTTGTTTAAAAGTATTTCACTGTCCATTTGAATCATAGCAATGATTCACTACGATTTCAGATGAGACTCTAACAGGATAATCCATCCCATGTGTAATAGCATCAAACAAATCTAAAAAGTAGGGCCTCCTATAATCTCACATTCTGTTTTATTGTTCCAGTTCAAGATGCTGATGAGAAAATGTTCGTATATCCATTTGAAGGAATGACTTTCCTCATCGTTTTGTCAGATATAAGATGTAGAAGAATAGTTGTCAGCAAGCTCTCCAGAGACACAGATATTTCCAGTGCTCCAGAACCCCTCAGAGTTGACCAAACATTGCTTGGAGACAATCTGGATTCGTACTGCCCTTAGACTGGAGCTAATAAAACGATGAAGTGCCGACAACTCAGTACAGGATGCAGTGAGAGCATTGTCTCAGCTCATTAATTGCTCATGTAGTGACAATCACTTCTGAACTAGCTCTACAAGTATGCTGACAAGCTACATGTACCATCGCTTTCTACTCTACATGTATCCTTGATTGGTGGTGGTGTATCCCCCAGAAATCCACCGACAACGGGCTAAAAGCGTCACCCATTGCTTCCTCGCTTACCCATGGTGTCTCCTCAGTAATGATCAGAGATCTCCGCATGCACCTCGCTCACCCCCTTCCTTTCCCCCTAGCTCTGTCTCTCCATCTCTGCCTCTCTCTCTCTCTCTCTCTCTCATCAACCCTCTGACTCTGATTCAGCAGTGGTTCCTAGTCTTGTAACCAGCCTAGTCTTGTAACCAGCCTAGTCTTGTAACCAGCCTTCTCAATGTTATAAGTTATTTACCTACAAATATCTGAATTTATCTAATTTAACCTATTATTTAATGCAAATAAAGTATGTCCAGTGTGTACAATATTATGGACATTTCCTTATGTAAAACTTACATTACATACATTCTCTCCCCCCCCCCCCCCCCCCCCCCCCCCCCCCCCCCCCCCCATGCAGGGGCATGGCTTACTTACCAATATTACCACAGAAAATTACTAAATGTAGAGAATTAAAGATTCTAGCTGGAATGTTCCAGGCCTTCAATATGTATGATTCACAACACAAGCCCTTGCTTTAAAAAGTTTCTGGGATATTGAGATTACACTATATTAGTCAAGAATCTGCTTGGAAAAAATTGGTGTACTATATATTCCAGTACATTTATATTCCAGTGAGTCTGCATAGCAGACTACACATAGCAGTGAGTCCTACACCAGTTAGTCAAACTTCAGCTTGGCTGAAACCTGGCTTATTTTGATCTTCTGCTATCAATCGCTGTCTGATGAATGGAATTGGCTTCATGAAAGATACCTATAACCCTTCATATCATATAACCTCAATGATGAGCTCTGATGTCAATACTAACCTTTTCAATAAGATTAATCATAATCCATTCATCTTCCAGCATATTTTTGTCATAGTCAATGTGAAATATTTGCAATTCATTCAATAGAATTAGTTTTTAATCCACTTAACAAATAGGGCCTAATAAGATTTTATAATTCATATATGTTTCTATCATCAGGTACAATACAGGCTACACCATTACTTTATGACTAGGCACTATTCAACTTACATCTTTGAATAAGTATTTTGATTTTGGGTAAGGAATTAACATTTTTTCAGCTACAAATTTTATATCCTCATATTTTCTATCCCCTGTTCATCCCTAAAGGTAAAGATTTTCACTTCAGTCTTAGTTACTGCATGGTTTGTAGCTTCATGGTTACTGATATATTCTGAACATTATTGGAATGTTGTTTCTCTTTAAATGCCCGTTCCACAGAGCCAAAAAAAGGAGAGCTCAACAACTCTTCAACTTCCTACAGCGATACCAAATATCCTCATACATCATCCCACGAGAGGCAACCCACTTATTAAAAACCTTGCAGCTAGAAATAGAATCAACTTCCAGAGAGTTTGAAATCTTACAATATTTGTATCTTACCCACTTAAACCACAAAATATAAATTAATCTTATATAGTGGGAGAGTGCCTCATGCGTCCCACACAAACAAGACATAGTATGGTGTGTAGGCAAGCATCAAAGGCTGAAATTTCTTCAACTTCGTTTCCTGCTTTATATAAAGACCCAACAGCCCAAAATAGCCTCATATGAACACTGGGATATGGAATAAAATCTGTTTGCACTCTTAAAAACCAGAACCCATTTTGTATACTAAGCAAAAAATAACTTGGACAAGCATATGAAAATGTTTATATTTCTGAAATAAAATCTTATCATACAGGTAAAGCCTAGAATAGTTCATGCACTCTCAGAATATCCTATAATATTACCAAGGAGTTATCACAGATAACTGTGATAACTCCTTGATATTACATACACACAATGAAATAGGTACATCTATATTAAACAAGAAAGCTTGAAATTGTAAACACTTTCAGATATATTATTTTGTTGCTGTGAAAGCTGAAACCAATAGGAATGTCAATTCAATTAATAGATAATCAATGTCTAATCTGGTTTCTGCATATGAACCCAATCATTAACACTTATCTTAATAAACACGAAATGAGCGCCAGACAAGAGTCTTTCAGCTAATCATTCACATACAGCCAGCTGGTTGAGGACGGAACTACGAGGGCAGTATAATGGTATGCGACACTGCGAGGGGAAGAGGTAATGTATCGTCTGGTTCGACAGGAAAGAGAGTTGTAACTGAGTAGAAAGGGGGTCATTAATGCCAACTCTAAAATTAAATTTCCTCAAAGATTTGCGGCTAAGCAAAAGGGAAATCCCAGACAGAAGCATAGATAGGCCACTAACTGTCATGATCTTGGCTTCCCAAAAGAATCTGTTGGCTCAAATTTGCAGTTAGAAAGACAAGAATGGCATCTTCCTTCTCTTTTGCATCTTACATCTCCTTTCCAAGATCTCCTTGTTTTCAGACTTATAAATATGATATAATTTCTATGAAAATATATCTAAATACAACCATTTCAGGTACAAGCATTCACCTCTGCGACCAAGACTGTCAATATTAGACTTTCAAAAACATCCCTCAACCAATTTCCCTTAGTCAAATGATATATTAGGAAATCACACAGCAATCATAGACTAATTTAACTTTTAAGGTTTGATTTGATTCACATTGCAGTTAAACCTCACAGAAAAATTGCAGAAATTTGATAAAGGCTAAATTGTAAAACTCTCATTTTGCTCTTCCAACACTGATTTAATGATTTTTCTTTGTCAAGATTTGTTTTGTAAATTCTCAATGGCTTTCTAGCCCCTCATTGATGATTTTGAGAGGGCTTGCGTTCTGGAAAACCCTTGGCCCCGTTGCATAAAACTTACCATCAATGGTAACTCTGCTATCAATGGTAACTACCATGGTAACATCACTCAACAGCCAATCAAAATCAAGGTTTCCATGGGAGTTACCATTGATGGCAAAGTTACCGTTAATGGTAAGTTTTATGCAATGGGGCCTAGAATCTTTCCATATTACAATGATCTCCAATTGATAATTGCAAAGGGTTCTTGGGCAACTTGTTGAAAGTTTTCTGGATCCTCATTGACTGTCTTGAGAAAGCCCAGGTAAGATCTATCAACGTCTCAGCGTTGATCAACCTGACTCATCTTACTCACTGATACGCTGTCTTAGTCAGAGGAAAGGAAATGAAGAGCGTACACCAAGCTACCTGTAACCCCGGCCAGCGAGGAGTAATCAGTGATCGCTATATCCGTTCCTTTTGATTTGAAGGTGTCAATGAAATTGACACTTGCCAAAGATATCATACGTTTGGATAATTGTTTCTACTTGTGACTGATATATGAGGGGCAATGACCTGATGGGGGGTTTTGATGATGTAAGTGAAATAGGAAAAGTGCATGGTTGGTTTAATATTCGAATGAAGGGGTCAGGTGATGACGTCAATGACTATGATAATGATGGTGATGATGGTGACGAAGATGAATCAAAAGGGCCATTGAAAATATTAAAGATTTATTTGTTCAATCATACATACCTTCTGCATGAGCAGTGCCTGAACAACTTGGTTGGCAACCTGTTAGTAATAAAAAAAGAAAGAAATACTAATCGTTACAAACATGTTTGCATGCTAATTATATCAATGCAAACAACATTAAGACAATTTTTTTTAATTGTGTTCAAAACACATAACTGATAATGTCATTATAAATAGCTAAACTGCTGTTCAGGTATATTGCTTGTTTGGGACAAGTCAAACAGAAATATATTCATTTTACTGGTCATGTCAAAGCATAATTTTTACACACTTATTTTGATTATCTTGGCAATCAAAATTGGTGATCAGCAAAGTCAATGTCATATAATAACACTAATTAATGAATAGTGAGACCCTTTGCAGAACACAAGAGGATCAAAGTGCCTTCATCAGTCTTCATCAGTCTTCATAATGTACAGTAGGGTGCCAAGAAAGAAACATTACCTCTCCTTATATTTCTTTGTCTGAAACTTATATCACTAACACATGCATCCCCAGGATTTTCAAACTTGCATTTGACCAATCCCAGCTAAGGAAAGACCTCATAGGTTTCTAAAAATTCAGTTCCTAGCGAGTATGATTGCAATAATGCCTTGGGAAGTGGCTGTTCATTTCAAAACTAGAACTCACTCAATGAACTGATTAAAAATGTCAGGGATTAATGTTCCTAACAACCAGCCAAACATGAGAAGTCCCACGTCATGAGCAATAAGGTTCGAAGGTGATTTAATTGGTGTTCTCCATCAATTTCTTCTATTTGATCAGCCCAGGAAGGAACCAAACTCCATTAATACCAGCCCAATCTCTAAGGCCTCTCTTCCCTTTTCCAATCTAAAAACCTAGGTCCCTTGGGTTCTGCTTAATGTGCAAGTGATAAAATGTGAACCAGTTCAACAGATTTGAAAGGGCATTTCTACTCAATATTTCATTCTGAGCAAAGGTCAGAACATTAAACATGACCCCAAAGCCCTTTTAAATGCAGTTAAGTTTGTCATCAAACGAGAGAAGCAAGAAAAATCATGAAATTATGAAAATATAATATATAATATAAAATTAGTATGTCACAGTTAAGAGTTGAATAGTAATCAGTTCATTAGTAACAAACAAGGAACTGATTATTTTATATCACACTAATGCTTACAAACCTACTTGTGGATAACTGCATAAAAAAGAAATAATCATCATAATAGATTACATTTAGATTATAATGACTTATGAATAAGTGCCTTAAATTTGCAACTGTATTCATTGCACCATGAAAAGTTAAGCATGGATAATGAGTAGGCCTATGTCAAAAATAAACAAATAAAATGGGAATGTCAGGTAATCCTATTTCTAGTTAAGTCAAAACAATGAAACTGTCCCTTTAAAATTTAAATTGAAGGTGGATTCAAAACTTCTAGAGTGCTTTGAGCAGATAAGAGCTATCTTGATATCCACTTTGGAAAATAGTGATGATCAGAAATTGGTTGCCTAGCAACAGAGTAGCACATCACTAGGTAGGTTGTGCTATCAAGCAGATCCTTAAGTGATTAATTCAACATCTATTAACTTGTAAAGCTAATCAGTGAATTAGAGCACCATATATTTAGCCTGTTCACAAGTAATTCCCTCAAGATATTTTGCAAACACTGTTCTTTGTTTGCAATGTTGAAAAATCCTTTATAGTCACCTGCAAATTTTGAATATATAAAAAACACATTGTTCTACTCCCAAACTGTGGAAATCTTCAATTCTCAAGTTATCGGGGTTACCTCTAATAATCCTTATCACCTAACACAAAATGAACAAGCAACTACAAGTGTAACAATTTTACTGTCAGAAAAACTCAGAGTCTTGTGATGTGATCATAAACTTGAGTTTTGACTAAAGACTATCCACCTCTTGTTATTATCACACTTGTTACATAAATATACATGCACAGACATAAAAATCAAATGTAATGACTTGTTCCAAGCCTATGTAAGCTCAACTTAACCAGCAATACAGTACCCTTCTAATTTCTGGACAGCCAGCTAAAATCATATGATTCATCAGTTTGATGTTATGCTTAAATCCTCATCAATTCTCAAGTGAAGCAGAAGCTTTGGCTTCTGTAGTAGTTCACAGCAGGGACAGATCCAGGATTTTGTTTAAAATAGGAGGGGGGGGGGGGGGGGAGGGTCAATGTCCCAAATAACTCTGACAAGAAAACATGAGTTATCAGGTGAAAAACAGGTCCAATTTCCCCCTAATCTCTGACAAGCCCCCCCCCCCCTCCCCCATTAATAAATAAATAATAATAATAATAATACACAAATAAATTTAAAAATCAAAAAAATCAAAAAATTAAAATACTAACATGATCATTATCAGAATTAGACTAGTCCCAGGTACTAGCTTTCCAGTAAGCTTTTAATATTGCTCTGCTTGGCCTTGCAATACAGATTTGGAATATAATTTGCAGAAAGGGTGGGGATACACTAATAATTCCATATATTTTGTTGCCTAAAGTAGCACTGTAACCAGTGCATTCAATGCTCCACTGATGAATTCTAACAAATTAACGAAGATGGAACATTTTCTATGTCACTGTGCTTGATATAATTATATCAAACAGGTGTATAGTGATAGCTAGAATTGAATTGATATGTGAGGAGTGATGATGAATTCTTTACTATGATTGCCAATTAAAGATATGTTAGGTCAGCTGTGATTCAGACAATGTAGTTTCAGTTAACGAAAACAATTAGACATGCATTGCTCGCATCAATTCATTATCTATTTTTCTTTACTGAGAACTAAGTTATCTTTTTTTGGTCAGCTTCAGATCGAGATTACAACCTCAACTTATCTTGAAGTTTTGTATTTCCTTGGTAAAAATTCTAGATGTTCTGAAAACTGATCAAGTGGTTTGCTTACATGTAGCCAATATTTAATAATAATATTCAATATTATATTTCATATCACACTTTAAATAAATTCATAAAAGAAGACATCTTGTGTTACACCCTCCTTTATGATTGTAACATTTTAATAAGAGCTGCAATAAGCCTAGAGAGAGTAATTTTTTGTTCGATCTGGTTCATTATAAGAGATTATTATCAGTGCCAGATGCATGGAAATAGCAAACCTGCTGTAATCACCATTCAAAGAAATATTCACCTCTCTCAACAAAAGTTCACTCCAAAGCTCATACTTAAAGGGCTTTTCTGTAAAAATTATATAGGCTTCAATTTGATATGATATACAGCACTGCAGATTTCTCAAGAATTACTGAAAAAGAACATTACCTTCAAAATCCACCCTCAATCAATCATGCAATCCAAGTTCCGCGTATGTTGCAACATGGCTAATGAATAGTCTGCATAGAATTCCAATTACATTAACAGACACTACAAAGCCATACAAGTCCAGAGTTTTCAAACCACATGAATACACCAAGGCCAAATATAGAAAATATCAAGAGCAAAACGTTTATAAACTTACAGCTTCTGTCAGGGAATCCGTAATGATAGCTAATGCCTCTGATGTCTGATGGTAAATGAGGAATTTTGCTAAAAAATTCAACACTGACACACAACCCTGTCCATAATTAAGCCAGTTCTTACATGGTCCAAATGCTTGTTTAAATGTTGGCTGGATTTAAGCCAGCCCACAGCTGCCAACTGATTATATTTAGCAGGAATACTAAATTGAAACGTGTCCTAAATGCAAATCATCTCTTTCATTGATTAGCCTAATAAGCCAAACCAGCATACATGCTGCCAAAGATAGGGTGGGATTAGAGATTCATTTACACCGAAGCTTTGACATCATTAGCATGTGTGTGTTATGCAAATAGGGCTTTTACTGGATTCAGGTTTAAAGCCCAGTGATTGAGTGCTAATCATGTGTGTTGATACATGGACATAAGCTTAGTCCTAATTACACGTACAGAGATAACTGGGTTTTTCATTAGGATACCGGGCTATCTGCACTTGAATATGGAAATTCTTCAGTTTACCATTAGAACCAGCATAAAAACACTTCCAAAAATAACATGTGACAAAGTTGATGCCATTTTAGGGCTTGTGGATCAGCCTTAGCGATCTCTGTTACAAATAAAAGCAACTTGAATTCAGTTTATTGAAAGAAAATGCTTCAGAATGCATCTGGTAAATATCAATGTATACAAACATCCCCTGAGTTCAAAGCGACTTGCAAATTCTGTTATCAGTAACCATTAAAAGTGATAAATATATGCTCCTAGGAATTGCTCTGCTGGCAGCACCAACATGCATGGTTTCAGAATGGATTCCAGAGCTGCTACATGATTAAAGGTAATGTTTAGTTTTGGTAAGCCCTCAAAAACTTTTCGTCGGATTTATTGGATTTTTGTTGATAAATAGCAAGATACTAGCAATACAAAGATGCTGTGAAGATTTCACGTCCATAGGTGGCATATTAAACAAATGAGAAGCAAAAAATAATTTAGGTGCCGGGTCAGGGATATAAACTCCCAACAATTTCAGCGTGCACTGTACACCATACACACTAGTGACACACATGCTATCTCTGTGCGAATCCTAGAGATTGTTGTGCGAGGAGCCGTCGGGGTGGAAAAGTCCTAGCGTAGGGCAGTATATGTGAGCTAGTGTTCCTTACATATATTTATGGTAAAATTCACCAGAAATCAATGATGGAATACCAAATGGTCTCGTACAAACATCTTCTGATACATGGAAAACAACATGGGACTATGTTTAACATGTTTCTTTCCAATTTCCTTTTTGCTACCAAAACTGTACATGAGCTTTAAGGTTGCGTACATTTGAATTGATTGGACATCTACTAGATCCATTGATCTAATGAGCAGACCACCCACTTCATCAGTAGCAAGGGCAAAATACCATCCCCTGCACTTCTTTAAAACCCCACTGTTCATACATGCACCATACAGTAATGCGCCCCCTTAATACTACATTTTTGTGCCTCCTTTCAAATTCTAGACACAAAAGGCACCTTAAAACCATGACAACTTTTTTTTGTTGTCTTTTTAAAATTCTTTTTGCTTGTCAATCATTTTTTTCAGAAATGCCCCCATCCCCTATTTAGAAAATCCTGGATCTGCTCATGCATCTCATGGCCATACTGCTGCAGTCAAGAAGACACAAGAACACAGAACTCTATTTTTGGAAAGAATAGAACAAGGAAGGAAAATCCAACATTATTTCCAAATAAAGATCTATGAACATTATGAAAAGTCTTACCTACAAGTCAGCTATCTGACATCCACAAAATAGAGAACACGAACTAAAAGAAGATAAATTCAACCATGTTTGCATGAAAGTCACTGCTTGTTATTTCTTGAGTGTCTTGTAAGCTTGTCCAGCAAAAGCATTTAAAAACTGAAGAGCTCTTTTTCTGGAAGTATAGCTTTCGTTGATGCCCAACAAATACCCAAACAGCTAAACTTCCACTACATTACACCTGAAATCCTGCCTTTTCAAAATTTATTCTCTCACCCCCTGTTTTCTCTTTCCTCCCTCCCCCTCTTTTCCAGCCAAAAAGGCATTATTGTAATCATCTTAACAATACAAAATTATTCAAAGCTCTCCATTTTCCATTCTCAGTAAGCCTCAGATTTAGTTAGCAGCCTGTGGAGGTACTACAATGAATTTTAAAAAGTAGAAAAAAACTAAGCTCCTTCCCGGAGCTATTACTTAAATTAAAAGAAACAAATCGGATAAGCTTCTAGCAAACTGCAACTTACAAGTCATGCCTGAATTTGGCAAATACCATATTTTTTCCACAGATTGAATTACCTCACGTACAATGGAGCTTTATGTGATATTGTAGCATGATAGCTTTGAAGTTGTTATTTCATTTTTGAAATACAAATATGTTCTTCTCCATGCCTTAGGGTCCAACCCCCCCCCCCAAAAAAAATAAATAAATGCATGGTAATTGCCAACAAAGCTTTGACTATACAGCTGCAAATACTTAGGGCAATCCAAAATATATCTAAGTTCCCATTTAGCATAAAAGCAATGTTATTGTTTTTTCTGTGATTTTATTTTCTTTCTTCAAAATGCTGATTTCTGAGATAAATTTTAACCCTCAGAGGGGTTTAATTAAATTTTCTCTTTTTTGAATGCAAATCAATGATTAGTTTAATTTTCAGTTATAAAAAATATCAATGGTGATTTAAGGCCTGATCTTTGCTCAATATGCTGTTGTTTTACATGTTCATTCCCCCTAAAAAAAATGTTATTTTTATCTTTCATCTACCTTTACAATCCACTAAATAGGTTGATACAAAAGTTATGCCTTTTTCTTCTCTGCTTCACATATCCTGCCATGATTTTTCTTTTTGTCCTCTCTATTTTTCCTGACTTTAGTCAAAACACTACTTTACTTAGAAGGACATCCTGTTGATTCTTCAGATAGTGCTTTTTCAGAAGGTGTTTTCATCAAATACTCGTATCCTTTCACCAAGCCCCGGTAAGCTTTCTCCATCATTAACTTCTGGTCAGCTGATCACTATAAAAAGATGTTTTTTTTCTTTTGAGAGAATCCCTCCTAATTACATCCTCTGAATACTGTCCACTGTAGTTTTTCCAAAAGCACTGTGGAAAGCATTGTGGGCATTATTTTCCAACATACACAACAACATGAATAATTGCTTGTTTTTCTGGTAGCAGGCCTACTTATGTTTTCCTTTCCAAAATGAGTTTTCTTTGCCTATACAGTTAAAGCTATGTATAAAGGAAAGTGGTCAGAAAATTGACATAATTCCAGTCAAATTTCTATGCAAATTGCAGTTTCAATACCCCCCCCCCCAAATACAAATGAAATCATGAGACAGATATTGGCAAACACCATGCCTAATTTATTTCTGGTTGCCCAACAATATATCATGTACATTGTATAGGCCTATGAACCTCTCGTAATCATAAATTGCCTGTATTGCAAAAAGATTAAAGCCTGGACATTTCCCTTTCAAATACATGACAGCATTCATTTCACAATCAGGAAACAAGAATATATTAAGAGGGAAATTTTGGAAGGCATAGATTCAACTCACCCACATGCTTCGGCAAATTCACGAAAATCAAAGATTCAACAATCCTGACTTGACTGCAGTTTCTTGAGCATGAATCAAGATTATTTGTTTCCAATTTAGGAACTATATATATACATGAAATTGAAGCTAATGAAATTCCTCTGTTATCCATAACAGACCAAAGTCTTCTGATTACAATCCAACTGAATATTTGTTTAACACAAAGTTTGCATAACTTCCCCATGAATTTACAAATCCTGTTCCTATTTTGTATTTCGTGCTAATACGTGTCAAGACAAAATTAACTGCTGCAGATCAAATACAAAACATTGGTGTAAAGAGTGTTCCATAATATTGACACTGCAAGCTACGTGGCAGTATCTGGATGATGTAGAAATACATGTATGTTTAATTAATAACTTATATCCATCTGTTCAAATTTGATAGCATAGAACACAAGACTTGAATAGCTCCTACGATCAAATTAATTGATATCTGTTTTGATTGTTATAGGAATATGGTAGAACAATACAGTTTTAGATTTGTTTACCCTTTTTCAATGTATAATACACTTTATGAAATTCAAAAATATTTTACTATCAGATGCCCTTGTTTCCATTCCAAAAGAAACCAAGGTCAGCCTGGTAAACATATATAGCATGTAAATCAGTACTTCATCCTTACCTTTTACTTGGTATCCTTGCACATACAAAAATTCACATTCCAACTGTCTTTTGTAGTGAGGTAAACATATATACTTCAATCTACTGCATTATTCTTTCATATGATGATACATTCACTTGGAATGTCCAACCCATAATGATCAAAACATGCTTCTCTGAACTGGGCCGAGATTGGAATATATGAATCCTGATTTGAAAACAATGAAACTCTTGTAAATCCTTGTCACCTTGACTATATGTGCCTCTAGAAGTCCCCTTAACATTAAAAAGCAGAGCGATTTAGAAAATTAGTTGGCAAGTAACAAACTGTGAAAAGTACCTCGGCAGATAATTCTTCCTGGCATTGTCAGTAATCCCCTCTATTGTTCAGTCTCATCCTTCGACTTTATCCTTTCAAGCTGAAATCTTTGGCCTACCACAAGGCCAAAATGAAACTGATTTTTATAGATGGTAAACCTACCTTGGGTAATATCAGGGTTAATGGCTTTTCACAGTAACAATTCCATTAAATCCAGTCAGAATACCTTGCAAATCTCCTCAGTCAAATTTTGATGGAATGCAAAAAAGACTATTCCAATTAACGGATCTCTATTTGTAAGTTTTATACTAATGGCAACAAATGGCCTCAAGTAAATAAAGGGAGAATGTTTTACAACATGCTTTGAGCCTTGTATACTGTATAAGTGGTTATTTTCGCGGTGGTTTTATTTTCGTGATTTTCGCGAGTCGGTCCCCGCGAAAATTTCCACTTCAATATATGGCTGTTTATAGTAACAAAAACATCACAAAAATCGCGAAATTAAACCCTCGCGAATTTCCCTACCTAGTCCAAAATCGCGAAAATATCTGTACGCGAAAAAAACAGCTTATACAGTACTACCTTTCCTTTCTTCCTCCCTCTATATTTAACCCACTGAATACTAAGTTGAGATAACTCAAGCTAGAGTCTATGGGAAACGTGTATTATATCAAAATCAAATCATATCCAAGGGGTTAATTCTAGATAAGGGTGATTCACATCAGAGCAAATAGAGTCTTGTCTGTTGTGTTTGTACATGAAGAGATAATCGCAGCGTTATGTAATCATGCTATTTGGAATGGCAAATCTTGGGGCTTTTTTCCGCAGCACTGTCCACACAGTTTGATTAAATATGTGTAATAAAACCCCCTCTTCAATGATCAATGATGAACAACATGTAGAACAATGTCCACATCACAGGGCACAAAAAGGAAATTAAATTCCAGTCAGATTTCTGTCTACTATACATCTAGGGAAAGAGAGTTAGTTGAAGATACCTAATACCTAATACACAAAGTCACTACCCATGAGGCAGAGATTTGAACTTTATAAAGGATATTCTGATTTGGAGTAATAAGTATAAACCAATAGATCGCACTGCATGGCTGGTCTCATTTGCTTCCTTTATCAGGTCACACAGCCTTACAACCTGCTGAAAGTTAATATTCATATTTCAGGCAAAATAGACTTAATCAACTATCTAAAGACACAAGTGTAAAAATAAGTTTTTTTCTTTATGGAAGCTCTGTTTGGATTTGCTGTTGGAATTTGATATTACATAGCAGTGATTTTAAAATATTTGTGCTTTCTTAAAAATTTTTAGTACTCCTGAGCTCTGTCTGTACATTTTCATCTAACAAAAATAACTGGACCAAATACTTATCAGTCACAGACAGTACACCTTCGACAACACTTCAATCTTAATTTCCTTTTAGACAACTCAAGGGAATGCCCTTAAACATACTCCTTTGAAGATTGGATAGAAAAATTGAGTTGTAATGTCATCGTCATCGCAGGCAGACCTGCTAAATAAGAACACATGACTTAAAAGGTAAGCAACTGCCCCTTTCTACTACCTGATGGCTCCAATTAGGTCTCCCTTTTTTCCTTTTTGTCCCCTCTATTTGATTTTTAAGCTGTTAGCTACGTTATGAATTTGGTATTACAAATTTACAAAGACTTTAGCTCTTCTATAGTGCTCATATCCATCAGAATTAGTATTCAACAAGTTAAGTAAAAATAAAGAACATGTCTACAAAGTTGTGCAAAATATGACGAGAATTTGACACAACTGGGTCAACAGACTCTAGACGTTCTGGATGTCATCTTGGGCACATTGGGGGTACATCACCTTTGTCCCCCTCTGTCAAATTAAGAGACAAAATGGGGAGTGACAGAGCAGACATTTGGAAATCATTTTACAGGTTCGTCATCAAATGGTTTCAATCTAGGTGTACTGTTGTGTGTTGGGTTCATGAACGTTTGAGACAGTCGGGGGGGGGGGGGGGAGGGGGGACCTACCTATTCCAAAATTTTCTTTTGGCTAATCTGGATATTTTTTAAACCATGTTGGCAAAGCGCAAAAATTGATGACATTTTTCCTTGCTTGTTGAAAGATCTGTTAATTTCTGGACATATATTCAATCTGACATATCCCTCAAATTCAAACTGATCATAATGGTCTAGCGATATGCCCCTGGAGATGTCTATGGTATTAAAATCGGATAGTATTGAAAGGTATAGAAGTAGAAGGGACACGCCACCAGGCGGCCATGGGGAAAGTCAGAATAGTGTAAGCGCCTTTCACTCGTACACAAAGTTTGTGCATTGAACGCCGACTGAATCTCTCACAAGAGCTCGGGCTCAGGCTGAGCTTGCATGTTGTACAGTGACCAGTCTGTCCAAGTTTGCGCCCCAGGGGGCTATGGCATCATCAGGTAACGAACACAGTGCCCTCTTGCGGCATAAAAACATCCACAATCTGCGGTTGAATATTCCTTTAAGATGAAGCTAGTTTAGGAAAGGGGGAGATATGGGAGATTTAAGCAGGATGCTTGTGCATCCATCAATAGCTTGTACTATCCCCCTCCCCCCACCCCCAGCATGCCATCAGTGGCTTATGTGTCATCTTCCCTGACGTGAGGGATATACTTAAAAAGATTGATGCCTGAAAACAAAACCAATAATACTTATTCTAGAAATAAATCCCTCTACGTATGCAGAAAACTATTTTGGAGTTTCAAAATCAATGCCCTTGCAATTATTAATACTGCAGTTCAGAAGTCTCTCTCCTTCTATTCATATCATTACCAATAAGGACTTGATTCACCAAAGACATCCAAAGATCAAATCCTACTGGAAATGGGGGTGGGGGGGGGGGTGTGGTTCCTGTACTAAGATGAGGGAATGAGAGCATTTAGTGATCAATAGATTAAATAAAAACAAAACTAGACTCCAGTTGGAAAACATCTTGATCATCAAATGCACAACTTCAGACAGGGCTCCACAATGACTTTTTTCACTAGAGGTTCGGACAGCAATTGATCTGTACACCTTAGCTGAATGTAAAATTTTGAAATTTTGGAGGTCCAGACTTAGACTTTGGGCACCCATATCTTCTCAAGGAGCTTCATTTTCTGAGCACATGTTAGTATCAAGCAATAGCTGCTTAATGAACAAGCAATAGCTGCTTAATGAACAAACAATTTTTCTTTCATCTGAAGGTGATTACAAACACTGAATATATTAATAACCAAGGACACAACTTATTTCGAGTTTTAGAAACGGGTGCTAGGACAGAAATAGAGTGGGAAAATATTTTGACCCGGAGGGCTGGTTTAAACTTTGAATCATCCCAAGTGAACTTGAGGCCTGTTCTCTCATGGGGCCTAGTTCTCGTGGGACCTAGTCCAGTTAGACATCCTTGACCAAGATACCTATCATCCATCTAAGATATCATCAGCAGAGAGCCAAAAAAGATGTAAACTCTACCAAAAGGTATATGAGTTAACATCCTTTTGGCCCTCAGCAGATGATATGATATGATATGGTGATAGAAATCTGCAACAATTTAATATGAAAAGGAAGGATGTTCCAAAAGGTTAACACATTTGATTTGTTTCTAAATCTATTTCCAGGATGAAGAGCTGATCTAGCTGATGAATACCATTGGATGGACACAGTTCTTCCATTTGTGTCTGTGTTTAGCCTCTCGCCATCCCTCCCCCTCCCCCACCCAGCTCTTTCTTTCTCTCTATCTCTTTCTCTCTATCTCTTATAAATAATACTAATAATAATAATGATAATGATAATTATTATCCCTCCCCCTCCCCCACCCAGCTCTCTCTTTCTCTCTATCTCTTATAAACAACAACAACAACAACAACAACAACAACAACAACAACAACAACAACAACAACAACAACAACAACAACAACAACAACAACAACAACAACAACAACAACAACAACAACAACAACAACAACAACAACAACAACAACAACAACAACAACAACAACAACAACAACAACAAGAACAACAACAACAACAACAATAATTAATAATAATAATAATAATAATAAACCGTTCTTGTATAGCACATATATCACATTATGATCCTAAGCGCTTCCAAAGGGTTTGGATATTATTACCCTGGTTTTAGCTGCGGCGGCCGTAATCAGTGCACAGTGCATTTCAAGGAATAAATCCTGTCAGGTACCCATTTAACACCAGAGTGGAGAGTGGCAAATGTGGATTAACGTGGATTAATGTCTTGCCAAAAGATGCTAGTGCTGGGCTGAGATTTGATCCCTCAACCCTTGGATTGAGAGTCAAGTGAATGAACCACTATACCACGTCACCTCCACATAAAAGTTGTGTCTCCATCTTAACTGTCCATAAATGCTATGGATCACTAATAAAACTCAATAATGTGAAATGCATTTTCATTTATGCTGAAACACTATTTGTGGACAAATTACACTAAAAATCCCATTTAATGCTCTTTCTGCCATTATACCTCCCTCTTAAAACATGGAGCCCGATTATAACTCCATGGATCAATCTACTAATTATTCCAGAGCTGTTAGATGATGTCATCAGCACTGGATAACAATACTCACCAATTTCACAACGTGACCTCACTAAACACTGAATCATTCTGTGAGTGGAGAAGTGATTGAGTTTCTATTGTCTGGCTTTTGACACACCAAACAAGGCCTGTGGTCCAGCCAGATATTCACTATAATGAGATAATTATATCGTCTGCTGAGACGCAGAAGGGCGTTAGCTCTATGTGAAAGGATAAGAGTCAATGCCCTTCTGGCTCTCAGCAGCAGATGTACTGTGTCTGGCTTCATGATTACCATTCAAGGTAGAGTCACTAATTTTTACCCATTTGCAGACAGGGAGGAACAAGTGTAGAAGGGTGTAATGGTGTTTCATGTGCACTGATATAATAGTTGTGCAAATGTTCTAACCAAAAATAGATAAACAGATAGATAGAGAGAGAGAGAGAGAGAGAGAGAGAGAGAGAGAGAGAGAGAGAGAGAGCTGAATAAATTAATCAACTGATCTATACATAAATAAATAAAATGAAATAATCAGATAATGATTATATTGTTTTGTTTCATGATACGCTTCACTATTGCTAATATATATATATATATATATATATATATATATATATATATATATATATATATATATTATGGATAATATATAATAAGCCCACTCAAAGGAAAATCTGAACCATCTTTACTAATAATGTAAAATGTTCTTACTGATTTTTTTTTCTTCAAAAAAAGCTTGAAATTAAAACCTTATAATTAAAAAAGGCATACTACTTCTTACTTTCATTTGTCTGTCAGTCAACAAGATATGGGCACTGCTTTGTCTTAATCAATTAACTAATATTAGAAAACTTGAAGTGAATCTATGAATATTTTTGAACTACTATAATCAATAATATGTTTTATACCTTGATTATTCTTCCATTAGAAACATGAAGTGAATCTATGAATATTTTTAAACTACTATAATCAATAATATGTTTTATACCTTGATTATTCTTCCATTAGAAACATGAAGTGAATCTATGAATATTTTTAAACTACTATAATCAATGATATGTTTTATACCTTGATTATTCTTACATTCAATAGTTATCAATGACTTCTTGAATTAAATGAAGAAAAATCCATCCTCCACATGAAGTAACATAGAATAGCTCCACCTATTGTCAGGGATCAGACATGCTTTCTAGACAAGTGCAAGAAGCCAGCCAAGATGAGTACTTACTGCTCTGAGGAGTTCAGTTCTCCCGATTTTACTCCACAAGAAATGAATACAGTGAGATCAGATTACGCGGACTAAAAATGTTCTTCCATGCAGAACTAAATTTATCTGACATTTTAAGGGCTTTTTCAATACAGGCTATTGCCTAAATGGTAAGGTAGAGATATCTAGATTATCTCTGCCTTCCATGCAGTTTCAGAAGGGCTTCTTTAGGCATCAATGTACAGAACAGGTTTCCCTTTTTATCCCAATTCTATTTCTAACTTTAATTTTCCCATTCCCTCTTTTTCTTTTCTTTTTCTCTCTCTCCCCCTCTCTCTCTTACTTCCCTTCCCTTCTTTCTTTATCCTAACCTATTTGAACTTGGGAGGAAGCCAAATTCCCATATACTTTGTACTTTAATCCAAACAGAATCAGTTATTTCATACCGACATATCACCTTCTTATATTTGTTCTAAATTCACCCAGTGAGCTGAAGCTCTTTTGAATCTCTGCTTTCACCTGCTTTGTCTTCAAACTATTCATTGGTTCTTAACCTGCCTGGTAATCTTCTTATAGACGTAGGCCCCTTAAAGTACAATCTCTATCCCTCAATTAAACCCTGTCCTACCATTTAATTTTTATTTTCTTCTTCTTCTTCCATTTCCTTCCTATCTTCCCTTGTCCCCTACCCATCCTCTCTGGGTGTCTTTTCATCTCTCCTATATGTACAGCTTCCAATTTAAAAAACTTGTTTTATCTCTTGAATCGATTTTGGTACAACAATCATTTTGCATAGACCCCAGTCTGATTTATCTTGGGTTCATTGGGTTTTTATAAAAACGTCTCCCTGCTACTCCCCAGCACAAAGTGAATTTCATCTACTTCATTTCACTGCTACATCAAGTGCCTGACCTAAATAAAGTCTCTTTCCGTCTGTCTGTCTGTCTTTCTCAGACACCCCCTCCCCATTTCATAAAACCCTTATATTATTAGGACATCACATTGCCTCCTCAATGGAGAAATAAACAAATTCTACTTGACATTTTCATGTTGTCCAATTCTCTTCTAGAGGCATTTTAGGGGTACATGGCATCACATGATGTTTAATATGAAGAAGCCAGGTGGCTGTTCCCTAGTTGCTGTTGTCCTACATAATACACCCAACACTGAAAAGTTCACACACATAGGCATATGCTCCTGGGTAAAACCGGGTCAACGTTATGTGTCTTGTTTGTCTATATATAGACTGTTACACCATAAATGCAGTTTTTTAATCAGCCCACTATATCTATTCCTGCTATCCAAACCTCAATCGCAATACATGTGTTCACTCTTGTAAAAAAAAATTATCATAGCAATATGAAGCATAGTTAAACAGTTATTTTCTACTAGTAAGTAATAGTTCTTAGTCAATCTGGAACTGTCTACTGTTACATTTTCCAAGAATTAACAGCAATTAATGACAAGAGAGAGAGAGAGAGAAAGCTAAATTTAGAGGGGCTCTCTATCCTTCTGCTACTGAGCACTTATCCTGCAGGGAAAATAAATATAGAGTCATCCTCAAAACATCACGATTAATTAACACCTTAATCAAGTCTAAGTAGGAGGGTTAAGATAGGGGTTAGGATCAGATCATCTTACCTCATCAAGGCACTGGTCGTATGTATCTCTCTGGTTCTCATTCTCCAGCACAAGGGCGGAGTTCTCTGATTCCAGCTGCCGTAATCTCTCCAGGAGAACAGACTTCTCTCTCAAAACCTCCTCCTTGCTCACAACCTAAAAGCAAAAAAAATAGTTGCAATGTCATTAAAAATGAGCATGTCATTTGATTAAATATTGCTGAATTGGATTTCGTTAAAAAGAGAGAAAAACAAGTACAAAGTGCAGAGAAGGAATTTGAGCATTGTAACAGGCAGCATTGTAACAGGCAGCCTTGCCCATTTCCAACCCTTTCATTAAACCCTTCCTCCCCTATATCTTTTCCAATCTCATCCTTTTTAATTCTCTCCCTCCATCTCTCTCTCTCTCCCTCTCTCTCTCTCTTTCTCCTTCTATGTAGGCCAACTTTCTTTCTCTTTTTGTGCATGTCTCTCCAAATATATTTATCTTCCTCCCTCCTTTTCTCATTTGAGCAGAAGCACAGCACATTAACTCTTTCTCTGCTTCGGTCGACTTATTAAACAAACTGTAGAGTGCCACATGCAACTTTTGTCACACGTAAACTGAGTGTGTATGTAACACATACTCCAAAACCATGCAGCTGTCTATAGGATTTCAACCTGTAGCAGATTGAGAGTTAACAATACTCTATGCTACAACAATAATTTTATAAGGCAGATAACAATTTACCATATCACTGTTTATGTTATATCCTGCAAAGTTCTCAGAGTTTATTGCTCTCTTATTTTCATCTGCTGAAACTGCTGAAACCTGTACACAGCAGCCTGGCAGAACAAACAGGGTATCCCTTCTGATCATGGTGCTCTCTGTCTACACAACTCAACAAAGAAGTAGGAATCCATCCACTTTATGAACCTAAAACCTCAAGATATGATGCCGATCTCAACATGAGTTCTACACTGACCAGATCTGTTCATGCAACTCCATCCATCAACTTTAGGCATCCAAAATCTCAAGATACGACAGCTATTGATCTAAACAGCTCTATGCTGACCAGATCCATTAATGCAACTCAACCGAGAACTAAGAATCCCATCAACTTTATACATCAAAACCTCAAGATACTATTACTATCTGAAAGGGAGTTCTACGCTGACCAGATCCGTTCATGCAACTCGATCGAGAATTACGAATCCTTCAACTTTATTCATCCCAAACTTACAGATTCGATTGCTATCAATCTAAACAGTTCTATCCTGATCACCCCCCCCCCCCCCCCCCCGCAACTATAAAAAGAAACTGAAGCAGAAGTGAGGGGGCCTTCCTCCATGACAATTACGACTGCCATCAACGTCACGGAGAGTTTGATAATTCCTGCAACATGGTGCAACGTGGTTATCAGGACAGATTATCACACGCTTTGGGCTCTCTGTGGCCTGATGAATCTCTCTGCCATCAAGCCTTTTCCTTCCTGGCTAGTACATGCACGTTGCAGCAGTTCCAGTTCAGTGTCTTGGCCACTGTTCCAATCGCTCTGAAAGCTAGGTGCATCCCTATTAGCCTTGAACAAGTTGCAATATGAGAACGATTACTGCTTCTCAAGAAAAGTTTTTAAAAAATCAAAAGTTTGAAGTTACCCATCTTTAAACTCACCCGACTCAAGTAATCTTCACTTATTCAAGGAGCTACAGAATGAGCAGTCTGCCTGCTTCCTCACAGGCAAATTAGCCCAACAATTGATTGGCCTGGGCTTTTTCACAAACAAGCCTTCATTTGCTTGGTACAGCTAAAGTAGATATCCCATGCAATAAATCCCAAGCTCTACACTGAAATTGTTCACTATTTGCTTCCTAATTCACTGCACCATTAGCTTGAGCTAGTTGCGATCTGGCTCATCTTCCAAGATCAGAATTAACAGGCTACTTTGAAATCTCGGGCTAATGCGCACTGACCTACTGAGATGGATGGGTGGATAGATGCATCATCGACCTTTCCTGACTAAACTGACACTTTTACAACATCCATCAATTCATGAGCACTTTTTACATGAGGTGACGAGCTCTGAACGATTACTCAGTTCTACTTTTACACCAGACCTTTCTTTGTGTCCATATCAAAACAAATCTTGTTGAGAATCAATTCCTTCCTCAAAATATGTTTTCCTTCCTTTATTTCCTTTATAAGTGCACAGCTGCAAGAAAGACGTTTGTTCTTTTGCTCTGACGTTACAGAAGAATCAACTTGCGATTTGACAGTGAAATCCTAAAATAATCCTTATCTGGGAAATCAACCACACAGGATAAATAAATGTTCAACAGGTGTTGGAACTATCTCAGCTTATTATACAAGATTAAAAGGAATATTCACAGTGTGTATACATGGACCAGGTCTAGTTACATTTCCCTGCATGAACAAACACATCTAAAGTTGCATGTAACAAAAGACCAGTTTACCAAAATTTTAATGTACTTCAAAATATGCATGTTCCTCTCCAGAACCCTTGGTTTCTATGTAATAGACCTGTTCACAAAGTTATTCAAATTTATGGATGTTTCTTTCCTGGGGACCTAGTAACGAGGTATTCCATTAACCTGTTATTAATGAATGAACTACAATACTTGGAATCCAGTTTGCATACATTACTTGTTGCTATGTCTGACAAGCCTCTGACAAGCCTCTGACAAGCTTTCAGGTTGTTAAGAACCTTTGTTCTAAAAGTATACATAAAATTTGAATATATCTGTGAACAGGTCTATTCACCTGCTATGCATATATTGGTTGTTGCTATGTCTGGAAAACCCCTTGCAAGCTTTGAGTCAAAAAGAGCAGCTTTTGTTCAAGAAGTATGCACATAAGCAGTAACCAGGTCTACTTCTGTAGCAGAATCCAAAGCAAAATATCTGATTAAAATACAAGCATTCATAATAATGTAATAAATAGGAAAAAACAACCTGGAATAGCACTTCACACAGTAGATCACAGACTGCAGTTCCAAATTATGGGTATCCGATTTGAAATCAAAAGGAAAGAGAAATGGAGTAATATTACAAAGAAAAAGCTCTTGCAATCATTGTGCAATCATTTTGGCTTTGTAGCAAAAGTTTCAAAATTCTTGCCTAGAATGAACTCTAACAACAACAAAAAAATGCTTCCCAGTCATTTCTCAGTGGGAAATCAGAAAATTGACTGATCAAAATATAAAATTTGTAATCAGAACTTTTTGATTTGTACAATTTGAAATTTTGTAAAGTATGTGAAAAATACGCCCACGTCCATGACCCTTCATTCAACCTATGACTTGGCAATATTTCTTTTAAAATTTACAAGGATTTTCCCTCAAAGTTGTGATTAAAGGCGACAAGTTATTCCCCCTGGGTGAGGTCCTAAACCAGGTCCATACTCTGGTCAGGGAAACTCCTCCTTTCCCCTTCTCTGATATTTTAGAGAGAAAAAAAGGTTGAAATTCACCTTTTTCATGATTTAATCAAAACCATCATGTCTGAAATCCTGGGAAACACATCACCTAAACATTGCACTAGTTTTCATTACTAGTAGTCAACAGTGGAATAGAGACTTCCTGGCGCTCAGTAGCCTTAATTCCTGCATGTGAGTCATTTCTAAATTAATGAGGAGAACATGAACGCACAATAAATATATTTCTCCCCATTCTGGCCTTGTGATACATTTGAATATTTCTTCACTTCAAAGCCTTCGGCAATTTAGATACGGATCTTGCTAATGCATCAGTTGGTCCTCTCATTCAGTTTCATATACATGTGTGACGAAATCACAACTGTCCCACTGTATACAGTCATTTCAGAAATTAAAGTTTTCTCCATCCCTCTTGTTATCTCACCATCTTTCTTTCATTTCTTCCTCACTCTCCTCTTCCCTTTCTCCAATTGCCTTTCTGCCTAATACTTAAGATTTTAGTAACGAAGGAAATAGAGCCCCATGCATTATGACTAATTGTCATAAAATGATTCAAACTTGATCCCGTCATTGTCGTAATCAGGAGAATCTTAAAAGATGACCTGAAGCTATTGCTCAGTGTTATTGATTTGACTTTGGGCTAGAGTGTGAGATGAGAAATTAAGCTCTTTCTTAGGTATCCCCTCCCTCACCAACAACAGAAGTTTTGTGTTTTTATTTGATACTTTACAAAGGCAGAGCAAGAAATCTGACAATGCTCAAACTGTTTGGGGTAGTATGAAAATCTACCCTCATATTAATGTATCTTCTCTCTCCTGGCCTGATGTGGGTAGCACTTTATCCCATTTGCATATCTTCCATTTTAACAGATAAACTGTATTTTGTTGGCAAAAATTGCTGATTCTGTGGAAATTTGATTTTACTTTTATTGTTGTCAACATTTAAATCAATTGTTAAGTTTATAACAATTCAGACAAGAGTGATTTTCATTAATGACTGAACACACTGAAAGAGAACTGGGGTGAAAGCTTTTAGAAATTAAAGGAGAATTAACCCCAGAATATAAATGTACTTATGTTCAAAGGTGTAATATATTCTTAATCAATGGCCTGTATCACTTTAGAAATAAAATATCAGAAAAGGGTTTAAATCAAGACATTCTAGCACACGGTATCATCTGTTAACACTTTACATGCGGGATGCCATTTTCTTGATGATATGGAGTTGTACATGAACCACTGGAAACCGTTCCAGTCAGGAAGATATTTTTAATCCTAGAGATAAATTGCTTCTCTTCATTACAAAAAATTCCCATATAAGATGGAAAATATATAACAGGTGTATACATTTACTCTAAAATTTGAAATTTATAGATTTCTTTTTAAATTCTCTGGTTTTGCTAAATAGAAATCGAATTCTTGGGCTTGCCTGGCAGAGCAGAACATAATTTATACAACGCACATTCTGACTATTGAAGTCCATTATCTCAAAGCAGGTGAATGCATAGTTTATCACTATTGACACTCGGGAAGTTATCATCCATGAATTTGAATTAATTCGCTCCGTCGCATACGTCATAGTATCAAGAAAATAGATTTCTGTTTAGTAAAATAGTCATTTTCAAAGAAATATAAAACACATTTTCGTTTTCAGAATATATGTATATATCTGTTAAATATTTTAAATCTCAAATGGGATTTTGTATCAGGAAGAAAGACAATTTTGCATTCGGATTAAAAATATCTTTATGTACACATCAAGAAAACGGCAGCCCCCAGGTAGCGCTAGCAGACGATAAATTTTGCTGAGAAAATCTTGATTTATACCCATCTCGTATATTTTAATGCAAAACTACGTAGGACAACAAGAAGGAATAGATTACATCTTTGAATATAAGCACATTTATATTTTGAGGTTAATTCCCCTTTAAGAAAATCTGGTTTTAATCCATATGACTTTTAAGAATATAATGGTTTATTCTTTTGGATATACAAGATTTTCAGTCTAGGTACTTCAATATGATCCAACAAATATTCAAAACTTGAACCACTTTCCAATGCTTTTACACAAATATACATATATTCCAGTGTGTCCTACCAAATAGAATGGTAAAATATCTTGAGGAAGCTGAATTTTGTGATCAAATATGGATAAGACAGGTGGCATATCATCATTAAATGTTTCCTGTATGACTCACAGATTATTGTTTACTGATTGTCAAGTGCTGTACTCCTGTTGTGTTAATAAATGCAATCAGACAGCTCTTTAACATGGCATCCTGAACTGATTAAATCTTTTTTGTATTATTTCCTTTTGTGTATTATGTCTTTATCACATTGACCTATATTTCTGTGATTTCAGGACTGCATGGCAACATGGTGACAAGACCACACAGACACATATTGTATAAAGAAGGGAAATCAGAAGTTTGAAAAGAATTGTGTAAAAAGAGGAAGGTAAAGAAGGGGAAAATCAAGGAAGGTACAGAATATTCCTGTGTTGAGAGCCAGAAGGGCGTTAACTCTATGTCAAAGGATACAAGTTTATGCCATTCTAATACCCCGTTCTCATTACAAGATTGGAAAGTGGATCGCTCCATCGTGGGCGCGCCAGGAAGGTCCACTGGCATGCTGCTGGCACGCCTCGGGTTCACACCTGCAGAGGGTAGATCGATCTATCTTAGAACTCTCTGCACAGTAAATTGTGAATAGGCGCGCTCTAGATCGCTCTTTCTCTTGTGGACCACCCCTCAGAGGTGGTCCGGTTTTGGAATTGCTGTGGATCACCCTGGAGCACGCCGGAACAATGTCGCCGCGTTCTCACCATAGAGGTGGTGCGATCTAGCGCGCCCTCTATCCCTTGTAATGAGAACGGGATCCTACTCTCATGATCAGTAGATGATTTTTTTTTTCTCTCTCTCTCTTTCTCTTTCGCCATCTCTTACATTTTCTCTTTAACTGTATGATATAAACATACATATGAATTAGTACTTTAATCTCATCGTATATTTATGCTTTATGCTCTTCACGCCATTCTAACTCTCAGTAGATGTTTGTTTTCTCTCTCGATCTTAGCCTCCTTTCCATCTCTCTCTCTCTTTCTCCATCTGTTACATATTCTGTTTAACTGTATGATATAACCATAATAAAAATGAGTACTTTAATCTTATCTTATTTTTATGCTTTTACTTTCCACATCCAATGTTCTAGTAATTCAGCCCTCGAGCTGTTATGTGGATTTCTACAAATACCATTTCAATTCAAAGATGATGGATATAACAAGGGAATGACATATGTAATGTGTAAAAAGGAAACAAAGGATGTACATGATCTGGGAAGTAACAACATTTATTGGAGAAAGTCCTCTATACATTGCATACCTGCTGCATTCTTTCAAAAGGTGATGGAATTCTTCCAAACACGCATACCTTTGCATTGTTGTAAGTATCTGGGCAAGCTTGGATACCCCCCCCCCCTTCTCCTTCTCCTCCCTCTTCATTAGATCATTCGTTATGCCACAATTATTATCAGACGATACTAATGCCTCCTAAATTCCACCCCAGAATCTTGACAACATCAATTAACCCAATTCCATGTGAAACCCCTTTTGTAAACCCCTTTCGTCTAGCTCTAGCTCCTTCAAACTTTCGTCTCCCAGCCCATCTTTCACCCTTTCTCTCTCTCTCCCTCTCTCTCATCCTGTCTCACTCTATCTCTTTGTATCATCTACCTGATCCCTCTCTCCTCATTCTCTTCTCTCCATCTCTCCTTATTTCCCCGTCTCCCTTTCTCTCCTCCTCTTTCTCCCTCTGCTTCTCCCTGACAAATGCCATTATGAAATTGCATTTAATAATTTAGGAGAGAACACTCTCCACTTGAGTCACCCACAAACCTGTAGAGATTTGGTAAGTGATACGGGAGATCTACCAAACGAAGAGGAGGGACAGCAAAACCAGGTTTATGAATGTTGTTAGGAATGTTTCGAGGCAAACAATCTAAGTAACATGATCACATTCTACTCTCTATATAAGATTGACCTCTTTTTTTAAGTTGATGAAATTGATTTAAACAGATTTTCCGATTTGCCTTTCAATTTCATTCACTTTATAGCAAAGAATGTTACTTCATTTTAGAGTCGAATAAACAGGCTCCAGAAGTTCACTCTTCTCCTTGTCCAGATATTCAATAAAACTGAACACATTTCCATTGACTTACATTTAATAAAACAGGATATCTTTTTTCTTAATCTCATGAAGTAATACTCATCAAAATGTTCCTCGAAGAAGTAGTGCCCTTTCTCTCTCTCTCTTTCTTTCCTCTTTCTTTTTGACTCTCTACATTTCTGTCTCCTTCTCCTTTGCAACCCTTTTCATATGTTGCTTCCTCTTTCTCCGTTGTCTCTCTCTCTCTCTTCTTCTTCTTCTTCTTCGCTCTCTCTCTCTCTCTCCATACTGCTCTTTCTCTACTGTTTGTCTATCATTCTCTCTGTCCATCTCTCTTTCCTTTCCTATCGATCCTTAGTATCCAGAGTGCGACAATGGTCAATATTCTGAACTCCGGTTTAACTTAAACTTAACTGTCTAAGTGTGGTTTAAACCAAGTTTAAACCTTCCCTTTAAATCAGAGTTTTAGAAAATCCCATTCTGAACTCCGGTCTAGAGTGGTTTAACTTCACACAGAAATTTAGACTGGACTTGCTGTTTAAGTCAGTTTTAATCAAACTCTGGTTTAACTTAAGATTGGAGTTAAAGCTAAACCCCGAGTTCAGAATACAGGCCTATGGATACAGCATCCTCTTTGACCTACTTCCAACTGAAGATGCGAACTGATGATTTCTTTTTTATATCATCACTCTATTCATGGGAAAATCATGGAGGAATTTTGAGATTCCGCTGGGGGCAGATTATTCCTCTGACTCCTTGATGATGTGTCTGTCATCAAATCGTCCAAAGAATTTGTTCTATCTTCTTCCATAATCTTATCATTTAAGGCATCTACTTTCTTACCCACATACAGCCAAAGAATCATCCGTTAACAGAACTACTTGGGTAACGCTGAGTTCTGGTTGCAAAAGGAAAGTCTAAAAGAAAATTGTCACAGATATTACCTGTTTATTAAAGAAAACAACAACTGAGAGAAATCTATACATCATTTCATGGATTTTCATTCTGTTGCTCTTATATATGTCCATAGGATAAACACACAAAGTAAATTCATTCCCCTAAAACTGGTCCTGTAATTTATTTATTTTAAAAATAGTAGAGAAAATTTACATTCAGATTTCACTTCAGGAAAAACGACTTTCAAACATGTTACCTATTTACCTACAACAATGACTAGATACATTGTATATCCTGCTTGCCTCTATATGGGGAAAAACAAATATACAGTACAATTTGGTTAAATAGTACAATCTAGGCGGAAAACTGTGAGCTCTATGCTTAATTCTAAATGACCTAGTTCTGACAATCTGAGCTCCCATGGCGAGTAACATTAATCCAATCTGTAGCAGAAATACAACATGTAGAAATCCTTGATGACTGTTCAAATCAGACGCCAGTCGATACGTTTCTCTACAATATATCCTGTCTAAATGGGGCCTCTGGTTATGATCCCTAGTAAATATGCCCAACATGGCATGTTTTTCATTAAGGCTTTCACTCACCCTGGCATATATATATATTTTTTTAAATGTCAAATATTTGAAACAAAAATGATACACTGCATGGGCCTTATTCACAAAAAATTACTGTTTTAAAAACAATATAGGCTTACTGTCCAAACAATTTTCATAAAAGTTTTGGACCAAAATGACTTTGGCCATACTACTTGCTCGTACGCTATCAATTATTATATACAAATTACTTTACTATGTTTTCTATTTAAAAAGTTGTTACTTTCTAGTTCTGTTCTTTTAATTCATTCATGAACTTTATCAAAGCAATTAGAAACCAATCCAAATTTCTTATACATAGCTTTGGGGCCTTTCAGATTCTTATCATTTTTGCAGCTATTTTTTCTTCATTGGCCACTCAATTCCACTTGTTGCTATAACAATTTATCCTGGTCAAACTTCTTATTTACAACTCACTGGACTTTTTATTCTTACAATTTTTGTGGCTTTCTACTTTCTCCTCTGGCAAAGAAACTCCACTTGTTGCTGTATCAATTTATCCTGTTCAAATTTCTTGTTCATAGCTTATTGGCCTTTTATATTCTTACGATTCTTGTGGCCATTTCCTTCACCCATTGGCCAATAAATTCTGCTTTGTTGCTATGGCAGTTTATCCTGTGTTTATTGACTCATCAATACTACTGTACCTATCAATCAAGCAATTAATTTTCATAAATTGTAGCTATAGCTTACTCATCCATTCATAAAGCCATATAATATCCTTCAAGTCTTTGGAGACAGAGCTATGACAAGTAAGTAATGTCAGTTTCCAGAAGTGATTTATATCCCAGAGTGATCCTCTAGATTAGTTGACCTGATCCCCTTCCTCATTTGACGTAGGTCTTTTGAGAGCCAGGAGGGCTTTAATTTGATATAAAAGGATAAATGAGATAATGCCCTTTCTGCCTTTCACCAGACTATAAAGAATAAAGGATTAAATTGATTATGACTAGATATGAAAAAGAAGCCACTACAAATATTCTGAATATGCGCTAGTTTTTTTCATGGTGTGGTTAATAAGGCTTTCAGTTAACCAAAGCTTTTGTGCTTCCTAGAAGATATCTTCTGCTTTGAGCCAGAAGGGCGTTAAGTCCCATCATTTGCACAGAGTTAACACCCTTCTGGCTCCAAACAGATGATATGAACTACCGGTATAATAAAAGACCATCATCTCGGACCTAGGCTTGAAGACATCCATGACGCATAATACAGGAGATATATAGCCTATGCAGTGAAAATTCTCCATTGGTCTCCAATTTTCCTTGCAATGTCACCAAAGTTACAAAAAAGTAATAAATAGTTCTTGCTAAACACATTCCCCTCTATCTCTCTCTCTCTCTCTCCCTGTCTGTCCTGCACTCTTCACTTTCTCTTTTTCTCCCCCTCTTTATCTTATCTCTCTCTCTCTCCTTCCCCCTCTCTCTTTCTCCCTCCCTCTCTCTCTCCCTCCCTTTCATCTATATCTCACCATATCCCTGTCTCCTTTTCTCACCCATCAGAATATTATCTCCCCCTCATACGTCTCAAGTCATCACTCTCATCTTAATATGAAACAAGTGTCAAACGAGAAAATGTTACATCACTGTAAAGTGACATTCTACTCGACAGGAGAGGAATTCAGACATCCCTGTCTACTGACAAAAGTGAAAACACTTGGCATTTTGGGGGACCCCTACTTTCTAGAACCTCTCCGTCCATATCAGAAAAGTAATTCAATTTCCATAATTGCACTCCACTGTCCCATTTGTCAACCTGGATAAAAGACAGGAATAAAGTTATCGTGGGTGAATCCTGTGAGGATCCGCATTTGGAAGTGTTTCTCTCTGCGTGAATGGGATGTTCACGCTTCATTTGGCCTTAGTCTGATGAGCTCATCACCTGATAGTCAAGTATTAACCCCTTCTCTGCCACACAGTTTTGGAATTGTTATAAATCAACATTAAAAGGGAAATCCAACCTTAATAGCAAGTTACTCTGAAGAGAGAGGACAAATCAGAGAAGCAGATTGGTGAAAGTTTGAACAAAATCGGACAAGCAATAAGAAAGTTATTGATTTTGGAAAGTTGTAATCACTATACATACAGGAATTTCAGATTTGCCAAATTGGTAATGTCACTGTGATGTAGTTGCGGACAACTCCCCCATTTACTCCAACACACAAAATGACTAAAATGTCATTTTTTTCAAAATGTATTACTCAGTAGGATCTTTTTCTTTCATGAGGACCTATAACAATATGTTATTTCTGATATAGTTTGAGTACTGCACCGAGGGTAAAGGCACTTCGGAAAAAAACGCAAATTAATGATATTTTTGTGTAGGGCAAATGGAAGAGTTGTAAGCAAGTATGTCACAATCGACTCACGAACTTGGCAATTTGAAGTTCCCATAGATGTAGTGATCTCTTTTTTCAAACATCCATAACTGCCTTATTTTTTGTCCGATTCCTTTCAAACCTTCACCATCTTGTTTTTCTTATTTTTTTGCCTTCACACAAATCATCTTATTGCCAAGGTTGGATTGCGCTTTAAAAGAGTTTCAGTTTCAGTCTAACATCCTTGTTTTTCAGTAAATTTGGGAACAAATATCCATAATCCCATGGGTACATACTTGACAACATTATGTACCTGTTTGTGTTTAAAGAAAGATTGAAAAATGTTTATTTTTAGTAAAAAAATAAACTATCATCCAGGGCAGAAAAAGTAATAGGATCTGGGAATTCATACCGTCTTCAAGCAATCTCGATTCAACCATGTTTCAGTAACACTCCTTCTTCCTCTTCAAACTACCTGAAGCATTTGGACAAGTTGCTTTCTTTTACCAGTATATCCCATCTTCACACCCCTCACTGCCCCTCTCCCATCCCCTCCCCCCCCCCTTCCTCCTCTATTCTGCAACAGGACTAATATAAACCATGCATCTTGATCTAGATGTTCTTTGTTCCATGGTGAGTGAGAATTCACAATTACCAGCTTTCGGTAACACCATGTGGTAAAGCCCCTACGAAAAGGCTGTTGATATATTCTTTTTTCTTGATATGTTGCTTTAAAAATGATTCTCTTGAGTTCTCCTTACAGACTAGATATTTTATCATAAGAATAAGATCTGAAATCACCTTAAACCTGATAGAATTTCTCACCGACCATCCATTTTAAAATCAGAAATGAGGTGCCACATCCCTGCTGCAACACAGGAATTCTTTGACCTATATCACACAAGCGGCTCTTAATACGATGTGACACTTCGTCTTAAAAACCAACTATAAGTAGCCAGGACCGGTGTGACCAAAATTCCCTCCTACGTATCATACAGCTTGATATGATTTCATATGGAAGCTTGACATCGTGATTTCAAAGATATGGTAACAAGCAGGGATGTTGCTTGACCAATTTGAATAAGGGAATGTTGGAAAAAATTTCAGACATGCGAGTCAAAAAATAAATAAATAACCAGTAAAACAAAAAGGCATCAAATTTCAAATTTGCAGATGGGGATAAAAAACTGGTTATCCGATTTTCAAGTCTGCAGACAAGTCCCCAAATTTTTCCAACTAGCATTACCCGAGATGGCCAATATATTGCTGGTTCTTGGTCAGTTTGGGGTTGGTCTGGCAGTGTGACTGTGGTGCAGTTCTATAAAAAAAATCATCTCTTTAAAATATGAAAGGAATCTTGGGTTTATGGTCACAAGAGGATCAATACATGCAATTCAAGAGATGACATTCTTACCTTTAATTCAAGCTGCTTGTTGGATACAACCACATTACAGTTCTCTCTCTCCACATCACTAAGACCGGTGTCAGTTGATGATAACCCATTCTGTTGTCATGGAAACAAAAATAGATGATGCTAATGTTTAGTAAGGAAGGAAGTCTATGTTTTGGAAGGGGCTGAAAGGGTTTCTTATATGAAATCTCTTTTAGGGCATTGTAGATTTGCAATAAAGCCATGAATCAGGCCATCCTTATCTAATCAGCTTCCAACCTCAATTTCATCTGTGGAGAGCGAGAAGGGCGTTAACTCTATGGAAAGTGTGGAAAGTGGTATGAGTTAATGCCCTTCTGGCTCTCAAACCATTTCATCAGGCGAAAGTTGATCTGCGGTCAATTTTCTATACTGACCGAATTCTTTCAACCCTGGAACAAACTAGTTTGCAGGCACAAACTGTGTTCAGTCCTAGAAGAGTGTCTGCACTGTAAGGCTACCATAGGCCATGTACCATAGCTGCTCCTGAAACAAGACACGACCAGCAGGTAGCTGGGTTAGGCTTCTCTCAAGACACAATGATTTTCAGATAAAGTGTCAAATGAGGGTCTGTGCTTGCAGACTAGGAACAAACACTTCCTAAACCTATTAACACATAATTGCAAACATAAAGGTAACATTAACCCTGCCATTTACCTTGATCCTAACCCTTAACCTAATCCTAACCCTAACCTAAAACCTAACTGTAACCTTAACCCTAACCCTTACTCTATAACGTTAACAAAATAAAGCACAGAGCAAATGTGGGATCACCTCATTCAGGAATAAGAAAAGAAAAATAGAAGAGGAATAAATCACAACTGCTACCTCTCATTCATCCTTCTTACCTGTAACAGTTTACAACTCTCTGCATTATCGCACAACGAGTCCACGCTGTTTGCGCTCCTCAGTCGTATGATCTCTTCCTGCAGCGCCTCCAGCTGAGCGTTGCATGACTTATTCTCAGCTACAGCGCCCTCTAACTGCTTCTCCAGAGACGAGCGGGCCTCACGCTCCTGCATCAGCTCCCGCATCGTTGTCTCTTTCTGAATTGATAAAAAAAGAGAAAAGGGAAAGTATTTGGTTATTATATCATTTCTACACCATGTAAAAGAAGCATGTAATGGCATACTTTATATCACCTAGTCACACAGATGAAAAATGTTCATTGATCTGTATTTCTGGACATTGAAGAAATTTCCTTGACATTCTTCATCAAAGCAATAATTGTCACTTCTCATTTGAACAATAATCTCCTCATGCGACTTTAAATCAAGTCTCATTATTATGTGTTACTTTATTGTTAAATATACTATTAATATATGGTTGGGAGTGCGTTAGTGTGATTTGGCAACACAAAGGTTTTCATCATGGTGTACTGACACACGAGGCGTAGCCGAGTGTGTTAGACACCACAATAAAAACCTGCGTGTTGCCGGATCGCACTAACGCACAAACTCACAACCATGTATTAATAGTTTTATAAAACAGGTCTACAATCTACAATCTATAATCTACAATCTTAGCATGTAAAAACATATAGCCAAGTCAAGTCGTGCCATCTGTGCTACATGTTTACATGTTTACAGATCCGGTTTGATCCTGATTAGCCGTGCGTTAGTCCCCTCACCGTGCGTTAGTACTTTTTTTTGCACGGTCACGTGGTGTTATTTAACCAATCAGGATGGCTACATTCTTGAACCCGTATTATAATGTTCATTGTTATACTTTTGTATGTACCAATGGAAGAAAAATATGTTTTATGACAGATTAATCAATAAATTCAACTAAATTCATAGTCCATAAACCATAAACCATATTCCAGAGCTGTTCCATCTTGTTTTTGGAAGATGAGACATACTTTAAGATACTGTGATCCATGCAAATCAAGTCAAAATGATGACATGAATTAGAGAGCCACGCTTAATCTTTAGTAACCCATGGAATGCTTTAATAACTAGCAGCTACATGTATAAGCTCTAGTCGGCAAAAAGAAAATGCCTGTTAGCATGAGGGTTAAATCATGCCAAAATTGGCCTGAAGCACTTTCTGATGATGGCGGTACTTACACTATAGCTACATTCATACAGGACTTGTAGTTTTGAAACTCTAAGTTCGCGAAACTTAAAGTTAACAAAACAACGGCTCACTAACAACGACAAGGATTCACACGGGCCCAAAACAATGACGCTCATTGTTCTGAGACTACAAGTAGAGCGTTAGTAATTTAACATGAGCAGAGAGGTCATCGTTAACAACAAGATTGCTAAACTTAAAGTTTATTCTGGCCACACTGTCCGTAACTACAAGGACCCCCTGCTTCTCATGGTTTCGGTATTAACCACAAGCTCTCTTGTGGTTCTGAAGTACAAGATATAATAATAATAATAATAATAATAGCTACATTTATATTGCGCACATATCCATCCCAGGGGATGCTCAAGGCACCTACAAAGTACTACTATTACCCTGGCTTTAGCCCAGCTGCCCTAAAGCGCTGAAAGCATTCAAGGAATAAATTCCTAGCAGTACCCATTTACTACACCTGGGTGGAGAGTGGCAAATGTAGATTAATATCTTGCCAAAGGACATTAGCGCCACGGCGGGACTTGAACTTAAAGTTTTGAAACTAATGGCGAAACTTAAAGTTTAGCTCCCTTCGTGTGAACCTGACTAATGTTTCTATAAAGCATCAAGTTAAATCCTTTCAAATAAAGCAGAAAACTTTGCTCAAACACCACAGAAATATTGAAGCCAGAAGATTCTGCTGGGGTGCCAATCACAAGTTATCCACAGTGGGATAGAGACACATCTCCGTGTCACAATCAAGATTATCTTGATGATCCTGAACTTCTAACCCGAAAAATCACATTAGTGGCAAACCGATCAAATGATTTCCCTCACTCCCTCCAGATGTCCCCATCCAATCAGAATGCCCCCAACAAAATTGAGGATGACAGCCCCCACCGACCGTGGGTAGATAGAAAGAGTGAGATCCTAGGTGTTGCTGACTGGAAACGCAAGAGGTAAAGAGTACATCCTCAGGGGGGATAGGGATTCATGCTTTCTGGCTTCCGCTAGCAAGCACAACTCCCATCCCGAAAGAAGGATGGCGTTTGAACTTGGTTTGTACATCTTACCCGATCAGCTAGTCTTCCTAGCCTGAACTTTCGAACCATGGCAACCTCAAATCCTGAGCGATGTTCTCCACTATGTCGACAAATATTTGAATTTTTTTTTATTATCAATCACATAAAATAATAAAAAATCACACAATGTAAGATGTATTCATTTTTGTTTCCATGGCAACCTTGCGTCCTGAGTAATGTTCTTTATTATGGCCAAAAAAAATTCAAATTTTTTTTTTTGTTTATCAATGTAATTATAATCACTCTAAAAAGTAAGAAGCACTCATAACAGCACAGATCAAGAGGCCTCTTGGCTGAAGCATATTTCACACCCCAGCTCGGCCAGCGAGGTTAACATTTCATTCAATCTATTGATAATTCATGGCCGGGGGCCCTACTGAACCTCGGCCTGGTAATTGGGGGAAGCGGAGGATAAGTTGATGTGAGTCAGAGTTTAGGGATATCCCAGGGAACACTAGAGAGAGAACATCTTTATCTCGTTCTCAACTTTTTCCTCTTTATCTTGCAGAAGAACACTATGTGCACGATAAAGAAGAAAGAAAAGGCATTTTCTTTATCTTCTTTTACCATGCCTTCCTTACAAACGGCGGTTTCAAAATACCATTATGTAATATAAATCCTTTGATATAAAGTCTTCTCCAAATATTTACCTTCTACAATTTCTGGTGTAATCTCTACTCAAAATCAGACATCTACTAATCTTTTCAAATAATATATCCCACTTTATTTCACGTTCAGTTCACTTTTCCTTCACTCTCTCTCTCTCTCTCTCTCTCTCTCTCTTTCCTGAAATGTTTCTCCTTCATTGTTATCCAGTCTTCATTATCATATTTTTTTTCTATTCATATCAATCCAAGTTTTATCTCTACTTCATATCTCTCGCACCTTATAGAAAGTTGTGATATTTTTAAAAACTTCATTTCTCTTTATTACAATCCTCATACATGTACCTACCCTCTACATAATTCACTCCTTCCTAAATTGATAAAGTTCTTTAAAACCAAAAACTTCCACGAGCGCAAAACTTTTGTCAATTTCTACCTCTTGCTGAATTCGCAAAAGTTTCATGCCGCGAAAAAAGTTTATTAACTTAACAAACAGTAAATTTCTGCAGTTTGTGAGAAAGGCTTCCCTTCACATTGCGCAAAAGTTTCATGTTACTGAATAATGTATAACTCCAAATGAAAAAAAAACTTAACATAAAACCGTCTGCTAAAGTAAATGACAAAGACTGCCTTGGCATAACATACATGAAGTCTTTCCTCTTTCTATCTCAGTGAAAACTGATAATTTAATAGGTCCATGAGTGAAGATGCATCTAATCTGTCCTTGATAATATTACATTGTTTGTCTTGAGAGTTTTCGCCTTGACAGTGAGCCCTCAGGGTTGTCTCGGCATTCATTGCGTTCCTCGGATTCCAATCATGACACGATTGATTTTATTTCAGATAACAGCTTGTTCATAATTTCATCTTTAGGAATTAATTCCTAACCCTCCTCGCTCGTTATGTTGATTTGGGCTCATTATTACATTTCATGGTTTTCCTTTTTGCTGCAGCTGACAATTAAGGTTCTCTGATGGCATCAGTTTGGGGGAAATTTCATCGTAATTTTAGTAATTTTAGTGGGGGGAAAATCAATTGCAGTTGTTATTGTTTGTGTTTTTCCTGGGGCAGTCATGTGTAGATGACACCTCATCAGTCACATGACGAAACCATGAATGAAAACGGCATCAAGTGTCAGGACTCCGCAAACAAAGGGATAGCAGATGGGGGAGAAAGGAAGGAAGGATTTGGATGGATGAAACAGTGAGTGAAGACACGGAAAGGAGGGGAAACACAAAGAGATGCATAGTGGCTTTCAGAAAGATATAAGGGGAGGGAAGAAAGAGAGCAATAGCATGGGGGAAAATAGATTATCTGTCCAGAACGATAATGCCGACCTATGATGTCAGTGCTCCAATGTACGCTCCGGGCGACAAACGCTCTGGGCTTTCATGAAAGACATAGGGGTAGTGTTGCAATTGTGTTTTAGATTAGGTTTAGAGTTAGATTTAGGGTTAGGTATAGTGTTTGGTCAAGGGTCGAAATTAAGAATTCTGTTTACGTAGGATATTGACTGCAAAGTGATTGTCGCCAGAGGGTGTGCCATACAACCATATAATGTCGCTTTATGGCTTTCAAAGCTACTTATATACAAGTAAATAATGAACAATTTTGTCTTAGACTAATGAGATGCATCAAGAAAACAACTTTTTTTTTTTTTTACTAATTCAGAAACCTTGACCAATTCTGTGTATTAACAGAATTATACCCCTCCCCCCCCCAAAAAAAAATAAATCCAAAAAAATTAAAATAAGTATGCATATATGCATAAATTGGCCTGAAAATGATTCGCCATGGGAAACACAAGGGCACTGGGAGCATCATTAAAGAGCACTAGTACCCTTTTTCATATCTTACATGTAGATGCAAAGCTTAACCCATTGCCTACGGGAACCGCCTGGCTCCTGTATTAAACCCATGGGAATGAGATAATTCAGTAGTCAACGGGTTAAAGTTAGAGGGTGAAAATTCAAGAAATGGAGAGATGACGAGGCAAAAAACAATGTATCAAATTACCTGTCACTCAAATTCATACATGGTTTCTTAATTTCATGCGAGAGAGAGAGGAAACAAAAACAGAAAACTGGCTCAGAATAGATTAAGACGGGTGAAATTAATCATGGTAGCACATAATGTGTTGACTACGTCATCCAACAATAACAATTGCCCTAGATTGGTCGATGGCAGGGAAGAAGGATCAAAATGAGGACGAGCGAGAGGGTAATGTTAGTTCTACGACAGGAGCAGTAATTTGAGAAGATCTTTCACATTAGTATGAACTATCACATCCTGGGTCATTGTAAATGTTGGGTAATTGTAAATGTTGTTTTTCTGGAGTTGCATGTGGATAAAACTAGACAGTTGGAAGTACATACAGATTTAATGGTTGCTAGCTGTTACAAATTTCATATTGTTATTATGATATTCATACTAAAAACTTATTATAAACATCTGCTTGAAATAATTTCTACTTTGCCAATCTGCATTACACAGGGCCCAATTAAGTAACACCTATATATTTCATTTGTAATTGATGTTAAATATATAAAATATAAACAACAATTCATTTTTCGTTCTATGAACACGTTTTGATCTTCATATACATGTATAAATTGTCTCTTTTTACCAATGTGTGCTGCAGTTTTGGCCAAAGTGAGTATACAAAGGTTTTATCCAATCTTAGAAATGCATGAATATTATAGTTAATAATGAAATGGTGAAATTCTCTTTACTCCATAAATTATCCTGATTGTCCACACCTGACAACTCAACTAAGCAAGAGAAACGTCAGAGTAACAATTTGCTGAAGATACAAGCTGGTGTAAGCCCTCGTTGCCAGCAAAGATGAGAAGCAGCAATGTAATGAAATTTGATGCAGTGTGTAGGGTGACTGCCCTGAGCATACAATGTCTAATTCTATCCATAGTCTGACTGTATAGCATAGAATATATGTTTGATGCTTGAATAAAATTCATCTTGGCTTGAGCAAAGTCCTAACCAGCCAGCTAGACAACAGTTAATGGTGAAAGGGTTAGTTCCAAGTCTTCAGAGTTAAGACCTAATATCAACCATCATATCCAAATAAATGCTACAGGCCTACATGTACAGGATCACCTGAAAATTTATCTTGAATTTAGATACTGCAATGAATATTTTTGCAATGACATAACCTGTGACTTACCATATTTTTAAAAATACTATTATTAAAGTATTTAATGACAGACTGTTTCAATTTTTTCGACATAAAGGTTTTTTGCAGCACTGTGGTAGAGTGGTTTGTACTCTTAGCTTCAAACAGGACATCTAAGGTTCAAGTCCTGACCAAGTAACTGTATGTACACCCCTAGACAAGGGAATTTTCTGCAGTTGTCAATCTCTACCCACGTGTAATACCTGGTATTACAGGTGTATGAATGGATATCTGGTAGACAGTAATTCCTTGATTAATTCCAGCAACCTATGGCTTATCGAATGCATGAAACAAGCACATCCATGGTAAAAACAGCATCAGTAACCTAGTATCAGCCTCAGATAGGTTTTCCAGATAGGTTTTCCAGATAGGTTTATTCAAATGGAATAACTATTTGTGCATTTCTACAAAGGTCAAGGAATACAATGTAAAAACACATTTTGAAGTGTAACATTTGTTTGCTGGAAGTATCTCTTTTTTCTTTTCTCAGCAGTGAGAGATTGTTATTCATTTTGTTCTTGTCTTGCAAAGTTTCTAAGATCCTAACAAGCCTGAGTGTACCAATTGCCTCTGGCAGTGACATCATTTATCTTCTCTGAAAAAAAGTGGAATTCTCCCGACAAAGTGCAATACCAGACCATCTAGTTTCCCCTTGAAGGTTCTCACTAAAGAAGAGTGTTGCTGTGTTCTTCAACTACTTAAGACTTGAAAGAGAAAAGGGAAAAACGATTGAATTTTTGATCTTGGTGGCGAAATCAGACACCTTCTGACATTGTGCAGGAAATTTGACGAAACTCGAGATCGACAATCCCCCTCCATTAACGTTCCTCCGAGCGCTGCACATTTGTTTGGGTGGAGAAACTGGCGTGAAAATCCTCGCCAAGCTGAACAATGATAATAGGGCATGAATTTGTAATCCGGCAGTGTGTTAAGCCTGGCTTTTGGGAATCTATGAGGGCCGTTGGGGGTTTATAATCGAAATCTCGGTCTTTGCCCTTTTTAGCAAGTATTCCACTGAAAGTTCATTCTTGCCCCCTTCCTTCAGCCAATAGCTTCATTTTAAAGCCCAATCTACTCATATCTGCTCATCTTTTCTTCATACTTTTCCTTTGGAAAAGAAAACATATATTATTATAAGGAAAACAGATAAAAGATAATATAAAAGACTTAACATTTTGAAGCTAATTTTGAGATCTAGAGATGGAACTGGGTTTCAAGAGAAACTGGCTAAAAGCAAAATTTGATAAATTGTTCATCATGCTGTACACCAGTAGTTTTGATCAGCAAAATGTCAACAAAATAACAGCAATTTGTGCAAAACCACATTCAATAAAATGTGCATGTTCTTTTTCTTGACACACTGTCAGTACAACTTGTTTGATTTACTTATTTCCTTTGCTCTCTATACTCAGCTATTTTACATTTTAAACCAAATTTGTTTAATTGTGGAACTGAACCATCAATATAAATAAGTTTGGTTTCAACCTCACATAACCAGAATTCTGGATAACCTTTAAGAGCTCACAGCGATGTTTTTTTCTCACTCTTTTATCTCTCTATACAGACAAACAAGAGCCACATTTAATAGCCTTTAATCTTCACCTGTTCTACTACTGTTACGCATTTCTCTTCAGTTTTTTTTTTTCACATCTCCTTCAACTTGTGGCTAATTTCTCACCTTCCTCTCCTCTTACGGCAGCTCAAAAAGCCTTTTCTATGGAAGTGACAAAACTTAGCTCACAGCCACAAATGAAACATAAAAACACACATGTGGGACCAGAGGCAATTTTAAGTTTGCGGTGACTAACAAGTGAATGTCAGAACTAATTTGCAGGAGAACATATCCCTAAACAACAATGGTTTTGTATTGGCAGTGATTTCTATGTATGTACCTGTTTTCTGATAATAGATCTTACAATGAAAGATCATTTCCAATTAGATACTGACATAGCCATCTCTCGATTTTTACTTTAAATAGCATCTTTATTTCCCCCTGGTGACATTTGGTATTATCCATTGTGACCTTGAAGTTTATGACTGCTTGAGCTTTAGGTGTCTAACTTTCAAATGATATAACAAAGAAAGTCCACTTATCAATGTACAACAAAATGTAGAACTATGATTCTTCATCTTTACAGAAATGAAATGTGCAAATAAATAATAGAAAATATCTATTAAAAAAAAGGAACAACTGCTCTTACATTGGTTGCCAATTTACAAATGGAAAAAAGCTATAATGACATCTTGTATGAGTTGGATTTTTTAAAACAAGAAGTTAATCCTACAAGGGCACCAGCATGAAAAAACTGCTCATTTGCTCTACACCATAATACAATCTTTATGAATGTACAGATGGGTGTGCTATAAGTTCATTAATTCAGATTCTGTAATAGTTATGATAAGTTTCATAGAAAAGTTCTTACAATAAAGTCCTGCTTTTGTGAACATTTTGCTGAAAGTCAACTTGTTGATATATTTGATGAACAGAAAGATGTGTCAGACTGAAAAATGCATAAATGGCACAAACATAATGAAACAAGCACATAAGCATAGCAGAATATCGCTTGCAGCAGTTTCTACTTTCAGAGTGACTAATTATTTTGATGAAGAAAAGCGAGAGGGAAATCAAAACAACAAACACTTCACATCGATTAAATCTAATCACGGACTCACCCCTTCCCAAAGTTTCACCTCTTCCTCGCACCTCTCTCTCCTCCCCTTGGAGGAATCGTCCATTTTGTCCACAAATCACATCAAATCATACTCCTAGTTTCATTCTGTTCCACCATGACTAGTCCAATTTCTTTTGACAATCTCCTCAAAATGGTGGACATTGTGCATAACACAGAGCTTATACTACCCCCCTCACCCCAATCTTTTATTCGGCTCCTTCCAGGGTTTGATACGTCCATCCCCTTTCTCTACTTCGATCACGCCAACTTTCAATTTAGAAAGCCACTCCCTCCTCCTGCCCCTATAACCTGGCTAAAAATGTTTGACTTTCCTCTCTGGAACTTTCAAAAATATATCTTGGCACCGCATAAAATATGGCTAGTCTAATAAGGCATACATTTATCAACTCTCCAAAAAGTGAAAACTTACCACTTAATTACATTTTCAAAACTTTATTTTCAAACTCTGATTTCTTGATGACTGTGAAAACCATAATTATATCCTACTTTAATACAATTTATACTCTCCGCTTTTACTTTTTGTATTTCTGAGCTATGACAACTCAATTTTTATTTAGAATGTATAGAAGCAATATCAACTGAAATAGTCAAACATATAAAAAATGCTTTTTCTCATCAAATTAATATTAAAAATACATACACAAAGCAAGAATTAAGTATATATACATGCAAAAGGAGCAAATTGTGATCTATCACATCACAGATCACTGTCTAGTCAACAGGAAAAAAAACCCTAGTAAAAACACTTTATCAAAAAGCTGATTAGCTAATAGTTTTAAATTATTAATTATCTTTGAGGCACTTGTTTCACTGGCATTGATTCCTTCTACAATTTTATTTAAATAAATTAGTCATAGAATCTTTAAAAAATCAAATCATTTGTGAAAACAACGATGATGATTAAAGTGTTGACATAGATTAACAGAGGTATGAATAAATAAGGAAAACAAGACTAGTAGTACAAGTAGCAAACCAAGCTTTCCCCTCAGGATGAACTTATCGAGCAAAATAAGATGAAAATCATCCCCCAAACCAATGTTCCCAAACCAATGTTCCCAAAGGGCCTCTTTTTCCTGGGGGAGGAGAGGGGGAAGGGGGCTAGGAAATTACAGTGGAGTGCAGGTTCTTCCTCTCTCTCTCTCTTTCTCTCTCTCTTTCCATCAAGTCAGTTTGAAGGGTGGGTTACATTTAGTCTCAAGATTCTCAAGTTTAAGTTGGAGGTTATCACAAGGAGGTCACCATACAACCTATTTATATGAAGAGTCAGGCCAGCTTCAAACTGACCTGATACTATGTCGAATGCAAGACAGAGCATCCCTTACAATTGCTACGACTTTTATCACTGGTAGCACTCAAGACATCTCTCAATATTTCTCGTAAACATGGCCAAAGTCCAGAAATTGTGAAACACAGATACAGTCAAACCTGCTTTAGCGACCACCTGTATAGAAAGACCACCTGTCTATAAAGACCATAATTTTTGTTTCCCTTGTAAAGTGTTTCTCATTGAAACATGTATTAATGGAACCTGTACATAAAGACCACCTGCTCATAAAGACCGCTTTTGTTGTCTTACTTAAGTGGTCTTTACAGACAGGTTTCACTGTATTAGGCAATTTTTTTAAAGGAGGAAAAAAAGGGGGAAGTGGATTAATAATGTAAAATAGGAGAATAAAATAAGACAAGAAAAGGAAATACAAACATAGAAAATAATACATGTGGGATGAGAAGGGAAAAAGGGAAAAGAAGCAAAAAAAGGAAAGGGAAAAAAGGAAAGGGAAAAAAGACAGAAAAAGAGGCAAAGGCAAAAACAAAAAACAAACAAAGATAAACAACATGTACTACATTCACAAGGTATGAACATGTATGAATATGACAGTAACTGAAAATATGACTGAATTGTGAAAATGTTGGAGGGAAGATAAAAGAAGGTGTACTCACCATGGTGCCTTCACTCTTAGCTTTAGCTAGCTCCCTCTGGAGTCTGGCTACAGACAGCTTCTCTCTGTAACAAATATAAAACAAGATACATGTATTGTTAAAGGGATGTGCAAGATAAACCAGGGCATGGAAAGTCTGAATTGTGAATTTGCTTGTTGTTTAACAAACAAATGACGTTATTAATGACAAACTTGAAAGTTCTTAATATTTCAAAAGCTGTATCAGTGTATTTAAAAAGTATCTTCCAAAGCTTATTAACCCTTTCTAGTCAATTGACAACATTTTGTGGTTTGGCTCAATAACTTTTGATTCAAATCCCCCCTAAATACATGTATACCAGATACATGAGTAGAAAGAGCAAAAATTTCTGCACATGCTGTATCCATTTTTGTTGCATGACCATATTGCATTTGATGCCAGGGATTTTAAAAGAGAGAATAAGCTTTAAAATCCTTAAATTAGCAACACACTGAGAGGTTCAAAATTATTGTTTTTTATCAAAATTGGCAATTTGTTGAAACTTTTGACAAAGTCCCTAAACATGCTTGTTGCTTTCAAATACATTACACCTTATTAGCACCATGTAGCACTAAAAGAGAAATAATTGGGTTGCAATTTTGAAGAACAAAATGTGAGCAATTTAGCTCTTAAATAATTATTGTCCTGTAAGGGTTAAGAGACGTGCGACACAACTATCAATAAATTGTTCATCACTAATCCATTTTACAAATGTGACCCTCCACCACAAAACGACCAATAAGTCAGAAATTTGGGTTTTTTAAATTTCAGCACAGTTTGAAAGCTTAGATTCTTAGCTTTAAAATGATATATAACTTGTCTTGTATGGACTAAGCAAACCCTTGTAAATTACAATGAGAGTGCCAACGTGTCAGACAGGCTAATGACCAAAACAATAGAGAAAACGGGCTCTAAAGAACAGTGACCATTTAAGAGCACTTAATCTATGTCCCATTGTTTGTCGCACAAAAGGTTGAGTCAAAACTCTCTAGCCTACACTGTGAAGTATTAATTGGATTGGGTTGAAACTTTCCATACCTTTAGAATAGATATATTTCTTTGTTTATTTAGATTCAGAATATCAGACAGTATATAGTTTTTGAGCTATCCTAGAAGAGTGATGTGAAGCACTATCCCAGCAAGCTGACACACAAATTGAATTTCAGGGAAAAATTGGTCATTTTGAATGAGAGTAAAAACATATTTCAACATGGTATTTTACCCTGAAATTTTGTCAGATGGTAGATTAATAAATAAACTTTCAGGAAAAACAAAAAACTTAAAATCAAAATGTCCACCCAAAATCACCTTTTTCAGCTGTTTACTCTAAAACTCCCATTGCGACTTATTGGTCGTTTTGTGGTGGAGGGTCACAAATAAGCATCATTCAATGATTTACATGTAGAAAGAGTTTAATACTGAAAGCATAAATTGCCCATTTTACATGACTTATGTTGTGCTAATCAAAATGCTTTTAAAAAAATATAGTCTGCCTTGGACATTTGGAGTCAGTGCACATTGTTCCAATGATCCAGCAATATCTAAATCAAAATGTATCTCTAACATCACAGAAACATGCAGCTTGTGTAACTGATATCAAATGACCTTATATCTTTTGATAACACATTTGGTCCTCAACAGCAGGCAAAGAACTGGAGATTCCAAGGAAACCACTACTGATACCCAGAAAATCAGCTCGTGTCAACCATCATCATTTCCAAGCATACACCCCTTCACAGATTTAGGGCACCTCCCGAAAAATGTTAATGTCCACAATCTCCAGAGGAGTCGAAGGCGAGCTAAGACTAACAGCGATCTATAAGCTCAGCCCTTCATCTATCATTCATTCCAGGCTCCATTTGACTCTGAGCTCTTTAATGCACCTATGGGACTCAACGGCATGCCAGTAATATTATTCCTCCGGTCGTTGGGAGAAAACGCAACAAACCGCGCGGATGGGGTTGATTTGTTGATAGAGGGCACGCTGTCGTGTCCGCTTAGCAGCCGAGTGTAAGGACCATTAGGAACCGTGACAGTCAATAGACCCAATTCATTAGCACAATGTCTCCCTCTTCTTCCTCCCAAATTTCTCCCTAATCCTCTTTCAATCTTCCTCGCTCTTAAAATCAGTTAAAATCAGTAACTCAAGTTCCTTTTTCCTCTCTCTCTCTCTCTCTCTTGTCCCTTCTCTCTACTATATACAGTCAAACCCATGTTTTGAGACTTTTGAGACAATTGACCTCATTTTGTGGTTTGGCTTGATAAATTTTTGATTCAGGGCCCTAAAAAATGTACCAGATGCATGAGTAGAAAGAGCAAAAACTTCTGCACATACTGTGTTCATTTTTGTTGCATGACCACACTGTGTTTGATGCCAGGAATTTAAAAAAGAGAGTAAGCTTTAAAATCCTTAAATTAGCAATGCATTAAGAAGTTCAAAATCATTGTTCTTTTGGGGGGGGGGGGTCAAAATTGGCAATTTTTTTCAACTTTTCTACAAAGTTGGTAACCATGTATGCTGTTTCAAAGACATTACATTTTATTAGAACCATGTAGCATTAAAAGAAATATATTTTTGTTGCCAATTTGAAGAACAAAATGTGATCAAGTCAGCACTTAAATAATTCCTGTCATGAAAGGATTAGTGGCCACCTCTTTATAAAGGTCACCTGTCTATAGTGGTCATCTATACTGACTCCCTCTAGGAAGAAAAAAAGGTTGAACCTGTCTAGAAAGGCTGCCTGCCTACAAAGGCCAATGACTTCTCTTTCCCTCAGGTGGCCTTAATTGACAGACAGGTTTGAATGCTTTACATTTCTATTTATCTTATTCCCTTTTAAAACTCCTTTTCCTCTTGTTCTGTTTATTATTTCTTCCTCTTCGACCATTTGCATCTCTTTTTCCAAGTTTTCATAAGACTACATCCACATCTACTGTAGACTAATACCTGCATGGTGAATGCAATACAACACACATTGTGTTAAACAAATCCAATTAAACAATATCTCCTCACATTTACATATATTCTATCATTTAATTATGTCTTGTTATAACTTATTAGGGAAGGTTGCAATTATTAATTTTCAATGCATTTTATCCAAGATGGAAAACTTTTCAATTCACTTCAAATCCAAATCCATATGAATGAACTCAAAATCAGTTGATTTTCATCCAGTTTTAGATTTGGAGTGATAACTAAACTTCTTGTACTGACTACACAAATATCTAACATCATTACTTTTATGTTCCATTATGGTACTGACTATACATTCATATTTCATACTAGCATGTATTTTCCAACCCTGAGAATAATTTCAATTTTTAGCAAAAAAATAATTTAAAGAACCTGCTTCAATTATCAGGTAGGTTGAAGGCACATAAAATGTTCATACCTGTTACTTTTCCACACTCCTTGAACATGGTTTTTTTTTCATAATGTGAACACAACATATATCCATTAGCCCTTACAGTCAGCCTGGCAGTTTTTAGAAATAGCTCACTGCATGAATTCAATATTGACTTGACGCCGTAGGTTTCATAAAAGATGGATCACTTTCTGTAGAGCATATTTATTCTCACTACTTTCCAAGGGAAGCAATCCGTTAAGCTTCCTTGCAGAAGAGCACTATAAAGATTGCATGTAACAGATCTTCAAAATACGCTTCCTCGTTTCCTTTATTATGTCATATTCTATTACACCTGTGAATCTGTATCTCCCCCTCTCAATCTTATCAATTTTTTCCGTCAGAATTTTTTAAAAAGAAATTGTTTATTTTATCTTTTGATTTTTTTTTACCATCGTCCTAGTTCTCATTAGCTCATTTCTACTAATGATTATTTGTCTTCTCGGCGGTAGAAGGGCATTAGCTCATGTTATTTCAGACAGGGTTAATGCCCTTCTGGCTCTCAACAGACAATCATTCATCAAATTTGGAAATAGTATACTACTCATAAAATAAAACAAACAAATGCACAATATTTGCAAAATTGTCATAATTCAAATGATCCTTTGGGCTGGGTAGTTTTTTAAAAAAAAGACCAAAAAAAAAAGACCATGTTTTATTTACAGGTAAATGATACATTTTTCTTTGTTTGTTCTTTTTCTATTTCCTCTCGTGACTTTAAATGATTCTCCCACCTCTCATACTGATTTAATGACCAATGTTTCTAAGTTAATCAAAGGATTGAAACATATATGAACTACTGAAAAATGAACTTTGGTAATTACAAACTCACCATATTCCAAATGCTCCTTTTCCATACACTTCAATTAAATCCTCATAGATACAGGTGCTTTTAATCAAAATATTGTAAATACATTAACCACAAATAATGAATCTAGTTATAACAAACTCACCATATTTTGAAGCTCCTTTTTCTTACACTCCAGTTAAATCCCTCACAAATGCAGGTGCTCTCGCCAAAGAATCACACATTCAGCTCTAAGAGCTGACTTGAAAAGCAAAACAAACCTCTTGTGCCAAGCGTTGCCACTCTCATATGAGCTGGTGGCAGTTTAGGAGAGAGATGGATCATTCGCTGTCAAATTAGATATTCAGGTCTCCAGCAAAACAAAAATACATCTGCTCGGAAAGACCTCCCTCTATGGGCCAGTAAAGCAGAAGCTCTTCAGAGGCTAACAAATTGCAACATCAATACATACCTTATTCATGAATAAATCTTAATGTCTAAGGGGCCCAATGAATCATTACTCATGTAGTTGATCGTTTAAAGAACATTTTTGTAAATTTGAGGTATGTGGAAAATATAATACCTTAATCTTCAAAATGCCACTTGTTAACAAAACAAAGACAAAAATACAGTTTCAAGACTCACTGAATTTGATATCTACATTCAGTGATATATGGATACAAGATAAAGTATCACCAATTTTTGTCTTGGGTAGACAGACTGCATTTTTATTGTACTATTTATATTTAATAAAATCCTGGGAAGAAATATCACTAAAATTGTGAAGGATTTTGTTTTACTCACAGAGTAAGAAAAATGGAAAAGGTCCACATAGGTATATCCTTCTAGAATCTTAATTTTATGCAACAAATGTCTTCACCAAAAAGAACAGCTAACACAATCTTTCAATAACTCCACTGGCTAAAGTGTCAGGCATTTAGATCTTTAAAAAAATCAAGTCAAAGTTAAATGCCAAATTCTCTGAGCAATTCCATTACTGATACTCTTTTGAGGTTTGTGCAAGAAGTTGAATTCTACCTGTCTCTACAATGATTATGTCAATCCGTGAAAAAAATATCAGCAATCAATGCAATACAAACGTAAAGCCCCCCAAAGCAAAATAATGCTGTTACTGTCCATGTGGAATTGCCAAATGACTGAAATTTGCATAAAATTCAAAGGCAACTCAAAAACCTGTGCAAAAAACAGGACTGTCTTGAAGCTATAGTTGCTGAAGACTGTATGATTGAAATCTTGATGTGAGTGATAGTGGTCAATACACCTGAGTGAAATGGAGAATATTTCCAGAGGAGTCAGTTGATGGATGAGGGATTTGCAGAGAAAAGAGACCAAAGAGAAATACATCTTACGGGAGATGGGTCATCCTTCATTTGGAGTATGCTTGCTTGTGGTCAGAGAGGAGGAATTTAAATGAGATGGAGAAATGAAAGGGAATGATTGTGGTTTTTGGTATACAGGGAGGATGTTTGTGCTAAGGGGAAGATGTGATAATGAGATTGTAGACGATGATGATGACGAAGATGACGACGACGATGACTTGATGATGATGATGATGATGACAATGGTGAAGATATTGATGATGATGATGATGATAATGAAGATAATGATGATAAAAGAGATGATGGAGAAATGAAAACGAGGTGGAGAAATGAAAATGGTATGATTGAGGCTTGGTGTAAATGGTTGAAATTGTGGCAAAGGTATTTGCAGAGAAAAGAGACCAAAGAGAAATACATTTTACGGAAGATGGGTCATCCTTCATATGGAGGATGCTTGCTTGCGGTCAGAGAGGAGGAATATGGCAGTGAGATGGAGAAATGAAAGGGAATAATTGTGGTTTGGTATACAAGGAGGATGTTTGTGCTAAAGTGAAGATGCAATCATGAGATTGTAGATGATGTAGATGATGATGATGACGATGACGATGACGACTTGATGATGATGATGACGATGATGAAGATGATGATGACGATGAAGATAATGATGATGATGCGATGGTGATGGTTTTAATGATGGTGATAATGATGATAATGATGATGATTATGATATGATGATGTTGATGATGATGATGATGATGATAGTGATGATAATGACAATAATAATGATAATGATGATAATGATAATGACGATATTGAAGATGATGATGATAGTAGAGATGATGGAATAAAAATGAGAGGGAGAAATGAAAATGGTATGATTGAGGCTTGGTGCAAATGGTTGATATTGTTGCAAAGGTATTTGTAGAGCAAAGAGACTACAGAGAAATACATCTTACGGGAGATGGGTCATCCTTCATTCGGAGGATGCTTGCTTGCGGTCAGAGAGGAGGAATGGAAGTGAGATGGAGAAATGAAAGGGAATGATTGTGGTTTGGTGTAAGGAGGATAAGGCATGCAGCATGGGGAAGATAAAGTGAGATCATAGTTGATGTTGATGATAATAATATGGCTAAGATACTGATACTAAGCATGAGGCTTGTCTTGGTTGTGAAGATACAGCTGTAGTTTCACTCTCATTTTGTGCATGTTGTAGTGAACATGAAAATTGGACATTTTTGTTAAATAAATGTATCACTAAGGTAGTAGTTGTTACTACCATTATGGAAGTAGCAAAGATGATATTGATGATAATAACTATGGTGGAGAAGATGATACATTTATTTGGTATCCTTTTTGTAAGCCTCTAAACAGTTTTCATCAAAGTGCCATGATTTTAACCACTTTTCTTTCTGCTACCAGAACTTTAATGTTATATTCAAGGTAGATGTTATCATTCTTAGCACTGAGGTTGATCATGATACTAATAACCAAGATGATGAAAATGGAACATTAAATCAAGGATACAGATAATCAGAAAATTGGTACTTGGTTCAATAATAAGTTTCATACAATAAACAATATTTATCATTAGGCTTGCAGGTACCATAGAAGGAAAGAGAACTTTTAAGTTTATACTATACAAATGTTGACTGCTTTGAGGGCCATGGTTTTAACCATGATGCGAAAAAGAAGCAGTCAACATTTGTTTTATATACCGCATCCTTCGTTAGCTCAGAAATTCATTTCAAAGACAGATGAAATACGGTACCGTGACGAAATTCTCATCGATCGCTCTTTCAAAATTTTGTTCGGTGTACATGTATGGTGCCGGCCGCGCATTGCCATAGCTACGCACGCGCGTACAAAGACATAATATGCATTGTACGCGCGAGCAGAACTATGCCCGGTCAATAGTTTTCACCATACCGCCCGGCCGTCCATAGTGATTTCATGCCCGCAAATCTGACCAATCAGAGGCCTAGAATCTAGACATGTGGTACATAATAGTATCTATGACATCAATGTTATATGACATTGGAATCACAATTCACAAGAAATAAGGAATTCAGAAACTGAAAGCAACCAGTAATACAATACTTCTTCATTTCAATACAACATTTAGCATCCAACCATGTGATGATAACTCAGTACAGATGCAATGTGAGAAACTACGGCATTTCAAATCCCTCAGCAAAACATATATGCCACAATCATGCATACAATCCAAACTCCTAAACTCCTGTGATAGATACAGGAAGAAGAGATGGATGAATGGTTGGGATTGATAATGAAATGGGATCCCACAGAGATACAAATCATCCATCATTCAAACACAGCGCATCAACAACTGTGAGCTTGCCCTTAGCAGAAAACCTTCTCCGTACAGTCTTTCTTTAATAACACTTTCAAAGCCATAGAGATACACACATGAGAATCTTCATGTTTAACCTTTTCGGTGTCACCAGGGAAGTGTAACTAATACATTTCCTTGGTGTCACCATGCTCACAATTACTAAATTTGTAGTATTTGTAGTATACCTGGATTAAAGAGAATTATAAAACGGGTTCAAGAATGTAGCTATCCTGATTGGTCAAATAATACCACGTGACCGTGCAAAAAACAAGTACTAACGCACGGCGAGGGGACTAACGCATGGCTAACGCATGGCTAATCGGGATCAAACACTAAGATTGTAAGAAAACACTAAGATTGTAGACCCGTTTTATAAAACTATTAATACATGGTTGTGAGTTCGTGCGTTAGTGCGATCCAGCAACATGCAGGTTTTTATTGTGGTGTCTAACACACTCGGCTACGCCTCGTGCGTTAGTACACCACGATAAAAACCTTTGTGTTGCCAGATCGCACTAACGCACTCCCAACCATGTATTAATAGTATACTGTTGCTGGGCTAGCACCATGAGTGTCCTTGGACGGAGTGTGCGCTCTATAAGTTTTCACCATTATTATTATTATTATTATTAAAGGTGTATCACAACTACCATTTCATGAGTTTTTGTTATCATGGTAAATTCTGTCTTTCTTTATTCTTTTTTTGTGAGTGGGTGTGTTGCTCTTTATAATGTTGACCAGAATAAAAAACATAACAAGAGTTCCTTTTATCAAATTTCTCAAAACATGAGCAAGTTCTGAATTGCAAGAAGAAAAACAAGCTTTTGGTGTCCTAAGATTTGGATACGATATCATAATTCCCCCTATAGATGGTACTGCAGGGGTTAGAGCCCTAACTGTGTAGAGGTGCACTTACAACCAAGATGGATGGCGATCTCCGCTGAAGGCAGTTATCATGACTGTTTACCATGGAAAATAGACACATGGCTTCTTGGATGCTTGGGCTATTTTAGACTGAAACTAGCTGAGAATTGTGCTACCAAAGTATAACTTGATTCTTGCCCAACTGGGAAATATCAAGAGAGTGGTTATTAAAGAGTACTTGCCTAAACACTGAATGTACTTAATACATTAAAACAGAGAAATATCAGTGTTTAGCAAGGAAAATTCAACAATGTTTTTTCAATAAGAATACAAATTCTATTAACAATGTGGGATGACTGATTCTAAAATAATCAATACCAATGTTAATAGAAGGGTAATTCCAAAGAAATTCTATAAGACTGTCATCACCCACAAAATCTGGCTTCATATCAATTTTATGGCTTGATTTTAAGCATGAATTTCAAAATTGAATAATACCTTTCAGCTGAACTTATGTTTAAGGTTTGTCACAATCATCATGTCATTCTCAAATCTTATCTACTTGCCATAACAGAAAAATCAAACTACCATCTCATCTCCCATCTACTATGGCCATGCTTTGAAATAAAAATAGAAATCCACAAGCTATTTCCAAGGACATTAAATCAAAATGATTTTCTCTGCAATATGGTTATACATCTTTAATGGATGCATCTCTTCCCAAATGAAACAAGCAATTCAAGCAGGATACTTCAAAGGCTGAAAAGTCTAAATTCCCTCTATCATTTAAAGTCAGGTTGCCAATTTGGCCATCAAAGGCCGCTTGTGGCGGTCAAGAGGGATGAGTGACCACTTATCCCATTCATTACAGTCATTAGAGAGTAAAGAGAGGCCGCCAAGGGGTAGATGGACACTCACAAATATCTCGAGAGAGGAGTGATTAAAGAGTCGCAATCAAACATTCATTTCTCATTAAGACAGGGAGAGCCCTGGCAAACATCCTACTATTAAAAGCTAGAATCAATCTCTCTAGAATACATCTTTCTTTGGGTTTGTTCATTCATATTTTGTGCTTAATTGTTCTTTCTTTCTCTTTTTCTATCTCTTCTAATGCCTATTTCTTCATCTACCTCTCTCTTGATTTTACTTTATCTATCTTTCTTCATTTCTCTTGAGACCGATACATTGAGGTGTATTTTTATCTTCCCATCCTTTTTCTAGTGTATGTATCATTTCAATTAATACTATCTTTTTCTCTATCATTTTCTTTTCTTTTTTCTTTTAATTTTTATTTTTGTCCAACTTCCCATGTTTCATGATGTTGCAGATATAATCACTCACTTCATCTATTTCTAGATTCTGCTCTTCTTTGCTCATATTTTCGTTGTCCTGTTTTTACTTCTGAATCTATCTACTACAGCAACCTAAGGAGACAAACTCTCCCTCTCACTTTCTTCTAGTTTCTAGTAACATTAAAAAAGTCTCTCTCTCTCTCTCCTCTCTCTCTTACTCTGTCTCTTTCTCTCTGTCTGTCTCTCTCTCTTTCTCTCTCCTTGAATCTCTTTTTACAGGATCATCCAATCAGTCCAAGTGTATTATTCAAGTTCACCGCATACAGGGTTCCAGAGAGCCAAACAAGTAGAGCCGCAATACCCAAAATACTCCACGAAAGCACAACATGAAGTCACGAAGCTCTAAATAGACCATGATGCACTCCCCATCTCAGATGACAACGACGATACTCCGGGATTATGGGATACATCAGTCACGGTCTCGTATAAATCGTCGGCGAGGGGATGAAGAAGGAGCCGCTCGATGAAGGGTTTGACGAGCGTCATTACAGAAGAGACTCGCCTAAATTGATTGCGGGCTTTACGACACGGTCACGAGGGCTATCGTAAATAAGAGCCACGCAAGGGGTCAGTTTGGGGGAAGATGAAATATTGTTTTGATTTATGGCTGGTGGGAGATTCAAGAAAAGACGATGCTTTCATTCATACTCTCGTGTATTTCGGCAATAGTGCTCTCATAATAAAGACATGTAGAATGCAATACTCGGCTAGATTAGATTATATCAAACCAATACATAGTTTGGCAGGGCATCTCAAATATTTTTTTATGATTGAATGCAATGATGCATATTTCCAATGATCAAAGCTTCAGAAATCCCATAATTTGTCCCCGATTCCAAATATTACTTCCAAAAATTACTTTGGTGACTACCGGACTACTGGACTTCGATATTTTTTCTATTTGCATTACAAATGTATTTTCTGCTAAGGATTTTTCTTCCTATACACGTATTTGTACTTTTGTGCATGAAATATGAATGAAATGGCTATACCTTTATTGTGGATAAATGAATGTGGAAAGAAATAAGATATTTAAATGTCAAATCTATTCTCAGTGACATGTACCGACATGAAGCTGCAAAATAATGATAAATAAGCACTCTTCAAAGATTTTTACAAAAGAATTTCATCTACAAAAAATACTTTTACAGACCCTCCAAAACATTAACCTGCACTTAACCGCCACCTAAACAAATACAACCGATATCAAGAATAAAACAGAGAAGATAGTCACAGCTCTCAACCACACAGCAGATCTTGTAGATGAGCTGGGCAGATCTTACGGAAGCGCAACCGCAAGAAAAAGGTTGTTTGCGGGCAATCTCTGTTCCGCATCACTGACCACACCCTTTTCAAGCCAAGGTGGACACTGACGATGCAAATGGACCGTGGATAATACAACTTGACCGTTGTAAGGAATTAACATAAATTTCTATTTTTAAGGGACGGAGGTGTGTATGCTTAGGTTGTGCATATTTGCATGATTTCATATTAGCTTTAACAAATTTGCAATTCCGTGTTTCTGTAACCCAATCATTGTTATCAAATTCCTTATTTGTATGCTAGTCTTTACAGTAGACCCTATATTAAAGTTTGGTTTACAAATAACCTAGCTTATTCAAGTCAGTACCAACACTCTTCAATCATACTTGGATCAGTAGCTAGTGTTTTTACTTTATGTTTTCACCTTGGTCTAAAATTACACACTTCTACTCAAACTCCACGTCTTTACAGCTAAAAAATGTCTATAGGTTAGGTGTTTTATTAAGCAACACTGTAAGTCAATGGGGCCAGTGCACATTCACTGCACATGAATGCGCTGGTCTGAAAGATGTATTACACCCTGAAATTACAGATAAAGTAGAGTTCTGGTCATGAGAATGAATTGTGAAAGAAACTGTCTCAAAGCAATTGGGAAAGGTTGATTATATAGCACATAAGAATTGGTGTATGCTGTAAGGTTTTGGAATCACCAAAATGATAAGAAATTGACTCAATACTGCTGAGAGTCACATGCACTGCACAAAGAAATGTGTATATGGGACTACACACAAATATTCGGCACGAACATTTCAGCCGTTTCTCGTCATATTTTGAATGTGAGAGCATCTGAAGAGAAATCCTTTTCAAGATTATCTACTATGATAATCTTCCAAACTAACATAATAAGAATGAGAGAGCTCACAAATTATTTTTTACCTTTCCCAGAACTCAAGCTTCCTTTTAATTTCAACCTGCTGCAAGTTTCACTTACTCATCATACCAAAATGACTACATTGCTACATGTAGTCTTATCTCTTTTTCTATGTTCAAATACAATTTAGAATGTTCAAAACATGCTTGGCAACATGAGAATAAACTTTTGACTCTCAAAAGATCATATGTCAAAGGAGAATGAAACCCTGGGGAAATATCAATTTTAATGAAAAGAGAGGACAGAGAGAAGCAATTTTTAAAAAAGTTCCAACAAAATTGGTTACAAAATGAGAAAGTTATGAAAGTTTGAAAGGTCCAAATTTACTTCATATGGCGATCCTCAAATTGGCAATGTTGCTTCAAAATGGCAGGTTTAGTAGTACAACTCTCAATATGTTTTGTACACAAAATTTTATATTTTTCTTCATTATCTCTAAAGATGCTACTTGTCTTTTTGTGAACTCAACATAGTTGTGTCAAATACATTTTCCCATGATATATCTTGAGCTAAGGAGACAAGCTGCACCTTGAGAGATAATGGGAAAAATATGAAATTTTGTGTACAAAACATATAGAGAGTTGTACTACCTGTCACTTAGAAGCAACAATGCCAATTTGAGGATTGCCATAGAAAGTAAATTGAGACTTGTCAAACTTTCATAACTTTCTAATTTCTTAACCGATTTTGATGGCACTTTTTTCAAATTGCTTCTCTCTATCCTCTCTTTTCATTAAAATTGATTTTTCCTCAGTTTCATTCTCCTTTAAAGGAAGATGAAACCATCTTCGACATGTTAAAAGTACTCTACACGATCGTGAAGTCTGACTTTAAAGACTATTCCCCCATTAGGCTGCGAAGCACTCTAGCGCAGTTGTAAATCTTGAATGAAACGAGCGAATTAATACAAGGGTAATCTACTGGATTTCGGCCACATGGGACCGATGTTCGGTATAGGCTATTTATGGTCATCAGGCATGACCACAAACACAAAGATAAATTATCCGCTCCTCATTATGCGGAGCAGCACAGATTTACAAGATGTTCAGGTATATCAAGTTTAGATTAATACCAGATGGAATTTAACGAGACATGTGTTACCCATGTAACGCAAAATTTAGAGAAATAAATCATTTAATGGTCAATACAGGCACTGTAAATCTCAACTGCTTGCTTATATGCTAATGATTATGCTGCTTTTTTGTAGTAAACGTGTAAAATTAACAAGTTCCATCTTCCTTCAATAACGAGACATATGTTATCCATGTAATAACAGTTAATAACAAATTTAGAGAAATAAATCATTTAATGGCCCAGTAAAGCTAAATGTTGATACATATATTGTAATGATTATACTGCTTTTTCTAATTAGGAGTGTAAATTATGCTACAATAATTAATATGTGCAATTTCCTTCCATAAGACATCTGTTCTCTGTGTAATTAACACTAAGTTTAGAGAAATAACTAATTTGATGGCCAAAACAGGCTTAAATTAGTACATCCAAATTTGGATGCATATGTTAATGATTAATGACTATAAATGAAGATATAATATTTATAAAAAGTGTAATTTTTCCCTCATTAATAATGCTTGAAATGTATTAAATGAGATCACTACTCTGACAGATACTGCAAACAGGACAAAAGATAACCGCAACTGCATAACTATAACCAGATGGAAGCAATTGGGACACATGCCATCATAAACAGATGTCAATTTGTTGACTTTTGTTTATTAACTTAACTGCTCGATTTACATGTAGGTGAATTAATAGTATTTTCTAGGTAAAGAGTTATTCATAATTCAGAAGGGAGCAAGTTCTTAATTGAAGCCAGATGAATGTGGAGAGTAAATCGCTGATTCTATGTTCTTGTTTCAGGGGGCCTGTTCCTATCAATTAGAACAACCATACGATCATATCCCTGGCTTAATACCCAAATGACAAATGGTTTTGTCTCTCGACTCTAAACCCTAGTTTCGAGATCCATTTAATAAAACCAACAACATATCATCGACATAATCCCCTAATGACAAATATTATTTGTCATTCTTCCTGCCTATTGGACAGAGTTTAACTCATTGCCGAAGGGAACTGGGTGGTTCCTGTATTAAGCCGTAGTTAACCCTTTCATGACAAGAATTATTTAAGGGCTAAATTGATCACATTTTGTTCTTCAAATTGGCAACAATAATATTTTTCTTTTATTGCTACATGGTTCTAATAAAATGTAACATCTTTGAAAATGATATACATGGTTAGAAACTTTGTCAAAAAATTGAAAAATTGCCAATTTTGATGAAAACATAATGATTTTGAATCTCTCAATGTGTTGCCAATTTAAGGATTTTAAAGATTATTTTCCTTTTTAAACTTCGTAGCATCAAACACAATATGGTCATGTGACACAACTGGACATAGTATGTGCCAAAATTTTTGCTCTTTCTACTCATGCATCTGGTATATTTTTTAGAGCTCTGAATCAAAAGTTATTGAGCCAAATCAGAAAATGTGGAGTAATGTCGCAAAAGGGTTAAGCCATAGATAATGGGAGAATTCAGTAGTCAACAGGTTAAATGATCAGGCCTTTCACTAACATGAACTTTAATCCCGCCATGTACCCTATGATATGACCCTACGATATGAGTCATCATCATAAAACATGATGGGTAATCTAGAACTGACCCTACTAATATATCTCTCTCATCTGACAAAACAATAAATAAAAGACCAATAGACAGCAGCAGAGCAACCAGGGCAGAACGACACCACCATGTCACAGAGCCTGGGGGTGAATGGAGTCGCGAGGATTTACGATCAGCGTCCTGAAAAATTGGACATTGTAAATTAGCCCTGATGGATCGTGCTGAACCTGCTGGCGTTTGAGCGGGACGTGGATATGTTCTGTCCAGTCAAGATAAAGCGGTCAGCAGGCATCAATTCTTGGTGTTTGATTAAACGTACAGTCAAGTTAAAGCAGTCACTAGGCGTCCGTTAGGGTTGTGACTGGATGAATCGTCCTGAACCCGATGGTGTCCCGAGCAGAAAAGAAATATTGTCTGTCCAGCCAAAATATATCGGTCAACAGGCGTCGGTCTGGTGTATGATTGGGATCAATAGATGAAATCGGGTTAATGAGGTCAAATATTACATCACTTCTCATGAATATTCATAGATAAAGTACTCTTTGGGTCAGGGTTATAACACCTCCCAGAGTTGAAACAACTTGTTGGCAACTGTCAAAACAAAGCAAGGGTCAATGCCTGCAAGACATTGACCTAATCTATTACTAATACCCCACTGTGTCTTAAATAAAAAGTAGAACTGAATTAAACTTTCACAGTTTGATCCAGAACTACGTACTTAAGAGATTGCAATCTACTGTTGGCATCATGTTCAATCACAAATTTTAATACAACAGGTCTCAGTTGCTACACCTTGATGTACCCGTCTGATTTATTACATGCTGTCATCATTGTTGGTGCTGATCTTTCAATAAATTCTTCAATACCGAAGCCAAGTGAACTTCTAAATAAAAGGGTTTAATGATTTCCCAGTATCATAAAACATGAATTTGGGAAAACTTTTAGGAGAATCATGATGAACAATCAGCACAAATTGTTGCCTATTTTTCATTATTTTCTGGAAAATTCATTTATTCAGGTGAGCTTCCAGATAGTCAATCATCCGGCAAAATACTTTACAGCATAGTTTTCAAAGCTCCAAGCTAATTCAAATCCAATTAATTCAGCCATCAGCCATCAACAAAAACCATCTCATTCTCATTATCCCAACGGTCATTACCAATGGTCACTACTAGTGGTCATCAAGTCAATGGTCAGTGGTAATTAATTGATAGATCTGTTCAAGTATCCACTAGGACGGTGGACAGCTGATGAGTCACAATGGTCAAATTGTTCCAAATTGAAATGACCAAAGGATCCTCATGTTCTGATGATGAATAACTTGGGTCTTACTAAATTGGTAGGTCAAACAGAGCTAGTGATTTGTAGGGTGAGAGGAGGGTATTTATTTGCTGCTAGTGAGGGCTTTTTTTTTTCTAAAAAGTAGAAGAAAGTAAGTTGTCAACTTTTTACTTAAGCAACTTCAAGATGATACAAAAAACAGTACAATTCACATTCCAGCATAACTAAAACTTAATTGAAACAAAATTGCAATACCATATTTGACTTCAGATCTGCTAAAAGAGCAAACAAATGCATAAAATTTTTTCATTTTCCTGGAACTATTTGGGACACATGCATACAAAAAGGCATCACATCTTTTAAAACAAAACTGTGCAATCTCTTACATAGCAACAGTCTTTGAATATTTAAGAAAGTTGATACAGTACCCTCTTCTCTGATGAGCATGCTTAGTTTATTGTGAGACATGGAGAAATTTGCTGAAGAAAGTATCGTATTCCCGGTATCTATGTGTTTTGGATAGTTTATAATGCAACCCCCCCCCCCCCCCAACAAAACCAAACATTTTTAATACCAAAAAACATTTGTTACTCCCCTCACTAAACAGATATTTTTAAACCTAATGACATGTAAAATGGTATATAGAAATATGAAATATGAACGTTATGAGCCTTATATCTCTTATGGAAGATCTTACTCAAATCAAAACAATACATAGTATTGCATAATCACATATTACAGAGGTAGAAGGGCATTAATGCTACATATTAAAAATGACAATAGTTAATGCCCTTATGGCTCTTAGAAGATACACTAAAAATGAATTTAGTGAGAAGTACTATGTGAAAAAGAAAACATCCTTTCCAGACCTAAATTCACGTTCAAACTCCAAGCGCTGAAAAAAACCCTACCAATTTGGATCGTTTCATAACTCACTTCTGTAATTCCATTATTCAGTATTCAAACATGAAGTTCAGTATCAGGTTTCAAATTTATATTTTCACATCGAACGGTGCAACAGGTCTTAACAGATGATGGCATGGGTGAACACTCTGCAGGCTATTTTAACTCTTTTCATCTCTCTGTAATTCATATGAGCCTTGAGGTACATTGGGGACGTTATGCTATTCCTAATGACTCACTCGGCTAGCCGTGTTAATTTCACACTGACCAGCTCATTTGCATAAAGTGACCGAAACGCTCGTCTGGTAAGGCCCTTAGGGTGATTGGGCATCCAGACGCTGCAGAGTGGATGCCGACTGCGAAATTCGGCGAGACGTGACAAGGTTAGAAACGTGGAAAAGAAAGGAATTGATAGCTCTACTTGCCTAATGTACCTTTTATAAACATCATCTAAAGCCAAGAAGAGGTTTTCATTTCAACTTTTTATTCAAATTAGAAATGCAATATGTTAACATCTTCAGAAGATGACATGGGCAAATGAACACAGAGTAGATGGACAATATACATAAAACCCATGAAGAATGGTACATTGAAAATTTGACAATTCCATGAACTATAATTAAATAGAGTTAGAAAAATTCAATCAAAAAGAAATTTGTGGATCAATTAACGGCACTTCTAAATTTCAATTAAATGATAAGATGGTTATCATTAGCCATTGTAACAGATCAAGTGGTAAGAAAAGAAGGCCTCAAGATGAAAAAAGGATGGGGGGACCTAGTAAATATCTACAGAGCTGAAGGAAGATACAAGAATAAAGCATGAAGCTATTCTGTATTTCAACTCCATGATTGAAGCTGATCTTGCACTCTGGTAACAGAATTCCATTTGAAGAGAAACTCTCAAAGTAAGTAGGAACTCTTGCACATCTTGTTCAGACCAATATAAACAAACAAACAAAAACTATCTGGAAATCATATTCACTGAGAAGCCAAACTCACAATTGCACTTGCATAACTTGATTGATTTTCTTATTGATCTTTGCTCATTACTTTCAGCTTTCATACATTTCTACTGAAATCGTTTATCAGATATCATACATGTATATTTTTTAAAAACATTCAGTGTCAATTTTGTTTCATTCTGTGAGCAGGGTGTAATCCATCATCACCAGAATTACAGATTACCTCTAAAAAGAGATGAAAGAATATTGCAAGAGAAGGGAAACTGAAGAGAAAAAAAATGAGAGAAAAGGAGCTAGATTAGAGGACACGTATACCTGGTAGAAGTTAATGGCACTCATCAGTCAAGATGTGTCCTTCATTCTCTTCATTCATGAATAGAAGTCATCTAGTCTAGAGCACCAGTATCTATTTCTTCAACTTCTTTCACTATAGAACAAGGTGCTTCAACAAATGCTCCAGCAACAAATGCTTTGCAGCAAATGCTCTGGCAACGAATGCTCTAGCAACAAATGCTCTGGCGACAAATGCTCTGACAACAAATGCTCTGGCAGCAAATGCTCTGGCAACAAATGCTCTGGCGACAAATGCTCTGACAACAAATGCTCTGGCAACGAATGCTCTGGCAACAAATGCTCTGGCGACAAATGCTTTGGCAACAAATGCTCTGGCAACAATTGCTCCTGCAACAAATGCTCTGACAACAAATGCTCTGGCAACAATTGCTCTGGCAACAAATGCTCCGGCAACGAATGCTCTGACAACAAATGCTCTGGCAACAAATGCTCTGGCAACGAATGCTCTGGCAACGAATGCTCTGACAACAAATGCTCTGACAACAAATGCTCTGGCAACAAATGCTCTGGCAACAATTGCTCTGGCAACATATGCTCTGGCAACAAATGCTCTGGCAATGAATGTTCTGACAACAAATGCTCTGGCAACAATTGCTCTGGCAACAAATGCTCTGGCAACGATTGCTCTGGCAACAAATGCTCTGGCGACAAATGCTCGGGCAACAAATGCTCTGGCAACGAATGCTCTGGCGACAAATGCTCTGGCGACAAATGCTCTGGCAACAAATGCTCTGGCAACAATTGCTCTGGCAACAAATGCTCTGGCAACAAATGCTCTGGCAACAAATGCTCTGGCAACAAATGCTCTGGCATCAATTGCTCTGGCAACAAATGCTCTGACAACAAATGCTCTGGCAACGAATGCTCTGGCAACAAATGCTCTGGCAACAAATGCTCTGACAACAAATGCTCTGACAACAAATTCTCGGGCAACATTGCTTCAACTCTATTTCAGCAAAAATATTATAATAATAATAACAATATCAGGAGTATGTCTTTCAACCATGAATAATGAACAACAAAAATAGATAATATTCACAGTTAGCTCTTCATGTGTCTGTTGTTCTACAGCGTGTTTCTGAAAAAAAGGAAAACAAACTTCCCAAGCACTGTCTCACCAAATAAACAGAACTAGTTGCATCATAATACATTATTAAAAGATATTTTTTCCTCTTTCATATGGTATGAGATTATAAATCATGGAATCATCAAACTACATGAATTTGTAATCAGCACATATGATGTCACAGTACATCAACAAGAGCACATTTGCCAAGACAATTTCTCGTAAGTGATAAAAGAAGACACCAAGCTCACAGCAATTCCTACAGTTACCATTACTTAAAAACTCAAAACATTATATCCTATGACAATAATACCTTAATTATTTACCAACAAAACACTTTCAAAGAATTCCAAATTATTTATTAGTCTGAAAAGTGTTTAGTGGTGAAGACTAGTCACTAGAGGTTATAGAGGTAGCAGTAGACATGTGTCTACGTAGCATTTTAATGCTGCCATTATCATTTCAAGAACTTAGAATCAGATAGTGTGTTGTGAATAATTAATGTCCACTCACCAACCCTGGGTGTTGCTGGAGATTTAAGCATATACCTGGGGATGACATCGACCAAGGATTTCAATCTCATGCCTATTGAAATGCATTTGCTCTAGAGTGCATAAGATTCTCATTTTCTATACCTGCATAGCATTTCACAATCTTGTTTTATTACAAAGGTTCACTGTAGGCTGCTTTTTTTGTGTAAAAGTGTAAAATGCAATAATCATATCTGAATATGAAAGCTAGTGCAGGGGATTAAATGGAATCATAAGAGGTCGGAGATGGAGAAAGCTTTTTATCAGATTTATATGAAGTTAATCATATTTAAGGTGGTCATAACTTAAGCAATGTACATTTGAACCAAGGAAGAACATTTAAGCATCAATTGGTTTAAGGTAGAGCACTTCCAAATTACCATTATGATACAATAATCTTTGTTTTAATTCTATTGACAAGATATTTTGATTTAAATAATTGTGCATGTAATTTACTTACATTTCAACTGTTGAATAATCTATTTAACTCTATGAAGTGTCTCACATAACTGTTATATTCATTTAAGCAGATACATGCTTTCAAATTGGGGAAAAAACATTAGATGAGATAAAATCAAAGAAATTAAGTGGCAGAAAAAGAATGAGATAAACTGTATTAAAAGGAATAATTCATTCTCTACACACCAAAATTTTCATTTTAAAAAATCATACTCTCATAATCATATTTTGCTATAAATATCTTTCTGCCATTTCAGCAAATAGCATAAGATCGATAGGCGCGCTAATTTCAAGGCAGATAATTCATTGAAGTAGTTTACACTGCCACCAGATACTCTTGCTACGTGAGAATCTTGCCAATTTGAGTCTGCCCTGCTTCATCTTGTCACAGTAAACGCTTGTTCAAATTTACCGAGCATCTTCCACCAGGGTTTGTATCACCACGGCAACGGATAGCATCATCATTAACATATTGGTATCAGGAGGATGAAGAGTGCTACAAAACCACTTGACCACTTGCCCGGGGCAACCAAACTATGCGGTCGGTCACGCAAACCATATACACTCTCGCAACATTGGGAAAGCAAAGTGTTACTTACAACTTTTAAGAAACCAGTTAGACATTTGGAAAACTGATACATGTTTTTACAGCATCCTATAATGACCATGAAACATTATGCTGTAAAAAAAATTAAAGTGTTGAATCAAAATTTAAAGGGACCTAGGAAGGGCAGATTTTTTAAAATAGAAGAAACACAGTCTTGTAACATGCTGAATGCAACACTGGATCCAGCATTATAAAGAATGAGATACAACATTCCTGAAATGCTATCACTCCTTAGTCCTTTTAAATACTGATTTTACACTTTTAAATAGTTTCAACAGTGTACAATTCTACATATCAGATAAATGAAAAAGGTGTGTTTTCACGGGGCACGCAAACAATTCACGAAGGATGCAAATGTCAAAAAAATGGCAAAGTTCAACATTCGTATTTTAGGCTCCAAAAGTTCGCCAAACTTTCACACATATGTTGTGAGAACTATGCACAAACTGCGCAAGAATGGTTTACGGCTGAATTGTCGTGACACGTTCAAGGAAAAACTTCTCCGAATGTTGGACGTTGCCATTTTTTTGACATTCGCATCCTTCTCCCCGTGAAAACGAACCTTAATATGGCAATATTTTTTCTCAAATCTACTACCACACAGATAATAGCCATCTCTTTAAGACTTTATAAAGAATATGAGTCATAAAATGAACATAAAAAGAAGAGAAACAGAGAGAAACAGAAAGAGAGAGAAAGAGTGAGAGAGTGAGAAAGAAAGAGGGAGAGAAGACTCGCGTCATACCATCATACCGTCAATACGTACCGGCTCATTGAGCCTAACATTATTGATACCAATTTATTATATCTATGATGAATCCTGTACCTCATTAAGAATCATTCTCATATCACACCCAAAGATGCCTCCAGACATACCGTTTAATCACGCCACATCATCTCCCGTCCCCGACGCCTCTCCTACCAAGCTAGCTCTTTAAGCATTCCTGCACATCCCCTCGTAATCGGACCCAACCAACGCCCCAATTTATATCTAAATCAATCCTTGCAACGGGAGAGTGCAAATGGCATAATGAAAGAAATTAAGCCTCCAAATATAGGCCACGACACTTGTAGCACGCGGCGTCATTACTGTACCTTGTTTAAGACATCATTAGAACAGGAGGAAACAGGGCTCTGGTAAAGCATGTTACAGAAATGGGGAGTGAGTCGGCTTTATGAGGGGGTGGCGTCGCCGAGACTGGAGGAATTTCCCGCATCGGGATGACATCGGATACCACCGACGGCCGGTATTGCGCCTCAAATTACATGACTCCAGCCTGTAATACATCATTTGCCATTGAGCACAATGAGGTTTAATGGAAAACCCCCAATGCCATGTTTTTAGGGGGTGCTCTTCTTTTATTTGTTTACTCCAGTATTAAAGCCCTTCAACTCATTCACTTCTAAGAAAATAAAATTAGCTTGTTTGGAGTTTTTGAAATGGTTGAAGCTTGCATTTATTTGCTTCTTTTGCTCTGAGCACAGATAGTGTAACTCTTATTTCTCAATTTCAAAATAATTAATGAGGTCAGCTCCATACTGAAGACAACATCTAAATGGTTCAAGTTTGCTGAAATAAAAGCCTTCCTTCCTGCTAGAAGGCTGTTACTGCCATGTAACAGTCAGTGGTCAGCAACAGCCTTTTTGCGGGAAGGCAACACAATGTACTTCTTGTCATTATATATTAGATTAAGTATGGCAAAAAAAATTATATGAATAAATTTTAAAAATGGAAAAACAAATCTGAGAATTGCAAATACATGTATAAAGGAGCTTGATTTCTTTTTAAAATGAGAATTCAACCACTGATAATTACATCATTTTCTACATAATTTGGTGGGCAAAGTTGCTACTTGCCATGTTTACTCAAGATATTTAACTTGTCAACTACAAGTATTCGCTCCACTGGCACACTGTTTAGAGTACATGTAATATGTTCAGTATACAATGTATTGCAACAACAGTCAACTGTGGTGGTCCACTGTATGTTCTTTTAGTCAAGCAAAGCAGGTACAGACTTAACATGCCCTGAACATGGACCATGGAACACACTAACATACCATTTGTGAAAAATATCCGCTTAAACATTTGTGAATCAAATAGAAAGAATTGGAGAACTATCTACATAGCTACCCTATATACGATCATCCAAGACATACATGTACCCAGGGTGAAAGCAAAGCCTGTAGTTTGTTTGCGAATGATCCAAATTCAGCCATCTCACACCCTATTTGAAACAGCTTTGTACGCTCTAAAGGCCTGTTCAGACGTAACATTGAGAACCGCCTCGAAACACTGCCAAAGCAAACTTTTATGTGCATGTGAATGGCAAGAGGCAATTAGTAAGGGTTGGAAAAAGAAATATACAGGTAGCTGCAAACCTTTATGTTGTAACATAAAGAGATATAAAGTGAAAGTACACCTATCTAATTTCATTTTCCTTTGGAAATTTTTTTTATAAAACAGTTTAGTGCCCCTGTCTGAATAGACCTTGAATATTACAGAGTACTTGACTGCTACCATCATAAGGACAAGCCTCTCCCAAAACCAGGTTAATTGAAAAGAAATTGTAGATATTTGGGTCAGAAATAAAATCTTGAAGCTTGCGATAGAGGAGGCTCAGAATATAGGTAAATTGGATCATAATGACAGAAGCTGGCAGAAATTCAGGCATCATTTCTGGAGAGTAGGCACATCCAGAAAGGTCAAATTCACTTGCATCACTCAAAGGTATACATCAATATCAATGAATTTAAGAAAAAGAGGGTGTTTTTTTTTTAAATTTATTGTGTACATGCCTTTTCCCTTATTTATGCTAAAATTCTCAAATATCTTGCTTTGATAACACTATTAGAAGATAAATATTTGGATTGCAAACTCAAAGGAACAATACACAAACATCTTGCATGTACTTCACTCAGAAAACAATGTGATTAAAAATTAACTGTAACAACAAGTACATATCTTCCTAAGATAGTACTATTGATCAGAAAATATCATCTTGGTCAGATTCTGCTATCAACCAGAAAATATTCTGAGTGTGAACAGAAAGAAGAATGAATACGCATCTTAAGAGCCTGATCAGTTAGTCACGCACGGCCATTTGACAAATTCTGAAAGTTTAAAGGCCTGTAGAAATTAAGTATTTAATTGAAGAGAGCTATTTTATGTTTCATTGTGAAGGGCATCACTGAAGGAGTTGAAATTTGATAAATTTTGGTTGTCATGGTTGCCTACTAAAATTACAATTCATAAAATATTCATCATCATGGCTGGACAAAAGGACTACTCTTAAACCAATCAGGCTCTTAATAAAATTGTACTATCAGCATGAAAGTATCTAGATAAAAACCCTAAGGAGCAATATACATATCCTTCTAAGATAGGATTATCAACCCGAAAATAAAGGGTTTAAAATCTCAAAGGAACATTAAAGGGAAATCCAACCTTAATAGCAAGTTGCTTTGAAAGAAAGAGGAAAAATCAGAGAAGCAGATTGGTGAAAGTTTGAACAAAATCGGACAAGCAATAAGAAAGTTATGAATATTTGAAAGTTGTAATCACTATGCATATGGGAATTTCAAATTGGCCGAATAGGTAATGTCACTATGATGTAGCTGTGGACAACTCCCCCATTCGCTCTAACACACAAAATGACTAAAATGTCACTTTTTTTCAAAATACATTACTCAGTAGGATCTTTTCGTTCATGAGGACCTATAACAATATGCTGTCTCCAATATATTTTGAGGACTGCCCCGAGGGTAAAAGCGTCTCGAAGAAAACCGCAAATTAATGATAATTTTGTATACGACAAATGGGAGAGTTGTCCACAAAAATGTCACATTTGACTCTCCAAATTGCCAATTTGAGATTCGCATAGATGTAGTGATCTCATTTTTCAAACATCAATAACTTTCTTAGTCCTTGTCCGATTTCTTTCAAACTTTCACCATCCTGTTTTTCTTATTTTTCTGCTTTCACACAAATCATCTTATTACCAAGGTTGGATTGCCCTTTAAATACGGATCATTACAAGATTATACTAACATCTAAAAAATATTGTGATTAAAACCCCTCAAAGAACAATAACTCCACATCTTGCTTAGATAGCACGATTCCACCTCAAATTATTGGGATTAAAAACTGTGGCCAGATTCTTTGAAGGTTTCTTATTTCCTCAACAGATGGTTTGCCAATCAAGACAAGGAAGAAGTTATCAGACCTACATCACAAAATATCTCTGATGAAGATGTGATGAAAGGAATGAGACGAGCATCATAGGCCAGACAAACAAAATATCCAAAACATAGACTTCGTGATATGAATCTTCTTGAAAATGAAAGCTTATAATGTCTCTTTGTAAAAGTCTGAGTGGTGCGTCCAAGAAAGCTGGTCATATGGTACTGAAAAGTGTGCATTTCTGCATCGACACTATCACTAATGTTTTGAGAATCTAGAGATCATTTATCCAACATGCCCTAAAAGTTAGTTGTATCCTTGCAAAAGAGAATTTTAAAGTAGGATTTTAACGCTATTAAAGGGCAAAGTCATTGAGGATTAATAACTTACTGAAGGGAATTGGGGAGCATGTAGAAAATACTTTGATAGCTTCATTAAATCTAGATTAATTTCTGTATAAACACAAATATTCAAAGAACATTTTGGAGGCAGAAAGTCAAAAACTTGATTTCTTGTGTGAATACACATCAAACATCTGAAATAATGTCGCGTAGTCTTTGAAAAGGTCATGGAACACATCGCCACCTTATGGTCCCTCCAATGATTCTAAAAATACTACAATTTGTTCACCCTCCTTGCACATACGAATAACATCATTGGTTTTGAAACCTCAGCTTGAGATTTTCTGACATTTTCACTTCTGAAGACAAATATGTGAATGTTGTTTTCTCCCTTTCAAACCTGATGATACAAAAAATAAAGTATACATGTATCTTGATGAAAATGAATTAAATTCAAGATTGCTGAAGTTTATCATGATGTGCTGAGATTGGCTTACAATTAAACATTCTGTATCCCTTTATATTTGAAATCTTACTATGAATGTTCCCTTCAAAATCACTCCAAAAAATACTTTATAAACACCAATCAATAAAAATGTATTTTTAAGGAAAGCATATTCAACAGGCACAGGGGTACATAAGTAAAAATCAGTCATATAAAGAATCTATGCTGGTTAAATTTTATTTGACTTGGGTCTTCATAATAGCTAACACATGAGGAAGAACTTGAATAAAGGACATTCCTATTTTGATGAAGGAATACATTCACAGCGATATCAGCTGCGTCATGGTCGGGCAATTCGAGATGTTGGAAAGGATTTTCATATGGCACTCTGATTGAACCATAACAGTGACAGGGAGACATGTGACATCATATCCAAATACAGATTTGGCATCATAACTTGTAACACATCTTACGGAGTGAGGTCATCAGCTGGTAGCATTTCTCTCTCTCTATCTCTCCCTCTTCTTCTCTCTATCTATTCATCACTCTTTGTCTACAACTCTGTCTCTATTTGGTAATTGTATGTTTCTGTATCTCTCTACCCCCCCCCCTTCTCTTTCTCCCCCTCTCACTCTCTATCTCTCTCCCTCTCGCGCTCCCTCTCTATCTCTCTTTCTTTTTCTTTCTCTCTCTCCCCTTTCTCTTTGTCTACAACTCTGTCTCTATTTGATAATTGTATGTTTCTGTATCTCTCTACCCCCCTTCTCTTTCTCCCCCTCTCACTCTCTATCTCTCTCTCTCCCTCTCGTGCTCCCTCTCTATCTCTCTTTTTCTTTCTTTCTCTCTTTCTCTTTCTTTCTCTCGCTCCTCCTGCTTCTGCTCCTTACTGAAGCCCTCTTTCGTTGAACATATTACTCTATTTATTATGCAGTATTTCTCAGTAATTTTGCTCCATTTATCCTTTTTTTTTAAACTCTACCTCTCTATTTACCTCCAGTTATTTTCTCTTCTCTCTCAAAATAAATACTTCCCACTCCATTATCACATTTCCAACTATCAAAATTCCATGCTGCACTTCCACATCTAAAATGTGCTCCTTCTCTCGAGAAAAAAAAAAATCTCTCTTCTGAAAGATGAAGATGAATGTGAAATATTTCTCTGCAAAATCCACCCTAAGTTATTGGCTCCATGTTCCAAGTCATGCAGAAATATTGATTAGACTATGACTCCATCCATGGATCTTATACTTTGTCTGTTTGGAGCCAGAAGGGCATTATTTCATATACTTTTAACACAGAGTTAATGCCCTTCTGGCTCTCAACAGACCACTTCTCCTTGCTCTCTTTCCCCCCAAAACCTGACTGCCTCGCTTCAAAGCAATGCGCCGAGGCGGTGATAGATTTGCGCATCTGCGAGAAAATATTAATCAAATTAGGCAGGTTAATTCTGCAATATCAGAGTCTCGGAGAAGCCAGAGGATGGAGAGTCATCGTGCCTCCAAAAATCTAATAGAAAGTGATTCACATCTATATCCATCATAGATCCATCATAGATCTGGGGTTGGGTAAACCTGAGCAATGAAAATCTTCATCATAGTGGACTATTTGGAATGACCTAGATCTCATTTCTTATGATATGAAGATTGGCTACTGACTGTGTTTGTTTTGCCAATTATTTCATGAAAAATATATGAGATTTTTAGCTCAGTAAAATGAATCTACCATGTATCCACTAATCATATTTATTTTCGAATCTACTACTAGGGAAATATGATCAGAATGCAATGTCATGATCTTGAATTGACATTTGTTTCATTGATCAGATTCCTAACATAAGAAAATAGTACGGACTATTATTTTTTGTGTTTAATTCTATTTCAGTTTTCATACAAGGCCATTAATATGTCCCATTTTTATAAGTCCATGATTATCAATACCAGGGAATCATTTAATCTAATAATTCATTTTGTATCTTAACATCCCTTGATGATTCAGTGATGATTCAAAAATGAAAATAAACTGCATTCATCTTCGTGTATAAAATGAATCATAAAAATGGCTGCAAAATGGATAATAATTTATTTCAAAACAATAGACATACGTATGAAAGAGATACAGTCAAGCTCTCGTAAAATGTTGCACAAGAACGCGGGTAGACTGCCGGCCAGTGTGTATTAATCGCGGGAAATCTTGGTTGCCAACGTACATCAATCTCTTGAAATTTACACTACAATACAGTGAAGTCAAAAAGACTCTTTGACATAAATTGGTAACAGTATACAAATAAACCCCATGGCATGAGTTTCTATTAAAAATTATTAGAATACCTTTCTATGTTAAGTAATCCTACAATTTCCTTGGAGCCAAACAAACGTATCCCAAACATGTATGCACCAAATAAATGATTCATTATCCTCATCCGCCTTCATGTACAAGATACAAGAGAAGACATTTCTATGTTTTTAAAAATTCTAAAATTTCTCCTTTGAGCAATTTGAACATATCACATACATTGTACACACCTAATTAATAGTTCCTTATTGTCATTTTACTTGACGTAAGAGGTACAAGGGATCATGAGGGATACATGGTGAGGTAATACAGCGATATCCTCAAGGCACTTCTCGATGATAACCATTGCTAGACCTTGGTACTGAATTAAACAGGACTCTAGAGAATGCCACTAGCAAGTAGTCATAAGGAAACAGAAGCATCTAATTAATAGTTCCTTATCATCATCTTGCTTGATACATAAGGTACAAGAGATCATGAGGGATACAAGCCAAGAATACAGCTATATCCTCGAGGCACTTCTCAATGACAGTAGCTACGTTCACAAGGCACTGTCATTATTGAAAGCTCAAAGTTTTAAACAATGCTCAACTAATGACCACACAGTTTAAACTACAAGCTAAAGAGAAACCTCAAAGTTAAATCTGTCCACATGACACTTCAAGTGAGGACCACCTGCTGCTCACAGTCTTTGTGTTAACCATAAGGTCAATCATGGTTTAAAACTTCATCAAGTAAACTTTAAGCTTCTGAAATCACATATGCATCTGCACAGTCCTTAACTACAGCAGATAACCTCAAAGTCTAAAACCAAAAGATATAAACTTAAAGCTTACAAACTGTGGTGTGAACCTAGCTCATAATTGTAAAACCTGGGTATAGAATGAAACAAGACTCTACAGAACGCCACTAGCAAGCAGTCATCAGGAAACAGAAAGGGGAATACACCGCATGGCCCGATGGAATCAATATTAATGTATCGATAGCTGAGTGAACTTGACATTTGATCAAGGTAGAAATGAATGAAGCGGCAAGCCTCCAACATGGTTACATCTGGCAGCCAGAAGGGCATTAACTCCTACATTTCAATACAGCACTAGTGCCCTTCTCGCTCTCAACAGGCAATATATTGGAGAGAGAGGATGCTGAGATAATCTATGGTGAGGTGAGAGCAAGGAGATGTTGAATTACACCAAACAAGGTTATATTACTCTGTTCCATGCAACAATGTCCTTGCTATATCATCTCCTGAAAGCTAGAAGGGTGTTTAGTCTATGTAAAATGACATGAGTTAACATCCTTCTGGATCTCAGCAGACAACATATATGCCTACATAGGACTCCTATAGAAGAGAGATGGACTCTATGGCCGAATTCACGAAAGAGTTTTATCTAACCCATGGTTTAAACCTCCATAAGCGCAGTACGCACATGTCTTCATGTCCAATGGGCAGATAGTAATGCGATTATATAAGATTATTTATGCTTATTTATGCTTATTTTAGTCCATGGCACAGGTCTAAACCATGTTCTAAACCATGGTTTAAGATAAACCTCTTTCGTGAATTCGGGCCTATGTCTACATTAAGGTTCTACTGAAGAGAGATGGAAAAACTGGGAAATTTCTTTCCAGACAGAAGTATGTGTACCATTCAAATTGAAGTCTTGAAACTTTGCTTGTAAAATGTTGATTTATACATCATTCTAATATCATTTCAAATACAGTAATATTTAAAATCTTTGCTTTTCCTAAAACCATTAATAAGAAATCCGAAATGGGCTTGTAAACCAGACAGAAATTGCAGACTGGCCCTTTGAAATAAAGACTAGCTATTCTAAAACAAATAAGATGACAAATACATTTGCTTGGCAGAAGCGATCGAGAGGGCTAGTGTAAATGATGACTGGAGCGATAAGTAAACTTTGTGGGCACGGCAAACTCGACTGGCATTATCGACTCTGGCGTTTGGGGGATCTAGCTGATGCAGTGGAAAAACAGCCCATCGAGGGCTCTCCACCAACACTCGTTTTGTTTGAAGTTGTCTCCTCATCAATGACATCTCACTGAGGATCTACCTAGATGGCGACTGCAAATATATTGTGAGGTCCCGACCCTGCCTGTCATAATCATCCATTGATCATATTCTATTTTCAATATCTCCTGCCTTACCCAAGCTTTGTTCGTTTAAAAAAGCTGCATATATTCAAACATCAAAGGTACTAGCTTTTCCCAGTTTCAATACTAACTAAATAGAAATATAGGGAATGCCAAATTAATCTATGATTTGTCTATTTATGGTTATTTCAGGTTCAAGCTTATAAACCATCTACAGCAAAAACTCATTTGCATGTATACTTTGAATTTCTGAAGGTAGAACCATAGCTTTGTTCATTTGAAATGAAAGAAAGTTACAGTTTGGAAGTGATGAACTTACCATCCTGCATCAATATATTTTTAGAAATAGTCAACATCTTACCTGCAATTATAAAAAGATAGAAGAAATACAAAATCAGTGTTAATTACATTGTAACAGGCTTTCTGTGTCAGACGATACAAAAGAAAGAAAATTGAGTCACAAGCATTTTCAAATAACAAAGAATAGGCAAGAAATATACTTCCTTCAAAAATATGTATAGAAATAATCATCCTCTTTCCCCATAACTCCCCTATAGTTCTCTTTCTCTCTCATTCTGTCAGTTTCTTTCTCTCTTTCTCTTTCTGTAATCTATCTTGCCATCTCTCTATCGATCATCTTTCTCTTGATCTTGCCATGTTTCTCTGCCTTTTTAAGTTCTTTCTCCTCTCCTTTCTTTTAAAAATCAAGTTGACTTCTGGTCTTGCAATTACATTGTGAAAGAAACTGCCTCAAAGAAAATTGGGAAAGTTTATGTCTACAAAAGAATCGGTGTATACTGTGAGGTTTAGCAATCATCAAAATGATAAGAAATTAACCCCATCTCGCTGAAAAGCACATGCACTCCACACAGAAATCGGTATATGGGACTGCACACACTATATGGCATGAATGTTTGGCCAAACACTTCAGCTATTTCTCGTCATATTTCAAATATGAGGGCATTTGAACAGCAATCCTTCTCAGGGGACATTTCTACTATGATGTTCTTCCAAACTGCCACAAAAGGAATGAGAAAGCTCACAAATCATTTTTCACCTTTCCCAGAACTCAAGCTTCTCACATCCATTCCACCCTCCTGTTGCATATCTATGTACCACAAGGAATATGATAATAAATTGAGTAATAACAGGTTCTCACATAGTGCTCATGTCTGTCAGCCATACACAACACCCCTGCAGCTCTATTGTTATTTACCACAGCTTTAACAAGGCTCTATTAACCCTTCAAGACAATTGACCACATTTTGGGATTTGGCTCAATAACTTTTGATTCAGAGCCCTAAAAAATATACCAGATGCATGAGTAGAAAGGGCAAAAATTTCTGCACCCACGGTGTCCATTTTAGTTGCATGAACATAGTGCGTTGAATACCAGGAATTTAAACAGGAGAATAAGCTTTAAAATGCTTAAGTTGGCAACACATTGAGAGGTTCAGTATCATTCTTTTTTATCAAAATTTGCCATTTTTTCAACTTTTCGACAAAGTTCCTAACCATGTGTACTGTTTCCAAAGACACTACATTTTATCAGAACCATGTAGCACTAAAAGAAAAATATTATTATTGCCAATTTGAAGAACAGAATGTGATCAATTTAGCTCTTCAATAATTCCTGTCATGAAAGGGTTGAAGTGCTCTAGCATTTCTCTCACATATCCTAATTTCTCAAAAATGGCCAATCAATCTTTTATATATCTGTTATATATCCAATAATTGTAGATGATGTATCTGGCTACCACTGATATATTCATCGATTCCATTCATAAAAAGACCACAATATTCTTTACCCTTCTCCCAGACCAATCTCACATCATCTCAAAACCAAAATCCATCTCAGCGCCACCTGCCCCAAACCTAAATATTTCATCCTTCTTCACCAGTCCATTTTTTGACAGGAAATTATCCCACTTTACGGCCATCGCAAAGTCCATGCATAGGAATGCATATTTCATCTTGTGGATAAAAAAGAAAGCGGGCAGTGCATGTATGTGCTTCCTCGAGGGGAGATTTTGCAATGCCAGATTTGTAGCTTTTAATGCAATAGTCCAGCGGCATTTCAACCACTAATTGTCATTTTGAGTGGCAGGTTTTGTAGGTAATTGCTGAATGTGTGTTTTCATTGCACAGAGGTAAAATATTATATCTACTCTCAACCATGTTCCCAGTGGTTTTTCACTTTTTTCTGTATATCATCTGATTTTTTTTTTGTTAATAAGTCGTTATACAATTTTGAACTTGTAACAATTACATATACATATGCATTGAACCCAAGTTATGCAAAAGGAATATATAAAATACTGTAAATTTTCTAATTTTGCTTTACAAATATATTTCACGTATTTTATTCACTTTGCTTCACTATCGCTACCTATCTCTACATCAGTCTGTTTGTTTATTTCTATCCTGGTGTATACATAAACGTAAGTCTGTTTATTTCTTTTCCTTTCCTCTCTTCTCTCCTCTCTCTCTCTCTCTCTCTCTCCCTCTCTCTTTATCTCTCTCCTTCTAAACTACAGGCACATTTCTCTCCATCACTCTCCCCTCTCTCTTTCTATTAAAGGCATTGATTAACTTTGCCCAGGATTGAAAAAAAAAAATCACTATTCCAGCTAATGCTGTAATCATAATTGCAAACCTTTAGCTCAGACAGGAATCACCTGAGTTTTATAAGCTGATCAGTCGTTTATATATCAAGATATTTACGATTGAACATTGATGTCGTGATAGAGTACCACCGAACCCTAAAGAACTCTTACGGTTGGCATACCTCGCTCTATCACAGAATACCGTACGGGCTGGAAACCCGCCCTGAAATCGCCAAGCGCCGGTGCTTGGTTTTTGTGACTGCAGCGCAGCGAAGAAGCCGAGCGACTTACGCCAGCGATTGATCGCGATTTTCTCTTTTTTAGGATAGTAAACGGGTTCCATTTTCTCTCATACTTTCACATATCCTTAATCATATATGTAGTTAGAGGACTGCACACAATTCACTGGCATTTGAGCTGATTTTACAATTTTTCACAAAGTTAATCAATCACTTTAATTTCTCTTTGTGTCCCCTACTTTTCTGGAGCTTTCTCTCTTTTTTTTTTCCTTTCTCATTTTCAATATCATTTTTTTTTTTTTTTTTTTTTTTTGGGGGGGGGAGGGGGTCATTTTTGCTCATAGCAGCATCAATAACTCTTACACATCCCTGGCTGTCAACCTTCATGTATGAATATCACACAAGGCTATGTAGCATAACACCTTGCATGTTATCACAGACATTCAGGTGGTCATTTTACTAAGGTTGTCATGTATTCTACTAATATACTCCGATCCTGCTCTTACTCTCTCTCTTTCTTCCTAGCATTTAGGTTCCTTACTACTGTCTATCTATACATGTACTCCTCTCTTGCTCTTCTCTTCTCTATCCATTTCAATAAGTTCCTGTCTCTCCTTTATATCTCCATCTTCACATCTCAACTAACACACACTCTTTCTTTCCTTCTTTGTCGAATTGCTCACTCTGTCCGTCTCTCTTACCTTCTATTGTGCAAATCATTTCTTTTCAAGAACATCCCCATCTCTTTCTCTTGCTTTCCCTCTCTTTCTCTCTCACCCTCCCCCCCCCCCCCCTTTCTCTCTCTTTTTTTCCCATTCTTTATTTCTCTATCCCTCCAATCTTGTTCATCTTTCCATTCTCATCTTTTTTAAGAGTACAAAAAAATGTGGCTTCCAACAAAGTGAACTCTTCTTCCATTTTCCACCACCTCTTACCCCAAGTGTTACCTGATTGGTAGGGCACAAAGCATGACTAACCAGATAAAAGCTAGGGAGATAATCCTATTGCTGGATTAAGCATCTCTCAATATATACATGATATCTTGGTTAATGCATCAATGAGATTAGTTGCCAAGGCAATAGAGATTGAGAGAAATGCCTGATAGAAATCGCACAGGGGAGAAATTAAGATGGACCAACTTGGGTAAAGAATGTTTGTAGGTGGAAAATGTAGAATATTGGGTTATTCCATGATTAGATAGAATAAATGAAGAGACAGGAGATGGAATTATTGGGAAGAGAGAGAGAGAGATGAGAGAGTGCTACAAATAAGAGAAATAGATATGGTGAGAGTGAAATTTATATTCTTTGAGCCAAGCATACACTTAGATACATGAACTAAAATATGAATAGTAAGAGAGAGAGAGAGATAGAGAAATAGAAAGAAAGATATTGAGAGAGAGAGAAAGAGAGATTGAGAGATAGAGAGAGCGAGAGAGAAAGAGAGAGAGATATATAGAGAAATATAAAGGTGATAGAGAGAATGGGAGGGAGGGGGAGAGAAGGGGGAAGGACAAGAGAGTTGGTCAGATAAAAAGATAGCACAGATAAAGATAGTGAAATACATAAATATGATAGTGATACGAAAGGGAATGGTGAAAAAAGAGAAAGATCAGAAATTTAAGGATCATGTAAAGCAAAATATGACATAAAGTCGTTGGCTGGCAAACAATAGAGTGCAGACAGATGGAAGAATAATTCAAAAGAGAAAAAGATCACATATGTACATTCAGAATGCAAGACAGAGAAAAAAAAAGAGACTCCAATTGGGCACAAATTGAGATGCATTAGTAAAATTGGAGAAAGTGCAATGCTGGGTTTCCGTCCTAGCCTTCTAGTGCAGTCAATGCTCCAGGTCCATTTTACTGCTGAAATTAATCCAATTCCCCTCAGAATAATTGAGGCAAACCAATCTTTTAGACTAAAAATTGAGCCTCTAGCAAAGTAAGTTTGGCATAGGGATACGACTGCGCTACAACTGTTACAAGCATCACAATGAAATAGTACACAACGAACCAAAGAATACGGAAATCATGAATGGTAAGACTGTATTTGTCCCCTCGGATTCTCGTTTTCAGTATTATGTATAGATGACTAACCTGAGAATGAAGTATAACGGAGAATACCCTCTTCAGCGAGACTCCCTCGAACAAAGCCCTCATTTGGATAATTGTAGAACAGTATCGGCCATTTATAATGATTTTGCGATCAACCACATTTCGTGTACACGTCCGCCAAAAAAACTGTGGGGACCTTAATTTGATTTGAAAGTTGAATGGCAGCATCCATTTGCCAGCAGCTTAATTGTGCTTCCATTTTGGGGACACAAACAATGGGGATGCAAAATTTGAAAAATGAGCCAGGAAATTAGCAAAAAAGGCATCCTCCCCAGGATAACAAAGCCCCTGCAAAAGAATACAAGACGAAGTAAAAATGCAATATGGATATTTGAATAATTGTGAATGCACATTATCTAATTTGAGTTGAAATAGAAGCCCTACCCAGTGGCTTGTCTGTATGTTCACTTTATTCACTTTATTCAATGCCTGAACAGCAGTGAAAATTATATGAGAACCTAATAAAAAGTCAAGTGACAAAAAAACACGCTTCATACACAGAAGACGAATAAATATTCAGCTCTTGTATTATATAAAGGTTGACTACGACATTGTTTTGACTAAAATTTGATTATCATTGCCTGAAGTAACACGTGAACACAAAAACAAAGACAGCTTGTTGTTTTAGATCTCGATATATGAGAAGACTTGTGGTCATTTTATATTGACTTCTCTGATAGCTCATAACTTTAGGAGGAAACCAAAAAAATAAAAATGAGCTGTTCACAAAGTAGAAAGAAAATTACAAACATAGGGAATTCCATGACAGAACCTCAGAAAAAGATGTCCAAGGAGTCTGATTTCTTCATGAATAATTTGAATTTCACTACAAAATAGGCTGGGAAATATTACAAAAAGAAAATGAGTAGTATTTACAGAGGTCCCTTTAACCTGTTGGCTACTGGATTATCAAATTCCCATAGGGGTAAAACAGGGACCATTGGGTTCCTGTAGGCAATGAGTTAATATTTACAAACTTTATCTCCATAAAGTAATACAAATTGATGACCTGCATAAGTCTTCAAGATGACATAGAAAATGGAGGTTGTCTGCTCCATACACACATACACAAAAAAACAGATTATTGCAACTGAAAAGATGCTGTGTTTAAACTTTTATATTGATATGAATGACATTTGACAGATGCTACATTTTCAAACCGTTGTTTTGATATGAATTCCATTTTTCCCCCCTTCAAATCAATGTCATATTATGATGACTCATATTCATAATCATGTAAGGAATCCCAGACACGACAGCCTCAGTCCTCCCCCCCCCCTCCTCCGAACAAAAAAGAAAGAAAGAAGAAGAGACTTTTGAACTAAGAGACAAAATAGGCAAAAGAGGGCTTGATGATAAGTTGTTCAACATCTTCCTTAGATCATCTTGGCATACCTCTAACCATGATTGACAAGTACACGATTTCCCTTGCGAGAGCCAGAGTGGTAAAGTCTCTTTTTAACATCACACAGCTGTATGTGCTCATGTTTAAGCAATCATTGTCCCATGGGAGAAATCATGTCCATCAAGAAAACCACTGCACGTTAAGACATTGGAGTGTGGTAAAATGTAGGAAGGGCAGGGTGGCAATGTCACGGACAATGCAGTCAGGTGAGGAATATGTTCCTGTATTCATGAGGAATCACCCTTGTCATGCTAAACTGCAAGTCCCATGTGGCAAGTTTGCCACTGGAAAAATCCAGTGAGAAATCTTGGGGGAAAAATATCAAAAGTTAGCTCATATTGATTTTCAGAGTCTACACTCTCTCATCACCAACAATTATTTCAGAACTGCTGAATGTGCCTAACAGTTATATTCCAATTCTTACCACATTTTGTGTGAAAAAGATCATATAAAAACTTATTTTCTTTCATCTAAGCTTATTTTGAACAAAATTCATAGCACATCTCACAGAGAGTTTCATATTTCAGCAATTATCTATATTGAAACAAGCACTATGATCATCCTTTTAAGGGCATGTACAGTTGTGTATTCCATGTGTCAATGTCATAAACAAATCCATGCCATTAAAAGGCCTTTGTCTCCTGTAATCTCGTCTCTCACTTATCATCTGCTTTAGAGCCAAAGGGCATTAACTCTATGCAAAAATATAGGAGTTAATTCCCTTCTGACTCTCAGCAGACGATGCCATGTAGCCCCCCTGAAGCGAGCCATTAACGTCAAGCGGCCATGACCATACATGGTCAAGTTTGGCGGATCATGTTATCTGGGGACATTGGTGACATTTTATCACATGGGCCTGCAAACCCTGCAGATTTATGCTTTTGTTTCTCCGCAGATATTCCCAAGCCTGATGGGGGAATGAGGATGATTCGGTAAGCTCTGGTGAAACAAAATGCTGTACAAATACAACATTATATGAGACAATCAGCAAGGGAATGCCTTTAAAATGAAGAGTATTTTAGTTTTAATGTGCAGAAACAAAAACTGCCTTAAAATTTCCCCCCCCCCTCTCTCTCTCTCTCTCTCTCTCTCTCCCTTTCTCTCTCTCTCTCCCTCTCTCTCCCTCTCTCACTCTACATTTATATTTTGCTTCTCTTTTCCTGTCTCGTTTTTATAGTAACATATATCGTCTGTTTGGAGCCAGAAAGGTTTAAGTCTGTACAAAATGATGAGTTAACGCCCTTCTGGCTCCAAATGGATGATATAATCTTTCAAAGAAAATTGTTCTCAAATCAAACAAAAAAATTTTCATCTTCTGATCATACAGGAGCCTTGATTTCTGTGATATACTATTTTCTCAGAGGCCAAAAGGCACTAACTCACATAATTTTACATATGGTCTATGCCTTTCTCCCTCTCAATCGGCATACAATATGCAGTCTACTAATAAATAAGTCACTCGTAGATACAAATATGATACCCTATCAACTTGATTATTCATTATAATTCATCCTCTATCACTGGACACCACATTGCTCATCCCACATGGTCTTTGAAGATACCCCAAGACCCTGGCCATCGAGACAATCCGCCACTCTCCCATTTCCATGGCAACCCCGCACACACTGAAGCTGCCGCCATGATTATAAATTCATAAGATGCGTGAAACTGACACACAAATCGCCGTTTCGGTATGTCAGGTGTTTCTAACCTGTCATCCTCATCTCTTAAAATTACAATTTTCTCTCCCGCATTTTTTTCCCCTCCCATCATCTTCAAAAGATGAAGGAATCTATGCCATTATGATTCATAAGCATGCATGCCTTTCTGCATACATAAGCAAGAGAGCATACACAACTATTGTATTCCTGTAACAGGAGTTTAGGATACATCAAACTGTCATTTTTTAAATTGCATGCATTTCTAATCAGGCTTTACTAGGGCTTTACAGCATTTAACTGTGTTGTACAGAGCACTCCGTACTTTTCCGGGGAAACATTAGATTCAATTATTTAACAGTATGAATAAATAATTTAGGATGTAAAACCATCATGGGAACAGCACTGTGCTACATGCGGTCTTTTGACTAGACAAATTAATTTTCATTTAGATATTTCTTTGTAAGTGTATATCTTAGGACATGAACTTATGTGTGTTCATTGTACTTTCCCAGTATGGAATCTCATGGAGTCATTTCTTTACAGTTAGAGGTACTTCAAATATGAATGCACAATCTGTCAACATTCATCCTCTTTAAAATGTGTATGGATGTTTTTATTTAAAAGTTCTAAGGTAAAAGTTGTACTAACATTAAAAAAGTGTAAGAAATACCCTCTCATTTTTAAATACATAATATCTGACAAAAATTTTACCACCAAATCTATTTGTGGAGTCTATCATTTTCAAATCAACTTTACATTTAATATAAATTACTCTGCCAACCAGAACCATATAGGTGCTTTTAACACATGACAATTACTCACACTATACTTTTTAACCATTTATGACAGTGCAAAAGATTTCTTGGCATGTGTGGTCTAATTAAGGAAAATACATGTCATACCAAAATTGAACCATCAATGGATCAATGCCTCACAGGTCATAATATAACATACATATATACATACATACATGTATATCTTTAGAACTGACAACCCCCCCCCCCCCCTCACAAAATCCAATCATAAAGCAGGCATTATGCATGCACTATCACTTCAAAACAAATAGTGTATGATTCACATGGTAAATCGTACTACAGCGGAGAAGCCTCGCTCCCAATTTTGGTGTCCCCCGCCGCCCGCATTCCCACAAATTTTTTCTGCCAATACACTAGAGGATATCTCGCCTTCTCAACCAGTTTATGAAATTTTGACTCCATTTGGGAGAGTGGGAGGGAGACAAATCCACGCACGGGTATTGCAGCATGCATTAAAAAATATCATAAGACAAATTCCTTACTCAATATGTAACATATAGACATCTAGAATGAGATTACTGTTGTTGATTTCTAAATCTGACTTGAATATCCTTTCCTTCACCATACCAATTCTAAATTGTATGCAGAATAGATAGCATTGGAATAAGAATTCAACAGACTGTACATCAATCATCATGAATTTCTCTTGGTCTCTTCTCCTCTTTCTGACCTATATGCAAGGACTAATTTCAGAGAAGAAAAAAAAAATCATTGATTTTTTTTTTCTATGTTATCACATATCTTTTTTTCTCTTGGGGATGAAATCTGTTTCATCAAGAAACATCCATCTCACATACAGTGCTTTCGAATCTAGATCTGTTTTTTAGACTTGACATTTCGTCTAGTTTATTCTCATATTTCTATTCATTCATCTTCCTTTCAAGACTTGCAGAAGAACAGCCATTGGCTGAAGCAAGTGTTGCCGAGTCGGAGTAAAATAACATAAAATAAAATGAAAATAAAGAGTGAATTTTTTTTCTTTTCTCCCAGTTTTTTTTTTTTTTTTTTTGATGGATAATCTAAAATGACATCTCCATCACCCATCACTAGAGCATGCACAATTATATCTTTTAATAGAATAATTCTGAAATCAGAGAAGTACCTGCACAACTCCAAAATGTGCCTTTTCATAGTGAAATGGAATACTGCCCCTATTGGCAAAACAAATCATTTTGACTTCCCCTCCTTTTCCTCCTTTACTCAAAATCGGGAACAGCTCTCTCGGATTTCCATCCGCTTGGTGATCATGGACCTGGCATAAATCTGCCCCCTTGATATTAATCCCCCCTCTCAAATCTCAGCCCCCTTATTACATCCCCTCTATGAAGATATCTTTCATAGTCCATGACTTTGACCTTGATAGGTTATGTTCTAGCCCAGGGCCTGCCCCCTGACCCCGCACTCCCCAATGCTTTGGATGGCACTTACAGCTCTTCAATTCATTAATTTCATTAATTCTTTTTTCTTGACAACCTGAAACATGGCCACTGAAAGGATTGAAATTGATCTCCCTGGTCATAATTTGACTTTGACATGATATGCCTTCAAGAGTCTCCTCCCCATGTTTCTTTCTTTTATTTTTCTTTCTGTCTTTCTCTCTCTCTCTCTCTCTCTCTCTCTCTCTCTCTCTCTCTCACACACACACTTTCTTTTTCTCTCTCTCTCTCTCTTTTCTTTTCTCCCTGGTCATAATTTGACTTTGACATGATATGCCTTCAAGAGTCTCCTCCCCATCTTTCTTTCTTTTCTTTTTTTTTCCTTTCTGTCTTTCTCTCTTTCTATCTCACACACACACACACACACACACACACACACACACACACACTTTCTTTTTCTCTCTCTCTCTCTTTTCTTTTCTCCCAGGTCATAATTTGACTTTGAAATGATATGCCTTCAAGAGTCTCCTCCCAATCTTTCTTTCTTTTTTCCTTTCTGTCCTCTCTCTCTCTCTCTCTCACTCTCTCTCTCTCTCTCTCTCACTCTCTCTCTCTCTCTCTCTCTTCTCTCCCTCCCTCTCTCTCACTTTCTCTCCCTCTCTCTCTCTCTCTTTCTCTCTTTCTTTTCTCCCTGGTCATAATTTGAATTTGACATGACATGCCTTCTAGACTCTCCTCCCCCATCTTTATATTTTTTCCTTTCTATCCTTCTCACTCTCTATCTCTCTCTCTCTTTTTTTTTTCTCTCTTATCTCCTCTCTCTCTCTCTTTATCTTGGTCTCTTCCTCAAAAATATATATTTTGTCTTGTTCACATAATTCTTGTATAAGAAATCAATGAACTACCCAAATTTTCAAAAATATTAATTTTTTCATGCAAGATGATGAATGAGAAGACATCCTTAATTTGTACGAGTACTTACCCGAGGCATTTCTGTTGCTCTGGTTTAATTCATCATTTTGATTTAATGCTAATGATGCTGAATATATAATCTCAACAATCCTCATCAAGCTACCTTACTCAGATTACCAGCTCCCATTATGCAAATTATGCTTTCATTTCCCCTTCTAGATCTAGATCTAGAGATCCTCGAACAAATAATTAACTATGACAACTGAGATCCCCTTGACTTTCAACGAGTAAACTCTTCATGTCATTCCATCTATGACAATGGAAAAGATCCACTGAAATTATGTAAATTTACAAGGCCCTTCAATTTTGCCATGACATGGCTTGTTAAGTAGTAAGTATCCATGTCCTTCAAATCTCCTAATTGGAAAAACTCAGAGCTGCTATTCATCCATGACATCTAATAGGAGCAAAGATTTCAAAGAATACATGTTCAAAAACAGAAGAGTATTGAATTCCCCGTATTTCCTTTCTTCTACTCTGTCTCTACTACTACTGCAGTTCTTCATGCGCTTTGTTGTTTATGTCACATGGTTAAAGGAACTATTTGAGTGCTATGATGGAAACTTCATCCAGAGAGTTTGGAACAATGCGATATCTAACAAACAAAAAAAGCCCCAGGTGAAATATACTGCTAAAAAATGAGATTGGAACATGGTTTGGCATGTTTCTATTAAGTTTCCCACAACTTTCCCAATTTTTTTACCCCCAAAATACCTATATATTGTTAATCTAATTGTTGTATCTATATCACATGAATTTTTGTACTAAGTTATCAAATTGCAAACAAATAAATCACATCAATAAGGCATTCAAAAAAATGCAATCAGAAAATAAAGAAAAACAAGATAGGCAAATTTCCTTTTTTCAGACTCTGTGCCTGAAACTCTGTAATACATGTATGCCCTTTCTCACATTTTAAGATATATTTTAGCACAATTTTACTGCTTTAAATTTTATTTCGAAAAGTGAGAACACTACCTTTAACAGTCTCAAGAGGAATGGTGTATATTTACAATCTGCCATGAGACCACACCTTTGAGGCAAGCTTGACTTTTGGCAAGAATTCCTTCATCAGAGTCGGAATATTTCATTCAAATACAAGGAAAGCTGTGATCAGTCCTTCTGGCATGGTTTGTAATTCAAAATCTGCCCTTTTATGAAGTTTAAGATGGGAAACGATGCTGAATATTTAAATTTTCAATATTTTGAAGAGGTTTCTGGTTTCCCTTGCCTGACCTAAAACTGCCAGTACCTCCTATGCTTATTCATACAATTATAAATTTTATATTTCCAAACTCTTATAATATTATTTTTCAAGGTGCTAAGCATTTTTCTTTGGCATACGCTTTTGCTTGAACAACTTACAACTTTGCTTCTCCAACATCTCTGAAGTGCACATTACCATCATAAAATTTGACATAGCATTAATTGCACAAAATAATGATAAAGTGCAATGTATGATTTTTTATTACAATTTTAAGAAGAGAAAAAAAATAGTCATAATACAGGATGATTGACCAAACCATAAATAGATCTTTCAATACAAATGTAAACATGCAAGTTGACAATCAGCTTAACCCTGAATAGACCCAACGATGTGAACAGACCCTGTAAGAGCTCCCACACCCAAGGCAGGCAGGGTATGAGATGCATTTCCAACCTTAATTCTTGCTCCCAGCCACTGCTTTAAAACACCTTTTCCCATTGATGGATGGGTATTACAGATGATGGTAAGATGGCTGGAGGGAAATAGTGAATGACTTCTTTTCGGCCGTCACATGCTTCTTTCTGTTATGTCTTTATGCATGCTCTTCTCCTTTGGCATTCCACTTTTGCAATGTAACTGGTCTTGACTTATATTATAGATATTATAGAAATCAAAGCGAGAAAGAATGTGTCTTAAAATCCAGAGGAGCTTGATTTAAACAAATAACAGCTCCTACAACCATGGCTTGCAAATGTCAGTCTTATGGTAAAAAATCTAAAAGGGTTTTTAAGATGATTACTAAAAGAAGAGAGAAATATGACATCTGTTTGAATATTTGCCATGTATATCAAAAATATCACAAATAGATCAATTTTACAAGTTAGAACTTTGCACTCACTCCTAGCCTTAACCTGTTCATTACTAAGTCGATATATCTCAGACTGGAGTCTATTAAAATATTTGTTGTATCAAAATCAAATCATATCTATTGGGTTGAGAAAATGATCTATGCTCAATACCAAAAAATGAAATAAATGCATTTTTTTTAATGAGAATTCTTTTTTGTAGCATGGCATAAATAACTCCACCATCATTAATATCTTTTTAAAGAAGAGGAATAATTTCAAAGAAAATTCATGAGACCATCACTACCTTTAATTTCTCTTAATCTTTCTTCTTTTTTTTAAATTTTCAACATCTATATACACATATATCAAAAGTTTAAGATTTAATAGCACTACATAAAATATAATCAAGGAAGGAATGAGATAGCATCCTTCACTACATTCTAGGAGATATCCCCTCACAATTTCCTCTTAATCACATTCATTATGCAGATACCGGGAGCGCCATTATGGCCTTCAGACACGCAACAAAAGTCAAAGTCGATTACTTCACCATCAGCAGTCACATTTATTACTCACACAACATAATAGCGGGACTCTCTCTGCAAACCACAATGGATGGATTCACATTCTTAAAACCACTTCCCAACTCGCTCAGTACAAGCATAGCAATTATTGGGGATCAGGCAAATGATGAGCTTTTAAGTTAAGTATTGCAATCATTAGTTATTTCTTTTTAAATATGAACCCAACAAAATTAGCGTATATATTTCCTACTACTGCCCCAATAAGTTCTAAATTACATAAACCAAATAATTTGAAAATTTGGACTAAATCACTATTTCCATTCTTCTTCTTCTTCTTCTTCCTCCTCCTCCTCTCCCTCTTCTTCCTTCTTCCTTCTTCCTCTTCCTCTTCCTCTTCCTCCTCCTCTTCTTCTTCTTCTTCTTCTTCTTCTTCTTCTTTCTTCTTCTTCTTCTTCTTCTTCTTCTTCTTCTTCTTCTTCTTCTTCTTCTTCTTCTTCTTCTTCTTCTTCTTCTTCTTCTTCTTCTTCTTCTTCTTCTTCTTCTTCTTCTTCTTCTTCTTCTTCTTCTTCTTCTTCTTCTTCTTCTTCTTCTTCTTCTTCTTCTTCTTCTTCTTCTCCTTCTCCTTCTTCTTCTTCTTCTGGGGGCATTATGCAAATAAAAAGTTATCATCATATGAAATGTGCGACCAGTCTTTAGAACACTTCTCTATCTCTTACTCTCCCTCAGCTGAGGACTGCATGTATACAGCGATCATTCACAGATCCATTACTTCAAGTTCAGCTCCCAATCTCCACATTATAGAATGGTTAGGAGGGAGGGAATGACCAAGGAGTTATCACAGAACGTTCTGTGATAACTCCTTGGAATGACACACTCACAAGTTGATTGTATAGCTATTGATTCTCCCATGGACAAACTATGCATACACAGCTGCTATATAGCTAGCATCATCATGTGCAGTGCTTAAGCATTAACATCGCTCTTAGAAGGTATATCATCTCAATACAAGAAGATTTGACTTCAGTGGAATAATGAGGCAAGATATTTACCTTTCTGATATTTTTAATGACTTTCCCCTTTGCCCCCTTTTGATGTACCTTTTTCAAAACATGTATTTCACATACATATTGAGAAGCTATAATGTACTACTACCTCTTTCTTTTGTATTGCTATGTTAAAGGCATTGATTAACTTTGCCCAGGATTGAAAAAAAAAATCACTGTTCCAGCTAATGCAGTAATCATAATTGCAAACCTTTAGCTCAGACAGGAATCGCCTGAGTTTTATAAGCTGATCGGTCGTTTATATATCAAGATATTTACGATTGAACATTGATGTCGGGATAGAGTATACCACCGAACCCTAAAGAACTCTTACGGTTGGCATACCTTGCTCTATCACAGAATACTTATACGGGCTGGAAACCCGCTCTGAAATCGCCAAGCGCTGGTGCTTGGTTTTTGTGACTGCAGCGCAGCAAAGAAGCCGAGCGACTTGCGCTATCTATTGATCGCAATTTTCTCTTTTTTAGGATAGTAAACGGGTTCTATTTTCTCTCATACTTTCACATATCCTTAATTATATATGGAGTTAGAGGACTGCACACAATTCACTGGCATTTGAGCTGATTTTACAATTTTTCACAAAGTTAATCAATCACTTTAAGTAACATGTCCGCATACATCAACGTGTATATTTGACTATGCATTTATGATATAACTATGTTGATTAAGAGCATAAGAAAAACAAACATATCTCTCCATCTCTCTCTCTCTCTCTCCCTTCCTCTCTCTGTCTGTCTGTCTGTCTCTCTCTCTCTCTCTCTTCCTCTCTTTCTACATATTTCTCTTCTACTTTTGCCTCCTCTTTTGCTATTACTCTCACTTTAAGTTTTTATAATTCCTCACTCTGTCTTCAAACTCACTATTTTTTCTCTCTCTCTCTTTTACCATCTCTTGCCATCCAGCATTTATTCCACCCCATTACTTTTTTTTCTAAATCCTTATCTTTGCCAACCACTGGCTACAGGAAACATTGCGTGTCCATGAAAGTAAATCTTGCTTCCATTCATACATTTAATTGCAAAATAAATCAACCATTCTTTCCAAATTACATTCATTCATCAAGTCAGAAAAGGGGCCCTTTCAATACAAAAAACACTATTCATCATGGATTAATGCTGCATTTAGAGGCAATTCATATGAAACTCATAAACAATACTAATTGAAAGTGACATTCATAGCTTACATATATCCCGCATCTTATCTCATTTATGACCCGCATCATATCCTCGTCTCTTGAGAGCTAGAAGGGAGGTAACTCTATCATTTAACAAAGAGTTAATGCCCTTCTCACTCTCAGAAGACCATATGATCTAGGTAACAGATCTGACAAGCATATATAAAGCTATGTATCCCATTTGAAAGCCCCTTTTTATTAAACATCATAGTATATGATATATATATATATATACAAACATGTATATATATATATATATATATATATATATATATATAAACATTTTTCTCAACAAAAATTTTCTTCTGTGTAAAGGTCCACAGAGAGAGAGAGAAAGAGAAAGCACAGACCAATAAAGAAATCTAAACAGAAAGAAAGAGAGAGAGAGAAAAAAAAGACACATGAATATATTATAGAGAAATAAACATTAACCCTTTCAAGACAATTGACCACATTTTGTGGTTGGGCTCAATAACTTTTGATTCAGAGCCCTGAAAAATATACCAGATACATGAGTAGAAAGAGCAAAAATTTCTGCACACACTGTGTCCATTTTTGTTACATGACAATATTGCGTTTGATCCCAGGAATTTTAAAAAGGAGAATAAGATTTAAAATCCTTAAATTGACAACACATTGAGAGGTTGAAAATCATTGTTTTTTATCAAAATTGGCAACTTTTTCAACTTTTCGCCAATTCTTTTAACCATGTATATTGTTTTCAAAGACATTACCCCTTATTACAATCTTGTAGTACTAAAAGAAAAATATTATTGTTGCCAATTTGAAGAACAAAATGTGATCAATTTAGCCCTGAAATAATTCCTGTCCTGAAAGGGTTAAAAGAAAACACCTGTGCCATAAAAAGACAAAGGAGACCAAAGTAAGTTTTTTTTAAAGAGTGATCAATCAGAGACATGAAAGAAAACAATATTCACCAGCTGAAAGCCAGAAGGACGTTAAATTATATATCAGACGCCCTTCTAGCTTTGAACAGATAATATGCATTAAGACACAAAGATGGTGAAAAGACGCCCTTCTAGCTTTGAACAGATAATATGCATTAAGACACAAAGATGGCGAAAAGACGCCCTTCTAGCTTTGAACAAATAATATGCATTAAGACACAAAGATGGTGAAAAGACGCCCATTAATACAAGAATATAATCTTCCAAATTATTTTTGTCACCTGTTTCTGGTCAAAAACTAAAAGAAATGGCATCCAGGAAGCCCATTATACAATCTCCGATGCTTCCCACATCACATATCTGATAACATACTGAGCCAAGGTCACGATCATGTTCACTCAGATATGCATGAGATGACCCACAATATGGCTGATTGTAACATGTTGGGTTGGTATGGGTTACAGTGAAATGATACCGCCGTTGCCGTTGTCAAACAGACCTGATACGGATTAATGGGATGGGGGATACGATACTCCACATTAGGCAACATTTTCTTTCTCTTTCCATTTCGTTCTCTCACTTTCTCATATTACCTCTGATCTGTAATTAGCTACAACAGCTTCTTGTCTTACTCTCCGTATCTTTCTCTTTATCTCTTTCTTCCTCTCCTTCTCTCTGCTGTTCACCCCTCCTTTTTCTTTCCTCTCCCTCCCTTTCTCTGTCCCCCCTCTCTCTCTCTCTCTCTCTCCTGTTCTCCCCCTCCTCCTCTCTCTGTTCTGTTTTTGTTGTCTCTCTGTACTCGCTCTCTCTCTCTCTCTCTCTCTCTCTCTCCTGTTCTCCCCCTCCTCCTCTCTCTGTTCTGTTTTCGTTGTCTCTCTGTACTCTCTCTCTCTCATAATTTCTCCCTAAAATCTGACTGGATGTTGGTTCATATAATTCTTTTAATTCCTCCCTTCCAATGTCTCCCTATCTGCTTTCCTGCCTTTCCTCTCTCTGTCTCTCTCTGTCTCTGTCTGTCTGTCTCTCTCTCTGTCTGTCTCTGTCTGTCTGTCTCTCTCTCTCTCTCTGTCTCAATCAGTTTTTCTGAAACTCTCAATCCTTCTTTCCCATCTCCATATTTCACCCCGACCACCCCCATTCATATATTCATGGATGCTATCATTCAAAACTCCTATGAATCATGCCATTCAGTGCATGAAGGTATCGATACCTCAATTAGCAATCTCTCTCTATGCATATCGTCCACCAACTGTGTCGCACCCAGTATCCGTTTTCCATTTAAGCTCCCAATGTTTCCATCCAAATATCACATTTTCAAGGTTATAAATCAAAGCCGTCACTCTTTGGGTCGTACATCAAAATATGAATTTTCATGACTTTCTCTCTTCATTTATCGGTGCTAAATAGGACATGAAAAGTAGATCTAGCAGCTCTGAACAGTGCATCATATTAAACTTGCATAAATATCATGAATAACATTGCCCTTTCTCCCTGGTTTGATTCCAAATATGGTAATGTTTGCCTTCAAAGCCCCAGCTACTGCCCCAAACCATTCGAATCATTCAAATTCTGAAGACTTAATTTGATCAGAAATATGCTCCTCCTATTTTTTTCTGACAAAGGAGAAAGCTGATACAGTGTAACTTTAGAAGTAAAGTTTTGAAAGTTTGTTCTCTGTACAATAGAATCAACCAAGAAGCCTTTTCCGACAGTGACAATATTATAAAAATAGAACATTTTGTTAATGGTTCTTAAGACTTAAAACCTCTGTTTGAAGATCGCTATTCATAAGGACCGCTGTTCATAGAAAACTGCTATTCATTTAACACGCGTTATGAATAGCAGTCCTTATGAATAGTTATGAATAGCGGTCCTTATGAATAGTTATGAATCGTGGTCCTTATGAATAGTTATGAATAGTGGTCCTTATGAACGGAGGTCCTTATGAACGGAGGTCCTTATGAATAGCGAGGTAATTTGTCTATGGTTTGCTCGCTATTCATAAGGACCGCTATTCATACAAAACAATTATTAATTTAGTCACCCGTTATGGATAGCAGTCCTTATGAATAAGTGGTCCTTATGAATAGCAGTCCTTATGACTAGCAAAGTTACCCCAAAGATGATATTGGGTATAGTGGTCATGTCATGTCTCTAGAAGTTAGTCTTAATGGTTGATTGTGTAGTAAATAAATATAATTGTGTATTATGAGATTTTGTAATCATCTAGTATACTATTTTACAAAGATTGCTGAAAATCAAAAAGAATCAATAGCATTCGACACACATACGGGTACATGGGACTACATAAACACATGGCATCAGATTTTGGTCCAGAGTTGCAAACTATCCGTAATTTAGTTGTCACAATGAGGCATTGCTAAAAAGAATGAGGAAGCTCAAAAATCATTCTCCTCCTTTACCAGGACACCACCTTCTCTTTAAGACATCCCAATCTCTACATATGCCATCTTGAATTAATGGACTGTAAACACAACATTGATACGTATACAAGCCATAAACACAGGCGACACTCGCGAGTCCTCAAGATGGAGACAACACTACATCGTCTGCAGTAACATTCTCTAATGTGTACATTAGTTACGGCGATCAAATATCCCTCTCTCGATTCACGCCAAACCCTTAACTCATTACCATGTCGTGAGTAATGAACGATCTTCTCCCCCTCGTTGCAGTCGCGGGCAGCGACAAAGCTCGTCCATCACTGCCAGGTCAGCGCAACGTTACCATCTCCTACGATTACACGGAGAGTACAAAGGCCAATAAGGATTAATTGACTCATTGGTATGACACTCACATCTCTCAAACCCATGCCTTTGTCCTAGCGAGTATCCACAGAGCAGACAAGTGGCTCAAAGACTACAGCTGTGCCTACTTGAAGAGGCCATCAATTGATTGCAGACCATTAAAACATGATTACATTAAAGACTGAAACATGATCTGCAAACAGTATTGGGACAAATTCATGAAAATCAAAGAGCAAACTTATTTTGAGCAAAGTCTGACCTCATTTCAGGATTTCGCTAAGTTATAAAAATCTTACTCTAGTACCACAAATGCTACAGTTACCCCACAGTCAAGTTCCTAGACGAAGTCCTAACTGCATGTAATCCTGGAACCAAACTATGTACAAAAACCAACCCTAAACCTAACATAAAACCAAATAACAACCCAAACCTTCAACATCTACATTTGATGAAATAAAGTCTGGAGCAAATGTTGCCACAGCGATCAACCGTGAAAACTGGTCCACTAAAATTCTCTACTCAGCCCACCATGACGCTAAGAAACTAGTATAAATTGGCTCTTCTTCCTGACCAAAAACTGCTCATGTTCAAGGACTGTGTGCAGAAAACTTAGTTCACATCTAAGGAAGACAAGACATTAAAAAGCTAACACAAACGTGCTCTGACATAGGCAAAGAGATAGCGTTAGGGTTAGGGTCACACTTGGATTTGGGGTTAGGTTAAGGGTTAGGGTTAGGTGTAGTGTTTAGTACAGGGTTGAAGTTAAGTGCAAGATGTTGATACCAGAGTGTTTATATATATATATATATATATATATATATATATATATACGCCTATTTCCTACTTAAGGCAAATCCAAACAATGCGGTTTATTTCGTCACAATAGAAATTCAACGTTAAAGCGAAGGCGAACGTGCGTTAAGGCAATGTGAACAATAGGATGAGATAAAAGGATTCACTTTAACGTTACATGTAGAGAAATATATATATATAATGCAATTGGCTCTTCTCATATTCAAGAACCGTCCGCATGAAATGAGTTCATATCTTAGGAAGTCAAGACATAGCTGATAATAGAAAGCTAACAGAAAGCTGACAAAAAGCCTCACCAATCCATTAAAATAACCAATTTGCTAACAGACAACAAAGGGCCATTTCCATCATGCAGTCTTTCAGAGAAGAGTCTCTATCCACTAGTAATTTGATTTTTAACAAATTAAAGCAATGGATTTTCTGATGAACATGCTTTCGTTCATGTATTCAACCTGGATTTTCCAAATTGTTCACTTCTTTGGATGCATAGCACACACACAATGTGAAGTAACATCCCCCCCTCTCTCTCTCTCTCTCTCAAGGAAAAAAGGAAATGGAATTTTTCTTTAATTCAAAATAAAATTCTTAATTTACCAGCATTGGAATTTTAAAAATACTTCCACAAGAAAAGCTAACTCTTAGAGAATCAGAAACTTGCCTAAGGCATGCCTGATAGGTAAGGATGCAACTGTATTTAGGAAGCCAAATGAAGCAGGCGAGAGAAGACAAAAGAGTAGAGAAAAATACCAACACAGATGGCTTGTAATAAAACAACACATGGTCCAATGGTTTCCAGCCCCATTAAAAGATGATGCGCCTACCAGACTGTTTTATCATAATTGTTTTTCCACTGAGATATTCACTTATTACCTCACAGCGAACTCTTAGAACAAAGAATAATAGCTTATCACCTCTGCTCACTCTCCTGCTAAGCGCTACCTGCTCAATTTATTTCTCTCTCCTCTCCTCTTTCTTCTTCTAATACCTTCCTATCTCTTCTCTCTCTCTCTTCTCTCTCTCTCTCTCCATTTTCTCTTCCCCTCTCTCTCCCTCCCTCCTCCTTTTCCTTTAACCCTTTCGAGACAATTGACCACATTTTGTGGTTTGCCTCAATAACTTTTGATTCAGAGCTCTAAAAAATATACCAGATGCATGGGTAGAAAGAGCAAAAATTTCTACACACATTGTTTCCATTTTCGTTGCATGACCATATTGCGTTTGATGCCAGGAATTGTAAAAAGGAGAATAAGCTTAAAAATCTTTAAATTGGCAACACATTGAGAGGTTCAAAATCACTGTTTTTATCAAAATTGGCAATTTTTTTCAACTTTCGACTAAGCTTCTAATGATGCATATTGTTTTCAAAGACATTACATTTTGTTAGAACCGTGTAGCACTAAAAGAAAAATATTATTGTTGCCAATTTGAAGAACAAAATGTGATCAATTTACCCCTTAAATAATTCCTGTCATGAAAGGGTTAATATGTTCCATCCCCCTTCTCTCTCTTTCTAACACACACACACACACACACACATGCACAAATAATTTTTTTTCCCTCTTTCATTTATTCACACACACATACAAAAATATGTCATTCTAATTTCTCTATAATTCAATAAAAACACACTTCTTTCTTACTGCATACACGTATCTCTCACCCCTCCCCCCCCCCCCAAAAAAAGGCTAAAACTAAAAATGAATTCACAAAACAATGTTAATAATTTTGGGTATAGAGAAGAGGGCAACACACATTTCACTCAAATCATAAATATACTATGTAGCAAATTTAGTCAAAAGCTATTATCTACTCTATATATTCATGAAGTATTTGCTCAGAAAATCCAAATTGCATCAATCCTCATGTTTAAGAATACTACATGTAGTTATACCAAGGTCATGTTCTGCAGGCCGGCGTGCAGACAAGCTCTGAATAGTTGCACGCGAGTCCTCGGCATCCCCTCTTAAAACCAATATACGGCAATCATTTGCTTGAGTGCTCCACTGCTTCTCGGACGAAGTCTCACGATCATGAGGCTATCCTTGAAATTATCATCAAGAGTGTGGTATCAAAAGATACATCTATTATGTTGATATGCAATCCAGTCCATATATACTGTTGACAATGCACAAATATACTCTGCCATACACATATCATTGGCTCGGATAAAAAAATGATTCTGATCATGGATTCTATTCTTCAATTTTCTTTTTATTCCCCGCATTTGGCTCAATATCCATTTTTCGTGTGCAATGTGCAGAAATTTATATTTTCTTAATGTTCTCCATTTTTGGTAGCTCAGCACATGAAATCACTTATGCAACATGCCAAATGTTACAGGAATCTTCCGTTTATTTTAATCATCTCATCTAATCTCCTCTTCACCCTCAAATACAAATCCACATTCTATTACTTTCTTTTCTTATAATTATATTCTCTCTCTCTCTCTCTCAGTCTTGCACTCTTTAATTATTTTTACTTCCCATCATCTCATCCTTCTCCTTTTAAATTTCTAGAACCAATTCTCTTATCTTTTGAGTAATCATTTTCTCTCCTTTATCAGCCTACCCCCCCCCCTTTGCCTATGAATAAATGATACTTTACCTTTGAGCTAATTGTACCTACCCCCTTCCCTCATCTACAACTTTTTCATATTCCTGTGTTATATTTTAAATAATGATTTTCAATGGTTCTTAATTTGTTGTAGTGATCAATACCTTTATAATGAAATATATTTGCCCCAATCAGTTGGCTGAATAAGCATAATGCATTTCCTTGCTTTCCTTTCATAACATTTTTTCCTTAAAAATCACTAAAATATTGATTTTGAATGTTTATTGAACATGTCGCTACACCTGCTTGTGTTTACAGCCTTTTTCATATGATTGACAGTTCTCATTCATTGCATGCACCTGTTTGGTATCTCAACATAATTGACTGGCTCTCACACATAAGCTATGTTCATACGGGACTTGTAGTTTCAAAACTTTAAGTTAACAAAACCACGACTCCCTAACCGCAACGAGGGTTCATACGAGCCTAAAACAACGAGCTGATACTACCGATTGTGTGTACAATACACAAACAGATCCTGTGTTCATAATTCGCGCGAAGGGTAACCCGGAAATTTAACATGAAGAGCGAAACTTGAAGTTTATTCCATTCACATGGGTTGTAACTCCAATGGAGGACCCCCCTCCCCCCGTGGTTTCGGTCTTAACCACAAGCTTGCTTGTGGTTCTAGAACTACAAGTAAACTAAAAGTTTCGAAACTACGAGTCCATTCATACAGGCTAAAACTACAAGATAACTACAAGTTAACTTCCAGTTTTTAAATTACAAGCGAAACTTAAAGTTTAGTTCCCATCGTGTGAACGTAACTATACTGCTTGGGAAGAAAGACTCATGAATTGCTAATTGCACAGTACCTGTATAGTAGAAATTAAGAGAAAATATACACAGGAGCAGAGAGTGAGTTAGCTCTGATGGGAAGCTCCAAAAGAGCTCTTGTAAACTCAAAGTGTACTGCAGAAGAAGCAACATAAAACCATATGAACTACTGTGAAGAGATTTTAATTTCATAATAGCCAATCTAAAAGAAGTACCTATAAAATGAAAAAGCATTTTGCACACAGCCAGAAATAAAACCTATTACAAGGTAAGCCAGCAAGCAGTGCATACACAAATTGTTCAGAAATAGGAATACTTTCAAATGATGTATTGAAGTGATTTCCACAATCCATCTATGACAAATGAATAAATGTTTTCTGCTTGTTTTGGTTTGGCAAAAGCTGCATCATAGATAGTCTACACTTATTAAAGAGCTGAAAGGGTATTCATAATGCTGCTGCTTCACCTTCCTGACAAGACTATTCAATAATGTTCATAAAATGTTTTAAAGAAAGAAACTTTTAATCAATCAAACACACACAAAAATAATGAATCCCACATATCATCAGCTGATAAGTAGAAGGGTATTAACTGATATTTCACATACAGTTTACGCCCTTGTGCCACTCAGCAGACGATATACACATCATATATCATTCAAACTATTCTTTCAGATAAAACCTTTACAAACAGACATACTCATACATGAAGCCAAGGCCACAGACAGTTCATATTGATGTGATAAGTAGAGAACTCCAGACACAATGTTCACTCAAGACTGGATGAACATAATAATAATAATAATAATAATAATCTTTTAAAGTCCACTCCAAATTTCATTAAGTTAAACCGAAATGGAAATTCTTTTTGCCCAAATGATCGTGAGCCCGGCAGCCACTGAGCAGCGCCAGATCGACGTTGCTCTATCCCTTATTGTTGAACGCCAAACAAGGTAGCAGCAACTCCCATCTTTTAACGTCTTTTGGTATGACGCGGCCGGGGTTCGAACCCACGACCTCCCGGTTATGAGGCGGACGCTCTACTGACTGAGCCAACACACCGGTTAAAATAAAAGAGAAAGGCCAGGACGGAGGAGCTAGTAACTTAAGCGTAATCTCAATTTAACGTCATATAGGGTTTAAAGAAGAAACCTTTGAAAAACACAATCTCATACATTAAGTCAAGGTCAAATACACAGACAGTTCTTGTATATCTCTATGGATATAAGTAGGGAATTCCAGACACAATGTTCATTAAAGATTTGATAAACATAAAAGGAGGGAGGCCGGCACTGAGAAGCTAGTAACTCAAGCGTTATCTCAAGTTAACCTCATATAATCTTTAAAGAAGAAACCTTTGAAAAAGACAACCTCATACATTAAGTCAAGGTCAAATAGACAGAACTCCAGACACAATGTTCATTCAAGATTTGATGAACATAAAAGGAGGGAGGCCAGCACGGAGGAGCTAGCAACTCAAGCATAATCTCAATTTAATCCACAGCAGCACGTCACTCCTAAAGTTCTTCCATGTGAGGCTCGTTCACACACAGATTTATTAGTGAGTTCAACAAAAAACAAAACAAAGTGAATTTTGAACTGCGATCAGAATTACTATATACGAACAGTTAATGTAGACACGTACTTGTCTCTCTCTCTCCACACAGGTGGTATATGGGTACCTGGCAGGATTTCTTCCATGAAATGCACTGTGCGCTGTTAACAGCTGCACTAGAGTAATGATTTCAAACTCCTTTGCAATTTGAGCACATGGATGTTATATCATAATGTGATATACACTATACAAGTGTGGTTTATTTATACTATTATCATTAAAACTATAATCTTTTTAAAATCACTAAGTAGTGATTCTGATTGCAATTCTATACACACTTACAGTCCAATTTTGTGAGTGCCCAAGATTATTTGCTGTATACTCTGTGGTAGGCCTTCAACTAAAGTCAGTGGAGGGCAGATGTGTGTTATGATGAAGGCTACAGAACTGAGATAACAAAATTGATTTCATATATCCCATGTGCGAATCGGAAGGGGAAAAGTAAGATTTAACACACAATTCAAATCTCACTTTTTCCTTGAGTGTGAATGGCTCTAAGCACTCCAGCACCTCTTCTGTCTCATCCAACATTTTCCATCTCAGCCAATCGCAGAGGAATTAATGAAACGAATGTCAGGTGATGGCGGTGTTAGAACACAACGGGGGGTTAGCATTTTCAAGCAACAATCGCAGCAGGAACTTCTAGGGAATGTGTTTATGGAGCGACATGAATCATCGATGGGATATTCGGCAGAAAGTGATGAGAAAAAGGAGAAATGATGAGACTGGGAGGAAGACAATGGGCAAAAGAAGAAATGATAAGGTAAAAAGTCACTCATTTGGTGGAGGATTGGAGCATGAAATGCTTTAGAAGGTTTCTCTTTATATGATAGGTATGAATCATTGAATGAGGTTAGCAAAAGCTATGATGAAATAAGTAATTAGAGCAAGGTTGCTGCAATGCATACTAGGAGATATTGAGGTGGAACATACAAAATCATACATTTAAAAAAAATTACAAAGCATGGTAGAGTAAGACGTATACCAGGAAATCAAAGTATCATAACATGTATGTGATTTCAATTATTATGTAACTTGATTTCATATGTACCTTCAGTTATAAAATGTTTTATACATAATTCAACCTAGCGGTTCGAGTGCTACATTTAGAAGATTCAATATCACTATGATAGATTAGCATAAACCATTTCAACATGAAAAGATCTAGAAAGCTATGAGTGAGAAAAAGAGAAGTATACGTACAGAAATCTAAAGAGAGGAAGAAAGAGATAAGGCAAAATAATGAAAGAGTATACATTATAGCATGAGGAATACAAATATCATTGTAAGTACAAGATATATTAATGGGGAAAAAGTAGAGAGAGATAGTGAGAATATGAAACATATATATATTCCAAGAACAAAATGAACATTGCTCTATTTGCTTGCAGCAAAATGGGTACAATCATACAATGAACTCAAGCAATTAGCTACAAATATCTCAATTCTAAAGCTCCCTTACCTGAATTGCTTTTCAACCTAAGAGGAAATGAGTTCATTTGCATGTACACTTACAAAAGCAATTGCAGTGCCTGTTGCACACACATACAGCAGTACTTAACTGATTCATGGCTACAACTAAAGCTGAATGAATTCAATCACAAAAATAAATTAGAAAGTTTGCCGAGTAATTCCTTCATTTCTACTCTGGCTTCTAAAAAAAATGCAGTCCGATTGATGTATGGAAATTGTGGGTCTTGCGGGAAATCTAAATTTCAAAGCAAAATTCTGCCCAAAGCAATCTGTGCTAGCCAAGGAAGTGGAAAGTATCGGGTAGCAATTTGCCCTAAATTCATTTGAAATCAAAATAGCAATTTGCATAGTATTTTCCACAACCTAAACTGGGCCCCCTCCTTCCAAAACAACATTTGAATATTCTCCATGGGTAGGAAAAATGAATACTGCAGGTGAACTAACATTTGATATTTTAGATTCTTTTCAGTGCATATCTTTAAAATTTTCTCTAAATGTTGTAATCTTTCTTTTCTATTCCTTCTTTAAAGGAAGGAAGAGAAGTTATTTTCTCTTCCGTAATCAAGATAGATTTCTCAAATATCTTAATCATTTATCTTTTCCTCCTTTTCCCTGCATTTCCCAGTTTGTAATTTTTACCTCATTTACCATTCCACAATCTTTTTCATTTGGCATTATTATTGTAAACGCTGTTATTTTCACGCAATTAAATTTTTGCGCTGAGCGACCCAAAACTTATTTGCAGGTTCTTAAATTCGCGATGCACAATTACACGTTCTTATGTACACCCACTCCATATTAATTTACACACACGCAGTCTATTCAAATGCATACGGCATGCGCAACTACACACACGCACTCAACAATGAATTGGACACAAACACACATATTAATGTGCTGAAGCGCGCATTGAACCCGCATAGGAAATCAGGTTAACATTTTTCGCGAGTTCTAGAATTCGCACTTGCCGAAAATAACGCGAAATCCGCGAAAATTAATGTACTGCGATTATTTCTGCATTTACAGTACTCTATTACACAAAATGAATTATAGCACATGAGAGAGACAAAGAGAGATGAGGGAGAGAGAGAGAAAGAGGGGAAGACAGAGAGAGGGGGAGACAGAGAGACAGAGAGAGGAGCAAGAGAGAGAGAGAGAGAGAGAGAGAGGGTTATATAAGAGAGATAGAGAGAGTGATGTAATGAGAGAGAAAATGAGAAAGATAGAGAGAGAGAGAGGGCAAGAAAACATTAAAAAAGAGGGTATTTAAATAGGAAGAGAATTCCAAAGAGGCAAACGGAGCCATGTAAATTCCAAAACAAAACCTCATCATTATCGTTGGTTGATAACTTTCCTATGGGGGGATGCAAAATGCCTTGCTGTAACAAACCAACCCTTCATCACCTCAGAGCCCTACTTCTAGCAGGTAAGAAATGATACGGAAATACCGCAGGGGACTTCAAAACATAGACCATGTCGGCGCTATCGCTGGATTAATCACATTACCTTGCCTGGAAAGGGAGAATAATTCTATTTGGATACATCACCTCAATGTACCCACTTCCTTACCTCATCTCATAACCCTCTTTGCCTGGAAAGGGTAAATCATCGTGCCACTGGTAGAAGGGCGTAAGAACATTGCACCGTTCTGCTAAACGCGAATGCGCACTATTGCGTTTAAGCAGAAGGTCATTAACATTAAGATACCCATTATAACCAATAACTTAAAAAGATATGTGCTTATTTGATACAAAACTACCCGAATTAGGTAGTTACCATCGATTTTCACTTCTTTTTTACATAACTGGAGAAATCCCTGTCATGTTTACAAAATGGTATAACATATATGGAGCAATCAATACCTCAGCGGAGATTTACCAGAAATTTGCTTTATGACATGCGCGCCTGCTTACATCCTTCTGTCAGGCACATAATGAAATGTACGTGTGTTTCATCTTCTACTGAAGATAAACTCATGCAAAATTCATGGGAAAGAAATCAATTATTTTAAAGGGAAGGTTGAGTTCTGGGAAAGGTAAAAAATAATTTGTGAGCTTGCTCATTCTTATTATGTTAGTTTGGAAGATTATCATAGTAGATATGTCCCCTGAAAACGGTTGCTCTTCAAATGCCCTCACATTCAAAATATGACAAGATACAGCTGAAATGTCCGGGCCGAACATTTGTGTGCAGTCCCATATACACATTTCTGAGTGCAATGCATGTGACTCTCAGCAGGACTGAGTCAATTTCTCATCATTTTGGTGATTCCAAAACCTTACAGCATACACGAATTCTTATGTGCTATATAATCAACCTTTACCAATTGCTTTGAGACAGTTTCTTTCACAATTCAATCTTGACCAGAACTCAACTTGATCTTTAAGGCAAGGGTCGTAAACTAACGATCAAACACTTTTTTGTAGTAACTATTTCTACTTCTACTTCTACTTCTTTTAGGATATATATCACCCCAATGTACCCACTTCCTAACCTCATAACATACATCCATAGCTTGAAAAGGGGTAAATGTAGGAGTACTTCATCATCTAATGAAGATAAACTCATGCAAGATTCATTGGAAATACGTTAACTTTAGATTGAAAATGTTCAATAGGCCATTTTCATAATGCATTCAAATATATACAGGTTTGCCTAGTGACAAACTATTACATTCTCCTGTGAAAACCTATTCTTATTCAATAGTCAGAATGCAAATTGGATGTATTATGCATTGTTAGGTTGGACAAATCCAACCTAGCAACACTTAATGTATGCCATCTGCATTCTGACTATTGAAATACAATGACTTGTAACAGGTGGATGTAATAGTTCATTACTAGGAGTTTGACAGAGGTAAGCATTAAATTTGAATGCATTACGAAAATGGCCTATTCTATGACAAATCTTTGCGAACAGAGGAAAAACATTCATATTTTCTTTTGAAACTAATTCTATTCCAACACCCATTTCAACCCCAAATGTACCTGCAACTAACTTAATCTTATAACCCCCCCCCCCCCCATTTCTTGGAAAGGGGTAAATTTAGGAGTGCTTCATCATCAAATGAAGATAAATTTATGCAAGATTCTTCCAAATACTTAAATTTAAAATGAAGATGTTCACTTCACTAACAAAACTTTAAAAACATATGTACAATAAAAAATCATTTTCTGTCTTAAATTTAAAGCGAGGATGTTCAATTCATTAACAAAATTATCAGGGGTGGGGGGAAATAAATGAAAATTTCTGTTTTAATCAAAAGTAAGCATGTTAAACTCATGAGCAAAATCTGTGAGGTCAGAGGAAAAACTTTCATATTTTTCATTTTATATCAACTTTGGAGATTTGCTCCATATTTTCCTATTCCTAATTCCTCTATCCTTCTCCCCCTCTTCCTTCTCCCCCTCTTCCTCCTCTCCCTCTTCCTTCTCCCCTTCTTCCTTCTCCCCTTCTTCCTTCTCCCCCTCTTCCTTCTCCCCTTCTTCCTTCTCCCCCTCTTCCTTCTCCCCCTCTTCCTTCTCCCCCTCCTCCTTCTTCCCCTCTTCCTTCTCCCCTCTTCCTTCTCCCCCTCTTCCTTCTCCCCCTCTTCCTTCTCCCCCTCTTCCTTCTCCCCCTCTTCCTTCTCCCCCTCTTCCTTCTCCCCCTCTTCCTCCTCTCCCTCCTCCTTCTCCTTCTCTATTCCGATTCCTTTTTATCCCTGTACAACTCCAGTGAGGCAGAAGCCAACATCAATTCTACATTTTCAAAAGAGAGCAGAATCTCTGTACTTTATGGTTCTCTGCTCCAATATCAGGATATAAAATACATATTGCTATTTCAGCTCTGACAGCATCCATCATTTGCTGATGAGAACATCTCACTTTGGATAGCATCAGGGTCGCAGTGGACCACAAGCCAAGGGAATGCGTGATCTCATTATCATGAAAAAATAAAAATCTGCATTCAAAAATAATAAATCTTGCTAGGATCGATTGAGCTCCACACAGGCTGACCACCAAGTCTACAATACCAGACTTTTAAAGGGCACTGGCACAGATCTGCACCCATTATTCTGACCACTTAAAACCCAACAAGATATCACTGAAACAGACTGAAAGGTGAACTTGTCAGAGGTTTACCTGTTGAAAACTATGATTCTCAAATGGCAAGCTATTTTTTTTAAAAACTGCACTTTCTCTCATTTGACTACCTGGAAGCTAAAGTAAAGCAATGTTTTGCTATTTTTTCCTAAAAAATGATGGAGAGAGGCGATATAACCCATTGGGACTAGGCATCAGAAAACAATTAGATATGCGTTGTTAACGGCTAGTACTTGTGATTGTATTTGAAACCCCTAAATACTCAATAAACATTTCCATCACATTTCCTTTTTCCTTTGGGGTTATAATAGGGGTGGCCTGACCGCTGTTTTCACCATCCTTCTCGTTCAGTCCATGAGAAAGCTAAAACAGTGTCTGATATGCATAGACTATGTAGCCTTAATCAGAATCAAATCACACAAAGAAAAGATGAGAGCAGGAGCCGGAGTAGAGAGCGAGGGAGATCTTAAACAATGTCTGAAATGCACAGACTAGGTTAACCGTAATCGGAATCAAATCAGTCGAAGGAAAGATGCGGAGCAGGAGCCGGAATAGAGAGCAACAGAGATCCTCTAGGAGCCCTCACGCCCCAACCGGGTCACAGCCGGGCACGTTCAAGGGGTACGGTTACATGGCTACAAAGCAATAAATTCCATCACTGTATTACACGACCTGCGGGCATATGAGCATTATTATTATGAGAGCTTTTGAGGGGGCAGGGTTGTGGGAGAACGGAACGTGGGGAGTGTACCGGTATGCCGATTGAGTCATTAAGAGAGGGGGGAAGCGAGTAATTCTGGTATGTTGATATGATATATGGGGGGGAAAAAATGCTGATTTGTTAAGCATCCTTTAAATTAGATTTTGCCTCGGAATGTAGAATTTGGGCTTTTTATCATGATCCTGGAGATATCAAGTGCATAAATATGTAATGCGCACTGCTCACTAATGAGGAGGGTATTATTCACATGCACAAAAGCTGAAGTACATGTACTATTCCCGACACATTTGCATAGCGACAAATAAAAGGACGAATAAATCACTCCATCTGTTGAAAGCCAGAAGGGTGTTATATCTGTGTAAAAGTATATACATGTTAACGTCTTTTTGGCTCTTAATAGACAATATATAGGTGTACCTAAACATTTCAATATCACAGTTCTCTGCAACTGCATGCAGATAGAGTATGGAAATATAGAAGTACATAGATGAAATAAGGGAAAGACTAATAATAACAAAATATCTTAATAGGCTTAGAGATGTAGATAAATAGATGGGAGGTAAATATATATATATACACAATATTGTAAATAGCAAGGTCTGCTATGCAGCCAAGATATATTGGTTAATGTGAAGATGATGATAGTATACACACATTAATACAATAATACATTTTCATTGTATCAAAACAACAAAATCAGGAACCCAATGAGAACAAGACATATAATGAAGCCAAAACTACACTCAATAATAGTAATCACTCTTAGACATAAGCAGAAGTAGCATCCTTACCTTCAAGAATACCCTTTATTTCAATACAGCTAGGCTTCTCTCATCTCCGTTTCCTTTCTCCACAACATACAGCTTCAGGCACTCTGATGTTCAGCATACACATCAAGAATATGAAATATATATATATATATATATATATATATATATATATATATATATCATTGAAAGAACACTGTCTCTTAATTCATGCAGGCCATTCAGAAAGAAACAGCTTGATTTCCAGAGAAAGTCACTACTGAGCTCACGTCAGAATCAAAACAATCTTTCCTTCAGCTCATGGACGGCTTCAAACCTGCTGCCAAGCCTCACTCCACTTCCTGCCTTCCATCAGCCACAAAGCCGTTCAGAACTCGCTGCATCACCCTACCGATGGCTCTCTCTCTATCTCTTGCTCTATCTCTCTCTGGACCAGGCGTGTGATGTACACGTGGATGGCGACAGTTAATGAGAGCCCGCTGCTCTAAACAATACCAACGACGATGGCAGCGGCGGCGGCACGCGTGGCTAAACAACAGAGTGCTTGCCTGGCAATTCAGAGAAAAACAAAGCCTGCTCATGAATGGATGTCGGAGTATGTGTGTATGCGTGTAACAGCACGCATGTTAATAGAGTACCTTGATCATTGGTGGCCGTCATCGTCGTCTCGAGTGGAAAGGTGTGCAGGGAGAGAGAAGTCTGAGTGTGGCTTGTTTGCATGTAGACTGCTAGGATTGGGGAGAGTGTCTGTCCGTGGCGGTACCATGGGGGGAGGGGAGAGAGATAGTGAAGGAACAGGGAGAAGGCAGAAGAAATGGGTAGAAAAAGATAGGAGGTAAAACAGATTAGGAATTGAAAGAGATAGAAAGAGAAAGAGAGATAGAATGGAAGAGAGAGAGAGATAGGAAAGGAATAGGGAGAAAGCAGAAGAGATAGGTAGAAAGTGATAGGAGGTAAACATTAGGAATTGAGACAGAAAGAGAAAGAGAAAGATAGAATGGAAGAGAGAGAGAGAGAGAGAAGGAGAGGGAAGGAACAGGGAGAATGCAGAAGAGATGGGTAGAAAGAGATAGGAGGTAAAACAGGTTAGGAAATGAAAGAGACACAGAGAAAGAGAGATAGAATGGAAGAGAGAGCGTAGAAAAAAGATGGAGAAAGAAGCTCCATAACCATAAGAAAGGAATCACAAGCTACAGAGGGAGATAAAGAAAATGAAACAGAATTCCCCCCCAAAAAAGGAAGTCAAAATGTATCAAGATCAAACTACAAATGAGCGAGAGAGAGAGAGAGAGAGAGAGAGATGGAGATATGGAGTGAGAAAGATATCAAAGTGATGAGAATAAGTGCATACTGATAGGAGACAGCAAGTCGAGTAGAGTGTTTGTAACTAAAGATCGTAAGATATACAAACATTTGGACTCAAGTGTGAAAGGGTTACATAGAGGATACACAGCAGGGAGAAAAAGAATCAGAGAGAAACAGAGATACGGGAGAAATACATGCATATAATTGCCCTAAGCCTTTTTTCTGCGTCACTGCCATCTTTTCAGCAACAAGCGATGATGATGTGATAGCTACCCATCACTTTCTGTTTACATCAAACTATCTTGAAGCAGTTTTCATAAACAATTGATCACACACATGCTTGCCCTATATCATTTTTTCTCTCTCTCTCTCTCTCTCTCTCTCCCAACATTTCTCACTTTTCCCATCTCTCTCACACACTTTATCCTCTTTCTTTTTTTCTCCCTCTCCATCTTTCTCCTTTAACATATACACTAAGTGATCAAAACAACGATTAGCAGATAAGTCTACATCTTCATTAGATATAGCCCATCTTCCTGTAACAACAAATATGTAACGCCTAATACTCTTCGACTTTCTCTCTCTCTCTCTCTCTCTCTCATTGACACCAGGAATCATATGTGTGAGTTGCAAATTCTAACACACACTTCATCTGAATATGAAATCAGCATCTAAATATTGACCATTTTTAGTCAAGTCCCACATCCTCCCCACTGTGTATTGATTTCCCTAACCTACTTCCCTAGCGCAGGAGAGAACCTGCTAATTTTCATCATCTAATCAACAGATCTCGTATCTTGCATCAAAATCAATATTCATTTTCCTCCCACCCCTGCCATTATATCCAATACCCCAAAAAAATCATACGCTCATTGCTGTTTTCATTTTTAGCGCATAGGGACATGCTATCCTGCAATGTGTTAAGCGCTATAAAAAAAAGGAGTTTTATTATTATCATATCACATCCACATAAATATTTGCTCTCTCTCTCTCTCTTTCTTTCTCTCTCTCTCTCTCTCTCTCTTTCTTTCTCTCTCTCTCTTTTCTCTTCTCTCTCTCTCTCTCTCTCTTTCTCATAATCTTCATCTTGACAATCCATAATTCAATACAAACAAAAACAATACAGATACAACATTCTAACTGTATGATGTGTCCCAAGAATTTCTTTTAGAAACCGACATTGATTTCAAATACTAAAAATGTGTCCCAAGAATTTCTTCTTTTATAAACTGGCATTGATTTCAAATACTAAAATATTTCTCTTCTTCTTTTCTTTATCATTTAAAAGCATTTATGTTATTGCTCATCTTACTTCATCTATTACAATAAAGATAAAATTGTATTAATATTGTAATGTGTTCCCAGATCTTCTGATGTATTGTGTGTCATTTTATATCCTGTTTATGCTCGGTTTATTAAATGATACTCTTATATTTTAAGATAGGGAACCTGAATTACAAGCTTTGCTTTCAAAGGTTTCCTCCACAATACAACTAGCATTTATTTACTTACCAATTACAGCGTAAATTTTATTTTGTTTTAAAACCGAATTTATATGCCAGATTTCATTCTTAATGGTTTTTCTATGCTCATAATGAATTTTGTAAACTGTAAGTCTTTGTAAATTATTTGCAGTTATTGTGGAAATAAATGAAAAAAAGAAAAAATATATATAATCCCTATAGCTTTTCTTTCTTCTCCTTTCCTGTTATCAAATAAGGCTCTTGCGCTGTTGCTTGTTGACTATGATTCACCTGTACATCATAGACCCTGCTCTTAAAATCATCTTGAATCTGGAAAAACAAGACTGGCATATACCTTTCAAGGAATTATTGATCCAGACAGCACCCAGTAGAAGTGGCAAAGATTTTCCAAGAGATCCAGAGACAGTGTAAGAGAGAGAGAGAGAGAAAGGGGAGAGAGAGAGAGAGAGAGTGAGAGATAGAGAGATAGAGAGTGAGAGATAGAGAGAGGAGAGAGTTAGAGCGAGAGGGAGAGAGGGAGAGAGAGAGAAGGACAGAGAGTGTGTGGGACACAGCGGCATGAGCGACCTAGAATATGAATATTTGTCCCACAATTAAATTAGCTTTTGCCTAAGCTTCTTGGCTGTTGTGTCTCTCACCTGGTGATATGATTCCACATGACTCATACCGTGTCTATATCAAATACTCCTTCACTCATATCAAGACAACATATAGGTATGACAGGAGTTTACATATCCTTTAAAACTCATATACCCCCCCCCCCCTCTCTCTCTCTCTCTAATAGATTGCATATCATGAGAAACTGTCTTAATTTGATTGAAAATTGTTTATCATGTAGTAGAATTGTTGAACCGGCAAAGATTTAAATAAATAAACTGATGAAAACTTGCTGGATATCTCATTTATTGAAAAGCACTATTTTCAATTGTACATTTATCATGAGGGCCAGGATGGTTGTCTTCAATTTTGTATGACTGCACACTTTCTACAAAATAATTTGGCAGGCATCATTTATTTGTAGTTTTGAATATTCTGTTTATTTTCTTTTCAATTCTGCGCGAATCTACTTTACATCAGAACTAACAACTCAATTGGCAGCACTTAGTAAATGTCAAAGGGGTCCAAAACAGATTTCCCCCCTCCCCACTCCTGTTCCAGGAAAATGTTTGCAATAGATTGTATGTTTATTCAAGAAATCACTTATTTAGTTCTGAATTTTTATATCTAATCTGAGCATGATTTAATCTCACTCTCTTTCTTTTTCAAAGCTTAGGTACATGTATATAGATTTCCTGTTCTTTCATCATTTTCATGTTTATATACACTTCATTTTCATTCAGTTCCCAAAGAATTCATTTTCTCCACATCTTGAGTTGACATTCTGTTCTTGACACATGTCTCAATGATGATGTGTCACTTTAGCACACATCTCCGGCTCATAAACGTTGCACTTTCTCAAGAGTTAATGAAATCTTTAAAAATCAAAACTGACACCAAAAAATTATCCGTAGAATTCCGCGCTGGTAAAAGCAAATTGACACAACCAGTTCATTGCACCTTCTTCCGATGCAGAGAGTAAGTAATAACTGATGTATTTCTGATTTTAAGTTTCACCATGTCAAGATGGACACTATCAGCAATTCATCTTCCATTGTCTGTGATGAATGCCGGTTCCAGTATGCTACGACGGAGGTCGATACTGTAACTAACTATCCATGGCCCGCTACGTGACTGTCCTTTGTTAAGACGCTTACACTTTCGCTCTCATAATGGGACCGAGTAAACGTTATGCTCCGCGCGCCGGGAACCTGGTCCCGCGACAGGCTCCGTTTATTAGTTTGCGCAGATTCGTAATTCATTCTGGGCAAACAGAAGGCATGTTTCCGCTTTGCCACAAAGACGTGGAAATAAATGTGATTAAATGAGAGCTCAAATTCATGGCCTTTTGTCTTCTCCTTCTCTCTCTGTCTCTCTCATTCTCTCTCTCATTCTCTCTCTCTCTCTCTCTCATTCTCTCTCTCACTCTCTCTCTCTCACTCTCTCTTTTCCTCCCTCTTATTCTTCTAGCCCCTCTCCTATTTCACTTTCATCTCTCTCTCTCTCTGTTTCTCTGTCTGTCTGTCTCTCTGCCTCTGTGTGTGCGTGTGTGTGTGTGTGTGTGTGTGTGTTTCTCTCTCTTTTCATCTCATCTCTCCTTCTTCTTCAAGTCTCTCTTCCAAACTTCACTCTCATCCTCTACTTCAAGTCCACTTTCCTTTCCTCTTTCCCCATCCTTCAGCTCTTACATCCACTCATCCAAAATAAAAAATTCTCATATTTCTAGCCCCTGCCCCCCCCCCCTCCCTGTCCTTTGTCTGAACTCTCAACCCATCCCTAATCTCTCTCTCTCTCTCTTACCCCATTAAGACTTTCTTCATCACCCCATTCCCCTTCCCCTCATCCCATTGCTCTCTTAATGCCCCATCATTCTTTGATTGCTTTTATTTATTAGCACAAAAGTGCAGCTACAACCCTAAGCACCGATGAAAGTCAACCCCATTGCGCCACTCTGCCTTATTTCAGTTAAGACCAACATCGAAACCCACTGTCAGCTTACATGCACATTGTAATTCAACTCATTTGTGCTAGCGTTATTAAATCAAAATTCATTTCATTTTTGAAATCATTTCCATTTGTGCACTTAAGATCTACTTTTGAGACAACAACATAATCCAAATGGAGCAGTGGCACACTTTCAAACACCCTGTACAGTTGGTCAGTTTGCCATATTAAAAGTTCACATTCATTTTCATTTGTGCACTGAAGATCAAGTTTTGAGACACATTATACTTAAAAAACTACATATTTCAAACGGAGCAGGAGCACATTTTAGACACCCTGTATAGTTTGTCGGTCAGTCAAATCAAATATTTGCAATCATTATCAATGATGCACTTACAATCTACTTTTGAGACAACTAGCTTCACAATATATCTCAAATGGAGTGGTAGCACATTTTGAAAACCCCCTATACAGTTGGTCGTTCTGTAAAATTAAATGATTTTAATCATTTCATTTGTACATTAACTATCTACTTTTGAGACAAAGTATATGGACAACATACTCCAAATGAAGCAGTAGTGCATTTTGAAACACCCCGTACAATCGGTCGGTTTGTCAAATTAAATGCTGTCGCCTTGTTATAGCACAAGGGTGGTATGGTAAACTGGCTCGCAATACCTTGTGCCTTAATTACTCATTAACATGCGACACCACATACTTTCATTGATTGATAATTACTGTGAGATGTATGTGGAATGTCGTGCAAACACATCCATTGCGTGACATTGTTTTACATCATATGCTATTCCTTGAATACTTTAATAAGGCTGGAAGCCTGTGTGGGTGTATTTTTATATATTGGGAGGCCTGTAACAGATGGGCTATCATTAATCTGGCATGTGTTGATGTGGGATTTAAATAAGAATGGTTTAATTACAATTGAGACAAAATGAGCAAATACGACTGATTATGAATAAAACATGAAATTAAGAACAAATTAATGTAATACACCTGATATCTTTCTACAAACAATGGTTATAAAATATGCTTTTAAAACAGGAATAATTTCAAAAGAATCCTTTATAACATGGAATGAAAATAACAAAAAAACTCTCAAAAATAAGACTGAACTAAAAAAAAAAAATCTATAGATATCAAATTCTCTGGCGTACGATGATCATATTTCACCACTCCAATTAATCCCTGCATGGCAAGGGCACTTCATTTAACCAATTCAATCCTATTCCATCACCATACCCATCTTTAATAACATGTTCTCTAGTATACTCGGTACAAGAGGGGTTAACCCTACACCCATGTATTGACACAGGTGCATCATGTCACCTGCAAACTCATCAAGGAAGGAAGAAAAGAAAAATCATGGCTCTGCATATTCATGAAGCCGAACAGCCTGAGATTTTTGTTGATTCTGACCCATTTTCCATCCATTTAATCTCATTTTCTCCCATTTTCTCCCATTTTCTCCCCCACTTTTAATTTCCTGATGGCTCATTCCAACAACCTTTTGACCAGAAATGTGCAAATATGAGGATTTTCACACATTCCAGAGACGCGTACTCATCAATTTACCGATTTCCTTCTTCCTTCTCCCCATCTCATTCCCTCTCTTGGAGTTATCAATAGTACCCTCAATAATGCCCCAAGATAAAAGTTTTATTATATATCTGTATGGAATTGTCTTAAATTTCTATTTATTAACATGGTATTCATATGATAATGCATTTCTCTCGTTGGTATTCATGACGTACAAAAGGAGTATATCAGTTTGTTCTTTCGTTTTCAATATCAAACAAAATGATAAACATTTTACTACATAATTGGAAAGGCCTACTAAAATCCAGTTTATGGAGTGAAAGATATATGGAGAGACTGTCAAATGCGGATCGTAATAGTGATCAGATAGCGGAATGTAATGAATGCGACGTACGCAGTCGAGCGCAAAATTGATGCTATGTCGGGGACATGCAATCGCGCTATAGCGTGTATGTAGTGAGTGAGAGGTAGTGCACATTGAGACTTGGAGCGTGAAGGGTGTGAAAGTGAAGTGTGAATTGTGGATGGCCACCAAGTTTGGGATTTTATAAACACAGGAAAATCTTCTTTTCGTATTTATGTTTTGGAGATGTTTTTGAACATCTTTTAGGCACCAGATTACGCCCTCCACCCAGCACTACTACCTTTCGCAAGATTCTGGCCAAGTTTTTGATATTGCATGGAGATAGACTCGCATCCTGGGGTATGACCCAGAACCGGAAATGATGTCATATGCACCAGCGTGGCAAACAGGACGTTTTGAGCCCATCAGCTGAAGGACGGCACAAGGGCATACTACGTAAGGCGGACAAGTGCGCCGTGAAAGGCTCAAGGTTACGTCACGACGACTACGAGGCTGGCATCGGTTTAGCACATAGTTGGCTTATGGACAGATACTCTTCGTGGAACACTCGGCCCGTTTATTTCAGATTGAAAACTACCACCGAATGGAACTTGATTTATCTATTCATTGTATGTATTATTATTTTTTTTTTTTTTTGTCCTGCTGTATTAACGAAAACAAAACAAAGCAAACAAAAAACATAAACTTTTGCTGAGATGTATATTAGTAGTTGCTTTATTGATACAAAATATACCTGATGGTTGTTCAAGAATTTGATTGATTTAATAAACAGAATTATTACAGATTCTTCCATTCAACTTATAACAAATTTGTGAAACTTTTATTCTGTTAGAGAGTGCCAGTAGTGACAGAGACATTTTTATTGATTTATTTTGATTTATTCATTTTTTATTCAGAGGTATGTTTATATACAAGATGATGGCAGAGACCATCAAGAGAGTTTGTATTTAAATATCAAATTCCAAAATATTTCATATCTCTGTGCAAGCATGACATGACCTTGAAAATGAGGCCTATATCCGCAAGTCTGAATAGTAGTTCAAACCCCTGAAAAGTCACCATTTAAGAATCTAGAGAAGTACACAAATCAAAACTGTGCATTCCCTTTAAAAGTAACAATAGAACAAAACCATTATGTGTATTTCATTATTCTCATTAACAGTATTGGGGTGACAGTGGGAGACAGACAGACAGACAGAGGAGAGAGAGAAAGAGAAATAGAGATTTGGTGAAAAAGGCCTATTACTCAGCGTAACAAGTGAAGAGGGACATCAACAAAGGCAGTCTAAGACGTCATCGGCTATTTAACTATCAACATTAGTCATTCAATATTCATGTCTCCTAAAATATATCATCCCCATCATGTAATTGTCAATGATTCATGCCCAGGTCTTAGAACACACAGTGGACCACCATCTCACTTTCACTGTGATCATGATTATAATGCTCCTGACTAGAGAGGGCTCACTTTGCTTGCAGCCGATACGCAAGTTCAAGATGGTGCAAAGCCCACAAGTTGATTCAATCTGATATCAGAGTTTTCGGCTTTTGTTGGGATACACAGTTTTCAGCTGAAAGATACTGGTAACTCATATTCACATTCAGAGTGGCATCTATAATTAATTAATAGCTTTCATAAGATAAACTCCTAACTCAGAGAGAGAGATGTTGGGCCAGGATCAGGGAGGGCGGTAGGATAAACTGAATTTGAATATTTAAAGCAGGGGGGTGATTCACTAACAGCTAAAATCAATTTTTGAAAGCTGTAGACCAATCAAATCATCAGAAAATTGATTTTATCTCACTTAAAATTGATTTTAGCTGTTAGTAAATCACCCCCTGGTCATTTAGTGTGAAGTACATAAATACTTCAATAATATAAAGTAGATAATGATCGACCTATGCATATATTCAATATTTTCCATATTAACAAAATGCCACAGGCCTTACAAACTTTTAATGTTTGGACATATTTACAAAATGGTATCAAGATAAAATCATAAATGTAAAAACAATCAGTTAGTCAGGTCAGTGGTGGATTTCGGGGGATTTCGGGGGGGGGGGGGGGGGGGTGATGGCATGTCCTGCCCATGCCCCCCCCCCTATAAAGAAAAGTGTACATTGTGCCCCCTCTTTCTGAAATTGTGCCCCCCCCCCTTTTAAAACTGATAATTTTGACTTTTAATTTTTTTATTTTGCTTATCAGAAAATTTTCGGAGATTTGTGTGCCCCCCACCCTTTTGCAAAATCCTGGATATGCCCCTGACCTAGGTTACCATGCAATGTCCTTCGGGATTCTCCTTTCAGTTTTGATAGTATTTACAGATCATACGTGAGAATCAAAGGGACCTATTCAAAGGCAGTTTCCCATGCCAGAGGTGAACCACACTACAATTTAAATTGATGAAAAGTCTACAAAGAAATGAGGCCGGGGAAGGGAACTGGGGAAGGGTGCAGGGGTAAGAGAGAGATGGAGAGATAGAAGAGTTTGATGTGAGAGATGCCTTTGGCGCAAGCAAAGCAGGAAGGACACTGATAATTGCATCCAAACAGTTCCAGGGGTCAAACTCCCTTACAGATGACACTCATTGCACAAATAATATGATAGCCTTTCAAATCAGTCAACATGACAGGTTTAATCACCCCCCTCAACCTGCTGTCGAGGCACGTCATCACTGCTAATTCATATCGAAAATGACAAAATGACATGTGTGATAGGATACTATGATTCAACCCAGGAAACTCCTGCACTTCTTTACCACTGGCAACTTTATCATGTGTGTTCTGTTTTAAATCAGGCATGGAGAAACATTTTGACTAACCTTACTTAAAAACATGTTTCACCACTTGAAGCAATAATATTCAATGTTTTGTTACATCTTCAGATTCGGGTTAAGCAAATAATACGACACAAGGGGGTAGTTAGATGGAAGGAAAGACCTTCTGACTGATTTGATCAAAGAATCCTGCCCTGTGCATGATGGGAAGGACGTCTGTAATTGCATCCAAATATTTGGAGAGTCAGGCTCCAGTGAAGCTCAATAGCAAGAAGGGGAAATCCCCTGGCAAATAAATAACATACTGCCCTCTTCAGGTGAATCACAGCAAAAGCATCCTCCTCAAGCAGACATGAAGTATTTTGCAGGATATTATTTTCTGCCTATGAGCAAGATTATTCTTAACAGTGCATGCATTAAGCTTCTAAATAGGGTAAGCATATGGATCACAGGAGCAAATCAGTAAAAAGTTTGCAAAAAGAGTAGAAGATTGTGAATGTTTTGAAGTTTGAGATCTCTAATTATATGAAAATAATATCCCTACAAAATAAAATTGTCAGACTTTATTTTATCAGTTTATAATAAAATGAAGTTATTGAACCCAACTTTGAAAAGCTCAAAATGGACTGACATGATGTCATCATATTTTGATGGGATTTCAAATCAATGGTATCCACAGAAAAAAAACCTCCTTTCTTTCTCTCTTTTGACCTGTCAATTAAGTTTCCCTTCTTGAAGTTCTGATAAAGGGGCACTCACAAGGCAAGGAACAGGAGATATGAAGGACAGGACAGTGTGATCACCCATCATCTCCTTAGAAACAGAAGGGCATTAATTCATATTGTATGACAAAGCACTTACATCCTTCTGGCACTCAACAGCCCAATCCTTGATCTGGTATCTCTCAGCAATACTGGGAGGGGGATGTCATGCCTGGTTGGACCTCACCATGGTCTGGTGGCAATCATAGGAATTGGAGGAGAACAGGAACCTCTGAACCAAACAACACTTCCAAGGCATCCAGGATATAAACGATGATTGGCAGGGATCAAAGGAAATCAAGAAATCTCAAGGTGTGCCATAGTCTTTCAAGGATGTAAAAGTAGATCAATGGCTGAATTTTTCACCTACACATCTCCAAAGGTATACTACATAACTCATAACTACATAATTCAACAAGTTTCTTGATGAAAATTTCTATCAATCTCCTGTGTCTCTATCTGTAGACTGCACTCTCTCCCTCTCTCTCCTCCTCCTCCTCCTCCTCCTCCTGTTCCTTCCCCCTCTCTTCTTCTCTCTCCCCCTCTCTCTCTCTCTCTTTCTCTCCCCCTCCCTCTCTCTCCCCCTCCCTCTCTCTCTCTCTCTCTCTCCCCCTCCTCTCTCTCCCCCTCCCTCTCTCTCTCTCTCTCTCTAATCCTCTCTTACTAATCACCATATTTCATCATCTCATGTCTTCATCTTTCTTTCTTTTCTTTTTTGTTGTCTCTTACACACTACATTCCTCATCAACTCCTCTCATATGTCAACTATTTCAGGTTGGATCATTTATAGTCTATAGCAAAGCATTCATCATTTCTCTCCTTTTCTTAGATACAATGTTAATATTCTTACCTTCTTGTATTCTGTCTCTCCTCTATGATCTGTCTGTTCAGCTCCTCTATCTGGTGAGCCATTTGCTCCTGTAAAACAAATCAAATACAAGACATTTCAATTAACATCCTACTGAATATTCACATGTCGTATTGCATTTGTACTATGTCATCAGCTGTTACACATGCACCTTACCTACAAGTTCATGAGAGACATTTTATTTTCATCAAAATCATACAATTTCATGCAAAAATTAATATAAAAAACAACTTTACAATCATTGTATTGGCAAAAATGTAATTATTCTTTTCAGTGATAAAATATATTGTACACAAGTTTGATAAAGTCCTAAATGTCAATAGATAAATGCACAGTAAACATACAACTTTTCTTGTTACGGAACAGTTTATGATCATTAATCAATCTATCATGCAGGACACTAATCATTAAGTTCTGGAATAAAAATGAAAGCATAATCCTTCTACAGCGGTGGTTGGTGATTAAGCAACTATACAATATCACATACTTTACTTTTTCTGTTCCACAGCTTTGAATTTTGTATAATAAACTTCAAAAGATTAAAAAACATGTTCCAAACATTCAAATACGTATGATACATAAATCTAGTTATTTCTAATATCCTTATCTCGCCTGCCTGAACTCCGCAGTATCTTTAAAGATAACGTATCCTTTATGCAATGTTTTTCAAACATTAAGAAACTTGGCATGGATCAGCATTATACCATAACCATAACACATATAAAATCCTTCAGTCATATAGGTTTTTAATTAAAAATGAAAAACATTGATGCTGATTACGGGCACCCAAGTGGAACACTTTAAATTCTGTACCAAAATCAATCATTTTTAAACAAAAATCAATCTGCTCTTTGGGACAAATCCATTCCCAAGACCAATTTCTAGAAGAAAATCAATTGGTAAGATTGATTTCATTAATTCAGAATCATTAATTTTGTTCAACGTGACAAGTATTACACTGGGCCCCATGAGTAACAAATAATATTTTCCGACCTGCCTCAAACTTAATTGGAAATCTAATGGTCAATTATTCCATTCAAAGTCAATTTTCCAGTTCCTATATTCGGAAGGGAGTTCTTAAATGGTAACTTCTATCATACCATTGAATTCATATAATTCTATACTTCTGGCCTGCAAAAGGCATAAAGTACCTTTAAATGTTTGTATAAGGTATTGGACTGTATCCATACTCCATGAAAATGAACAGGAAGTCATTCATAAACTGAAACTCATGGTTACCCACGCTGCTGAGACGCTAAGTCCAAAAACCTGACCATTCTTCCTCTCTTTAATTGATTATGTGTTAACATATCCAAGTTCCTCATGAATTTTCCATTTCATGTCATAATTCAGTTAGTAATCTGACCTCATGAAGCATTCAAGGATATATGAAACTTCCCGAGAAAAAAAATGAAGAGATGAATAATAAACTGCAAATGTACAGGTCATTTGGAAAGGTGCAGTACATATTCCAAACATGTCTGAAATCTGAGGTAAAATTTTGTCAGCTATGGCAGCTATAGAGCTGTTGATTTGAAGCCAAGCAGGAATCGAACAGTGATATATTAATACATTTGTATTTTTCTTCCACATCCTTTCTATTTCTTCATGAATATTCTTCTTTTCTCCTCCTTCTCCTCCTCCTCCATTCAACTCGCTACTCTTCTCTCTCTCTCTCTCTCTCTCTCTCTCTCATTTCCTACCCTTCTCCATTACTAATATCCTGCGAATACAAGGGTCTTACACATCAAACAAGTGGATTATATATTTTTTCTTACCAAGGATGAACTTTTAACCGACACCATCTCCAAAATCTCTAAAAATATTCAGGATTTGCTATTGATAGCCAAGAATAAAATGAAGCTTTCCCTATCTGCTGGATAGCCTTCAAACTCATCATGTGATTGTGTCTAGATAGTGTCTTGATAAGTCTTGAGTTCTTTCCAACTGGTTTGGTAAGACTTTTTTAAAATCCCAGTTATGATCACACAGTGGTTTTACCAACATAAGTCTCTTAAAAATATACAACACACTGAAGTTTTAGAATACTGTACACTGTACAGGAATTCTAGCCTTCAAAACTTTCTTAAATTTCTTATATTTCTTATATGTGCATTAATTGTGGCAAAGGAGGGGAGGTACTCGTTTTTCCGAAGGTTCGCAATTCCGAAACACAAATATGGGTGAGGGTTGCAGCCTCCTGATGAATATTGAAACTTTAAATATTTGGGTAACCGTGACCTCATATTCAGGTAGCAAGGTGGTCTTTTTGGAATTTCTATAACTTATCTAGAATATTTTGATGACAAAATTACTTTGAAATGCTTGAAATGGATACACAAATGCATCAACGGGGAATGTCACTATAATAAAGTGCCAACATTTTCGCTCACTCACTTCACTTGCTCAAAATGTCCAAATTGTAAAGTTGCTATGCCAGTAATATCTCAGCACCCTTAGCAAAATTGGCACATCATCCCATGTTTAAAAGAATGTGTGTATAATTTTCATGTCTAGATGACCAAGTCTTGTTGTCAATATGTTAAGTATAAATAAACATGTTGACAACAAGATATCTATTCAGATTAACCAGTTCATATTTTTTGAGATGCAATGAAAATTAATAGAAAAGAGCCATCTTTTCAATAAATACCAAAGTAACAAAATACACTTTCAGTGAATGTGAGCAGTTTCTTATCACTAGACTCAAATAAGACATAGAATACATTTACCTGACTCACCATGTTGTCAAATTCATAGCAAATTCCAAAGAAAAATGAATGTACACTCCTTCAAGAAAGCATGTCATGATCCTTTTCATTTAAAAGCTTCTCACATTCACACCACAAGGTAAATATATTCAATTTTTCTGCCTTTCTTTCCTCTCCAAGTTGTCCACATCTTCTATATCATCCAATATGTCCTATGGATGGACAAAACAAGACTGGAAATATAGTACAGAAGAAGTGCACAAAAGATCTGGGAGAAAGTGTACAAACAGCATATCCAAGCTCTTCATCTATGATCTTTCAATTCCTCAGATGTGTGATCCAGTCACAGGTACATATCATTAAGGGGGCCAAAGGATGAGAAAAACTTGGACCATGATGGAAGTTTGCAAGATACTGGATATAAAACTTTAAAATAACATATTCAAATATGTCTTCTTCAGCTCAAAAAATCATATGATGCTTCATATGTATGCTGTATGCTGTACTCAGTTTGATGAACAAACACGTAGGGTTTTTTTTGTCAAGCAGACATGCAGGAACATGAGAGAACCAAGAAAACTTCCCATGCAAAACTGCTCTCAAGATTTACTTCAAGAATTCTTCACTACTAGTACTTAAAAAAGAGGGATTCAGAAGTTGCATTCCAGAGAATAGTTTAATAAGAGCTCGATACATAAATTCGAAACACTTCAAAATCAATCCTGAACTTGGTCACAAAAAGCACAAACTGAGCAATATTCCCAAGAAAAGCTAGACCAAACTGTGTGCTAAGTCCTCATTTGAAGTTGTTTATCACAAGCGCTCCAAGGCCTGGACCTCATAGAAGTTTGTGATGAAACTCAAGCTGGAAAAGAAGCCGAATTTACTGAACTCTCTTTACAAGTAGGTATGCACAAGTAAATAGCAGAAATAGCTGCTTAGGTTTACATTGAAAGCAATTCGATAGAAGTTTTGCCCCTAGGCTATATGAGCTGCTACGTGACATTGGCCAATAGAGAGAACATCAACAATAGAAACCAATGAAGATATGACAAGTGCAGCACCCGTTCACATTCAAAATATCATTCAGATTAATTCTAACCACAACCCAATGAAATACACATTTTACATTGAATGAGGACAGATCTGTGATTTACTCCGATGGTTTTACATGGAACACTCAACAACATTACCCGTGAAAACGGTCGAAGAAAAACATGCACTTTTTTTTTGTATAGCAACATTCAAAATAACATTTAGCTGTGAGTTATAACATTTGATATAATTTCATACCGACTGTAGAACAAAAAAATATAAGAAATTTGATATGTTCCAAGTTTACCTTTCCAAACAATGCCTATGTGTTCACTAAGTGACAGAGACATCAAAAGTTTCAATTGCTTTAATGAACAAACTTTGATCTCTTTATAGTTTCCTATAAAATAATGTTCAAGACGGCTCATAAGCATTAACCTGCTTCTACATTATCAGTAATCAACTCTGTTCTATGAAGGTCTAATCTAGCCTAGAGATGTGATACCAGCTTTTATACAATATTGATGCATGCTACTTTTTAAAAATAAAATATATAGGCCTATCTTATCAGATGCAATTAAATTAATAAATTTCAAGTGTAAATGTCCTGAAGTCTGGAAAGAATTCTCTCTGGCATGACTGCGGAGTTATGTGTCACTCAGCAGACGGTATATGCCTAGGGTTGGGTTATGAATACAATACTTCAGGATTTACCCAAACTACATTTGATAGTTCATGAAGAGACTCACAAGTCTCTTGAAAATCATTACCTTCAGGGTGTTCAGACACAAAAAATTTATACCAAAACGGTATAGCTATACGATGGATTTATGTGTCTGAACGCTGACTAACAAAACGTCATATAACGAAATGTCGTATAACGAAACTAGGGTCAGAGCATCGTTTCGAACTAGAACTTGATAACAAATCACCTTTCCGTGTGTGTCTAAACGTATGGCGACCATAGATCGGTATAACTGGGCGGGGCTCAACGTGAGCACGCACGAAAGGTGATCTTACCAGGGGACAGTGGCTAGCGGCGACCATAACAACATGCGCAGTGGAAAACTGCGCATCTATACTATGTTTTTTCTAAGTGGTCGAGATATATGTCTGAACGTCCGTAGGCTATATGATAAAAATTTCATACGTTTCTTTATCGAGTTTCGGTATAAACATTTTGTGTCTGAACAGGGGGTACATTTGATAGTTCATGAAGAGACTCACAAGTCTCTTGAAAATCATTACCTTAATTGTCTGAATAATATTTTGAGGGTGTTGGAAGGGTGATATGAGGGAGATTCTGAGGTTGGGTGAAAGAATTTCTACATTGTATCATGTCTTGAAATGTGAGGAATGCATACCTTGGTTTCTGTTTTGGTTATCAAATAATATGATACAGAAAATCATTTTCCATGTCATGAATTAAGTCAGATTTCAGGCACATCACCAGAGAGGGGTGATTGCAAATGAGTTTTCTTTAGGTTTTGTACGAGAAATCGCAAAATAAATGAAACCCCTTTTTTCGGGGGGGGGGGGGGGGAGTGGGGGATCTTTGTCAGAAAATTCTTTTGAGCCTGTATCAGAAAAATTAGCTTTCACCCATGTTGGCAAATTTGAAAATCTGACCTTTTTCATTTTAATCATTTATTTATTTTATGCACAGAATTTTGTTTGCCTTTCTTATGAGGTCTGAAACCCCCTCTACTCCCCCCCCCCATTCAAAATGAACTAAAGCACCACCTATATATGCTTTATTTTTATATCAATTCTCACCTATAACAAAATTAATAATAATTTCCATCATCAACTTCTCTATCCGTCTGCCAACATAGACCTTCTTATTTTCACATCTATGTGTATTTTAAGAACTAATTAACACCCCTTTTCTCTCCTCTGTTCTCTCTCTCTCTCTCTCTCTCTCTCTTCCATTCAGACACTCAGCCCAGAAATCTAACAGCCACTTTAACTGTTCATGTTAATCATGACACAGTACAACGACATTCAATGAAGCAATCTGGGTTACCCTAAGGCTATACAACCCTAGCAGTCTGCTTACCTGCTCCAGGTCTGCTACAGAGAGGGACAACTTGATTAAGAAAATTGATCTTGTGTTTTAGCCCTACTGAAGTCCTCCTTTCCAATATTCCTTCTTGCCTTTGCTTCCTAATTTTCATACTGCTTGTATTTTGAAAACCCTGAGCTGGCTTCTGTGGGCAAGCTTATTAACATGAGAAGAGACAATGAAAATATTCACAAAAAAAAGTGAAAATTCAAGTGTAATATTAGAAAATGCATACAAAAGCTTGTTTTAAATAGGAGGGACATTATAACTAGGCTCTATCAACAAAGAAATTTAGCTTGTACATTCAAAGTAATGTATAACAGCACAAACTTATGATATAATAGCTCTTGTTAATATTCTTCTGTTTTTTCAGATTTCATCACAAAATTTAATAAATACAGACAATTAGTGCACCATGTCATTATGTTTCATTGAAAGAGCTGTATAAGACTTAATTGCAAATGCAAACATTACACTGAGGAAAAGCATTAAAAAGTTCCCTTGAAATTCAAGAAATGTATTAGCAAAATAACTTCTTGCAAAATCAGATGAATTGAGAATGAAATGTAATTTTTGTCTCCTGTTTCGGAGATGATAAAGACATCATCGTCTTTAAAGGATAATGATAATTGCAAGTAAATCACAGGCTCTTCCAGAACAATCACCTCCTGTCACAGCTGGAAGGGCGATTAGGATACTCAGACGTGATTAATGGATATCTAATCCCCTCTGAGAAACTCCTTAATCCAAAGTGATTAGCCTAATTTCCTAATACAAGGGATTGTCTTGCTGGTATAATCCTTTTTTCTATCTTCGGAACTACATCCTGTCTTGCACTAATGCCATACTTGGCCTCATTTCCTCAATTAATACACTAGAGTGTCTTGCAGCATTACCCTTTTTCCGTCTTCAGTACTTCCTACTCTCTTGCGCTTACAATACCTCTCCCTGTTGTTACAGCATGTCATGGAGAAATCTGAAGTAAGTCATATTTTGACAGTTCTGGGTATTTGGTCTGAAAATCTCAAAATACAGTTGAGAGGAATTTGGCTTTCAGTCTGACGATTTTTAAAAAATTTTCTTGTGGTCTTGATATATTCTTACACATTTCTGCTATCATTGTTATGTCTGAATTTCAAGACTATCTTTCTTATACTCTTCCTTAGATGATTCTATGTCTCATAAAAAAGACATTTGATGACTTTCCTTTTGGCAAACAGACATAAAATGGGAACAAAGAGGAAACTTTGAGTCATGTTGCCAACAATTACCTCTCAACATAGGATGACTAGCAGAAAACATAAATAGTTATATGAATTTTATCTTGGGTCTTTGAATTTGTAGAATTTTCCAAACAAATATATTGATAAACCATGCAAAGCCTTTTCACATGAAGAAGTGAAAACCGTGCATTTTACAATATTCATAAGATCTCAATTAGAAGCCTTGTATCCAAGTTGATATGTAAGGGGAAATCTACCCTGATAACAAGTTGGTTTCTATAAATGGGGAAAAATGAGAAGAAAATGGGAGAAAATGATTAAGGTAAACTGGAGGAAAATCTAATAAATGATAATAACATTTCTATTAAAAAAAAAAATGTTCCTAAAAATATTGACTTTAACAATTGTACATTGGGGCTACATTTTGATATAAAAGTACTTTTAACTGCCCGATCCCTAATGGGAATTCTAAACATATCAATGAAAAATCTGTCATTCCCATTTCATGGATGTTTCTAAAATGCTGACAACTTGAATAGGAGCACACATTTCAGAATATCAATCCAATTTAAAGATCATAATAGTGTAATAGTCTGGGTAAGACACCATACAATTCAAATCATATTGACCCGTGATAGTTCAAAACCTAAAGTTCACTAACCTCCTCTGAAAGATGGCACACGTACAAAAGTACAACAGGTGTGTATTTCATAATCTCATTCAATTATTCTGAAGAGAATGTGACCAGTCGCTCACAGTGAAGTGAGAGAGGGAGAAAGGGGGATTCACCATTCCCAAATCAAAGATCGAGAGATAATTGAAAGACATGATGGGTCTCTAGGAATTACAAGGAAGTAGTAAATGAGTTCATAATAGAATGTAGGTTTTCTGTATGGGAGTCAACTTTAATGATACTTCAATATTTTCAAAGTGATTACAATGAAAGTGTAATTCGATTATAGGGCACAATAATCTAAAGTAGCATGCTGGGAAATATAGACAGTATAAAGCAAGTACTTGGCTTTCATTTGCATATAATCTAAGTAAGTAACCAAAAGTGCACAGTTACTCTTACATAATTACATACAATAAACTTTTTGATAATACAATAAAAAAAGTTCTTCAGTTGGTAATATTGTTATGAATTTCATAAAACTTGGGATTACTTATGAGGCATACATAGCAAAAAGTAATTGGAGTTTCCTGAATTACCGTGGCAAAGGAGAGATAAGGTTTCATTCCAGTTTCCAATGCATTATGCCATTACAGAAGAAAAACTGGAAGGGATATCTACAAAGTGATAGTTTCTAGTTCTGCAGTAGTGAAAAGGAAATTGGAAAAACTTGTTGAATATGGACTTGTATTAATTCCACTTGTATCATGAGATACATTGGCTAGATATTTTAATGTCAATGATCTCCTATGAATTTTTTTGAAACTGTGTGAAATGAACTCCAAATTGGAGCTACATGTATATTCAGATTTCAGCACTGTTTTTCACAAGGGTCCAGATTAACATTAGGATCTGTGTGCATGAGCCCCCCCCCCCCCCCCCCCCCCCCCCCGGTTAAAAGTGCAGACTTAAAATTCGGAAACCCATGTGTACTGGGCTCCAATCATTATTGTTAAGCCTTGTATTGCTTATTCACGATGTCTATTCTAGTTATGCCTAGCTCCACCCACAGCAATCTCAAGAGGTTTGTACAAATTCTTGCACACATGTCCCTTGATTTTATGTACACCTGCAAACAAATTGCAACTTACTGTAAAACCAGAAAATTCTTGTGCACACTTTAGGTAGCTTTAATAGTGAAACGCAATGGCGCATAAAGAGACGCGGGAAAGACGCAAGGAGGAAAATTGCTAGTTGTGTCTGTGCTTCTAAAACTAGAATCAGACAAATCTGAAGAAGAGTTTTCATATTATTTTGCTTAAAAGTGTTCAGAGAGGTAAATACTTATTCTACATCCGAAAACTTTGGTTCTGCCTCTAAAGAATAAAATTTTGATTTTGAATAATTTTGACATATGCATCTTTCACGCATTCTAACGCGCCATGACGTTTCGCTAAGCTACCTTAATATTCGTGAATTTTGTGAGTAGTTCAGACAAACAAAAGTTTCATCCTACAAAATCATTGAATAACAACTGACAAATCACTGCATTTTTGCAATTTGTGAAGTTTCATGACATGAATATTTCTTGATTTCTGATACATTCCTGGCCGAGATTATGGGGCTTATGAAACTAAACATGAGATGTTGTGAATCTTCCTGACTGCTGATAATGTGTCAGAAGATATTAAACTGACTTGTTTTGAAAATCATGGCACGGAATACAGGTGTTTCCTTCTTACTTGGCAAGGAAATAGGCAAGAATCTTGAAGTAAAGATCCCAACGGTACTTTCACGTCTGCTAAAAGACCACCTATACCCTTCTTTCAAAATTAATGTAACTGTCTAACCTTAATGTATGTTAAAGGTGGTCAGGCGGCGGTTTCAATGCAGAAAAATCAGTGTTTGCTGATGCTGCAAAATAGTTCGTGCGCATACGAAACTTGGCTTAGTCAAAAGTATAATGAGGATCAGCGAAATGTCCTCCTCGGCAAAAATCCGGATAGATCGCTGTGATGTGTACGTAAGTGGATCTGTACGAACACAGAAATCTCTGAACTCGCCTTCGCCTGGACTGCATAGAAACACAGGGGCACTGCCGCCTGACCGCCTTTAAGTCTGTTGCACACTATGCGATCAACTGTGATCCGATTTTTGAAAGAAACTGCAATAGCAGTAAATATGAGTACTTTTACGAATCAAATCTACCTGATAATTCAGGTTCTGAAAAATAATATGAATACTAAACATAGGATTCTGATGCGCTGTCAGCCTTATACCAGAAATAAGGGCAATATCAGTTTCAAATCGTAGGAATGCTCTGACATCACTATAACTCGGAGCCGATTTGGCCTCTCCTCCCACTAGAAAGCCCTCAATAGGCCTTATTTCGATTTTACTATCTATATGACTATTCAGAACCTCAATCAAAAATATCTTATGTGTTGAAATGTTTATATTGATCAGATACTATTACATTTTCTTCTGAAATCAGATAGCAGACCAATCGTACACTGTGTGGTGGGCTTTACATATTCAGCCTTTTCACGATAAGACAGGAAAATTCGTCTGAAGGAATGTATTTATAAAGAAACACATCAGATGACTAGTGAAAGGGACACAGACATGATCGAGATATATCATGGGCAAATAGGCCTACATAAATGTATACATAGGCCTATGTGTATATGAAAATAGCTGTAAGACATTCGCCGATGGCGGCGTTATATTACTTTGGTTGCGACGCTTACTTCCCGTACAGGCTTGCGTTACGTTTTTTTTTTTTCAATATGTCAACAAATGGAAGCCACTACCTTCAAAAGGGGGCAAAGATGACCTTGTCGCACCTGGAAATAACAAACCAGCCGTCATCTCCACGTAATCAGTCCAGCAACACCAACGCTCCTAACACAGTTGGAGCTATTTCCAACCTGGAGTTTCCTGTACTTCCACGTAACACCGTGATTTTGCACAAGCCCATCTGATTGAACACCTATTTTAGGCTCACTGTTCACCGCATCTTCATGAGTTTACAACGTTAAACACCCTCTAATCCAATTGCTACTTAATTTGTCATATGATTTAGAGAGGTTTCCTTTCTGTAGCTTTAATTGGTTTATTAGACATTTTAGTGAATCACAAGATGCGAGGAATTAAAGAAAATTAAGCGAATATTAGAAGACATGTGAGCAAATAGAAGGTGTTAATTCAACTTCATTTGGTAACAGATTACTAAATTGAGTACATTAAGATACTTGATAAAAGGGAGAAGTACATATTACTTTTTCTATTTAGAGAGCTGAACAGATATGACTGGACAAATTATTGGAGGGATGCCGAAAGCAAGAAAAGGGAAAGGAAAAAGATAGGAAAAGAATGTGAAAAAAACAGGAGTGAGGAGAACCAAAGGAATGAAACAGAAAGAGAAATTGGTATGAGAATAACAGAAAAACAGAAAAAAGTAAAGCAGGGGGGCGGATCCAGGATTTGGCACGGGGGGGGGGGGGGGGGGGGGGGGGGGGGGGGGGGGTACTATCCTGAAAAATTACACAAGGGAGCAAATTTTCATATAGTAAATTTAAGGCATACTAATTAGGTTTCAAAATGGGCACAGGTGGTTGGTGCCCCCCCCCCCCCCTCCTCCCCATTTGCCACTGAGTATAAAATTATGGTAGATGATGTACAGAATAAAGAAGAAGGGGAAAGAAAATGAAAGAAAAGTATTAAAAAGGAAAAGAGGTTATGGGAAATGCGGAAGATCATGGGGATGAAAGACAAGAAGGGGAAAGAAGAGAAGGGAGAGTAGAAGATGAGCAGTGGAAAGATGTAGAAACAGCAATTCTTAACCCGTTCAATGCTACCATTTTGATAAATCGGGCTGGAGTCAATTGAAAAAATGGAAAATGCATATGGCAAGCACGTGGCTATCATGGAACTTTATGGCAGCCTCATGGATGCATTCCCCCCCCCCCCCCCCCCTTCTTTCTTTTTGTCCTATGTAGCCCTTACATCTAGGCTTCAAGGTATAATATCACCTTACTGCATTAGATACAAACATTACATAATCATGCAAGACATTATTGCTCAGGAAGGAAATATCTGAAACAGCAGACACTCACCCATACCCATCCTGTTTTCATCTTATCCCCTGTAGCAAGATTCATAATCCCAACGTTGCTTGTTGCCATCCTAACTTGACAATTCTTTATAAATCTTGACCATTCCTAGTAATGCATTGTAACTGGGCCACTCTTCAAAGATGCCATCCGGTCATCGCTCTGACAATGTGATATATCACTGAAGAACTTCTGATAATTTCCACCTATGCTGTTGTCACTTTATTTCCAGGTCTGAGCTCATTCATCAATTAAAATAGCTTTATCATTTGACTTAGCATCAATCGATTGAAGAAACTGAGGAGGTAATGCTTTCCTAGTAATTCCTTGAAGAAATCTTCTTTAAATAGTTCTCCTCACAGTGCTAAGCAAACATATCGCTTCCATCCGGGCTAGCAATTACAGTTCTAGGAATCTCTTGAACTCACTTGAACTCAACAAAGTAAAAAACAAATTTGTTTGTAGTATTAAAAGTAACATCCATTTCGTTATGATCTTCCACTAAGGTAATTTAATCCCAGTAATGTCTGGACTTCTAATCCCTGTAAAAAGCTAAAGACAATACTGAAAATTATGAAGAATAATGAACAAAATAATCTTCTTCAAAGTGATCAGAGCTTCATTTGAAATGCTCCTCAAAGAGACCCGTCACATCTGAACTGATTCTCCTCATGTGCTGAAGACAATACTGAAAATTGAAAAAATATGATGAAAAAAAAACTTCTTCAAAGTGATAAGAGCTTTATTTTGAAATGCTCATCCATGACACCCTTCATGTCTCAACAGTTCTCCTCGTTTCAGATGAAATCATCCCTTAATCCTCAACGCCACATCCATTGTGTTCCTCCGGGAGTCTGAGCTGCTAATCCCAAAACAATTGTAACACTTTGCAGACTGTCGCAAATCTGTTCCTTCGATTAACCACAATCGCAAAGCTGAGAGTTCTGAACTCCTTCTCTGTCTGTAAAGTGTTGGACTGAAATATATTAATATCAAACAATACAGAATGGTATCATGGTCTCCAAGATGTTATCATCATACTCAAGTTTCACCTAGTTCCAATTTTTCTGTATTATGTAGCCAAACTAATATAAACTGTCAAACAAGCACACAGTAATGTCTGACAGAGATAAAAAGTGATAAAAATTGGTTTGAGTCCACAGCGATGAATACTTAGAAGTTTCTATTTACTTCATTACTTGATTCAACCTGCATTTTAACAGAGAAATCATCTAAAATTACACTTCTTTTTTCAGAGCTTAGTTCATGTGAAGACTCCTGGACACATATTACAGACTCCAAAAGCTCAACCTCAGGTTGAGTGCTATCATCATTCCAAATGATAGGATGTAAAGCAGTAGGTTCACCGAGTACTTGTCATAGAGGACCTGATAGTAATCCAACTTCAGGTGACTGAAAGACCTTTTTAATCATTCCACCATCTTCCTAACAAGTCAACAAGTAAGTTGATGTCACGCCCCCATGTGTAAAATTGTTCAGCTTTCAAGAAGTCTCTAAGAAACTAAAAGAAAGCAATCCAGTCCTCTTGTCTTCAAACTTCAATTAAACTTGTTTTCCATACTGCGACCTCCTTTATCGTTGACATCCCTTGTACTACTTTCTCCCGAAACAGAATCAAGACCACACTTCCCTCTCTCCAACTCCTTACTCTCGTAACGTTGTCGAGTCACCGCAGCAACGTATGCAGGAGTGTGGATATCCTCACTCTCAGCTGTTTCTTTGATAAGATCATGTGACTTCAACCACTTGTATGCCCCTGCTGCTCCGAGAGAGAAGAGCTCGTTTGAGTGAATAGGTTTTGGCAGATCAGTAAAGTTGGTGGACTGTCAGGCTCAGAGTCTAGTCAGAGACTCAGTGAGGTCTGACCCATAGACTACCAAAGATCTGTACTGTGAGCATGCATAAGCTGTAGGCGTTTTGAGATTCCAACTGGCATAAGTGACTCAGTGAGGTCTAGACTACAGACTATCAAATAACTGCATAGAGAGCCTGTGCTGTATGTCCTGTGATGACCAAGGAGTTATCACAGTTCTGTGATAACTCCTTGTGATGACAAAGCTCAGTCTCAGCTGAAAGAACTTTTTTTAAAATTTTTTTTATATTCACTATCACAATATTGTCTGTAGTTACAGACTATCTGTGCATATAGGGAACTTTGGGGGAACTTTGGGATCATCATCTGACTTCTCCTAAAAATATAAAATTAAGCTTTGACAGATACATTTCTTTTTCATCCCCTCTCTTCCCCAAATTCCTTTATCCCAAAGAATTTATATATCTCAATTCTGAAGCAGATCATTTTTCATCACTCCTATTCGGATGGCATCTGTTTGAGGAATCAAATAACTCAGATATGATCTATTCTACGTAAACGTTAGAGCCACATGCAATTCTACAGGTTGTGTCACTTCAAGGCACTTCCATGGTAATTCAATGTAAAACTGCCAGGATAACATCAGAGGATAACATCAGGGAATATCAGATGGCAGCTGAAGCTTTCTGAACTTATAAAGCAAACATTGAATTTCACTGACTGACAGATAAATAATCCCATGCCTTATTATTTCACAGGTACATTAAATATCATATTGCTAGGCTCTTCTTTGTAATTTATTCTATATCAAAAGTTAAACTTTTGTACGAGTGGATCTATATAAGCACGGCTACATTTAATTTTTTTTTTTTTTTTGTACAAACATCGTCTGCTGAGAGCTGGCCAGAAGGGGATTAACTAATACACTTTTGCATACTGCTAACATCCTTCTAGCTTTGAGCAGACGATGTGACCTCAAAATGAGGACGCAAAGAAGAGAGGAAAAAAAAAACACAACCTATGACATCATCTCCATCTAAAGTGGGGAAATGCCATCAAAGCGTAATTAACAATGTTACAGCTTCCCCCTTTAATTATCTATAATTAGGTCATAATTCTTGTCAAGCCATAAAAATACAAAATCAGGATGCTTACAAGGCTATGAGAAGGACAGGATTCATGTCTGTACTGTAGCCTTGAAAGGCAAGTCACAAAGGAATATAAAGAGAAGAGGACGCACTATCTCTTAGATTTGCCGAAAGAAAGTACTGAATGCAGCATTTCTAAAGACTGATCATAATCAAATTATGTTTAATTGCAAGGAAAAGAGGAAGAAAACATTGAGGTGGACATAAATTTCAGGACAAAATCGGTCCTTGGATGATTTTCTTAGAGGTACAATACAGTCTGTCCTTTAAGACTATCCTCACTACAGAAGCAGATCAATGTAAAATCAGAAACTTTTGTGCACATTTAATGTTTGCGAATTTTACAGGTGGTTAAGACTAGCAAAAGTTTCATACCTCAAAATCATTGAATTAAAACTGATACAACACTGATTTTTTGCTATTCGCGATAGTTTCTTGCTGTGAAATTAGCTGTTGATTGTTTGCAATTCGCGAAAGTTTCATGTCACAAACATTTCTGGTTTACAGTAGTCTCTACTTTAAACCAAATTGAAAATCTTCTTCGTTTAAATGATAAGTTGAAGACTGTCTAGAAATAATTGAATACATTATTAGAGAAAGACTAAATATTTCGAATTGAGATCATTTCAAATGGAAGAACGTTTTCATCTTCACTGATCCACTGATATAATATATATCATTTAATACATGAAGATAAAAACATGTTCTCTTCAAATTATATAAATATAAAGCTTTTTCTTGATTACTAAAAATTGTTGTGATTGACTTGGGCCCTTCTTCCACTCATATTCAATTGTAATACTGTGTCAGTGAATCACAAAAAAAAATTAGCTATTTCACAAAGACAATCATCTGCCTTGTATCCTGTCACATTAATATATCAACCTTGACTCAGATAGCCATTATTAGATCTTATTACGGAATAAGCGATCTTCCATTGTTTGTTCAGTTCCCAGGGAATCTAAATTGGCACATCCAGGGCAATCCTTGACAACGGCTCAATCAAACTAGCTGGAGATGTGTGTATGTCATACATCAGTCATCACACAGTAGAAATATGATAGCATGACTGGGGAACAGTAGTGTGACTTTTTTTGAAGTTCATGCTTGAGATGAAAAATGTCAAGTAAAGAAAAATGAAGGACTCCTCAAACACCACTGCACCAGCTTTGACTTCTATTTTACAAATCTATATTCTCAGAACCATAAGATTACTAATGGTCACTTGGAAAGTGTAGAAACAGCTTTAAATACATACATTTAGATAAATAGAGCTGCTAACAATCATAATTCTTGATTTGTATGATAGAATTCTTGCCATTGTTCACTTTTACGATGATATAGTGATAAACAGATACTCTCAAAAAGAGATCAAGAACTTGACCCTGCATATGGGCAATAGAAAACCCAAATTATCTTTTGATGATCAATTTGCAGCATAATTTCACTTTAATAAGATTACAACAAGTCTGCAATATCTCATGACTGACCCTATCATACTGGAACCTAATAATGATGGTGGACAGTAGTTTGTTAGTCATCAGCGTCCAGACATCAAAGACAATTTTTAGCTCCTTGATCACCTGTTTTGAGGGTCTAGCAAAGGTAGCCAAAGTGGACGATAGCAGCAGAATGACGTCAGGTTTGGGGTTCAGTTCTCTGCTTAATGTCATCTTGCATCTGCACATCACAAATGGTATCCAATCTAGTGATCACTTGGTCTGAGAGTCTACAAAATGATGTCTGCATGCTGAAATTCCCTGCTGAAACCTATCTGCATGCATCATGACGTCAAAGACTATCATGTCTGTAGGCTATCGGTCACCTGTGTCAATGGTCTATAGCAGCTAGAATATGTCAGGTTTGGGGTTCAGTTCTCTGCTTAATGTCATTTTGCATCTATAGACATCACAGATGATTTCCAACCTACTGGTCACCTGTTTTGAGGGTCTACAGTCATGTAGTGAATGACAATGGACACTTTCAGCAGAATAACGTCTGAAGTAGTGTTCAATTCCCTGCTGAAACCTATATGCATGCATCACAATGTCAGAGACTACATCCATGATATTGGTCACCTGTTTTCAGAGTCTAGAGAATGTAGCCATTATAAACTTTAACTTTGGGGCATTTTTTTTACCTATTTATACTCCGGTCAAATCTGGCCTGAACTAGAGGCATCCTAACTTCCAGAATAAATGGGGTAACTGTCTCTCTTAATCCAACATGCAACTTTGCTAACTGTACCTTTTTGTTTTAATCAATACCAAACCATAGTACATTAGCAATTTTACAAACTTTATCAAGTTATGTGCTGAAAATGTCTGCTCACAAGCCACAAGCAAGTTAAAGCAAGTACAAGAACATCTTAAACCATGCCAGGAATCTTCTGCGACAAATTATCCTTTTTAAATGAGTGACTAACTATATATCTTTCATCTCCCATAATCAGATAAAGTCAATTTGTGCATATCAAAATGATGCATAATCTTGACTACAGGGGCCTGGGGCAGATTTGAAGGTAATTGCGAGTTCTGGTAACATGACTCAAAATAGATTTTAACAGAATCAAATGAAACTCAATGTTTATCAAAACAAGTACCATGTAAAATGATATGTGATTTAATATATATAAGAGCTGCAGTAATGAACAAAGGAAGATGAGAAATTCATGCTGGAAGATGTAGTCTCATGTGTACAAATGTGAGTTATATGCTTTTCAGAGAATGTTCTTTTGTGCATTTCTTTTATTCTTCATATATAAAAATGAATAGTATCTATATAATTCCCGGGGGAAAATAATTAAAAACATGCTTTTGGTATTTGTATTTCTCTTTCACTTTGATGTTTTTATTAACTGTGTTTTACTTTACACATATTTCAATTTCTTTGCCATGCTTGTCATGAACAAAAGTATGAAATGCCAAAGAGATTGGCACTGCCAATATTGATCAACTAGATTTTTTAATGAGAATTGTTCAAGGGTAATCCCACATCTTGAGAGAAAGTCAAATCAAAGACTTAAATTTTAAAAACAAAATATCACATATCTATCAAATCTTTCTGAAGTTACATATTTTGTATGTACAAATATATCTGTCACAGCCAATTACACAACAATTTTGCAATAATCATTTTACAAATTTCTCTGAAGTAAAAATTGTTACATTCTTTTGACCTTTATTTCCATGAAATTGCCCATACACATATGCCAACAAAACTTGCAAGTTTGTCCAAAGATTTCTAAATATATGATCATGTGTACATCAAAATCTGAAGACTTCTCTTTTAAGATTCAACTTTGTGAGTAGCAACATAAGTCCCAGGGTTTTCAGGCTTGCTTCTGGCTCAAATCCAACACAATCCATAAATACCTTTAGCTACGTTCATACGGGACTTGTGGTTTCGAAACTCTATGTTAGCGAAACAACTCACTAACCACGACGTGGGTTCACACAGGCCCAAATCAACAATGCTCGTTGTTCTGAAACTACAAGCCGAGCGATCATCATTGTTAACACAGGAAGTAGATACTACTGAATGTGTGTACAGTACACATACAGATCCTGTGTTCGTAATTTGTGTGAAGGGTATATGACACAGAAGTTAAACATGAACAGCGAGGTCATCTTTAATTACGAGCTTGCGAAACTTACAGTTTATTCTGTTCACACTGTCCGAAACTGTGATGGAGGACCCCCCCCCCCCCCCCCCCTGCTTGTGGTTTCAGCGTTAACCACGAGCTCGCTTATGGTTCTTGAACTACAAGTAAACTTACAGTTTTGAAACTACGAGTCCGTTCAGACGGTCTAAAACTACAAGATAACTACAAGTTAACGTTTTGAAACTACAAGCGAAACATAAAGTTTAGCTCCCTTCATGTGAACCCGACTATTCACAGTGAAGTGATTTGATATCAACTACAGTCAGTGGTGTAGCTAATCACCACCAGGGGCACATACCCCTTATTAATCGAATGCCAAAATAGATGGGAAAGGAGAGAAAGAGAGAGAAAGAAGAAAGAGAGAGAAAGAATGGGAGAAGAGGAAGGCAAAACAACAGGTTTAGATTTCCTCCTAACCCTCCGCTCACATAATCGCCTTGTTCTCTTGGATTTCCAGACTGGTGGTGCCCACGGCCCCTCCCCCATGACTGGCTGGACCTAGACACTAAACCATGGAACACCGTACATAGATTGCTGATGATGGACTGTAAAACTAGAGACTTCTGTGACATGAAACTTCAACCAGTTGTTAATGATGACCGTTTTTGCAAACAGGTTTTTTTACGCATTGCAAAAATTCCATGTTATACGAGCTGTAATTCAATTCTTTTGTGGCATGCGACTTCCAAGAAACTCGACTAATTGCAAAACTGGATAAACTTTCAAGCACAAAACGATTTCTGGTTATACAGTAGCTTAGACATAGTAGCTACGTTCATACAGGACTTGTGGTTTCAAAACTTTAAGTTAGCAAAACTTTAAGTTAACGAAACAATTAACAACTCACTAACTACGACGAGGGTTCACACGGGCCCGAAACAAAAATGCTAATTTTTCTGAAACTACAAGTCGAGCGATCGTCGTTAACACCGGAAGTAGATACCGATTGTGTGTACAGTACCCAAAGGGTATGACCTGGACGTTTAACATGCACAGAGATGTCATCGTTAACTACGAGCTTGCGAAACTTAAAGTTCTGTCCACATTGTCCGAAACTGCGACGGAGTTGCCATGGTCGTGGTTTCGACGTTAACCACAAGCAAGCTTGTGGTTCTAGAACTACAAGTAAACTTAAAGTTTACAAACTACGAGTCCGTTCATATGGTCTGAAACTACAAGATAACTACAAGTTAACTTAAAGTTTTGAAACTACAAGCGAAACTTAAAAGTTTAACTACCTTTGTGTGAACCTGATTATAGATTAAAGGATGGCAGATTTTTATGTTTATGAATCACTGCAAGGCAATCAGGATCATTCACCTGGTTAATTAGTTCAGGACATGTTAAACAAACTAGCGCAAGTAGATGTCTGTAGTCATTACCTGCCTTGATTTGAGACAGACAGACAGACGTCTATTCACCTAAAAACCTAAGCAAATGAAGCTTTTTATTCTAAACAAACTGGGGCAGATCTAGAATTTTGTAAACAGGGAGGTCTAATTCCTAAAAAATTCTGGCAAGCAAAAATAAGAGTTGATCAGATTTTTGAGGTGAGGATTTTGAAAAAAAAAGGTTAACAAGCTTTTAATTAAGTTGGTCCAATTGCTAAAAATCTCTGACAGGCATTAAAAAAGGGGGTCCTGATCCCCAAATAAATAACCCCTGCATCCCTGGATATGCCCCTGTTCACAAGCAAGTAAGGATCGTAAGACTAACATTAAAGAGTCTTTACAACTGCTACAACACAGAAAGTGTTATTCCAAACTTAATCATTATTCCCTGAACTTCTGTCATCAGGATATAAGTAGATCATGATCCAATAGGGTATTGTCTTGAGAAATAATAAGTCTGATAAATATCACACCCAATCAAACACCCATGCAGGTCCCTTGTACCTTAGAACTTCTCTTCTTCATGAAGAGGATTTTCATGCAGACTCTTTGGGGAGACATAAAAGTGAGGTTGGGGAGAGATACATATATTGTTTCCATGGTAACAGAAACATTTTGATTCCGGTGCGATTAGCGGCAGTGGACATTCACCTTTCATGGGCGACATCGAGGGGAAGTCCCTGGTTTTAAATTGAATAGGGAAATTGCAATGGAGCCTTAGGAAGGGGAAAGTTACAGTGAAAGAGACTGCGGCAAAAGTTTGAGTAATATTCGGCAAAAGTTTGAGTAATATTCATAATTTCTTCTGACTTTCTATGTCATGCACTCAAAATTCTATTAAATCTTAAGCACTTCATTCTGAACAAACCAGGCTTTTACTGTAATTTAATTTCTTGAACTTAGAAGGTGCACTAGCATAGTTGACCGATTGATCTCAATTCTTATAATTTGTATCTCTCCCAATGGTCATCATATATAGGCCTACTATAGTACTCAAAGGGACAAAAACAATCTCCATTTCAATTATGATCAGATAACCTTGACAACTTAATCCATTCAAAATGTCAAAGTATCTCTGTCTGGTCTGCCTATAGACATGTCCTTCTTTCTGTTTGTTTGTCTGTCTGTCCATTTGTCTGTCGATCTGCCAACCTCTTCTCTGTCCAATTTCTACATGTATGTGACTGGCTATACTTAGAAGAGATATCTCAATGGGGAACGATATCACCTAAAAACATAATTTTTGTGTATAGCTCAGGTATTTAAAAAAACTTCCAACAATTCTATGGGTTATTAATTCATTAAGGAGTTTGAAGAAAATAAAAGGTAACCTAGAAACCCAAATCCGACTTGAATTCCATTTGTGTTATCCATTATTTTCTTCATTTTCATTGACAATATGACTTCCTACTTGAGAGGGCTAAAGATAAAGTTGAGTTCTGGTCATGCGATCACATTGTGAAAGAAACTGTCTCAAAAAGCAACTGGGAAAGTTTGATGATGTTTAATACGAATTGGTGAGGTTATACTGTGAGGTTTTGGAATCATCGAAGTGAGAAGAAATTGACTCAGTCTCGCTGAAAAGGACATGCACTGCACACAGAAATGGGTATATGGGACTGCAAACACATGTGGCATGAATGTTCGGCCTGAACACTTTAGCCATTTCTCGTCATATTTCGAATATGGGGGAATTTGAAGAGCAGTCCTTTTCAGGGGACATTTCTACTATGAATGTTCTTCCAAACTGACATAAAAGGAATGAGAATTAAGTTCACAAATTATTTTTCACCTTTCCCATACAGAACGCAACCTCCTCTTTGATGGAGAGGTGGTGAAGGGAGATGTGAGCTGAACCAAGGAACTATTTGGGTAGACTGGTCTCTGCAGCTGGTATTCCTATAAACAGATCCAGATGGTTCAAACCCTTGTCCAATTTTCATATGACAACATTACAGGTCTTCCCAATATGTAAATAATAAGATCTGATTTTGATTGATACATGTACATCACTAAAAACAAATGCCCATACAAGCTAATACACTTAAAATATGGCTATTTTTCTGTTTACAGTAACTGTACAGCTCCATTGTATATCTATCAATATTTAGATCCAAACAAATCCCATGACCTTGACTTTTTGTATACGCCATATTTTATATCATCTTTTATCTTCTTGTCTGTCCATCCGTTTCCAATCATTTTCTCAATCTTCATGTCCCATCATGCATCATGACAGAGAAGCCCCGAGGCATTCTCTCCGAGCTCTCTCAGGAAACCGACTCACAAACGAGAGTCGAGTTCGGCTTTCCTTCCATCGACGGACGTACTTGAGTCATCTCTTTTGGAGAATGTCAGTCAGTCGGTCAAGCTCTTGTCTTTAAAAATCTTTATTTTCAATTTTTTCACAGAATTTCCTCTTAACCCAGTCCAGAAACATGGTATTGTATTAACAAAAAGAACATTCTTCTGAAATAATATCAACAGGATATTCTTTCCATAAAAGTTATTTCAAATGACTATATGCCTGATGGTGGTACTGCAACTAAAGAAGAATAAGGAGAAGAAGAAGAAAGAATTTTATTTGCCTAAAAAAACAAAACTTTATCTGTTCTATTTCTTCTTCATTTCTTGCCCAGTCCTCTCTTCAACTATTCCTCTCTTTTTCACCTTTCTTCTTTATCATCTCTTTCCCTCTCATCTTTTATATCCATCTGTTTTGGGGGTTTGTCTCTGTCTGCCATTCTCACTCTCTCTTTCTCTCTGCCCATCTCTGTCTCTCTTTCCTTTTGTCAAGGTCCCTTTTCCACATGGACTATCCTTATGCTTTCATCATAAATTCAACAATGAAATTACTATAATTCATTGTTCATTCCACTGACCAAACAGGAGTTTCATAAATTCCTGACAAATAGTTACTTAATCACCTTGCTCATCAAGAAATTAAGATCCCAGCTTGATGTCCAAAGTCAAAGTCATATGAGCCTTATGGCCTTCCGGGACTGGTCAACCTTTACTTCTACCCAAAACCTTGTTATCAATTTTCACCCAAATTGGCAACTCTTGCTCATCTGTCAACCAAAACCAAATATTGTAACATCTTCACTCTATGGACGATGTTCAAAGTCAAGTACATGTAGCCGGGACTGGTCATCCTCTATTTCTACTGAAACCCTTGTTATCTATTTTTACCCAAATTGGCAACTCTTGCTCATCTGTCAAACAAATTGTACCATCTTCTTCACTGCATGAATGATGATGTTCTCCAGCAGTGTAACAGCTTGCAGTGCTTTAGTCATTGTCTTCCTTCTATTTTTGAAACACTTCTTGTAATTGAATTGTCCCTAACTATGAGATCATATGCCGGTATTACACCACCCCCTACCACTGTGTGTGTTCCGATGCTCCACTAACTTGACACATACTCATAGAGAATATGTCTTGAGACCCAGGAAGGCTTTAAAGGGAAAGTCCACCCAGGTATTAACTGATTTGAATAAAGGCAAAAAAAATGAGGGACGCAGATTAGTGAAAGTTTGAGCAGAATCCGATAAGCAATTTTTTTAAATGTTAAGAAATTTTGAAGTTGTAATCAATCAAACACAAATTGGCCACTCCGTGATGTATCTCGTGAGCTTCTGTCCCATTTGCTCAGTACAAAAAATCTCATAAAATTTCATTTTCTTAGTTTTTGATGAAGGAATAGATTTGTATATTTGTTTATTTTCTTCTGACTCCTAGTAGACAATATGCTATAGATCAACTATTCAATTCCCACTCAACTGTTTGAACTAAAGATTTCATCTTGCTGATATTCCTTTGTGCCTGGCAGAAGGGTGCAACAACAAAGTTGGGTTGAATTTTTTCATTTATAAAGTTTTGTAATGAAAGGAAATCAATTGCGCACATTGTCACACTTTGGATTATGAACAAGACGTAAAATCCTGGAAATTTACACACACAAATATTTTGAAATTCCCTTTCAATCTATCACATACACTTATCATGATTGCTGGAAAGGTGTTACCCCAACTTACCCATAACAAACATGGATCTTGGAACTCTTTCTAACTTTGACAGGGCAAGAGGGTGTTTCAAAATAATCATGACAATCTCTGCTGATCTAAGCCACCCTCCCCCCCCCCCCAAAAAAAAAAAAAAAAAAAACAACAACAAACAAACAAACAAACAAACAAAAACAAGTTACTGCTTTTACATGCTATTTATGACATTCAGGGTTAAGGTGAGAAATAAAGGAAAATATATTCATGATCAGGATGTGTGAAGCACAGAGATTAATTTCTAAGCCTTAAAGGAAGTGGAAATCATAAATTAATATATTAATGAGCTTAGGTGAGACTGACATAACACCCTCATGTCATAGCAAAGTGCATTCAAAAGATCAAGCTTCAACCCACAGCAGTCAGATCATATAGAGTGCGGCACAAGTACAGGTTCACTTCCTTTGTCGGTCTGAAAAATATTCAGAGAAAGAAGCTCATAGAATTGCCACAATTAGAGCAGAAAGAGCAAAGGACATGTATGAGCAGATCACTATTACAAGTTCTTTCTAGATGTCATAATAAGGTCATATAGCAATCATCGTAAGGGAAGACTTTATCCAGAATAACAATAATATACTATTTTGATAGGTTCTAAGCCCTTTCTCAATACCAGTATAGTGTCTCCTTTTAGTGACATATTTTTGCATTATATTTTGATTCAGAATGCTAGGAATTACACATCATACATGAGCAGAAAGAGCAAAAATCACAATTTTCAAAGTCCATTTCCAATGCAGTATGTTGTGCCACACATGAATAAGAGTGATTTAATTGTGAATTATCTTTTAAAGTCTCTAAATAGGCAACACAGAGTAAAATATATAATCACTATTTTTGTGTACAAATTGGCAATTTTTCTGTTAAATTTTGCACTTTTCATTCACATTGTTTCATTCTATAAACATTTTATTTTTTTTTCAAACTTTGGAGTGGAAGATAAGAATACTTGTTGCCAATTTGAGGAGGGAAAGCTGATTAATGTAGACCACAAAAAACTCTGAACTGCTACGCGTTAAAGGGGGTACCCAATGCTGAAACAATGTTAGTTCATTTAAAAGATCATGATTTTATTAGAAGAAAATCATCTGCCTTAATTTTTTTTTAAAATTCGTGTTGCCAGAAAATCCCCGAAATATGGTAAGATTTCAGGATATTTTGGCCCCTCAGCTGTGTCCCAATTTCAGCTAGGTAACCACAATGACGTCAAAGTGGTTACCTTGTCGCGCAATTATAGCAAAATGCGCGCAAGGTGTAATGCATTTTGTACAGTCTAGCGCGCAACACATCTGCAATACGCGAACCTGGGTAACCACTTTGACGTCATTGTGGTTACCTAGCTGAAATTGGGACACAGCTGAGGGGCCAAAATATCCTGAAGTCTTACCATATTTCGGGGATTTTTCTGGCAACACGAATTTTAAAAAAACTTAAGGCAGATGATTTTCTGCTAATAAATTCATGATCTTTTAAATGAACTAACATTGTTTCAGCATTGGGTACCCCCTTTAAAGGGATCAATAATCCCAACAGTTCTTCAAATTATGACAATTGTTTTGTCACCACATAATATAATAAGCATATGGATTTAATTTCAAGGAGACTATGAAATTGATGGCTCAAAACAAAGCATCTCACGAGTAGGGAAATGAGTAATTGTCATTCCTCATTACTAAACATAATTCAAGTTATTTATACCGAGTTTGTAAATTTAATATATACTCGGCCAATGCTCTTCTATGTACAATATATTTCTAATTTTGTCAGTTGCTTTGAATCTTTAAGGCCTTTTTATTTTGCAGCTCAACAAAAATAAGGATATGAAGACCTTCTAAAAATTTAGAATGACAGTATGACACCCAAAGCTACACAATCATTTTAGTTTGCATACCTCAAAATGACCCCTTTTGGTATGACACCCTGAAATTACACTGATCAAATCAATTTGCACTCATTACACCAAGTCCCTCAGATAGGACTTCAAGTCATAGATCCCCCTAGTTGCTTATCAACATACACATACCTCATTTCTTTGCAATCAGTTAAAATTAATCATCAATAAATCAAATCAAATTTACAGAGCGAAAGCACATAATGTTGGAAATGGTCCTGAATGGGTTAAAGAGAAATTTGATTTCAGATATTAGAAGGTATATAAAAAGATAATTTGTAATCATTCTTGTTTTTTTTTTTCATTCCTGTGTTGAAGAATATCATAATAGTTATGTCACACAAAAAGGGTTTTCTTGAAAGGTCCTCATATTCCATATAATTATGAGAAATAGTTCAAAACTTCAGACCCAATTTTAATGCTACAGGTATTTAATATAGTCCAATATACCCATATCTTAACTGTTGTGAATTTCAGCAAAATTAGTTCATTTGCTATCAATCCGATGATTCAAAAAACCTCACAATGCACAATTTTTCTTGTGTGTACTACAAAATGAACCTTTCCCAAGTTTCTTTCACAATCCAAATGCAAGAATGAAACAGGGGCCTAAATACATGGGACTGAAATGGACTGATGTGAGAAGCCAAAGAGAGTTGAGTTAGAAATGTCCAATGAGTGTCCACATGAAAGAGGACTAGATGAGAAACTTATAGATGCCCAATAGACATCCGATGAGTACAGGCCTATGGAAATGGTGGAGACAGAGTGGCCAGAACAGTAGGAAACCACTGATCCTTACAAATCCTCTCACTGCTGTGGGATGAAGAATCATTTGATCTTCGTCTTCCTCCTCTCACACTTTCATATCCCTTGATCCAGCACTCTACTTGGAAATATTCTCAAAGTAATGTCAATGACTGCAAATCCAAAAAATAAATTGATTTCAGCAATAACAAGCCTCAAAGAGCCAATTAAGAAACATCATAAGAGAATCTTTATAATTGTAATTTGATGAAGTTAAGTAGTTTGGGAAATTTCGATGATTAATGTCTCACACAAGAATCAGATGAGGCTAGCTGTGAAACCAGAAATCTTCTTGTACATGAAAATAGAGAATTTCGTGAGCGGTCAAGATACGCGAAAGTTTCATGCCACAAAATAATCTAATAGCAACGAGCACATGGAATTTTTGAATATTATCATTTGAAAATCGCTTTCGGATAACTGATCGCAACTTTGCAGTAACAATGCTATTCTTTAAAAATATATGATTGACAAGCCTACAATATCCTGACAAATTATAATTGATTTAAGCTTTGTAAGAGCAAGGGTTCACCCACACAAAGTCTAGCATTTTAAAAACTCAAATTTCTAAGAAGAGGGGTTGAGACTAGAGATGGGAAGAGCCAGGAACAGTGACAAAGCTGTATAAATGAAGTGCAGGTGCGGTGGCCCCAAACCTTAGACCAATCGGACACAACCCCCTGCCTTTGGCCTGGTTAGATTTTCCTTTGGGAGTATATGGTTATCAACGGTGCATGGAGAGATGCTGTCAGCAACATAAATATTAACTTAACTCTCAGAATACCAAAGCCCTCGGCAAGGGGTATTCGGGAGCGGGGTGAAGGGATATTCACTGTACTAGTCACTGTCACAAGCATTCCCATTTCCATCTTTTTTAATAAGTCTATCTCTTTCATGCCCCCCCCCCCCCTTTCCTCTCCTCCTGGGTATCCCTGTCTTGTCTCTTTCTCTCCCTAGTTACATCTCTCCCTTTATCTTTTCTCTTCATCCATTTTTTTTATCTCTTTCTCCCTCTCCCTTTTATTCTCTCTCCCTCTATCTTTTCTCTCTTCATGTATCTCCACCCTCTCTCTCTCTCTCTCTCTTTCTCCCTTAGATATCTTATCTTTCTCTTTCTATACTTTCACATATGACATAATGATTTGTTCACTAGCATATCGTACTGTCCCTCTTTCCACCTACATCAATTATCTTCTTTAAGCCAAAGGATTTTTTCCACATCATCAAGTATTACTTTCTTACCTTCTAAAGGGCTATCACATGCAGCAAAATGATTTCATATTTCATAGTCACTTACCTGTAGATTAAAAGAGAAAATAAAACAAACAAAACAATCAATATAGTCAACAGCAAATGTAAAAATAGATGATCTGTAACTTCAGGCTAAAATGAAATAGGCAATTATAGATCAAATATATATGCTATACTTTCAAACTTATATCTACTTAATACACTTGCTCTCCCCCATTTTAATGCATACAGTTCTTACTGGGGTGAGTTTGTTTCTACAAATCTAAAAACTGATCACACTCTACTACAAGAGGGAGCTCTTTTAGTTTGGCAACTGGAGCCAAATAATATACAGGGTTTGACAATTTGATTTCAATAGGTAGAAATGTTGTGCATATACCCCTTTTTAGTGATTGTCCAACAAAGCAACATGTTGTATCCTCACCAGAATGCATTAATTAGACTTTTTCAAAAACAGGATATCATACATCTTTATATTCTTCTCCAGCCAGAATTTTCTTGTAAAATCAAAGGTGAACCTATACTGAACCAAAAAAGTAAGTCCCCCTGACACTTTTTAATGTAACTCGAGAAATATTTGATGAAATTCATTCACCCAAAAAGCAAATTATGCAGAATTTCCATACTCACTTTTTCATTGGTTATTTGCTAACGATTGATCAGGTCTTCATAATGAAATTATGTTTTGTATTGCGGTCGGTACAAGAAAAAAGTTGCACTTTTTGTTTCATAATGCAATGCACGTTTTACACGTGTATACTCGTTTCAATTCTTTTCATCTTTTAGTCATGTTTCTATATTTCAATTCTTTACATTTCTATATTTATTCATTTATTTATGTTTCTCTATTTTCAATAGAGAAACGGTTTTATTTATTCCTATATTTCAGTTCTTATTATCTTTTAGGCCATGTAAAGATGGATAATTTGCAATTCAAATTCATGAAACTGCACTAAAAATCAAGGTTTTTCAATGCAGTTTCCTAAATTTGAATTGCAAGTTATGTGCCTGTACATGAACAAAAGTAGTGAATACAGTACAAAATGTACCCCTGCATTGCATTAAGAAACGCAAATTGCCACTTTTTTTCTTGAACCGACTGCAATAGAAACCATACTTTCATTCATGAAAACACAATCAATTGTTCACAAATAACAAATCAAAATGCAAGTAAGAAGATTCTCCATACTTTGTTATTTGAATGAACAAATTTCATCTAATCAGTTATACAAATAGTGTCAGGGGGACATACTTTTTTAGTTGAGCATATAGTTAAAAGAAAATTTCTATAAAATCACTGGTACATGTTTGAGCATTTATCCATCAATCTTCTGAGTAGTGAGAGAGATTTTCAACTCCATGTATGGACAGATACAGGCCTGTAGTGTATTCATGGGAAATTGTGGTAGCAGAAACTGTCAAAACTCTAGCTATAGATTTGGGATAAGTAGGTTGACATGAATGATTTTTTTTAAAGAATGACCAGAAAATACTGCTAATTTCTGGCAAGAAAAAGTTCATGCAACATATTTCTCATTTGAAATCCATAGCATTCAGAACAACAGGTCACTTGAAAAAAATATGAAATTTCATCATCGTTAGAGGTAACATAGAACTAAAATGTCCGATGTCATGAGAGGGAAAAAGTGTACCCAATGAACTTTGCATCCTCACTAGCCATTGATACAAAATCGCATTGATTAATTGTGGGGCAAAGGAATTAATCAGCCTTCAAGTAGGAACAACCTATTTACCAGCGTCGACACAAGAGCGTGCTTTGCTCGCCACCCTGGTTTCCCCCTCAATGCTCTCCAAAGCACCCCGGCAACTAAACACTGCCGAGTGCACAATAATTCTCAGCTGACATTTGCACAGAGGTCCGCCACAAGTAGCGTGGCAAATTTACGTCAAATACAATCTAATTAGGCTTCCAATTTACCTTTTAATACCATCAATTTTGGGTATATATGACATGTAATAAAGCACTGAATGTCATTTGAGTGCTATGGGCATTAGGGGTAGGGCATTTTGATATATCTTGATGTACCCAAAATTCAGGTTTAGCATGTATACGTATTTTACACTGAGATGTAGATTGGCAGAGCTCTGCAGGTGTCAGATTTTTTGTACCTCTAAAATTGAAAAGGTGTTGCAAGCTCCATCACCTTTTATCAATGCAAAGTACATTTAAATGGAGCTCACGTAAATCCCACTAGATACCCACTTACTATACCTGGGTCTAGAGTGGTAGTAGCAGATGAAATGCCCTATAAAGGCATAAGCATTGTAACACCATTCCAATTCTTGATGGAAAGACAATTATGTGAACCCCTTTCCCACGAACCCTCTATGGATTTTATATTATAATTTATGAATTTAAAAAGATTATAACATAACTTGACGATGATTTTGGAAGTTTTTCTTGATTTTCATTACTCCTCAATCAAAATGTGAACCATGACTCAATGAGACTGAATTTTATAAAAACCTGCACAAAGACAACCAATAGATTATTAAGCAACTTTACACCGTTTACCATGTAGGCGAAGATGATTGATTTTTGGTACTTGACTCTAGCAACAACATCTAGAGGCATTAAAGATCAAGTTGAGTTCTGGTCATGTCATTACATTATGAAAAAAACTGTCTCAAAGCAATTGGGAAAGGTGCATCATGTCTACATACAAATTGGTGTATACTGTGAGGTTTTGGAATCATATCAAACAGACAAGAAGTTGACCCAATCTCGATGAATAACACATGCACTGCACACAGAAATGGGTATATGGGACTGCACACACATGTGGCATGAATGTTCGGCGAAAACACTTTAGCTATTTCTCATCATATTTCGAATATGAGGGCATTTGAAGAGCAATACTTTTCAGGGGGCATTTCTTCTATATGTTCTTCCAAACTGACATAAAAAGAGCAAGAAAGCTCACAAATTATTTTTCACCTTTCCCAGAACTTAAACTTCTCTTTATACCTCCTCTTTATAAAGCCAATTTACAATGTACAGTCCAATCATCATGATTTTCTTAACATCACAATGTTACAGTGGTATATGCTTAGCACATTCTATGATCCATAGCTCCACCCTAGCAGTGGCCCAGTGGGGCCTGCAATACTGCTCTATCAGGCAACCATATATTCAAAATGTATAAAGAGAAATGGTTGCCCATGTCGGAAAATTAAAAAATTTGTCAGTGATAAGTGAAAGTTATTTTCAGTTTTTCATTTCACATCATGAAAGGAAGAGAAAGTATATAGATGGAAGATAAAGGAGCAGAGAGGGTATGGGATTACAGACACAAAAGAGAGAGACAAAAAGATAAGGTAAAGTTCAGAGTGAGAGATAGTATCTAAAGTTAGAGAGAAATAAGAGGATTTTGAGGTGTCAGTATAACAGTTCTCACATGCAAAAAAAAAAATAATAAGTCAAAAGAAAATTTGAAAATCGTTGTATTTTATTGTAATCTGGGTCACCAAGAGCATAGTCCGTGCCACCAAAAGACAAAATTTTTTAGTTTGTGTCAAGCCCTGTATAATCACAGTGGTACTGCACACCAATACTGTACAAAACCTTGCTACTTCCAAACTCAATTGCTTATTATCAATGGGGAGATTTTTTTTTTTTCAAAGGAAGCTGGAAAGTGTCATTTCCTTCACTTGCAGAAACCTCTGCATGATTCAAATCTTAATCTAGTTACATTGCAATATTAAAATCACATGGCTTTTTTTTTTCTTCATAAAATAGACAACAAAAATTGAAGCGATAGAGAGAGCGAGTGGAGGGAAGTGTGAAAGTAACGCCGTTCTTACAAGTATGACGACCATGGAATGTGAGAATAGATGTACCGCAGAAATCAATATCGGCCTTCGATTTGTCGTATCGCATCCTCGATAACCCACCTCACTGCACGATGAGTACACAGTAGCCATACGATTTGCTAGTGAAGTAAGAGGTCGGCTTGCAGCTTCCAGAAAATGTCTCAATTTCTTGGACCAATAGTTGTCTTTGTATCGCACTCACCATTTCCTTTAGCAATGGGACATCGATATTTTATACCGTTGACACAGTGGGTTGTAAAGAATCTATCCGCCGTTTGTTCCATCTTGTTGACATGGAATTGTTTGGGCGTGTTCCTTTACGCTTGTCGCTTTACCTTACACATGCCACTGCAAAAAATTACATTTATGAATTGATATTTCTCAGTTCAACAGAAACATGTGGACTTGCCTAGCATCAGAATTTTCTCAAATGTCATAAATGCTCAAGGCTATCTTCCATACTTGTTCTAATATTGTCTATTTCTCATTTTCTCGACCAAATTCACAAAGGTGGCATTAGCCTAAACCACGGTCTATATGACCAATTTACCATGAGTGGCCAAAAAGGCTACAAACTAAACAAGTGAATGAGTAAATTACGCAATGCGTAATAAATGTCCCCGCCGGAAGTGCAGATCTGTGGAAATTAACTAGCCTGAACCTTAAAACTTCAGTGAAAAAACTTTAGTGAATAAAATAATAATGTTACTGCATGCAAAAGAAGAGAATACCAACAATGCATGTATACAACTGAAATATAAAACATGAAAACATTATGAACCTTCAGCCATTTTGAATAAATTTGCATAAATTTGCATGAATAATGAATTTCAAAATTCTGTGTAGAAGTTTGGAAGCCCCCACCCAGCCCTATCAGATAAAACAATCGGAATCAAAATCCGATGTGAAATAGAGGAGAAGTAGCATTTTTCGTCAATTTTGAATAAATTTGCATAATTAATGAATTTCAAAATTCTGTGTAGAAGTTTGGAAGCCCCCACCAAGCCCTATCAGATGAAACAATCGGAATCAAAATCCGATGTGAAATAGAGGAGAAGTAGCATTTTTCGTCAATTTTGAATAAATTTGCATAAATTTGCATAATTAATGAATTTCAAAATTCTGTGTAGAAGTTTGGAAGCCCCCACCCAGCCCTATCAGATAAAACAATCGGAATCAAAATCCGATGTGAAATAGAGGAGAAGTAGCATTTTTCGTCAATTTTGAATAAATTTGCATAAATTTGCATAATTAATGAATTTCAAAATTCTGTGAAGTTTGATAGCCCCCACCCAGCCCTATCAGATAAAACAATCGGAATCAAAATCCGATGTGAAATAGAGGAGAAGTAGCATTTTTCGTCAATTTTGAATAAATTTGCATAAATTTGCATAATTAATGAATTTCAAAATTCTGTGTAAAAGTTTGATAGCCCCCACCCAGCCCTATCAGATAAAACAATCGGAATCAAAATCCGATGTGAAATAGAGGAGAAGTAGCATTTTGCGTCAATTTTGAATAAATTTGCATAAATTTGCATAATTAATGAATTTCAAAATTCTGTGTAGAAGTTTGGAAGCCCCCACGCAGCCCTATCAGATAAAACAATCAGAATCAAAATCGGCCAAGAAATGACGGAGAAGTAGCATTTTCTAACATTTGAGCACACACGGACAGATGGACGGACGGAAGGACACACACACACACACACACACACACACACACATACACGCACACACGAACGGAGCCCGTTTCATAGTCCCCTCGCGAACTTCGTTCGGCGGGGACAACTAGCACATCAATGATGTGGCGCTCATCCGGCATGCAGCAAAGAAATTGATGCAATTTGTACTTTGAACACAGTAGACATTGTAATGAATCGATGAAATGTACATGTATTGGTTACATGCATGTACAGATGATGAAGTGCCTATTGCAGATCTGGCTAAATGTGGTTTTGGAAGGAGACAGTGACATGTAGATATGAATGAAAGTCTGGAAATTGACAACTCAAGTTGCACGACTTCAGTTAAAAGATTTTGGGGAATGTAAATTTTAATAGTTTTACTGTGTGACAGAGAAATTTGAAATAAAGCATAAAGTTAGTCAAGGTGAGGTATCTCTACCAACTGTGAAATCTTTATTGAGAGAGATTTGAAGGTTAAGATTTGTAATAAAAGAGAAAAGCACTGAATGACATAAGTTATGCATTGGTGTAAAAAAAGAATTTTAAGGTTGGGACATTTAAAGTAGAATTTCATTGATTTTGAATATTGATTTAATTTTTATTATTGCATAGGTGAAGCTTAGATTGAACAAGGTTCATCAAAATTCAACGCTTGGAAACATTTGAAGTAATGATTATTATCAATTATAAAATGATATAACACAGCCCCGCTATAGCACCTATAGAGCTCTTTGAACGCTGCTGAGATATGTGACGTCATACCGGGGAGCAATCCTTCCTAAGCAGACGATGCCCCATAACATCTTACACATTTTCAGTGCCTGTTTTGTCATCTCATCTTCACTTATTTCTCTTACTTCGCTCGCGTCAGTATAAATGTTTATTTGTTGCCTCACTCTAAATTTCCTGCATGGTATTATTTTGATGAAAAATGCAGCGTTAAAAAAATAAAGGAATCAATCGCTTGTAAACAAAATAAGATGCCATTGTATTTTCAGCTGCATGCACCGCGGCATGTCGGCGTTTCAAGAGGGAACGAATACCATCCATGCTATAATTCAGCGGGCTTTACAATTCGAAAGTGTGATTTCTTTGATTGATCATTGACCCTTATCATGACTTTTTACAAACAAAAGATTATAGTTACTAGAAACGGTTTCACTTCCCTTTTAGAATGATTTGAAATACGGTCATGGTGAAACACACCAAACTCTTTATAATTTAAAAATAATTGCATTGCAGTTACGTTCACTTGATATAGGACGTCGTCTGCTTAGGCAGGATTGGTACCTGATGTGACGTCATGAAAACATGGGTATATTTCTGGCGAATCGCTCGGATATCCCAGATGCTGAGAAGCGTTTTTATTTGTGCCATTTTTTAATCATCAAACACGCAGTTAACGTAAAACTTATACGATTACCATCTGCAAGCTTTCTAGTTTCTAGAGATACATTATTGAGCATATTTGTGATTTGCTTTGAATATCTACTTTAAGGGTGGCTTCAGTGCATGTCCCTCACTGTTTCAAGTCTTTATTAGCTCATAACCCGCTATTGTTGACCACTGTCACTTCTGGGTTCTCGGTTCTGTCGATGATGTCGACAGAAATCATGTAGAAAGGTATAGCCTTTGAAATAATCCAGCAGCCATGGGTTTCATAATGGACAGGGCAAAGAGTTAAAATAAATTTTGTATAAATTACCATAAATAATTTTCTAGATAAAATTTCAAAATTCCGAGTAGAAGTTCAATGAACCTCATGAAAGTCTTCCTCAATAAATGAGGAAGAAGAAGCAAGTTTTGAGATTTTGTAATAAATTTCGCATAAATTAGCATAAATAATTTTCTAGACAAAATTTCAAAATTCCATGAAGAAGTTCAATGAACTTCATGAAAGTCTTTTAGATGGAAGAAAAAAAATCAAAATCAGTCAATAAATGAGGAAGAAGAAGCAATTTTTGTGATGTTTTAATAAATTTTGCATAAATTTGCATAAATAATTAGCATAAATTATTTTCTAGACAAAATTTTAAAATTCCGAGTAGAAGTTTAATAAACCTCATGAAAGTCTTTCAAATGGAACAAAAAAAAAAATCGAAATCGGTCAATAAATGAGGAAGAAGCCATTTTTGTGATCTTTTTAATAAATTTCGCATAAATTAGCATAAATAATTTTTCTAGACAAAATTTCAAATTTCCGAGTAGAATTTCAATGAACCTCATGAAAGTCTTTCAGATGGAAAAAAAAAATCGAAATCGGTCAATAAATGAGGAAGAAGAAGCAATTTTTGTGATTTTTGAATAAATATCGCATAAATTAGCATAATTAATTTTGTAGACAAACTTTCAAAATTCTGTGTAGAAGTTCAATGAACCTCATGAAAGTCTTTCAGATGGAACAAAAAAAATCGAAATCGGTCAATAAATGAGGAAGGAGAAGCAATTTTTGTGATTTTTGAGAAATGCGCATAAATTAGCATATTTAATGAGTTTCAAAATTCTGTGTAGAAGTTTCGAATCCCCCACCTAGTGCTATCATATAAAGCAAACGGAATTAAAATCGGGTAAGAAATGGCGAAGAAGAAGCATTTTGAAATTGTGGACGGACGACAGACGCAGGACGGACGGACGGACGGACGACGGACGACGGACGCCTCGCCACGGCATAAGCTCATCTGGCCCATTCTGGCCAGATGAGCTAAAAATTAGGGCAAACGAAAAAGAAGTTTTCCTCATTTTTCAACTTAAGTTCTTTGTTTTAGTAAAATTAATGCAAATATTTTTCTTCAATTTTGCAAACATTATTTTTAAAAAAAATTTTGTTATTCTTTTTACTCTTTAGCAGATTCATCAATCTATGTTTACATCCCTTTTTCTTTTTTATGTCTGCCAGTCTGAAGCTATATGTTCTTCTTCTTCGTCTCTCTCTCTCCCTTTCTCACCTTGTTTCTCTCTCTTCCTTTCTCTTTCCCTCTCTTTCTCACCTTGTTTTTCTCTCTTCCTTTCTCTCCCCCTCTCTGTCTCTCATACCCACTCTCTCTCTCTTTCTCTCTCTCTATCCTTCTGTCTCTTTCTTTCTCACGTTTCTTTTTCCACACTTTGACCAATTTATGCTGGCATCATTAACACCAGACAAATCATCCTCAGTCACTGAGGTTTACAACCGTAAATGAACTCCTGCCAAAAAGTTCACACAGATGTAAAAAACACCTGTGCCTTGTTCATTTCAAGCAAGCATCTTCTCATTAAAATGCAGAGAGACGACTGTCTTCTCTACATAAAATCTGGCTACTCTGCAGGAGCTTCTGGGTTTTCACGAGGCACCAGTACGATTCGCGAAGGATGCAAATGTCAAAAAAATTGAGAAGTTTTACTCTGAATGTGTTGCGACAAGATCCAGTTTTGAATAGGGTGAATACAGAAAAATCAGAGAGGCTACTAGTAAAAGATGCAACTAAAATGCAACAACACGAACGAACTTCGCTGCTCTCGCGAGACAAGCGCGAGACATTCTCCAAATTGTCAGAATCTGTTTGGCATTTCACGAAGATTTTGTAAATCGTTCGCATGCCCCGTGAAAACCCACCTTTAGCAAGCTAAACTTAATATATTAGACCCTGTTCTCATTGCAAGGGATAGCGTGCTCTAGCACGCGCCACACCGCGCCACCTCTATAGTGAGAACGCAGTGACGTTGTCTCGGCGCGATCCACGGAGGTCCACGGCGATCCCAAACAGGACCATATCTCTGAGGGGTTTCACGAGACATAGCGCGATCAAGAGCGCATCTATTCGCAGTTTACTGTGCAGAGAGTGCTAAGATAGATCACGCTACCCTCTGCAGGTGTGAACCCTTGGTGTGCCAGTGGATCTCCCTGGTGCGCCCCACGATGAAGTTCCATAATGTCTCCCTGATTTTCTCCAATTCCTTGACTTTTCGCGTGACTGAAAATAAAGGGAACTCATTTTCCAGGTTTTCCCTGATTTACAGAATTGGACTTGTTCACCTTAAAGGGCAGTCCTTGGTGAAAAGATAATTTATGTGAAAGCAGAAGAATAAGAAAAACAGGATGGTGAACGTTTGAAAGAAATCGGGCAAGGAATAAGAAAGTTATGGATGCTTGAAAAGTGAGATCACTACATCTATGCAAATCTCAAACTGGCAATTTGGTGAGTCGGTTATGACATACTGTCGGTCAACTCTTCTGTTTGTCGTACACTATAAAAATATCATTAATTTGTGGTTTTATCACAAGCACCTTTATCCTTGGGGCAGTACTCAAAATATATTGTAAATAGCACATTGTTAATTTATTATAGACCCTCATGAAAGAAAAAGATTAAACTGAGTAATACATTTTGAAAAAATGACATTTTAGTCATTTTGTGTATTGGAGCAAATGGGGGAGTTGTCTGCAACTACATCACAGTGACATTACCTATTCAGCCAATTTGAAATTCCCGTATGTATAGTGACTACAACTTTGAAAAATTTATAACTTTCTTATTGCTTGTCCTATTTCATTTAAACTTTCACCAATCTGCTTCTCTGATTTTCCTTCCTTCTTTCAGAGTGCACTTTCATTAAGGATGGATTTCCTTTAAAGTATTTATATATCAACACTTTGTGAAGTCATGCACTTATAATAATATGAAAATACACATAGATCTAAAGTTTGCCAGTAATGATATAGCCCTTTCCAGGATTTTTGTAAGTACAAAATGTGTGATTATATATGAAACCCTGATCCACTGTCCAAAGTCAGAAACACTAATTAAAACAAGGTTTCCCCATTATGTCCACAGTGCATATAGACACTGTCCCTGTACATTACTTGGGTTTAATGGAAGAAAATTATGATTCAAGGATGATTGCTTTTCCCCTCGCTGCAGTAATATGCCTCCTATATATGGCGTGTTTGTGACCAAAATTTTTCCAACATTTTCACAAATTTCCTGTGTCTATATCTTTTATTGAAACAGGTGCTTCCACAGTTTATATCAATAACCTGCTGATGTTTTCTGATATGAACTTCAATATTTCATCCATCTGGCAGCCATTTTGAAAGAATTACTATTTGCCTGAATATTCATCAAAGCAATTTGTGCTCAACTTTTTTGTCTGATTTGCATAACATGAGGTAGATATTTCTTTGAGCTATATAGGAAGGAAATTAATACTCAACAAAGCTAGGAAGATCTACATTGCCATTCACAGCAATCTTGACTGGAGCAAGCAAAATCCTTCCGTCATATATCATGTCATATTATTCATTTAAATGAAATGCATAATCAGTTATGAATGCTCTCTGTTTTTTTTTTCAACCTGTCATTGTGTATAAATAAAACATGTCTTCATGAAATCTTCTCTCGGCAGTATTTGAATTTCTGATTTCTTCAGAGAACTTTTAGTTTATTGTTGTTTCATCCCTCGAAATGACATCCAAGAATTTCTAATAAGCCCTCGACAAGTTATCTTTTATATCACAGAAAAGGGACATTGTAATTTTTAAGATGTATATATTGAAGTTTGAATTTTGTTTGTACCAAAACGTCAAAAAGTATCAAAACACTATTATAATTCACAAAAGCTCCGAAGTCAGGTTTAAAAAAAAGATATATACAAATTGAATCAATTACATTCTAAAGAAAATAAGAAGTACATTGAAGTTTTGCAGAATGTAGATAAGACAGGCAAAATGAGAATGTAAAATATGAATTAATAAAAGCAATAATTGAATCCTCACAAATGTGATTCTGAGTCACCTATTCGTCTGTTTTGAATCTAAAAAGTAAAGAAAAGTACATCCTCCTCCCTTCTCCTCCTCTTCTTCTTCTCCTCCTCCTCCTTCTCCTCCTCCTCCTTCTCCTCCTCCTTCTCCTCCTACTCCTCCTCCTTCTTCTTCTCCTTCTTCTTCTTCTTCTTCTTCTTCTTCTTCTCCTTCTCCTTCTCCTTCTCCTTCTCCTCCTCCTCCTCCTCCTCTTCCCTTCCTCCTCCTCCTCCTCCTCCTCCTCCTCCTCCTCCTCCTCCTCCTCCTCCTCCTCCTCCTCCTCCTCCTCCTCCTCCTCCTCCTCCTCCTCCTCCTCCTCCTCCTCCTCCTCCTCCTCCTCCTCCTCCTCCTCCTCCTCCTCCTCCTCCTCCTCCTCCTCCTCCTCCTCCTCCTTCTCCTCCTCCCCCCTCTTCTTCTTCTCCTTCTCCTCCTCCTCATTCTTCTTGTTCTTCTCCTTCTTTTTGTTCTTTGTCTTCTAATTAATGACAATGACTTTCCCTTGAGGTAAGTATGTGTACATCTCTGTCATCCTCTTTTGTATTCTCATTACTCTAACTTTCCTAATAATAAAATAAGACCCTTCAGCACTGTAAAAAAAAAAAAACATCTGGAAAATACATGTTTCTTCTCCATCATGTAATGGAAGTGTTTTCTAACAACAAGCATTTCAGTACCAAAGAGGAATTAACTCTATTTTAAAATATCTGAGTTAACATCTTTCTAGCTCTCAACAGAGGATTTGATCTACCTGTTCTCTCTGAATCCTTATAACAAACTTAAGTGCTTATCTATCAAACTGCTGCTTGCAATTTGATGAAAATTTAACGACGGGTATATTTAGCTTCCTTAATGGCATTGGATTGTAAGACAACACAGGTGAGTGAGACAGAAGTGTTTTCAGTCTTCTCTAAAGGGAATTTTCACAACTTACATCAATACTGGGCAATTCTCTGCAACTGACATAATAATAATAATGATATGAATTTATAACACGCAAATATCCGAATGTTTCGATCAAGGTGCAGCAACAAATAACATGCAGGTTACACAAAAAATAGTTCAGATAATCTACAGGTAATTATTAAAACTAAAATCTTAGATAAACAGATAATTTTTCAGTTGTGTTTTGAATTGTTCTATGGAATCTAATTATGTCTTCTATCTATCTGTTTCATCCATTAATAAAAGTTGCTTGATATGACCAAAGAATAATGGTTCTTTCCAATATCACTACCATTAGTGAGTGGTCGGTCATATCAAGATATTTTTTTATGTTTGGATAAAATAAATAGATCAAAATATGGGATACACAGCAAGGATTCACCCTATTGTAACATCTGAGACAAGGGAATATTTGAGCATAAATAAAACAAGTTATCTGGAGCATTACAGAAAGGACAGGAACACAAATATTTGTCAAATTTCCAAACTTTTTTTACTTTTGATTGCTGAAGTAATGATATTACTGTTAACAATTAAGATGTATGGACTGAAGTGTGTTGCATAGATATAGTTATAGCTATAGTTATAGCCATGCCTTCTTTATGACATGATTGTTCATTTAGCTTAAAGGGGAAGTCCACCCTGATAACAAGTTGGTTTTAAAAGAAGCAGAAAAATGAAAGAAAAGGTTAATTGAAGTTTGAGCGAAATCTGATGAGAAATAAGGAAGTTGTGAAATTTTGAAGTTGTAATCGACCAAACACAAATTGGCAACTCCGTGACGTATCTTGCGAGCGCCTCTCTCATTTCCCCTGTACTTAAAAATTCAGAAAGTTCCATTTTCTCTATAGAAATTATTCAATTATAAATGCGTCATTGATATAATCACTGCACACGTATATGTTTCACACAAAACCTATATGAAACAAATCTATTCCATCATTAACAACTAAGAAAATGAAAATTTATGAATTTCCTGTACCGAGCAGATGGGAGAGGAGCTCGCAAGATATGTCTCAGAGTTGCCAATTTGTGTTTGATTGATTACAACTTCAAATATTCAAAACTATCATATTTCTTTTATTGGATTTTGCTCAAACTTTCACCAATCTGTTTTTCTCATTTTTCTACTTTTATCAAAATAAACTAAAATCCAGTGTGGACTTTCCCTTTAGCACTTTCTTTGCCACCAAATTTATGAACAATTGTGATATATGAGCTTTCAAATAACTTGTACACCTTTTCCATTGTTAAATTTGGTGTAGAACATATTCTACAGAAATACACTCCACAATGAGGCTACTGATAAGGAGTAAGTCTCCCAAACAATTGGGTTTGGCATTCCCTCTAAGCATCAGTTCTGATCATGCATTGGGTGATAAAAGTCAGGCGTGAAGAACTGTGCTGACTGAAAATTTCCTTCCCAAATTAGAGTGTGTCCATGCGGTACCATCCCACACCTTGCATTTCACGTTAAATGGAATACTTAAAGAGGCTGACCTAATTTCAAAGGACAAACGATTCTTGACACCTTAAGCATGAATGTAATAATGTGCAGCGCCATGAGTGTCACAGCGTTACAAATAATGAGTGTTAGATAAAAAGTCATTATTATTAATACTAATAATTTAGTTACTTAATAGTAAATTGCTCTGAAGGAAAGGAAAAATCATATAAATAGAAATGAAAGTGATCGTTTACAGTATAGTAGTGGACAACCAAACCTTTCCATCCATTTTCGAAAAGGGTGAATAAAAAAAAATCAGAGAGGCTACTAGTAAAAGCTTGAATGAAATTGGACAAATGATAGAATACAGAATTACTGTGAAGTCAATAAAACAATCTGTCCTCAAAAAGGTATACAGGTGAATTTCAGATGCCAATTACACACAACAAGGGAGGTATTTCCAAGCTATTTCTTAAGTAATGGTAGGTAATGGACAATTGTGTAAATTGAATCCACATCTCGAGGCGATAGCAGGCATGCATTACAAAGGCAAGTTACCAAGAATTTATTTCCTTAACCAAATAAACGTGAGCTCTCACGCTTAAAACCTGCGCTGCATCTAAATGAGTGACGTACGGAAGCATAATATCTTCGAGCTGAAAAATCAGGAGTAATAACGTTTTGAAGAACACCAGTAGAGTCAACGCTAAAGCGATAATGAAAATAAGTTTACGCTGGATTTTGCAACAAAGTCGCAAATCGTGCGTGAGGAGTCGATGGCTGGTCTGGGCGGGCTGTCAATTTAATTATTTTTGAGGTTTGATGGAAGTCGATGTAAACAGCAGGAATGTAGGAGGGTGTAATGAGCAAGGCAAGGCATGCAAGATTAAGTTTAAATACAAAAGACATCTAAATGTCTACTTACAGGTTCTTGAGCTGATGTCTTCTATTTCTACTCATTTCCTAACTTGCAAGCATTTTCCCTACATTTTTACTATTTATTAGCTTTTCAAATAAGAAATGTGCACAAAGTCTACAAATTCACAAACCTGCATATCTCAAGTGCTAAAGCCTTATATGCATTTACATGCAGTCCACAAAGCCAGCGATGAATTAATGAAAATGTAAGAAGTAAATACAGACAAGTTCAGATGATAAGGAAGAGAGGACAAAATATACCACAAGATATGAGTTTCTCCAGTGACTGCTACACTGTATCAACATTACATTCTTTTGCACCATGCTTCATTCCAAAAATCTTCAAGTTCTAGCGATTTCAAAAAGGCTTTTGAAAAAGTATACATGGTGTAGGCTATTTAAAATACGAGTAATATTTTCTTTTTTTAACACTACAGAGAAAACTGACTATCATATATTGCATACACATGTATGCAGAAATATAATGATTTCACATCTAACTGTGATAGCATTAACCCACTGACGACTGAACACTGAAAAAGTTATATCATGATGTGATATGCACTATACAAGAACGGTTGATTATTATTATTTGTATCATTATCATTATCATCATTATTATTATTATTATCATTATTATTACTATTAATATTATTATTATTATTATAATCATTATTATTACTATTAATACTATTATTATTATTATCATTATTACTGTTGTTGTTATAATTATATGCTTATCTTTGACTTAAGGCGAATCCTAACAATGCGGTTTATTCCATCACAATAGAAATTCGACATTAAGGTGAAAGCGAACGTGAGTTAAGGCGAATCTGAACAACAGGCTGAGATAAAAGGATTCGCCTTAATGTCACATGTAAAGTTATTATCATCATCATCATCATTATCACTATTATCATCATCATCATCATCATAATCATCACAATCGTTATTATTTCTTCTTCCCTTATGCTCAATACAGGAACCACTTTTTTTTTGTTGGCCACAGGTTAGGATTAGTTCGCCACAATGATGTAGAGTGTGTCAGACAGGTGTGGGCATTTTCCTCAACTTTTGGCTAGGGTGGGGTGGCAGGAAAGAATAGTAAACATATGGGCTAAACCACTCAAGGTTTTATTTTTCAAATGGTATGTTTTCCCCCATATTTTCACCAAAAACCCTAGGAACTATATTCTTTGCACAAAATGGCCAATTTTCGGAATGGATAAGTCACTAGAGGCTAACAGTGATGAAGTGCTGCAAAAAGGATGGATAATAATCAGCAAAATTGAAGTGGAATTGGGCTATTTACATTGTAGATTTTAAAAGACAGAATCAAGTTGAGTGAAGACTTGTGGTTTGGGAAAGCCACTTCAAACATTTCCCATCTGAATCTTAAGTTTTTATTTCATTATTTCCCTGTAAGAATGGAGAAAAATAATTCTTTATATAAAAGGAGATCATCCGCATTTTGATGTCTGTTGTAAAATCACAGTTGACTACCCCTCTTTCTCCACCAGCACTGTGCTAATTCCCAACAAAAAATCATCTGCACTTGAAGAATGTATTCCAGAAAAATCTATTTCTTTTTGGAAGGAAGCTTTCGCATTGCCTGATGATATAAATTGGGAGAAAACTCATCTGCCCAATTTCAAATGTACCATAGATTCTCACCTATGTGCTTTTTATTTAAAAATATTCCATAAGACAATTGCCTTCAATGATTTCTAGTTCAAAATTAAAAGAAAGGACTCCTCTCTTTGCTCATTTTGTTCTAAAGATCCTGAAACACCTATTCATATTTTTTGTGAATGTCCCGGAGTGTTACCTATTTGGAATGAAGTAATTAAGATTGTCAATGCAAAAGATGAAGAGCTTATCCAGCCTTCCAATTTTCAGAAAATGTTTGCTATACAAGATGATAACTTTTTAACTTATATTTTTCTTATGTTAAAGTATTTATGTTAGTGAATTCCAAAGTAAATCCCCTAATAGTGAAGCATTTTTGGCTCTTTTGAAATCTAGCAAGGACTTAGAATACTTTATAGCTAAGAAAAAAAAACTTTCTTTACATTTCAAAAAGTGGAGAATTGATTTATAATTCTTATAATATATAATGATTAATAGATTTGCTTTTCTTTACCTTTTATATGCTGCTTTGTGCAATTATGTACATAGTACTGTCGTGATTCTGTAATTGTTTCTTCTTGATTTTGATTAACAAAAACTAAAAAAAAAAAAAAATCATCTGTACTAATGTACAAATGCTATCAGAACTCAAGACTATCAATTTCATTATACAGTGAAACCTGTATGCAAAGACCAATCATAGGGGATAAGGAAAGTGGTCTTTATAGATAGGTGGTCTTTCAATACAGGTAGTTGCTAAAGCAGGTATAGGTTTGACTGGATGAACAATTCGGATAAAGCATTCACTCAGATATCAAACTTACTATACCACTGCTTTACAAGATGAAACATTGTAAAATGAGATAGAATTTACAAATCAGTCTCGCGTCAAATGCAATCAATTGCAGGCCCCGGCAGATCAAACACACCGACAGCAGGTTACACGATCAAGCGTTTATTTATCCTCCTTCCGACTCAGAGTTGCCGATTTACCAGTCTTGATTCGTAAATCAACCCTATTTATTTAGCAAGACTAGATCCTTCAGTAGCACTTAGCATACCCCACATACTATAATAAACCTACCAGGTTTGACAAGATTTGTTGCTGATAATGTCACAAGATGTTTCGGCTGACACACTATGCCTCATATATCATTTTCTGAGAGCCAGATGGGTGTTAATTCTTAGTAAATGCAGTTAACGTCCTTCTAGCTCTTAACAGATGATATCTTCTTGTCCAAGGGCTGATAGTTTTAGAAAGAAATGTTAATTGTAGAATTTCAACGAGTTTGCCCTTATCATTTATTGAAAAAATGGTTTCGCTGGGACAATCCAAAATTGGGATCCGCTCGCTATTCATAAGAACCGCTATTCATAAAAAACCGCTATTCATTTAACACGCGTTATGAATAACGGTCCTTATGAGTAGTTATGAATAGTGGTCCTTATGAATGGATGTCCTTATGAATAGCGAGGTAATTTGTCTATGGTTTGCTCACTATTCAGAAGGACCGCTATTCATACAAACCCGCTATTCATTAAGTCACGCATTATGGATAGCGGTCCTTATGAATAAGTGGTCCTTATGAATAGCGGTCCTTATGACTAGCGAGGTTACCCCTCCAAAATTAGATCTATTTTTACCACAGGGTCACTTTTTCCAATGGACAATTTGTAGATAGAATTTAATAAACAGCATTTTTAATCACAAAGCCAGAAGGAGATTTTGTGTGAAATATTGTCTGTCTGAATTTGTAATGAGTAAAAAAAAAGGGACAGGGGTGAGTAATTGAGTAATTTGTAGTCAAATACCTGAGGATGTGAGCCTGAGTTATGCTTTCTCTCACTTAACCCTTTGACTATTGGATTCTCTACTGCCAATAGGGAAACTTGAGTTCTGGGAAAGGTAAAAAAGAATTTGTGAGCTTTCTCATTCTTTTTATGTCAGTGTGGAAGATTCTCATGGTAGAAATGTCCCTTTAAAAGGATTGCTCTTCAAATGCCCTTATATTCGAATTATGATGAAAAACAGCTGAAATGTTCTGGCCAAACATGTGTATGTAGTCCCATATACACATTTCTGTGTGCAGTGCATGTGACTCTCAGCAGGATTGAGTCAATATCTTATCATTTTGGTGATTCAAACACCACAGCATACGCCACAGCATACACCAATTCTTATGTGCTATATAATCAACCTTTCCCAGTTGTTTTGAGACAGTTTCTTTCACAATTCAATCTCATGACCAGAACTCAACTCTATCTTTAATGCAGGGAAGATCCAGCTCCTGTATGCAATGGGTATTATTGCTGTGAGTCCTCAGAAGAACAACAGTTTCTGTAGAGGTGCCATAATCAAGTAGTGGTTTAAACACTTGACTGAATTAAGATGCAAAAGTTGTGGGTTTGATCCCTGGCACAGCACATGTCCTTACGCAAGGCATTTGATCTACATTACTCCCCCCCCCCCCCCCCCCCCCCCCCCCCCGGTGTTAAATGGGTACCCAGTAGGATGCCAATATCATCACTATGGTTTGTTTAGCAGTGTCAGCATCTGTAAAGGCACCTGCATGGATGGAATATTCCCCAAGGAGTGGAGAATGTGCATACATTGTGTGCAGGAAATCTCATAACCAGGGTGCTAATATATCTGTAAAGTGTTTAGAGGCATCATAGATGTATTAATAGCTATACAAAATTCAGAATATAATTATCATTTGGCCTAAGGAAACCCAATGCCTGGTTGATAATTTGGGATACTATTGGTCGACTACGTAGCTAGCACTTATCAGTAAGTGTGTGAATACCAAAACTGCATAGCATGTTAATTCTATTACACAACTAACCAGTCTTTAATCATATTTGCCTTCAGCTAGATCTGGGTAGAAACGTCACAACATTCAAGGTCACTTTTTTTTTTACCTGTTGAGAGCTAGAAGGGTATTAATTCAAATCATTCAGCACAGAGCTAATGCCCTTCTCACTCTCAGCTGATATTTTAATTTAGAAATAAAATATCTACAATACAGAAGACATGTATATTGTAGATGAATTATTGTGCTGCTCTCTTATTTTCAGATAGTTTCATTTAGTTATATCATCCATCTTTGTTGTTGTTTTTTCTTATTACTTAAATGTTAATGCTCTTCATTTTTCTCATTTCACTTGTTTCTGCACTTTGGTTTCTTTGTCAAATTATTTTTGTATTGTTAATTGTACAAATGTTACTTTTAAAACACGAAAATTAAATGAAATAAAATCTAGGAAATACGAAAACTGAAAATATAAAATCTTCACTGTACCATCAATAAATGAGAGTGTGCGATGCTCCACAAATGACATCTTTGAAGTATAAAATGAATCATAGAGAATAATGTCTATTTTGAAAACTTACAGAGCCTCTTGAATTTAGAAATCAAAATAGATAAATAGAAACAAGATACAAGCCATTCTAAATTATAATACAGTGATCAAATTCAATAAGAAGCTTAATGTTAGATAACTTTTACCAGAACTTTAAATTGTACTGCATGTCCCTAGACTGTGTCTATATCTTTATATTTCTGAATCATCTTTACTCCCTGTCTATTAATCTCATCATTTATCATTTATTCTAATCCTTAATAATTTCTTGCATTCTTCATTTCCAATCTATCCTCTCTTTACATCCCTTTTCAACCTTCCCACTACACACATTCACTATGTTTGCAGGTCAAATTTCAAAGAAATGCAATATGCAACAAATATTCTGGATTCCAAATCAATGCGTTCCAATCGAAGCCAATCGGAACGTAAGGAGGAGACATGCTCTCCCTGATCAAATCTCAAAAAGGTCATGCATTCATTCACTTCATATCTCATCAAACAAAAGTCATGAGGATTCTATATTTAGAAGAACATGGAAACATGTGCCCTGAATAGAACCATTTTCTTCTTTAATATATGAGAACATCTATCCTTTCATGATAAATGTTAAATCTTTTCACAAAGGACACAATGACAAACTTTTTATTTTGACTTCAGAAATTGAATTCTCATTACTAGATATAACAAAATTGGGTCTAGATTCCATATATAAAGGTCATGGAAGGTTGTACTACAGTCATTGACATTATCAAATGTCTACAAATAAAATCGTCATATATTTTCAATTATACAAATATGAATGACAACTCTGCCCTACTTTGACAAAAGGAAGCAACTGTTAAATCACACAAATTTCAGATTTTCCTCATAAAAAAACCCCCCCAAAACAGAAACTTTTCCAAGCACAAAGAACAGGTACTCCAGAGGAAATGCTCAATATAATACTCTCCAGTCTCCAAACTTCTGTTTTTGAGGTGTATTCCCATTAATTTTTGACAAAATTATGATGACAGTTGCTTCTTTTGGTCAAACTCTGAAAGAACATTGTATTAACATTAAATTTTGAAGAGTAGAAAGGGTTAATCAGTTCTTAGCCACCAAGGCCCATATTCATAAAACCTTACTAAGCTGGTTGGTAACTAATTGCATAGGCTACAGTACATGGTTAGTTGCCAACTAGGCCTAGCAAGGTTTTATGAATATGGGCCCTGATTTATATTCAAGGCTGTACTTAGCTTGTATTTATTTCATCTGTGAATTAGCTTTGAAGGTATTACTTGAGATGTATACATATATGTAAAATTCTCAATTGATCTGATAACCGGAGTATAAAACAATTTTGAAGGTTTTTCATGTGAACAAAATACATTTCATCTTTTAAGGAAATCCACTGATACTGTTTGCATTTTTCTTCTTTCCATATATCTGTTTTAAAAATGTACGTATAAAATGTGACATCAGTTTCAACAAATTTCTTTTTCTGAGAAATGTATCACTTTGTATTTTGTGGATAAATATTCCTTTCTAAAGAAAGCACAAAATGCTAAAAAAATCTTTACGATACCCACTCCATCATTTCGTCCTTAAGGAGATCTTGTAGACTGCTAAGGATGCTGGGAAGGGATGTAAATTCAATTTGACGGCGGTGAGGGGCATTACTCCTTGGTCAGTGATGAATTTAACATGCTGGATATTGGTGGCGGAAGGACTCAAAGAAGAGGGAGCAGAATTTGCTAATCGGATGATTCTCTAACAAGATCAGAGCAAGGACCGCATCCAAGCAGGGAGAACATCCTCTTTATGGTTCCCCCCAGCAACAAGAAAATTCTCCTCCTTATCACTTTTATAGGTTTGTGCTTATTGGAGCTGCAAGCAGTCGGTATGCAGTAAATATTGTTGCGTCAGTGTGACCATAAAATCTGACATCATATCAATTTCACGTGACTGGTTTCATACTTATGATTACTGTGTCGTATATGGTAAATATTATTACATCAGCATGACGATAATCTGATATTATATCAATTTCACATGATTGGTTTCATATCTACTTTTGATCACTTGTGTGGTATGTGGTAAATATTATTACATTGGCATGATGATAAAATCTGATATTATATCAATTCTAAATGATTGGTTTCATATCTACTTGTGATTATTGTGTCATATGTGATAAATATTATCACATCAGCATGACAATAATCTGATATTACATCAATTTCACATGACTGGTTTCATATCTACTTTTGATCACTTGTGTCATATATGGTAAATATTATTACATCAACATGACGATAAAATCTGATATTACATCAATTTTACATGATTGGTTTCATATCTACTTGTGATTATTGTGTCATACATGTATGTGGTAAATATTACAATCTTACCCCCTTACAGACAGAAGATGATTATTTCAAATGAGGGTGCATCTTTTTCTTTGAGAGGTCAAACTTAGGTCAGTCATGTGTGTGATCTCACATGAAAAAGGGTCTTACTTGTTAGTATTCAAACCTACTTTTCTCAGTTTTCCTTGGAGTGCAAGTTTCCACTTTTCATTGCTGTATGATGGGATTACTCTGAACAGTTTGAAAGCAATTTTCCATAAATGAATGAACATTCATTTCTTTTAGAGGTTAAAATTGGGTCGGTCACATGTGTGACCACTTTTAAAAAAGGGTGTTTTTAAATGTCTCAGTAAAAACATTATGGTTGGGAAATGATTGTTGCTTGTCAAAGAAAGGGAAATCCCTTCCATGTAGAAACTGGTGATATAAAAAAATCAAGAACATGTAATCTGATTTTCCAGCAATGAGGCAAAATTAGATGGTCACGTGTGTGACCGATAGTTTCACATTACAAAGAATGGTTCCACTATGGAAATAAACAGAATCAACATAAGCGTAAGATTATGTTACAATCAAAACAATGCGAAAGTAATCCTGGCTAAAGTTTGGTGAATTATTTCGATAACACAGTATCTACTTTCCATTCAATATTTTCAATATAGGCATATCTCTGTCCGTAAATTGCACTCACAACCTGAATGCAATCTGGAAAAAGAAGGCAATATATCGCGGTAATAATAGCAGGTTTCCCCCTCGAGGCATCAATTGATTTGCAGTGTTCCTTTCATCGATAACCACAACAAATTTTGATTCGATGTAATTTCGAACCCTCCGGGCCATATAATTGATAGCCAAGACCCTGGCCAGCTCTCTGTCGGAGGGCTGCAGCTAGAAGGGGAGATATGTTCCCCCTTCGGTTTTAGAAGGGCTTTTGAACATAGAATGAAAATAGTTAGACTACAAAATTTAATAAATCGGACAAGAAAAGGAACCAAACAAACCAAATGAGAACGGCGGATATCAATCGCAGCTTAGCTCCAAGGAACATCCGTAGGTCACAGAGCTTCAAGATTAGGTTGCATTCTTTAACTCATAAGAGTATGTAGGTCTACAGAGAGTATGCCCGAAGGAGGTTATAAAGAATGGGGAGGAGCCTACTACAAAATTAAATTTGCTGATGGCATTCATTTTCATGAAGTATGAAATAAAAAAGATGCAATAGAGTAGACGAGCAATGATTTGTAAGTGGTCTATCTAATGTAGAGTAGGTTTCTCACGAATATTGTATTAAAAAAAAAAAAACTTGTAATCTTAGTCATCTGGAAGATTAAAGGGAAGGTGGAGTTCTGGGAAAGATAAAAACTAATTTGTGAGTTTTCACATTTCTTTTATGTCAATTTGGAAGAATAACATAATAGAAATGTCCCAAGAAAAGAATTGCTCTTCAAATGCCCTTATATTCGAAATATGACAAGAAACAACTGAAATGTTCTCGCCGAACATGTGTATGTAGTCCCATATACACATTTCTGTGTGCAGTGCAAGCGAATCTCAGCAGGAATGAGACAATTTATTCTCATTTTGGTGATTCCAAAACCTTACAGCATACACCAATTCTTATGTACTATAAAATTAACCTTTCCCAATGGATTTGAGACAGTTTCTTTCGCAATGATATCGCATGACCAGAACTCAACTTTATCTTTCAAGCAACAACATAGTACTTTCATGAAATTCATTCATTCATTCATTGGGTATTGTGTAACAAATTAATCTCCCAATAAGATCCATTCTTTAAAAAAAAAGAATCACAATACTAAAAAGGGGATCGGAATACAGCCAAAGCCATGATTTTGACATTACTGTGCTTTCCATTCAAACTAAAAAGTAAGCAATTTATCTCTAATGATATCATTGGTTTTATACCAATGGGGAATCAATGTTCTTCATAAAAGTACATTTGATGTCACTTTTAACTTTTCAATGACAATACTATGTCCTGTCTAGTAAAATATAATACATGAGATCAGATATAACAAAAGAAATTCCCAGTAATGGTATGAATTACCAGTACTAACCATGCATTATTCAACTAAAAAATCAGTTATAAATGGGTAAAACGTAACATTTGTAATGGAAAAGATTACATAACTCCATTAATTGTCTATAAAACAAAATATCACATTTCCTTACATTAAAAATCTACACAGCTTGGTGACTACATCCAAATTTTATTTTTTCTATATTCCAATAATTTTTAAAAGAGAAAGAATTGAGAGTCAGCCTCTCATAATCAACACAAGAGAAAAAAATATACTCTCATTCAATCAGCTCAACTAATGGTCGAGATCACTTAGCGAAAAATGGAGGATTTTTATCATATTTAGAAATCTTACTCCTAAATTGTCCTTGGGGGATATGGTATCAGTGTCAGGATGTAAATATCAAAATTATGACAGCTGCATAATGAACAGGGTGGCTTCGCATTTTATAAAGCGTTTGTAAGAAAGCACTTGAAATATACAGATGGGTACTACTAGTCTGTCTTCAAGCATAGGGAAATTGATTATTGTTGGATCTCCTCCTATCTCTCATACATCAAAGACAGATTTTATTCAACGAAAAGAAAACCCCTCAAAATAATCTATGAAGTATCTGATCCAAAAGCATCCAGTATCCTGCTCTTTATTCCTTAGTATACACAAACCAAGACCAAGTCAAATTAATGCACTTTGGTTTAAATGTGAAAGGTAGGTTTGTTCACAAAAATATAAATATATCCCTGAAATCAAGGCTGGTGACTTGCAGGTGTATTTGCTGAAAAGGGTAGTTAAGGGAAGAGGGGGTTTTCCGTGAAGTTTGGCATCTCCACGTTGGGCAAATTTGCTTGAAATTCTCCGGAGGTTCCAATATAGGTTCAGATTGAGTTTGAAGGCCTACATGTACTTTCTTTTAAACAATGTTAGAAAAGTAGAAAACAGTCCGATTATAACAACTTGGAATGAATTAGGGCTATGAGAGGTGTCATGGTCTATTGGATATGTCTCTGTACGGGGTTCGAATCCCTGCTGCAGCACCACCATCCTCTGGCAAGACATTAATCTACATTTGCCACACTTGACCCAGGTGTAGTAAGTGGGAACCTGGTACCTTGAATGCACTGAGTGCTAGATGCCAGAGCTAAAGCCAGGATAATAATATCCAAAGTCCTTTGGAAGTGCATAGCAACGTTATATCATAATGTGATATGCGCAATACAAGAACGGAATATTATTATTATTATTATCATTATTAGAGATTCTTCCATTGTAGAGTGTTATTGACAATAAAGCAAAATACAGTATCAGTAAAAAGATGTGACAACCAATACAAAAGAAGGTTAATTTAAGGATTGGGGGTTTAGTTATTAAAAATGTTAACAAATGAATTTGTAAGATTTAACAGTTTCAAAAGTAAAAAATATCAGAATTTAAACGTTGACATTTAAATCTGTATCTTACCTTGCAATAGTGAAAATACTTTTTATGATCAATTCTACTAATCAAGTATATGACATCACAAGAATTCAATTCATTTCCCCCAACCCCTACCACAAGCTCTACATTACTACCTAATCCTAAAACATGCTTTAAAGGGCAATTTGATTTGTAGGAAAGCAGGAAAATCAGAGAAGCCGATTTGTTATAATTTGAACCAAAGTGGACCAGCAATAAGACAGTTGCGATTTTTAAAAAGTTGTAATCACTACACATATGGGAATTTCAAATTGGCCTAATCGATACAGTCACTGTGATGTAGCGGCGGTCAACTTTCTCATTCGCTCTACCACACAAAATGACCAAAATGTCAATTTTTCAAAATGTGTAACTCTGCAGGATCTTTTTCTTTTTGGGGGTCCTATAACAATATGCTATCTACAATATATTTTGAGTACTGCCCATGACCATGAATACATCACAATCAATTCACAAAATTGTCAATTTGAGATTCGCATAGATGTAGTGATCTCATTTTTCAAACATTCATGACTTTCTTATTCTTTGTCTGATTTCTTTAAAACTTTCACAATCCTGTTTCTCTTATTTTTCTCCTTTCACACAAATCAGCTATTTCCAAGGGTAGGATTGCCCTTTAAACAAAAGTTGGGCATTATTTGTCACCCTTGACATCCCCCAAGAGAAGTAATTACTCCCCCTGAACTCTCCCCAAGAACTCTCCCCAATCCACATACAAACAAAACAGCTCTCCCAAATTGAGCGATGGCCGTTATCATTTTGGATTTTTTATTCAATTTCCTTCCGCCCAATAGGTCTTTTATCTCCACAATGGTAAATGTCAGGTCTTTTCCACGACCGCTAGATTAATTGTTGGATGGCCTTGTGGAGCTAAAGCGTACCTGGCTTACGTACGACCGTCATCGATACTTATCAATTCATTCCAAAGCATACATGTGGAAACATTACGCTCCTCTCTAATCGCTAATGGATGATTTTCATCTTTTCAGAAGCTATATATGTGTTCTCTATCGAATAAGCTTATGTAATCATGCCGGTCATCCATGGATTTCAATTTTATATTCTAATTTTGTAGTAAATTCTCTTAAAATTATAAACAATTGAAGTGCATATTGTAAACAATTGAAGTGCATATTGTAAACAATTGAAGTGCATATTCTTTTCCTTGCTGCATTATGAAATAAGTACCTCAGTAAAAGATGTATATCCATTTCTAAAAATAAACAGAGAACACCTCAGATTTGGATGAAATTGTAATGCAAGAGTATATTTGATTTCCTATAATATATATAAAAGGGGTATTAATTAAAGGTGCAGTTTTACAGCTACTTTGCTTCTCTTTTTTCCATTGTGCATAAATGTATTCTAACTGTACTTTGTTGAGGAAAGCAAATCAACCAGTTTAAAACTACATTAAGATTCAGTGTACTTCAGTGTACTTGTGTTAAATAAATATACTACATTTTTTTCTCAATCTATAATGTGCACTTAAAGGGAAAGTCCATCCTGATATTAAGTTGATTTTAAAAGAAGCAGATAAATTAAAGAAGCAGATACACGAACAAAATCCGATAAGAAATAAGAAAGTTATGAATTTTTAAAGTCTTAATCAATCAAACACAAATTGGCAGCTCCTCTCCCATTTGCTCCATACACAAAAATTCATTAAATTTTCATTTTTTCTGGTTTTGATGAGGGAATAGATTTGTATCATACAGGTTTTGTGAAAAAGCATAACTGAAACGATTATATCTAGGGTTCATGTATGATTTTTTTTAGAGAGAAAATGGGAATTTATGATTTTTTTTAAAAGTGTATGGCAAATGGGAGATGAGCTCACAAGATACGTCACAGAGTTGCCAATTTGTGTTTGATTGAATACAACTTTAAAAATTCATAACATTCTTATTTCTTATCGGTGTTTGCTCAAACTTTCACGGATCTGTTTCCTTAATTCTTCTGCTTCTTTTAAAACCATTGTGGGCTTTCCCTTTAATAAAAACAAACATTAATTTTTTGTCACAGAGAATGTCACTCTGTCTTTAATTCCCTATTTTATATTATCAACATCTAGAAATAGAAAATATTTATTTTCAATAAGAACAAGAAGAATCATAATAATCATAATAGGATGCTAACCTAAAATAATATGTATCATGACCACTAGAAAAGGAATTCAACACCATTATCATCAACAATAAAATCTTGCTTTTTATTACTTCTTAGACTGACTTTTCAACAAACATGTTTTAAAAGTTAAATAGAAGTATTAAAGGAGAATGAAACCCTGGGGGAAATATACATTTTAATGAAAAGAGAGGATAGAGAGAAGCAATTTTTAAAAAGTTCCATTAAAATCGGTTACGAAATGAAAAAGTTATGAAAGTTTGAAAAGTCTCAATTTACTTTCTATGCGATCCTCAAACTGGCAATGTTGCTTCAAAATGGCAGGTTTAGTAGTATAACTCTCAATATGTTTTGCACATAAAATTTCATATTTTCTCCATTATCTCTAAAGATGCTGCTGGTCTTTTTGTGAATTCAACATATGTTGTGTCAAATACATTTTCCCCATGATATATCTTGAGCTAAGAAGGAGACAAGCTGCACCTTGAATATGGAATTTAGTGTACAAAACATATGGAGAGTTGTACTACTAAACCTGTCACTTTGAAGCAACATTGCCCATTTGAAGATCGCCATTTTGAGACTTAAAAATTTCATACCTTTCTCATTTCGTAACTGATTTTGATGGAACTTTTAAAAAATTGCTTCTTTCTATCCTCTCTTTCCATTAGAATTAATTTTTTTCCCAGGGTTTCATTCTCCTTTAAGAATCACCACTGAGGCTACATACATGCACAAAACTTATCAAAATATGAAAGCAAAAAAAGTACATCATATATTAAATACATTCAATATGATCCTGCTGTTCAACATGACCTGAACTTCACCTCTGCAAAATCACATCATAACCGAATTTGTTGGCGAGAGCTACAATGCCACCAACCAATAAAAGTACAGTGTAGGGTAGAGAATTATAAGCTCATATAGAATTCTAATTCTGTAATTAAAATTTAACATCATTGATGTGAGGAGATAAGCCGACTCAATTCTTCTGCTTCAGAATCGGGTCAAATTCTGCTAATTACGTACGGATTGTGAAGGCTTTTTAAGAGTATACGTACGTGCCCGATTTGATAGATCGCTAGGTCAGTGAGAGGTCGTTCCTCTCTTATTTTTCCATTTTTATACTGGTCAAAAATCAATGGGAATTTCACTGCCCACTGACACAAAACAGAATTGATTTCTGCACGTGACTGAACAAGTAGTAAAATGAGATAAGAGCAGGCATCATGAATTGCATAGGGGTTAACCTTATCTAAGGTTACACTGGAGCAATGAAAGATACTATTGAATATTTCAACAAGATTGTGAGAGTCCTCGTTCATGAACTTGGTTTAGAATATAATACTAACTAATTCTAAGATCTCTACTACGAAACCAAAAAGAAACACCCCATTGAATTACCTTCCTTACCTCCTTAAGGGCTTATCACATTCAGCAAAATGATTTCAGGTTTCACCATCACTTACCTGTAGATTATAAAAAGTAAAAAGAAAACAAGGAAAACGGAAACTGAATACATTGTTCAAAGTTTCATTTTCAAATGCAAACGGTAAATTGATTACTTGTTACTTCAGAATTTAAAGAAATAAGCAATTAATGGTTAAATATATACATATGCTATACTTTCAATGTTATATTAACTTGATAGGTAGAGGCGTTGTGGTCCAGTGGATAAGCCAGCGGACCGCACATCACAAGGTAAGGGGTTGGAATCCCAGCCTGACACTTAGGTCCTTTAACGACATCAATCTACATTTGCCTCTCTCGACCCAGGTGTAGTAAATGGGTACCGGTAGGAATTTATTCCTTGAAGCTTCAGCACCTTCAATAGGGCAGCGCACTAGGCTGAGCTGAGCTAATAATTCAAACCTCTTTCGAAGCGCATAGAGACATTTATAAATATGTGATATACGCTATACAAGAACTGTGCATTATCATTATTAGTTCATTTGCTTATATGTCAAATGTTTAACTGCATACATGTACCCCACTCTCTCTCTTTCTCTCTCTCTCCCTCTCTCTCTTCAAGAGAACTTACACACAATAGTTGCAATATCTCTGTTTCCCTCTCACCTTATTTTTCTCTTCTTTGTTGTCCTCTAAATACAAAATGAATTATTTTTCCCCCCAAAAAAAATGACAAAAGAACAAAATCAGTACCCTGTAGACAGAGCGGAAATGAGGAAATATTTATAAACCTTGCACCCCTCAAAGCTTTTCGGCAGCGCTACGAAAAAACAAAGCGTGAGTGAGTGATGTGCCTACTTACACAACAAATTAGTTCTACACTGTTTAAAAGAGAAACAGAGGAAGTAGGCCCCCAAGCCAGGGTATCAAACTTTGCAACATGCTGAAGGGGGCAGCAATCCCCCAGAAATTGACCGCTAATTTGATCTGTAAACATGCAGGGAGACTTCTGTCTCCGTTCGCCGTGCATTCGCCTCGGAAAGCCGTTCTGAATTCCGTTAAGCTCGGCAGGGAACGGAAGGATGCAGTGTTGATTTCAGAAGCAGATTGTTGCAGCTTTCTTGTCGGGGAAGAGGAATTCACCAATTACAGGCATTGAATAGCTCGTTAGGGCATATGGTCTGTTGAGAGCCAGAAGGGCGATAACTGCGTTAAAGGACATGACTTAACGCTCTTCTAGCTCTCAAGAGATGAAACAATGTACAAGAAACACTTCTGCAGGCTAAGAGACATTAAATATTTTCACTTTCACTCATTAGCCGATGTACTATGAAAGTGCTAATAAGTACTTCTTTAAAAGGCATTACTTTTCCTACATATATCACGATCTCTCAATTTATTAACCTCTTTCTGTGCTGTACTCTTTCTTTCTTTATATACAGTGAAATGTTTTTTACAAATCATCGTTCTATTGATCTCTATTTCCTCCTTGACTTTGTAATTTTCTCTCTATTTGTTATTTCATGACATAATAATTTTTTAGTAGTTTCACATCTTACTGAGATGCTACAAGAAACATACATTGTGCAGTCGACATTTAACCTGTCAACTCTCCTCCCCACCTCTCTCTCCCTCTTTCTCTTGCTCTTTCTCTATCAATCAATCTATCTATCTCTCCATTCTCTTCCTCTCTCCCTTTCTGGATCATATTCTCTCTCTCTCTTTCTCAATTCTTCTTTTACACTACCATCTTTCATTCTTTTAATTACCCATTCTGTATATCTCTCATCTTTCTTTCTCTACCTGCAACACCCCCCCCCCTCTCTCTCTCTCTCTCTTTTATTATCTTCCCCTTCTTTAAGGTTACATTCTCTTTCTCCTTTACTCCCTTCTATTCCTACCCCACCTGTTCCCCCCCCCCCCCCCCCCCCCCACCATCTCCTCCACTTTAAACCCTGGAAATGCTTACTCTCTTTTAAAGGAAACTTGAGATGCAATGACCTTGAAAAATCTGCCATCTGAGCTAAGCAAGTAGAAACATTTTTCTTTTCACTGATCCCTAATGCAATCGACATTAACTCCTTACGATCGACGTCTAACTCCCTACGTTGGTTCTGACAGCAAGCGTCGTAATGCCGGGTATCCAAACATGCCATTAGCTAAGCTCAGAAGGTAAGACATCAATTATTGACAGATTAAAGGAAGCATTTGACCTTTTCATCAGCTATTAAAGAGGTATTCTGTAACGGGTTGTAAAAAAACGATGATGTTGTATGCTTGTCATGAAGTGATGGGTGATTAATCCATTGACTTGGTAAACCACAGCAGTGTAAATGAATGGCATATACGCGCAACAAAGGTCGTATGCATATTCACTTATCCCTATGTTATTACATAGAGAAATATGAAGTGTATTATACACTTTTACACATCATTATAAAAGTTTGAAAAAACAGCAGCTTATCACAGGATATTTGAATGAGCCTCAAGTCCTGTCCCCCAACTCTATCTACCCTTTCTCTTTCTCTCTCTCTCTCTCTCTCTCTCTCTCACTCTTATCATTCATGTGTTTTAAGAATTCAAACTCTTCCCTAGCTGATAACAGAAACATATATATAACAAATATATTGCACTCCAACAAGTTAAAAACAACTAATAAGTTCCAATTTCTATCCCTTTCTCTCTCTCTGTCTCTCTCTCTCTCTTTCAACTTTTTTCTTGAGTAATTTCATATCTTACTGAGATGTCACAGGAAAAACAAATACATAGTTGAGTCAACACAAAAATCACAACTGCTCTCTCTCTCTCTCTCTCCCATCCCCCCCCCTCCCTCCCTCTCTTCCTCTTCTTCTTCCTCCTCCTCCTCCTCCTCCTCCTCCTCCTCCTTCTCCTTCTCCTTCTCCTTCTTCTTTTCTTCTTCCTCCTCCTCCTCCTCCTCTCCTCCTTCTTCTTTTTCTTCTTCTTCTCTCTTTTTACCTCTCAACAGACATTTCCTTCCCTCAAGTCTTTAGAAGTAGTAGACATCATTCACACTTTAATAAAACAAAGCGCTCACCATATAAGTTCACAATCATTCCTCAGAACTTTCTCAGGAAAAAAATGTAATTGACTTATGCAAAATTGTCACATTGCTCAAAATTGTTGCACTTTGTCTACAACAACAAAAAAAATCTAAAACTATAATCACATCAAAATCAACTTACCTTAAATGTACGCTTCAATGCCATGTTAGACAAAATGAATCGTCCAAACCAATCACCAAAGAAAGTAAAATTCCAAAATATATTCCGTGTAAAAGTTATCCACAAATGTAGTTATCCATCCAGGGCACTCCATAGATACTCATTTGTGTATATGATGATTATCAAGGAGGCAACCAGCTTCAGGGAAGGAGTAGATCAACATCCAGTCATAAATATTTGTCACAAATGGCATTCCACAGGTACAAGAAGTAATTGTCCTCCATTCAAAGTTTGGGCAATAACGAGCTCAATGGCTGCAACATTTGCTTTCCGAGGCCCATGATTATAGAGCGTTTAACACCGGGCATCCGCGATTGAGAGTATATATATATGTTTGGAGTGAGAGTGAAGAGAGAGAGAGAGAGGGAGGGAGAGAGAGGAAATAAAACGGATGTAGCTAGGCACGGACGATGAGAGCCATGCTTTTTGCTTGACCTGATCGTGGAGCTGCCGATCAAGTGAGTGAGTTTCATTCAGAAAAGAGAGGCTATTTATATCACTGCCGGTGTGTGTATGTGCATGTGTCAAGAGGAATGAATGGAGAGCAGTGTAGGTACATTGCACAAGTGATGAGAGAGGGGAATTACAGAATGAAAGAAAGAGAGAGAAAGAGAAAGAGAGAGAAAGAGAAAGAGAAAGAGAAAGAGAGAGAAAGAGAAAGAGAAAGAGAGAGAAAGAGAGAGGAAGAGAGGAAGAGTGAGGTTGGGGAAGGGAGGGGAAGAGAGAGAAAGAGAAAGAAAGAAAAAGAGAAAGAGGGGAAAAGAGAGAAATAGGGGAAAAGAGGGAAAGAGGGAAAGAGGGAAAGAGGGAAAGAGGGAAAGAGGGGAAAAGAGAGAAAGAGGGGAAAAGAGAGAAAGAGGGGAAAAGAGAGAGAAAGAGGGGGAAACAGTGAGAGAAAGAGGGGAAAAGAGAGAAAGAGGGAAAGAGAGAGAGAGAGGGGGAAAAAGAGAGAGAGAAAGAGGGGAAAGAGAGAGAGAAAGAGGGGAAAGAGAAAAAGGAAGAGAGGAAGAGGGGAAGAGGAGAGGAGAGAAAGAGGGGAAAAGAGAGAAAGAAAGAGAAAGAGAAAGAGGGGAAAGAGAGAGAGAGGGGAAAAGAGGGAAGGAGAGAGAGGAAGAGAAAGAGAGAGAGAGAGAGCCTGGGTACGGAGAGAAGATGTAAGTGTCCATGATTAGATAATTAGATAGTAGAAATGAAATTCCCTTATTGTGAATATACTAAGTTACCTACAGGAATTATGGAGATGGAGAGAGAAGGAAGAGAAGATGTTGATGAAAAAGCCAAAGAGTATTAGGGACGTCTTTAGTAGCAGGTATTATGAAATGAAATGTACTTTCTACTGACATAACATTTAACTGGATCTTCATTAGTTCACTTAACTAAGAACAAAAGCTGTATTTTATAATATGGAGGTGGAATATATAAATCAATTAGGTTTAGGAAGCATTTGTTATCATCAAAACAACTTCACATGAATTATTAAAATTTTGTATTTATGGAGGCAGAATATATAAATGTACTTCAATTTAAGTTGTCTCTATATAGGGGGGGGAGGGGGTGGTTGACGGGTGTTTACGGCGCTTATAAGGGGCAGTTAATCTCCCCGTCCCTCGGCCTTGCCTAATCCAATCTTTTTATCGCTGTTTTGGTGCTGTACCTGTGTTTGCACCTTTCTAGAAGAGCCATTCTTGGGTCGGGCCTGGACTCGCCTTCTTCATCCCGGAGCTTCGCCTTCAAATAATGTATATATGTCTTACCTTTGTAATGTGAAACTCTGCCTTTTTTTTTTTTTTTTTTTTTTTTTTTTTCTCTTAAAATTTATTTTCTATTCTCTGTGTTATTGTAACTTGATCATGTTAATCATTTGTATTTATTATGATTTTTTATGACTTTACTAATAAAAACAGAATTATAAAATTTAAAAAAAAGTTGTCTCTATATAGAAGGATACAGAGGCAAAAGTTCACATTTTATTATTTTTGCTTTCATCACTAATCAATAAGTTATGTTTCACATTTCAATCATGTATTGGTGAAAGGTAGGACTTTCATGAGGAGTAACATTATGATGATATGACTTAAGATGGATAAGAAAGTGCTCAGACCTTGCTTTATGATCTATCATTACCAAGGCTAAAAGGGTTGAATGTTTCTTGAAATGATTTGAAGGTTAGATCACGTCACATCACATCATCGAGAATTGATGGTAAACGGATGTCATCATAAGTTTAGAAATTCATTTTTCACATGTTAACACAATAAAAGATGTATCTGTTTCATTGAACTGACATGTCCATCTATAGGAGACTTTTTTTTTTTAATAAAAGAAAATTGCTTTATATTTGAATGCTTAAAGATAAAGTAGAGTTCTGGTCATGTGATTACATTATGAAAGAAACTGTCTCAAAGCAACTGGGAAATGTTGATCATGTCTACATAAGAATTGGTGTATACTGTGAGGTTTTGGAATCATCAAAATTATAAGAAATTTACCCAATCTCGTTGCAAAAGGACATGCACTGAACGCAGATATGGGTATGTGGGACTGTACACACTTGTGTCATGACTGTTCGACCTGAACACTTCGGCTATTTCTCATTATATTTCAAATATGAGGGCATCTGAAGAGCAATCCTTTCCAGGGGACATTTCTACTATGATATTCTTTCAAACTGACACAAAATGAATGAGAAAGTTCACAAATTATTTTCCACCTTTCAAAGAACTCAACCTTCTTTTTAACAAAAGCCTAATAAGAAATAGCAAGGCAAAAGAAACAATGTTTTTCAATACATGTATACAAAAAAAGAAACAAGGAAAATGTAAGTGATTGTTGAAAAATGCAATATATATGTATCGGAGAAATTAAAATCAACTGGAATGAATGACAATCAACTGTATGCACAGAGAAATAAAATATTGAGCAAACATGCATAGAGAAAGCTGAATGACTAATGAGATGGAGAGAGTGAGAGAAAGATTTAAAAAACACAGTGATACAATGATACTTGTCTTTCATTCCTTTTGACTAAGATGTCAGGATTGAGAGTAAGGCATTGATCTGATGCTGAAAGGTACTGGGAAAAATGGAAGCATATCATGCATGGAATCATATCTGATATATGGAATTACACCAGGAATTCTCGTCACTCTCTTCAAAACCGACATGGAAATTGACAAAGAGAAACTCTGATGGTACAAGACGTACAAAAGTGCAAGGGCCTTATGATGTTTCTGCTTGAAGAACACCTCGCAAGATGGAGGGATGAATTATGGAGGCAGGAAAGTGGGCGTATCAGAGACAGAGGTGACAGAGAGGGGTGAAAGAATGAGAGGAGAGAAAAGAAAGAAGAGAAGAGAGGAAAGATAAATTGTGTGGACAGGTAAGTGAGTGTAAAAGTGTGAGGTATAGTGAAAAAGCAAGAGAAAGAGAGACAGATCGAGGGGAAGAGGAGGGGCAAAGAAAGGGGAGGAGGAGGAGGAGGAGGAGGAGGAGGAGGAATGATTCAGAAGTTGGGTGACATCTCTCACAGAATGAAGTAATGGGCAAATGATTATCAAGGGAATATTGTAAATGAGCAAAGCAGAGAAGGAAAAGAAGATTGAAGGAAGTTAGTAAAAGAAAAGAGAAGCGATAACACACCACTCAGAATAACTATTATTAAAGATAAAGTTGAGTTCTGGTCAGGAGATTGAATTGTGAAAGAAAGTGTCTCAAATCAACTGGGAAAGGTTGATTATATAGCACATAAAAATTGGTGTATGCTGTAGGTTTTTGAGTCACCAAAAATGATTAAAAATTTACTCAATCCTCCTAAGAGTCACGTGCACTGCATATAGAAATGTGTATATGGGACTACACACAAATGTTCGGCCCGAACATTGCAGCTGTTTCTTGTCATATTTTGAAAGTGAGGGCATATGAAGAGCAATCCTTTTCAGGGGACATTTCTACTTTGATAATCTTCCAAACTAACATAAAAAGTATGAGAAAGCTTACAAATTATTTTTTATCTTTCCCAGAACTCAAGCTTCCCTTTAAGTGATAAAGGAAAAGAGTGAAAGAAAGAGAAAGCAACTGGGCAGATGATACAAATGAGAGATAGAAAGAAAGAAAGTTGGAGAGAGATTGAGAGAGGAGAGAAAGATGGAGAGAGATAGAGAGAGGGGTAGAGAGAAGGAGAGAGATGGAGAGATTGAAAGAGAAAGATGGAGAGAGATTGAAAGAGAAAGATGGAGAGAGATTGAAAGAGAGAGATGGAGAGATTGAAAGAGAAAGATGGAGAGAGATTGAAAGAGAAAGATGGAGATTGAGAAAGATGGAGAGACTGAGAGAGAGATGGAGAGAGATGGAGAGATTGAGAGAGAAATATGGAGAGAGATTGAGAAAAAGAGAGAGAGAGAGAGAGAGAAATGGAGAGAGAAAGAAAGAATTAGGTAAAAGTGACAAAAGAAGAGGGAGGGAGAAGTTGGTGCATAAACCTGGTTGGATCCCAAGACCTGATCTCTACTAGTCCTGATTTGTATCGGTCTAGACATGATCCTTTTATAGAGGAGTGTGAACACATCGTAAGAACTTTCCTCTTTAATCAAAAATCCCTTCACTAATCAAGCCAGCCCAGCAAACCCGCAAGGTGTGCTACCTGCCAATATCCTGCAATACTTAGTTATGTTCTGAATGTAAATTTCAGCACTTTCTAAAGCATAGTAGACGTGTAGTAGATGTACATGTAGATGTATGGCATTGTTATTTATGAAATATTTTCAATCAAAATCAATCAAATTCAATCACTGCAAAATTTCTCTACCACTATTCTTCCTCACCTTACTAGCCTGCATTTTGCATTTTTTTTACTACTTTCAGTCTCTTTCTATTTGAAAAAAAAATCCATTCTTTATTTCACTAATATGTTCATTTTTCTCTCATTCACTTATAAATTCACTTAATAAATGTATAAAGATTATATTCATTAATGTTAACACAGCCACAGACTGCCTCTGGAGGGTCAGTACAGGCTGCAGTAGTCGCCGCACGGTTTGTTTCTAGCGGCTTTTCGAGTCTGCAAGGATCAGAAACACGAGACAGGGAATCGTCATTTGATATCCAAGACACAGCGCTCTGCACAATGAAGTTTGAAGATACGTGTACAATGTAAGCGATTAAAGAACACATGTGAAAAAATAAATGGACTGATAACATCTACTGTAGATTCATATTAAGCAAATAATACAATAAATAAGTGCAAATGATGAATAGAAAACATTCCCTAAATGTCCTCTGATAAAGTCGGTAGCTAGAGTTTTGTTAATCTTTTAGTATCTCTTTCTCTTTGCTACCCATCACTACATTCTTTCTTTCTTCCTTTGAACTTTCAACTCCTGTCACTCACTGACACACTCTAGGGGCATATTCATTGCATTTCTTAATCCTTACAATGCCACAAAGTTTCCAAACTTGAATCACAACGAAGATTTCACGAGACAAATTCTTAACCATTTCTAATTTCAAGAAAGAACCACTTTTTCTCAGTAAAAAAAAGAGAAAGAACGAAATAGAGAGATACAATCTTACGATTTGTGTGGTGAAACCAAGGAGTTGTGATAACTCCTTGGTGAAACCATCTACAACTTTTGAAGAGGTAGTCAGGGTTGTCACTTTCTTGTCCTGCCTACTCTTTCTTTTTTCTCCTTTCCTTCTTCATCCTTTCCTTCACTCCCCCCCCCCCTCTCTCTCTCTCTCTCTCTCTCTCTGTTTCCACCTTCATTCATTCCTCCCTCTCTTCCTCTCTCTCCAAACATTATTCACTTCTCTCTCTCCCTCTCTCCCCTTCACTCTTTTTCTCTCCATCTCACAGTAAATCCGTATATTTCATTTATTTAATCTCTCTCTCTGTTTCCACCTTTATTCATTCCTCCCTCTCTCTCTCTCTCTCTCTCCAAACATTACTGGTCTTCTCTCTCTCTCTCTCTCTCTCTCTCTCTCTCTCTCTCTCTTTGCTCTTTCTCTCTCCATCTCTCAGTAAATCCTTATATTTCATTTATTTAATCTCTCTGTTTCCACCTTCATTCATTCCTCCCTCTCTCTCTCTCCAAACATTACTGGTCTTCTCTCTCTCTCTCTCTCTCTCTTTCTCTCTCCTTCACTCTTTCTTCATCTCTCAGTAAATCCGTATATTTCATTCATTAAATCTCTCTCTCTGTATTTCAACCCTACATCATTACTTCCTCTCTCCCTCTCTCTCCAAAAATTATTCATTTCTTCTCTCTCTCTCTCTCTCATAATATCCTTATATTTCATTCATTTAATCTCTCTCTCTCTCTCTCTCTCTCTCACTTTTCTCCACTTCATCCCCTGTCAATGGGTATATTCTTACATGACTTGAGTACATAAATCTGCTTTAATCCCATTCTGTCATGACATTTCAATTTACATAATCCAAACATTCTATACTTTACCTCAAACAGTCTTTATCAAGAGAAAATGTAATTCCTTATGTTTATTTGCTGTCAGCTATATACATTTCGCATTTTCAAAAAGCTAATTTCTAGATGGAATTGGTTTCCTGTATTCTACACTAACATCGTTCAAAATTTCAAGAAACACTTGAAGGCTGATACATTTTCTTTCTAAAACACCATTTGACAGGCTATCATCTCACATTTCCTTCTGCTCAAAGTTACAAAATTGAAGTCACTTTTAAGAAAGCTATGAAATATGCAATTCTAATCATTTGTGTAATGCCCTATCCTTAGTTGACAGATGCAATTATATTTTACAGATGTTCTTTGAATAAAGATATTGCATTAAAAAAAAAAATGTTAAAAGTACTTTCACCAGCCACCCCCTCCTTTTCAACCCAAGAAGAAAGGGAATTTCCCCCCTTCCCTACCTCACCACCTGATCTTTTCTGAATCCATCACAATCATTTTATATCTGTCTTCCATCTACAATTTTTCTCTTTTTATCACTCTCTCTCTTCTCTCTCTCTTTCTCATACTCCTCCTCTATTTCTCTCTCTCTCTCTCACTCTTTCACTCAAGCATCTCAGAAGAAATGCTAAATATACAGACGCTTGTTTACAATGTGTTTACAATTACTTCTCCTCTTTTATACTTCTCTATTGCCAAGTCACCGTCAATAGGCCTCCGCACACGTTGGCGACGCTGTGACTCGCACTCACACGTGTAAGGCTAGACTCTGCGGTCGAGCACAGGGGCTGTCTTAAGTGGGCCGACGGACGCAAGGAAACGAAAGACCTTGGTGTTTGGCCGCAGACTCCAGACGCCTCGTTAAGAGGTGTCTTAGAGAGGCCACGGACAAGGCCGGCTGACATTTCGGGCAGATCTGCTTTCATCAGGCGCCAGGTGGGACAGAGGGCAGCGATCACATCGGAGGCATTATGGGGCATCGAACAAGGTGAACTTGATTTCTAAGCGTTTCAAATAGACGAGAGCCTTCAATGTGTGTCGGGTTGAATCTGCGGCTAAGGTCAGTGAATAAAACCAAGCTATTTAAAGAAGTTAGCAATTAAGACATCAATATATACATATCTAGTTTGATCAGTCAATTTTAACCCTCTCTGTCTCTCTAAGCCTTAAAATTTTTACTTCTTCCTTTCTATTTTCTGAAATGCACCCTTCTATATTTTAAGATTCTTGAACTCTAAAGTCTCAGTAATTTCATATCTTACTGAGATGAACAAATAAATACAGTCATTTAAGGGTACAATGACACAACAATATCAAATAGCAAAATGAATCCTACCCCTTTTATCTGTTTTGATGACACATTTTCTTTCTCCCCCCCCCCCTCTTTATCTAGTTATCTTACTCTATTTTTCCTCTTAATTTTCCATCTTCTTTAAACATCTCATTCTCTCATTTTTCCTTCTCTCTTTTTAAAAATGTCTTTAGCCCTTTTCCTTCAACCTTCTCCCCTGCCCCTTCTTCCATATTCCCTCTCTCTTTTCCTTCCCTCTTTTCCCCCTTTTCCCTCCCTCTTTTCCCCTTTTCCCTCCCCTCCTATTCTCTTTTCCCTTTCCCCCTTGTTCCCCATCTCCCTCTCCCCCTCCCTTTTTCTGTTCTTCCATTTCAAGTCCTCCTTTTCCCCTCCACCTTTCACCTTCTCCTTTCCCCCTTTTCCCTTGTTTCTCTTCCCTTTTCTACCTCCACTTTTTCCCTCCCTCCCCCTTTTCCCCTCTTTCTTACATCCTCCTCTAGACATAATTGAATCTTCACATTTTACAAAGAGTCTAGAAGTAAACCTGCACAGGTGCAGCAGCCTCCAGACAAAACAGGAATGCCTATGGATGTACAGAATTTTTCCCAACCTGTACAATGATCTTGACCCAGTTTGGGAGGCTGCCATTATCACTAAATAATTCCCTTCCCTTTCAATCAGCTATGGGTTGTATCTTTCACTGGGTAAGAAAAATACTCTCTCTCTCTCTCCTTTTTTTTCTCTCTCTCCTTCTTTCTCTCCTTCTTTCTCTCTCTCTCTCATTTCTCTCTCTCTCTCTCCTCATTTCTCTCTTTCTCTCTCTCCTTTCTCCCTCTCGCTCCTTCTTTCTCTCTTTCTCTCTCTCTCTCTCTGTCACTCGCGTTGATCATGGAGGCTCTTTACATATGATATGCTGTTGTTAAAGTAAGATTTTCCTCCCCTAAATATATATTCTTTTAATGACCAGGGCCCCGTCTTATAAAAGAGTTGCAATTGATTACAAATAATTTGCAATTGATATCAATTGCATCTCTGTACAAAGAGATAGGAGACTGGATTGATATCAATTGCAAATTATTTGTAATCAATCACACTCTTTTATAAGACGGGGCCCAGATATCTATCTGGAATTTTTCCACCTCTTATTTGGAAGTTTTCAGGGTTAAATATTTGTCTGCTCCTTCACTCATAAAGGACTTATATCTAGAAAAATAAGATAGATATTGACATGGTTACATATTTCTATCTTTCTCAATGTCTAAAAGATTATACAATCAACATTTAATTTTCCGACAGCCATAAGGGGCAATAACTCGTATCCTTTTACAACGAGTTGACACTCTTCTGGCTCTTAGCCGATGACTTAATAAAAAGGGTTTAGTAACATGTCAAAATACTGTTCAGGTTAGCTGTATCAGGATACCTGTCCAGAGTCTCTCATATATGACATAATCTTTGTCGTCCACAGGCCCATATTCATTGCACACATGCACAGCATATTGAAAAGCACGGATTAAACACTGCAAGGGGATTACCTCAACATGTTTCCATTACCTTTTCATTTTTTTTACATTTAAATTACAAAGCACAAATGCTGTAGAGAAGAAAAGAAAAAATAGGGGTGGTAAAAACGGTAAAAATACTTAAATCGTTGCAATATTATGAAACATTATTTGAGAATCCTTTCTGACATCTTTAAAAGTCTTCTGCATATCTTTACTCACTAATTTTGCATTTCAATTCTGTGGCCAGATTGCTGATGACACATTGATATTACTGCTACCGGGAAATGAACAATGCCAGAGGTAGAAATATTGAAATTGATGTTGATGAAGAAGGAAATGAAGAAGAGGAGATGAATTTTACTTGGATCATTTGTTTTCTCCTTCTCGGGCCAGGAGGGATGTCTGCTGCCATATCTCCCAGTGCCAGTCCCTCCCTGTCTCTTGCAACCATGAAGTGAGCAAACGACTACAATGAATACTTAAACAAAGACGTAAAGAGCCTGATCGGTTAGTCACGGACGGACATTTGACAAGTTTCAAAAGTTTGGAGGCCTGCAGAAATGAAGTAGTTAATTGAAGAGATTCATTGTGAAGGGCATCACTGAAGGAGTTGAAATGAATGAAATCAGATAAACATTTGGGTGCCATGGTTGCGCACTAAAATTGTAATCAATAAAATATTCACCGTCACGGACGGACGAAATGCCTACTCTTAAACCGATCAGGTTCTAAAACAAAACATGCATCACCAACTATATTTCTCCTTCTGGTTTAGCCAAATCTTTGTGACATATTTCCACCTTTTCTGTCACCATGAAAGCATGAAAGAGGAAGGTGATTCTTCCAGAGTGTGCTCAAGGAAATAATTGAAAAGCATATATCTTGTCTCTCTCTCTCTCCATTTCTCACTCCTTTCCACTTTCTTCCCTCTTCTCTTTTAATCAATTCTTCTGTCTGCCCTGCCTATGCTGTGACAATATTACCAAGTTTCTTGGCCAGCGGCTTCACTAGGTTGACGTCACGGTGTAGCATTAACAAGACTTAATCAAAGAAAAGCAGAGAATAGCCTGGACTGTTGACAAATAGGCCAGCATATCCCTGGGAAAACAGAGACTCAATATACTCCAAGCCCAAGGTAGGGAGCGGGTATACGCTTTCCTTCTATCTTTTTTAATTTTCATCTCTTCCTCTCTCATTTGCTGTAAATATCTCTCCTTCTCATTTTGTTAACCTCTTGTGCTCATAGATGCACAATCTCTTTTTTTCTCTAATAAGATTTATCTGTCTCTCTCTCTCTCTACCTCTCCATCTCTCTCATGCTATCTCTTTCTCTTTTGCTCTCTCTCTTTCTCTCTCTCTCTCTCCTTTCACCTCTTAAGTCTTTCTCTACTGTACACCTGGTTATCTTCTCTCTATATCCCGAAGGTGATAAAAATATATTTCCTTGTTTAATCCAAATGCCTTTCTTTGTTCCTATCCATTTTCTACATTTCTCCCCTCCTTCTTCCCCCCCCCTCTCTTTTTTGATCTCTCACTCTCTCTCTCTATCTCTCACACACACACACACACACACGTTCCATCTCTACTCTCTATCTCTCTCCCTCCTTATATTTCTCCTGTATACCTGCTTATCTCCTCTCTACATCCTGATGCAAGTACACATAGAAAACGCTGTTTAAAAGGTTGTTGAAAACATACAACCTGTTTAAACTTTAAACAAGCTGTTTTACAATATGAACTGTACAACTGGTTGTTCAGTTCATATTTTGTAAACAACTGTTTGCATTTTCAAACAGCATTTTCTCTGTGTAATATCACATTTCCTTCAGTTTATCCAATAATACCTTTCTCTTTTCCTATCCATTTTCCCCCTCTCTCTTTCTCTCTTTCTCTCTCTCTCTCTCTCTCTCTCTCTCTCTCTCTCTTTCTCTCACACACACACACACACATGCTTCCCCCATCCCCCCCCCCCCATCTCTCTATCTCCCTATATTTCCCCTGTACACCTGCTTATCTCCTTTCTATATCCTGATGCTGGTAATATCACATTTCCTTCTGTTTATTAAAAATAACTTTCTCTTTTCCTATCCACTTCCCACATTTCTCCTCTCTCTCTCTCTCTCTCTCTCTATCTCTAAGTGTAAAAAAAATTGTACGTTCACATCTACAGTAGACAGTCATTTAATATTGCATCTAAAATTTAATTTGTGCTGCACTGGAAGTGGACAGGAAAATCTAAATCTTTAAAGAAATATTAGAGTTTCCTGAACTAATGGATAATATTATGTAATGAAAGAAAATATTAAGTTCCAATCATCTTTTTCTCTCCCTCTCTATCCCCCTTTCTCTCTCTCTCTCACACACACACACACACACACACTATCATTCTTACTCTCTCTATCTCTCTCTACCTCTCTCTCTCTCTCTTTCTCCCCAAACAAAGTATGTTCACATCTTCAGTAGATAATAAGTCTGTTCATAGCCAGAAGGGCTTTAACTCATGTGTTTACATAAAGTAAACGCCCTTCTGCCTCTCAGCAATGATATTGCAACTTCTTGGGGATGCACTTAGAAGGGTCATGGAAAGATACAGCTGAGCAATCACACTTTTCTCTCTCCCTCCCTCTTTCTCTCCTTCCTTCTTTCATTCTCCCTCTTTCATTCCCTCCCTCCTTCACTCTTTTTCCCTCCCTCCCTCCCTCCCTCCCTCCCTCCCTCCCTCCCTCCCTCCCTCCCTCCCTCCCTCCCTCCCTCCCTCCCTCCCTCCCTCCCTCCCTCCCTCCCTCCCTCCCTCCCTCCCTCCCTCCCTCCCTCCCTCCCTCCCTCCCTCCCTCCCTCCCTCCCTCCCTCCCTCCCTCCCTCCCTCCCTCCCTCCCTCCCTCCCTCCCTCCCTCCCTCCCTCCCTCCCTCCCTCCCTCCCTCCCTCCCTCCCTCCCTCCCTCCCTCCCTCCCTCCCTCCCTCCCTCCCTCCCCGTGATTACATCAGTGTATCACACTTGTTTTCTTCCTATCTGGTGAGAGCTAGCTACCAATGTAAACAATTCAGTAATTACCTTGGAAGGCCGTAAGGATGAAATGTGCCCGCACATATACATTTACGTGTGGTTAAACCTATTGTCGTCACCAAGTTGTGCAAATCAAGCTTGATTTGTTATATTAAAGTACACTTGTACCTGTACAATCAGGGGGAGGTGTTCAGAAATACTTTGAATACATCTGTTGTTAATCAGTGAATAGCAAAATCAGATATTGGACAGTCTTGATTTTTCAAAAAGGTTGGTTTTTTTTCCTCTTCAAAAATCACTATTCTAGCGGCATTGTACAAAGCTTTGGTAAAAGGTAATAAGTTTCAAGCTCTTTGTTAAAACTGTGGTCTTTGGAATTTTCCATTTGAAAATACAAAAAACATACTATTAGTAAGATATATAGCAATATGATAAAAAAATCCTGATGAACAGAAAAACACATTTGTATATAAATGAAAATTTGAAATCCTTGCAATAGGCCTACCTCAGTTCAAATCTCAGATTTTATTGTGCACATATCATTTGTCAAGAAGATGTAATATATTAGATTTTTATATCAGATTAGATTAGATTAGATTAGATTAGATTAAATTAGATTTTTTTAAATACACCATCGAACTTATTTTTTTAATTAGTTTTTCAATAAAATTAAGTCTTTTATCTATTCTTCAATCAAATTCAATCTTAAGTGAAACAAATGTTACATATTACAAATAATATTTTTCACATGAAGCAGTAATTATCTCTCCATAAAATGCTAATTACATTTTCCAAAGTTGCACAGATAATATCTTCTCCATCACATCAGGTTAGAAACTGATATTTAAAAATTTCCCATGACTGACTGAGTAAAAAATTGATCAAGGATATGTCATTTTGAATTGTGTCAATAAACTCTAGATCAATTACACATACGATGGCCGTGGAAATAGCTTTTCATCATTTTGTTGTTGTTGTTCTTATCCTGTGTTAAACAGAAACACATTTGTTGTCAGATTTCATATTCAGAACAGCACTATATCACCAACCTGTACCACTCACTGTTGATTTCCTTTCAATTAACTGAAACCAACCACACAACCCACATATATATCATCTAACCCCAGCATATCAAATATTAAAACTGAAACACAAAAAGGCAGAAGACAATAGGAACTCATCTTCCAATTTTACTCAGCGCAAAATTATGATTCGGAGCAATTTCACTCATAATCCCACCAAAGCCAAATTAATTTTGACGATTGCAGAGAATGGAGAATGGAAAGGGATTATGTTATCTTAGCGAGGGGAGAGGTACGGATGGCGTGGATAGATTATTTGGTGCCTGGTTTTAATCACATCAGATAACAGGGCTGGTAATCATTTGGAAAAAAGTACAAACAGCTAGGTTGTAGGAGGTGAATGACCCAATGGATTGGTAAGAGAGCTACTAGAAATGAGGGGTGAAAAAGACGTAAGGACTCTACAAGAGTGGTTGCTATGTCTTGTTCAGCTACGAATGTAAAAATAGGGATTGCATTGATAACTGCCTTTATTTATGAGGATGACCTCTCTTTCTCTCTCTCTCTCTCTTTCTCTTCTCTCTCCTATTCTACTAAAGCATTGTACACTCATAGCTCTTTTTCCTTTCTTATGAAATATTACAAGATCTGGAACAATCTAATATGTCATTATAAAGTCAGGAATAAATTGTTGAAAGAAATCTAATGACTAAAAAATCTTCAGCATATTATACAAATACAACTGCCAAAGGGAATTCTTAGCATATCTACAAAAGTACCAATGCACTTCTGACCAATGAAAGGATTTTTTTTCTCCCCTCCGTCCCTCCCTCACTTACAGCTTTTCATATCATCTTCATTAACTCAATTAGAGACAATTATAATCTTTTGACTGCACAGTGATCACAGTATCTTAGTACACTCCTCTCTCTCTCTTTCTTTTCTTCTCTTCTCTTTCTTTCTTTTCTTCTCTTCTCTCTCTTTCTCTCTCCTCTCATCTACAGCATGTCCATCAAAACAGTATATAGCATCTTGGTTATTATCTGTAATATATCTTTTGAATGTAAAGTGATCAGGGACTCAAACCATTCCTCCTCCTTTTCTCTCTCTCTCTCTCTCTCTCTCTCTCTCAACATCTCCTTCTCTTCAGAGCTGAATACAGGCATACAGATGTTCCTCTCATCATGCCTGTTTCAGGTTTCCATAGCAACAAAATTCAAGGCTTGTTTACTACATCTTCATTTCTCTCTTCCAGCATCTATTCATGAGCTGAAATGCATTCGCCTCACAAATGATTTGTTGTCACCAGAATAACTCTCTCTCTAGTTGACCCGATTGAGTAAAGTCAAAATGTTTGTAATCTACACTTCACAAAATGCAGTCTACCAAAAAGGGACTGTTATATGCACACACAAAAATTAGGGGAAAATGTCCTGTTTGGTGGTATTGTGTAATTAATGTGGAATATTTGATTGAATAAATCAATGAATAAACTGATTTGGTCCAATAACAGAATAACCAAGTAACCTCATTCAGTAAAGTCAAGATGTTGGTAATCTACAATTTAAAAGATGTACAGTGTAGGCCTGCCCCCAAAATTGGATTGTCAAATACATGTATAAAAATATATGTATGTATTTAAGGAAAATTTCCCTATTGTATTTGTATTGTGTATGTAATATGGGGAAAAAATGACTGAAATTACCTTATGAAAAAAATAACTTCTTAATTAATTTAAAGGGGAATGAAACCCTGGGGAAAAATCCATTTTAATAAAAAGAGAGGATAGAGAGAATTAATTTTTAAAAAAGTTCCATCAAAATCGGTTAAGAAATGAGAAAGTTATGAAAGTTTGAAAAGTCTCAATTTACTTTCTATGGCGATCCTCAAATTGGCAATGTTGCTTCAAAATGGCAGGTTTAGTAGTACACTCTCAATATGTTTTGCACATAAAATTTCATATTTTCTCCATTATCTCTAAAAATAATGCTTGTCTTTTTGTGAACTCAACATATGTTGTGTCAAATACATTTCTCCATGATATATCTTGAGCTAAGGAGACATGCTGCACCTTGAGAGATAATGGGGAAAATATGAAATTTTATGTACAAAACATATTGAGAGTTGTCCTACTAAACCTGTCATTTTGAAGCAACATTGCCCATTTGAGGATCGCCATAGAAAGTAAATTGAGACTTTTCAAACTTTCATAACTTTCTCATTTCTTAGCCAATTTTGATGGAACTTTTTTTAAATTGCTTCTCTCTATCCTCTCATTTTTCCCCAGGGTTTCATTCCCCTTTAAAGATATATCCCACAGATATCAAATACCCGCCTTACCAATATATAGTGATATCTACATGTAGAATATAAGTCTTATTCAGACTTGAATGGAATTCCACACAAAAGAAAACAACATAATTTCCATTCATTAAAAAAAAATTATCCAAGCTAGTGCCTCTGATTTGATATGATGAAAATTATAACTTTCAGAAATACTGTAACTTATATTATATACTGAGAGTTCTCATCAAATCTCGTCCATCATTGTATAGCTAAAGAAATACAGTATTTGGAGCTAAAATTTTCACACATGAAAAGTGCTGCATTTCAGTCAGAACATACCATAATCAATTTTCATCCAGCTAAAACTCAGGGTTCAATTCTTTCAAACAACTGTTTAATGCATTTTTAAAAATTCTTCAGGAAACTTTTGTAAGGCAATATGAAAACCGTTTTAAAGATCCTTTTTCTTTTACACATGTATTGTAGGCTTGTGAAAGTGCATTGGAATACCATTAGGGTATTGTATAATGCATCACTATCTTATATACGAGACATAGTAGAGTTAACCTCATGCACTATCCAGTTTTCCCAGCAGTCTCCGTTCCCACGCTTCCACTCCAAAAATGCAAATTTCTGTCTCCTTCTCCTTTTCCACTCGTCTTCCTTTCTTGTCTGAAGTCCTCTCAATTTGCAGGGCTTAAACTTTCCCCAACCTGTCAGTCGAGTCGTCAGTCGGTGGCGCCAGGCTGCCGCGTCCCGCAGGTTCCTCGTCGCATGTGACCGTGCGGCGTAAACATCAAGCGATTCGTTACGCTGGAGAGCGTGACATAGAGAGGGAGGGTAGAAGAGGGTGCTACTCTTTTTCACAGGTTTCTGCTCAATGCAATAGAAGTAAAGTACTTTTGCATGTCAGCTAAGTTTCTTGCACAATTAAGCATTTATGTTTTTCTCTCAGTCTCTCTTTTTCTTTCCTTTTCCCCCATTTGATCTTATGCTTTCTTTCTCATTTTGTACTTTAACTGTTGTCTTTGTTTCTTTCCTTTTATCTCTTTTTAATCTATCTGTCAAGATCCCTTTCTTTAGCCCTCATACTATAACAAAAATATTTGATTTTTGTCCAGTGTGTTTACCTTTTTTATTCCTCATGAACTTGGTTTATTAATCCAACCTTTACTTAAAACCATAATGTCTAATCAGCCCCTACAAATCATTTCTGCTTCTTTGTTGTGATTTTCCTGAACAACGTTATACCCTTTTTGGAATATTCTAAACCAATTTTTTATAGCTTTATTTCTCTTCTTTCTTTCGTCTTTCCCCCCTCATTTTCTTTTTCCTTTAAAAAAAAAAGAAATCCACAACAAATAAGTGTGTGATGGCATAAAGGTTATCTGATTATCTATCCACTCATTTTAGTTCACCTTTTTCATTTCCTCTTGCAATGTTCTGTTTACTAGTCTTCCTCAATTCTTTCTTCAGTCCCATATATTAGAATGCAAGCAGGCAGGCAGGCAGGCATCTACCTATGTAGATATACAAACAGATGTCATCGCCCTACAAGGTGCATGTGTGATAGGCTATCTACCCTCTCAGTATAATTGCTTCTGCAACTCAAGTCAAGATGTCTGTTTGTGGCCTGTAGAGGGTCAGGTTATCGATCACACCCACCAAAACTTTTATTTCTACATTCTGAAAATCACTGCTATTTTTACCACAGAGTTCTTTATTTCAAAATAACTATTTCCTATAGTTTAATGTTAAGGGCCAGGTTACCACATGAACTATGTCAACAATTTTTTTAAAATTATTATGTAAATCACTGCTATTTTTACCTTACATGTAAAGTTCTTTGTTTACAAATACCTCTTTCCTATAGGTAGTTTAACCATACTCCAGAAAGTTTTGGACAGAACCTTACATTCATATGGTCAAGACTTGAATACCATGCAATGCCCCAAAATGGCTGGGACTTGAGCTTGGCACAAAGAAAGGAGCTAGTTATTTTGCTAGATTGTGTTCTAAGCCATTTCCTCAATTATTATCTTGACCAAAATAACTTCGGAACTGGACATGAAGGGTCCTCTTAAATCTATGCAAATAAAGACAAATATATACAGTTCATGACTCTCCATGTCGCTCGGGGCTTGGGGAGTGATCGGACTCATAACAAGCTTGTATCCAAGAGTTATTTGGGCAAGCATTAGTATTCTCACAGCATCATCACCTAAAAGTCAACAGGGAGATTCCTTGCTTGAGTGCCAGGGGTAGTTCCCTTTACCCACCCACTTGGGACTGCATCTTCTAGCAAATGTGATGCGCAACCCCTCACCACGAGACATACACACATTCATATGTAAGGCTTGCAGCACATGTATCATCCAATGGTTGTGCATCACATGATGTGGAAGGTGTCTGCTGTGGGAAGATGCCCATTGCATGGTGTGTGGATGTTGTTTTTGGTAATGGCAATGAGAGGATTCGAGGATTATCATTAAGGGATGAAGGAGGATAGCAACCTTGGAGCAATACTCTGATCCTCAGAGGATGGAAAGATGACCAAAGTGTGATTGGCAGTTTTAAAGAAGAAGATGAAATCACAAAAATACTGGAAGAAATACATAAATTGATAAGAGATGGTTGGAGAAAATAGAGAAAGCAATGATGGTTTAGATCAAAGTGATGATGATTATGATTATGATGATGATGATGAAGATGATTAAGATTCATTATTTTAATTTTGAAAGATTGTCTCTATTTGCAAATAATAACCCTGGATTTAGCTCATGCTGCTGATTACTGAAAGCAATTCTGATCAACTTAGCACTTTGTACAGGCATGAATAAATAAATTACAAAAAAGTGCAGTATTTCTGGTGCCTTTATTTTTCTCCCTTTCCTTTTTGGCAACAACAAATCTGCCTAACTTTTGTTTAACAGCTTGCATGCTGAGGATGATGAGGTGATCATTAATGTCTGCCTGGTTAGCCTAGCAGAGTCATGTAGTCTGTGTTGTGGTTTATCTTCTAACGCATCACTCTCTCATTACCAGAACGTCAGCCCCTCATCACAAAGTACAATCAGATCAAATCTCTGCTTTGTTCGTCTGTCTTTCTGTCCGTCCGTCTGTCTGTCTATCTGTCTGTCTGTCAATTTGTCTATCTGTCTGCATGTTGTATCGGTTCTGGCTTTGCATCTGACCCCTCTTCAGGGTGTTATGTTCTTTCTCCATTTCTCTCTCTCTCTCTCTCTCTCTCTCTCTCTCCATCTCTATCTATCTCACCCCTCTCTCTCTCTCTCTCTCTCTTTCTATCTATCTAGCTGCTTTATCTATGTCTTTTCTCTTTCTCTCTCTCTCTCTCTCATTCTCTATCTCCCTATCTCACCCCTCTCTCTTTCTATCAATCTAGCTGCTTTATATATATGTCTTTCCCACCCTTTCCCCTCTCTTTCTCTCTCTCTCATTCTCTCTCTCTCTATCTCACCCCCTCTCTCTATCTATCTAGCTGCTTTATCTATGTCTTTCCCCTCTTTCTCTCTCTCTCTCTCTCTCATTCTCTCTCCCCCTATCTATCTCACCCCTCTATCAGTCTAGCTGCTTTATGTCTTTCCCACCCTTTCCCCCTTCTCTCTTTTTCTCTCTCTTTCTCTCTCTCACTCTCTCTCTCTATCTCTATCTCTCTCTCTCTCTCTATCTTAACCCCTCTCTATCTAGCTGCTTTATCTATGTCTTTCCCACCCTTCCCCCCCCCCCTCTCTCTCTCTCTCTCTCTCCCCTCCATTCATTTTCTCTGTCCTCTCTTCTCCTCTTTTTCATGTTCCTTCTCCTAAAAACAAATTTTACACACCTGGCTATCTGGGCCTTTTATCTTCTTTTTGAACTTATCGTTTACTTTGGCTCCTTCATTTACAATTCTCACTATTTTCTTATTTGTCATGGATAATCTAATATTGTTTTTGCTTCATTCTAAAAATGTAAGATGAAAATGACATGATGTCATGGCCTTCTTTTTACTGATTGATCTCTTTTTCCATGTTATTTATGTCTCGTTTGCTGTCTTTCCTTCTTATCCATATCACATATAATACAGACGACAGGCCCGGAGAATCATTTATACAAAGAAAAACAATCAGGTGCTCCAATACAGTATTTACAGAAGTGATTCAACTTACAGTAAACACTAGAGGGGGCTATTACACTTTTGCATTCACTGCTTTATTGATGTGCCAATAATGCACAAGCCTGAATGCAATCATAGTGAAATGATACCCCCAAAATATGACACTGAACAGAGTCCCTTTCTATGTACTCATGACAGGAATACACTTCAGAAGCAGAAGGCAATATGAGGGAGAAAAAAAAGGACAAAAAAATGGTGAAGATTAGATGAGATATGATTCCTAATGACAGACTTACCTCTAATTTGGTCTTGTACTTTTTCTTCTCCTTCTTACTCTTCTTCTCTTTATCCTTGTTCTTATCATCCTTCTTGTCATCCTTTTTATCATCTTTCTTGTCATCTTTCCTGGAACATTAAAAGTGAAAAAAAATAAAGTTCAAATTATGCTGCTCAGCAATACAAAAAAGCCTGTTAATAAGCCTGATCGGTTAAGAGTAGGCAATTTGTTCATCCATGACAATGAATACTCTATGGATTCTAATTTTATTAGACGACCATGGCAACCAAATTTTATCAGATTTCAACTCCTTCAGTGATGCCCTTCACAATGAAATTAAATACTTATTTTCCACAGGCCTTCAAACTTTCAAAATTTGTCTAATGTCTGTCCTTGACTAACCGATCAGGCTCCGATTCACTTCACAGTGTACCTCAGAATTACCTTTAATTTGCAATATTTCATTCATACATTTTTCATATTCTTTTAAAGAATACAAGTTCAGAAGAAAAAAAAGATTTGTACCATTAATGCATAGATCATAATGTATTCATATTTGTGAATGGCCTTATTTCTCTACACAACCTCGTGAAACTCCTCATGACATCTAATAAATAATCAAATAATACAAATTCTTCCACATCACTGCTCCCTTGTTTGCTCAACACACATTCACACTTAAAAAACACCAACAAAATCACTCATAAGATCTGGGGGCTTTTCATATTATTCTGAATACTTTTGAGCAGTTTTGACTCAAATTTACTTCACCTTTGGCATTCCTTAGCAATCCTGAAGTAATACATTTTTGGGGTTTAGTTTGGTTTGGTCACTTTCAAGCATCCTGTACATTGTATAATCTAACTGCAATCTGATTTTAGATGTTTCATATCATCAGATATAAAAATTTGAATATGAAATATCTTTCTAATATCGCCTTCTACGACTAACAGTTGTAAATGGCCTACAATACAGTATAATTTTTATTTAAATGTTCACCATTAGGAACCTCATTTAGGAAAGTTTTACTTGCTCACATTTTATATAGATATTGCAATTTCTTTATAAATTAGATAGCAGTGGGGTCGAAAAGGGTGTGGTAGACATTATACATGTACATGTAGCTCTATGAAGAGCAGGGGTAGATCCAGCATTTTGAAAAAGGAGGGCCCAATTCCAAAAATATTCTGACAAGCAAAAAAAAGGGTCATCACATTTCTGGGGTGTTAACTTGAAGACAAAAAAATTCTCTGACAACCACAAAAGAAGGTAGATCAGGTAAAAGAAGGGTAGAGACATCCATAACGTACCCACTCCCCTCTGGATCCGGCCGATTGTACACCAAAAACACAAGGATATAGATAATCCAATTAAAATTTATCATGAGAATGGGACCAGGCAATGTAACAATACCACAGCCAGGAAAACTCTATAAACACCAATGCTCTAATATTGACAAAGATAAACTCTTATCCAAGACACAAAGCCATTGTCAGCCATTGTGTCAACGAAGCACCAATGTTAATGGTTACGACAAATATCGAAAGAAATCTCGGTTCTTCTCACAGAGGAGCGCTGTGTATACACTTCATCGTGTTTGTTCGCAAAGATACTCTGGTTAAATGTGGAAGATAACAACGATTTATGGGCTCTGTGTTATTGAAGTGAGAAAAGCATGCATAAAATATGTTACATTCACTCTATATCTGCATTTAATTAAGGATGTTACCTTGATATATATTTTTTAATGTAGCCGTAGTTCTCTTTTATCAAAGGATGGCATGTCCGTCGTATTCAGGTGTTACACAACAATTATCAAACACCTTCCCAGAATTTCACAACCAAGTATTTACAGCTCAAATTTGAATAATGTTATCTGTGCCAAATGTAAGGCTGAAATTTAGGAAAATATCCATGCAAGTTTTCACTGATGTAAATATGTGAGGGATTAACACAGCAGCAAAAAGTAGGCCAACAATTCTGAAATGGGATTTTTTTTTTACAGAGTAACATTTCAGCTGAAAAGTGGTTCAGACTCCACCTAGATTTTATTTTGTATTAAACATTTATGAATTAGGAAAAGCGAAAAGGTACCATTCAAATTATTGTCTCATGAAATTATATTTATAATACATCATTGTAAACTTACAAGAATTAGAAAAGTAGAGCATGACTCTAAATTAGTGTTCATTCATATTAATCATATTTATCCTCAAACCCACAATACCAAACTAATCTTGCTCATAGAATATTATCGAGGACACATGTACATGTATAGCACTGTGTGGGACCGTACATGCTCACAGGTTAGGAGAGCCATAGCTCTAAAAATATCTTTAAAGGGGATCAATAGCAAAACAAAATTGTAATTCATATATGCTGGTCACAATTCTATTTTTATTGTGATTAAAAATCAATTTCATTCTTTAAGACCCCGTTACCATTAATTTTTCAAGCACAAACTAATTTTACTTGCACATGGACAAAACACTATACTAGAATCCTCGTCATGGCCTATTGATTGAAGGTAAAATATACTCCAATGACCACTAAAGGAGAGAGAGCAGTAAATGACTTATTGATTAAAGTTACATTGCAATACAATTCCCAGTGGTCAGTTTTATGGCATTTTGTGATGTCATAATGTATTAATGCAGATGGGTTTTAAAGGCTACAAGAGCTCTCGAGCTTGGCCACCAATCTGTCACCCATATGTTACAGTAAATTCAGTAGCATGTACCAAGGAGTATAACTCCTTGCATGTACATGGGATGTGCAATATTGCTTGGTACAAAACATGTAAAGTGCATATATCCTTATTTATGACATGAAAACCCCTTTGAATTAAGCATTGAAGAATTTTCATACACCATTAATCCAAAATTAAAGTTGATTTGATCTTAGGTGTTATTAATATCATTTAAAAATCAACTTCTTGTGAATTTCTTGATAATTATTTGAATAATCAGTTGCTTTTCAGATTATGCAAATCCTTTTCTTTCTTTTTTTAATAGAATCAAGCTTCTGGATCAATATACAATATACAGGATGTGTAGCACATTATTTTGAATTTGTATTCGGCTTTTGCTTGCTGCTCTCTGAGATATAAATCACAATAAAATATTGTAAAATTGTGCTGAAATCAATCAACTTCAGGCATTGTAAAAATATAACTTAGGTAGCTTAGCGAAACGTAATGGCGCGTACAGACGCAAGAAAGACGTAAAGAGCAAAATTGCTAGCTTTATCTGTGCATCTAAAATTAAAATCAGACATATCTGACTAAAAGTTTTCTTATCATTTTGCTTTAAAATTTTAATAGAGTTAAATGCTAATTCTACATCCTAATATTTTAGTTCTGCCTCTATATTATAGAATAAAATCATGACTTTGAATAATTTTGTCATAGGTATGCATCTTTCCCACGTTTTGACGTGCCATCACATTTCGCTAAGCTAGCTTACTAAAATAATTATTTGGCAAAACTTTTGTGTTTTTCTACACTGCATGTCTAGCTTCGAGACATAGTTTTCTCATTTGAACTAATGTAATACACTTGACATTCAAGGGTGTGCATGGCCTACATGGTACATCAAATTAATCATTACAATTTTAATAAACACATGAATGCCTGTTCTAATTTAACATCTTGGCTTCAATTAACTGCACGATTAAATATTAACTTACAAATTACCCCTCTCTCTCTCTCTCTCTCTCTCTCTCTCTCTCTCTCTCTCTCTCTTTCTCTCTCTTGCTTCTTTTTCTGTCTTTCTCACACACATTTCATCTCCTTTACAACACCATCATTCTATACGCTATCCTCTTTCTCTTATCGATATTCTCTTCACCATCTTTTCATCTCCTTAGCTTCCTGCTCTGATCTTCCTTTCTTGCTTCTTTCCTATCCTTCATATCCTTTATAATCTCCTGTCTGAATGCATGCACCTCTTCAGATTCGAGTCCTTTACTATATACCTGAAGGTCAATATCAATCTCAAGGTGCCGTAAATCAAGACCATTTCTAAGTCCTAAAACACCACCTGTTCATTTCCCTAAACCCTCATCCTCCTCATGCTCCCCTCATCTCCACCTCTCTTCCCCTTTCTATCCCTCCCACTCCTCCGCATCCATTACACGTTTGCATCCACGCTCCATTTCGGCACATCTTATGTATCTTCCTGCACAGCTGTCCCCCCTTCTCACCCCATTCTCTATGCGCAGAGTGCATGCGACTCTAACACGTCCAATTTCATTTCATTGGCCCCACATTAGCGCTTCTTGGCGAGTTCAGCACAACGTTCTATCTGGGTAAAGTAAACATACCCCAACGGGGATGAGCGTGAGTGATACATCACTGTGTTTTCACTGAGATACACTTCATGAATATTAGTCACATCTGAGGATTCAGCATTGTTACTCATAAAGAAATACCAAAACTATATGAGATGAGGAATGTGCAGTAAAAGTCAATAACTTTTTGCCAGTTATTTTATCAAGCATTGCTCCATACTATTGAATCAATGTTGGTCAAATTTTGAATTTTTTTGTTGTATTCTAATAGAATAATGTAGAAATATCAGAGAGAAGTAATGACACACTGTGCATGTATAACACTGTTAAAGATAAAGCTGAGTTCTGGTCATGCGATTACATTGGGAAAGAAACTGTCTGGAAGCAATTGGGAAGGTTGATCATGTCCAAATAAGGATTGGTGTATACTGTGAGGTTTTAGATTCATCAAAATGGTAAGAAATCAACCCAAACTCGCTCGAAAGCACATGCACCACACAGAAAAATGGGTATATGGGACTGCACACAGATGTGGCTTGAATGACGGCCCGAACACTTCAGCTATTTTTAGTCATATTTTTTAAATATAAGGGCATTTGAAGAGAAAACCTTAACAGGGGACATTTCTACTATGATGTTCTTCCAAACTGACACAAAAGGAAAAAGAAAGCTCACAAATTATTTTTCACCTTTCCCAGAACTCAACCTTCCCTTTAACAATTTAGATAAAGTAGAGAATGAAATGAGTTGTACAGTCCAAGAAAGGTAAAACTTCAAGATCTGTACTTACTTACTTGACTGTATACATGTATAAAATACATTAAGTTATAATACATTGCATGAATTATTAATAGTTATATGTTTTGACATCTCTACATCACTTCTTTACCCTTTCATTATAACACCCCCCCCCCCCCCCACCCAATTTTTGTTTTCTTTCTTTTTCTTTTTGAAATTAACATTTCAAATGAACAAAAAAGTGTTCAGGCTCTTCTGATGGGCACAAAACAAAATGCTCCTAGTATAAAAAGACAATGGTCATTTTTGCAGAAAATACTAAAAGATGTAAAAAGAGAGTTTGTGCATACAGACTACCAAACAGGTCTGTGACCTGTACCCCAAACCACCATCCCAGAGGGGCAATACTGCACCCCGCCTTGGCATATGGAGTACCTCCCATCCAAAACATCCCCTTCCCATGGAAATTGCATTACCCCTTCCTAAGATCAATGCTTAAAATCAGCAGCCTCCTCCCACATATTTATTACCCCTTGCTCTAGAACTTGATATCCCAGATGAATTGGCCTGCTAAGGCAGCAAGAAGGTCATTAACTCATATACCTGAACACAGGGTTAATGGCCTTCATGCTCTCAAGAGTTGAATTCTAGGGGATGCTGCCCAAGGTCAAGTATTGGCCAGACATCAAATGAGATTGGAGCTGAACTTGGAAAGGAACTTTACACCAACTTTCAACAAATTAAAGTTTAAAGAAGACTATCCACTAGCAGTGGGGGAAAATAAGCTCTGAAGGAAAGGCAAGTTTGGAAAATCTAGTACTATATTATAAGTTTGTTACAATCATTTCTAACTTATTTTCTATCAATACATTTTTTCATTTCGGTAAGCAATTTCACCTGTAACATTTTAATCAAATGTAGCTTCCATAAAATTTAAGAAACTGCAGTTTCAAATGCAATCTACAATTCCAATAAATGTAAACTATTTTTGGAATATCAATTTGTAGGGGATCATGCTCAATGTAATGAAGGTACATTCTATGTCAATGTTAGGCTAGCTGCAATTCAATTATTTAACTGCATGACTTGTGGTTTTGCAGTGTGTAAAACATGTTTGATCAGATCAGTGAATTTAATGAAAAAACTTCCTCTGTCATGACCTTTTTTTCTCATCTCTGTCTTCACTCCATTCTATTCTTCACATCATCCTTTTTTTTCTCTCTCTCTTATCTGAGCCCCCTCCTTAATTTACAAGGTCAAAGGGGAGGGTGGGGGACAAGTGTGGACAGCATCTCACGGAGATCATGCACATCCTCAGATAACAAGTCTTAATGAAAGACCTTCCCCCATCAAGACCTTCCTTCATCATCCATCCTTCACCACCCTCCATCTTCACTCCTTCCCATCTTCTTCTCCCCCTCCTTCTCCTTATTCTTATATCAGCCCCCTCTTCACCCATGGTTTGTAAAGTCAAAGGGGGATGGAGGGAAGAATGTGGACAGTATCTTATGGATATCACACATTCAGAAAACTATTAATTTCTTCTATTTCCTTAATCAATACCTCCCTCCTTTATTCTTCCATCTTTCCTCCATCTTCTCTGCCCTCTCCTTAGTTTACATAAGAAGGTAGATCAAGGAGAAGGAGGACAGGTGTGCACAGTATCTCATGGATGTCAAACATTCAGAAAACCATTCTTTATTTCTTCTATTTCCTGATCAATATCTCCCTCCTTTAATATTCTTCCATCTTCCCTCCATCTTCTCTGTCCCCTTCTTAGTTTACAGAAGAAGGTAGGTCAAGGAGAAGGGGGACAAGAGAGGGCAGTATTTCAAGGATATCACACATTTAGGAGGAGACGAAGGGCCTGGTTCAAGTTTGATCACCTGTAAAGCCGAGGAAATGGGGCGCAAATTAAACTTTCATCCACCTCGATTCTCTGTAGATAATCAGGTGTATATATACTCAGCTTGAGTCTGAGCTCTTCCATTAGTAAATACAGCGTGCCCAAGGCAGGAGATCGATGAGAAGAGTTGACACCCATTTGCAAATGGAACATTTTAACACATTCACCATGTAGGCCTCCATGTACATAACAATATATTTAACAATATCAGAATTCACAAAACACATTACAAACATCTCTTGCAAACATCAAGAATAATTGACTTAATTAAATTCTAAAAGTGGCAGTTAGTTGGTAAAAGTTGAAGTTTTTCCATCTTTGTTGGAAATTTCCAGTTCTTCATTGTGTTGTACATGTATATTGCAATGATCTACCTGTTTAAATACTGCACATTAACGTACATATCAGCTACGTTCATACGGGACTTGTGGTTTCAAAACTTTAAGTTAGCGAAAATTTAAGTTCACGAAACAACGACTCCCTAAACAACGACGAGGGTCCACACAGGCCTGAACAACAATGATTGTTGTTCTGAGATTACAAATCTAGAGATCGTAGTTTAACATGAACATACATGTAGTGGTCATCGTTAACAACAAGTCTGCTAAATTTATTCTGTCCACACTGTCCATAACTACGAGGGAGGACCCCCGCTGCTTGTGGTTTCGGCATTAACTACAAGCTCGTTTGTGGTTCTGGAACTACAAGTAAACTTAGTTTCGAAACTACAAGTCAGTTCATACGGTCTGAAACTACAAGATAACTTTAAGTTTTGAAACTAGAAACAAAACTGAATAGCTCTCTCCGTGTGAACCTGACTATTGATTCTTCATTCGTAACCACATTTGTTTTTATTCCTATACCCATCTGTTAACCTCATGATCATAAAATATATAAAAATCATATGATTGATATCTTTCCTGTTTCCAAAATAACTACAATGTTGGATATTAAATAAGAGCTCTAATACATCGCATCATTTGCCTACTGCAAAACAAGTCATTAACTCTTGGTAGCATCTTCATGTTGTTGAATGTCCTTTTGCTTTTAGCTTTAATTTCAAAGATAGACCTACGACTATGTTTGCCTCTTTTCCTAGCTCCTCTGCACTACATGTACATGTACATCTATTGCTGAATTCCTTTTATTTTCCTACTTCCAATACCCTTCTCTATATATCCTTCCCTGATGTATCAAACTGTTATTCCTATACATTTATATTGCAATGTTATAAATGTCATAAGGCTAGAGTTTTTACTTCTCCAGTCCATGCACTTTGTCAAAGAGCTCCCCAGTGAACTATTAGATGTCATTCCCCTTCTATCTGGAAGAGAGATGTCATGTCTCTGGGATCTAACCATAGTATTAAACATGAGTATCATCCTCACAGGCACAATAAAGGCCCACAAAAATAGAAAACTCAGACATTCCAAAACTTACGTGCCAAAAGTCTTGAATTTTCCATCATCAACTTTAAAGATAAAGTTGAGTTCTGGTCATGAGATTGAATTGTGAAAAAAAAACTGTCTCAAAGCAATTGGGAAAGGTTGATTATATAGCAAATAAGAAGTGGTGTATGCTGTAAGGTTTTGGAATCACCAAAATAATAAGAAATTGACTCAATCCTGCTGAGAGTCACATGCACTGCACACAGAAATGTGTATATGGGGCTACACACAAATGTTCGGCCCGAACATGTCAGTTGTTTCTTGCCATATTTTGAATGTGAGAGCATTTGAAGAGCACTCCTTATCAGAGGACATTTCTACTATATCTTCCAAACTGACATAAAAAGAATGAGAAAGCTCACAAATTATGTTTTACCTTTCCCAGAACTCAAGCTTCCCTTTAAAGGCATTGATTAACTTTGCCCAGGATTGAAAAAAAAAAATCACTGTTCCAGCTAATGCTGTAATCATAATTGCAAACCTTTAGCTCAGACAGGAAGCGCCTGAGTTTTATAAGCTGATCGGTCGTTTATATATCAAGATATTTATGATTGAACATTGATGTCGGGATAGAGTACCACCGAACCCTAAAGAACTCTTACGGTTGGCATACCTCGCTCTATCACAGAATACCGTACGGGCTGGAAACCCGCTCTGAAATCGGCAAGCGCTGGTGCTTGGCTTTTGTGACTGCAGCGCAGCGAAGAAGCCGAGCGACTTGCGCTAGCGATTGATCGCGATTTTCTCTTCTTTAGGATAGTAAACGGGTTCCATTTTCTCTCATACTTTCACATATCCTTAATTATATATGTAGTTAGAGGCTGCACACAATTCACTGGCATTTGAGCTGATTTTACAATTTTTCACAAAGTTAATCAATCACTTTAACATATGAAAAACTCGTTTCCCCCCCCCCTCCCCCCTCTAAGAACATCATTATACTGCTTTGTAACAGTTCTCTCCCCCAACCATAAAAACACCAAAAAATGTATTAAGAAAGATGAAATTTTATGTCTTTCATATTTGGAGATAAAGAAATTTGTGAGGGCAAAGCTCAGAATAAACCCACAATATCCTCAACTATATGTACATATGTACTATATCAAAATTCTCACACCCTAAACTCAGTATACTGTGCCTTTTCTCATGTTAGCAATTCCATCTAACCCCTTCCCTTCCCTTCCCCAACCTACCATACACAATCAGATGTGGAAAAAAAATAATATGTCTTTCATATTTGGAGTGGCAGGGGGAACGGGAGAGGGCAACGACCTGGATAAAAATGGAGATTGAAGCCAGGCTCAGAGGAGTGTGGGGTATTATGAATATCTTTACTATCTGGGGATACAATATTATGAGGGACAGACAGGTTACTGAGTGACAATATATAAGCCCACCATACACTATACGATCGGTCTATGATCCAATTTTGAAAGAAAACGTTATAGCATTAGATATGAACAGTTAAACACATAAAATATGTTTGACTGAGGTTTTGAATAGTTACATAGATAATAAAATCGAAATTACAGCCTATTACGAGCCTTCTAGTCAGGGAAAAGGCCAAATCAGCTCCAAATCGTAGTGACGTCAGAGCAGTCCTGTGATTGTCTACGATTTTAAAGTGATTTGGCCCTTATTCCCGATTCAAGGCTGACATCGCACCAAATTCCTATGTTGAGTATTCATATTATTGTTCAGAAGCTGAATCAGGTAGCTTTCACTTGTTAAAATGCCTATATTTAATGCTATTGCGATTTATTTCTAAAATTGGATCATAGTTGATCGTATAGTGTGCGGTGGGCTTTAGATGTAGGCCTATGCAAGATAAAGTTTGATAGAACTATTCCTCTGCAATCATATACAGAAGCAGCCTAGTCTGCAAGCACTGACCCTAATTTGACACTGGATCAGAAAAATCATTGTCTTGAGAGAAGCCTAAACCAGCTACTGACTGGTTGTGTCAATATAAGAGCAGCTATAGTACATGGCCTATGGTAGTCCTATAGTGCAGACTCCCGGGGGGGTCTGTCCTCATTGCAAGGGGGGTATCAGGCGTGACCAGAGACTCGCCAAAAGCACCCTAAACAAGTATTAACGTGATGCAAAAAATACACCCTAAATAAGTATCATTACGTGTAATTTGCTACCCTAAGTAAGTAATCATTTTTTGTAAACCCCTAAGCAAGTAATAACCAGTTTTTCCTACCCCTAAGCAAATAACAACAATTTTTTATACCCTAAGCAAGTAAAAACATTTTACTTTCCTTGCATGAGGCCCTTGATCAGGCAGTCTAAATAATTTGTAAATTCTTTTTCCGGTATTTATTACAAATGGGAAATCAATTTAAAGTGGAATAAACAAGCTTTCGATTATACCAATATTAATTATGAATGTAAAATACCAAGAGAAATATTGGCCCTCAAAGTTCAGTTGCCGAACTTATTTTGAGGGGTTTATTTTAAATAAGCAACATATATTTGCACATGTGGGACTTGTCAAAACTCTCTCGTCATGCGTACGTAGCACTGCTGAGAACGGGTTGAGAACCGGCAATTAATTCACCAATTTCATCTATGGAAGATGTCAGTGAGGCATAGGATAAGTAATAATGAAACACTTCACGAAAAAGTATACCAAGTATTTTATGTAAACTTACCACGACCACGACAAGAATTCGCTCCAAGGTCCAGGGCCCGATGTTTTTTTGTTTTTTGTTTTTGTTTTTTTGTTGTTGTTTGTTTGACGTATGGCCTGGGGATCGGGCTAACTCGGCACTAGGGCGAACTCGGCACTACGAGGCGACTGTGTTTCAAGAGTTAAGTCCACGCTAACACCGTCTCAACACAAGTACTTTGCGATCAATTCAACTCTGTGCGCGATTTCCCCCCAAGGCCGAGTTCGCCCTAGTGCCGAGTTAGCCCGCGAATAATGATCCAGTTTATGTTGATTTATGCAAAACAGGCTATGACGTCAGCTTCAGCTAAAAATGGTGATTTTAACTTGTTTTAGTGTTGAATGACCCTAAGTACGTAAGTTGATTTTTTATGACCCTAAATGCGTAAATCATCACTTTGAAAAAGATACCCTTTTTCTTGATTTTTGGTGATTTTGAGACCCTATTCACGTTACATACGTAACGTGCCCGATCTTGAAAAACAACCCTTTTTACGTGATTTTTTGGTCGTGCCTGATACCCCCCTTGCAATGAGGACTCTCTTTTACGACGGACCAGCGTTTGTGCCAAACTAGGAGCAGCCCACAATGGTCCTTACAGAAAAATGTAGGCCAATTAATTCAGCTCATATTAGAGGGAGAGGACAAAATGGTATGAAAGAAATATGCAACTCCAAAAAGACCTGTTTGCAAATTTATGTATTAAAATTCATGACTGCTTCTTCTCCAAGAGCCTAGTGAATTTAGGTACAGAAAATAATCATATTTTTCTGAAGAAGACAACCTTGTGTAACATGGGAAAAATATATCCATAGATATAATGCAGAAATATTAATTGGAATCTATATCAATACATCTATGCCCATGATGAATAAAAAATGGTCCCTTTCTGGAAAGTGTGAAAATATACTCTTAGGAAAATCTGCATACATGTACATTGTACTTGGTGTTACAAAAAAACAGTAGACACTTTTGATCGTTAATCACTAAAAAATAATACCTCGTATCAATTTGAGGTGTTTACATTGTAAGTTTGAAGGATAAAGGATGTAAAATCTATTGAGATCAAGTTTTATAAAAATTTCTCTGAATACTTTTCTTTAAATATTTCTCTGAATATTCAATTTTCACTTATTGAAAAATCAAGGCCACAAAATCTGTGTGGATCAGTAATTAATTCAGAACACAATTGCCATTGTGTGTCGCAGTTGTCATTTCCGCCAAACTTTTGCTGTCTAGTGTGACTCTGGGTTAAAAAAGGTTTTCTGGAATTTCAGCTGTAACACACAATGGCAAATGTTGTATTCTGAATTAATTACTGATACTCACAGATTTTATGACCTTGATTTTTTTAAAAAGTGAAAAATCTAATTAAATATTCAGAGTAATATTTAAAGGAAAGTATTCAGAGAAATTTCATAAAACTTGCTCCCAAAAAATTTTACATCCTTCAACTTTACAATGGTAAAACCTCAGTCTGATACAAAGTATACTTTTTGAGTTATTAACGATAAAAAAATGTCCACCTTTTTTTTCAAACACCATGTATCTCATGCCTGAACACCTTTTCAAAATGTAGGCTGCTATAATAACATATTTCTTCGACTTTCTTTATATCCAGTGTTATCAGCTACGGTAGAATCGATTCATTTGATGTTTTTCTTGTCTGGTTTAGCTGCACTTTTAGAAACACACCTTACTATGTCAAACACGCTTCACCTTTATCCTAGGGTCAGGCATGTGCGAGATTAAACAAGAGTGTCAATACTTTGCCAACTTTTGACACGCATTCCAACAAGTTGTTGGTGTTGCGATACGGTCACATTATCCACTTGATCAAACATTGCAGCTCTTCATAGGCATTAAACCATGCAGTCGGCAAAATAAATGGAGACAAAAACAACAAAAAAACGATCAAACATCAAAGTCTCCCCTTCTATATAGCATACCTCATAAAGTTCAAATTTGGGTTATAATCATAATTCTCTAGTTCCAAGTAATGGCATTTTAATAGTGAGCTTTATGTTTACCCATAGCTTTGTCTTGTAAATAACAATCTCGGTCACATTATAAGTATAATGAATTTAACATACATTTGGAAATTTATCTACATGTAACTGTAACTGTAAACTTTGCCTTTGCCATTCTTAAAGTATTGCAACATCAGTGGCAACTGGCAAGTATGCATGAATAAAATTGACATACATGTAAAAAAAAAAGTCCAATTTCGAGCATGGATTCTTGACATGCTGTTATACTTTTTTTTTATTAATGGAAAGAAGATCTACACTGCTATTGGTAGTCCAAGGAGTTATAGTTCTGAGTTATGGCATTATAGCTAACTTTGCATTTGCAGCATAGTTAAACAAGACCTTATTATAAACTTTATGAGAAAATAGTTAAATTTGTCAATATGAGCATGGATTCTTGAGATGTTGTTATACTTTTTGTCTATCAACAAAACACTGAAAAGATTTACAGAGACATCGCTTTGGCCAACATCATGTGACAACGATGACAGACACATCGGAGGTATTACCTGGAGGAGTTTGACAAAGGGAGCATGGGTGAGTGACAGACAATACCCTGGAGCAGAAAAGAATTACCTCAAGTTCAGATGAGAGAAAATATGTTGTACAGTTTGATAAAAACGTATACCTATACGATAGGTAATTACATTTTTTGTATAAAATATTGTAAAATAAAATATCGTATAGCAAAATGGATACTCGATGAAGAATCAGGGTCCACTTCTTGAGTGAACATCGTATCGTACAAAACTTGTATAACTGGGCAGGCTTATTGTTGCGAGCTAAATGACTGGCCAGCTACCCTCAACCAATACCACAGGCATAATCTGACACTAAAACACGGTGTAGAGTGACCTCCGTAAAGCTATTTTATTTATACATTATGTTTCTTTATACAAAACTTTTCTTACATGTGTATGTCCCTTTACTTATAAGCTATCATATGATGATTCTTTTTATGTTATACAAATTCTGTATCAAATTTTCTCTGGTCTAAACAGGAATAGTCTCTGACAAGGGCTCGCCTGAAGCTTCGAAGATCCTACAATTAAAGCCAACCTATTTATGAACTTAAATTAGGCTCTTTTACAGACTAACACTATGAAAAGCTTGTTTTATAAATACACAAACCCTCACAGATAGCAGTCCAAAAATGTAACAAACCAACTAGGACTGAATTTTTGAAAAACACAGGCCTAAATTTAAAGGGATTCGGTAGCTTTGTGGAGGCTTGATTTAATAAATTGTTGAATTTTGATATCTGTCGTGTATAATGATGTTCAGAAGGATAAATAAATAGCCAGGCAGAAAGGTTTTCAAATAAATAATGCTATTATTAAGATATCTATGACTGAATACTCCCATTTACGAAAGCGTATGGTCTTAACGCTTTAGTCTAACACTGAGTCTATGGGGGAAAATGAGTCAGGCATTTCCAGTCACTTGCATATGTTTACTTTTGTGAAGCACATGATGATTTTGGAGTGCTTTTTTTCCTGGGCTTCATTTCTACACCATATTACATACACTGATAGCATGTAAGGCCAGGCAGCTCAGATTTTATCAAGCCTCTACAAAGTTACCAAACACTTTAACACCCTATATCCCTCTATAACATACTCTGCCTCTCTGAAACAGGGGAGGGGCACATTAACACACAATGTAGGCTTCAGTCATCAGCCACCTGGGTTGGATTCCAACCCAGTCTTTGGCTCAACAGGCAGACGCTCTAAAGACTGAGTCAACTCGCCTCCAGTCAAACTCCGCCCTGGTATTTAGTGGATTTGAATCAAAGAAGAAAAATGAGAGAAACGGATCAGTGAAGGTTTGAGCAAAATCTGATTTAAAAAAAATTAAGAAAGTTATGAATTTTTTAAATTGTAAGCAATCAAACACAAATTGGGAAACTCTTGCGAGCTCCTCTCCCATTTGCCTTGTACCAAAAAAATTATTAATTTCCATTTTCTTGGTCTTTGATGAAGGGATAGACTTGTTTCATACAGGCTTTGTTCAAAAACATATGAGCAAAGATTAAGAATACATTTAAGGTCCATGTATGATTGAATATTTTCTTTAGAGAAAATGGAAATTAATAATTTTTGGGGTACAGGGCAAATGGGAGAGGAGCTCGCAAGATATGGAGTTGCCAATTTGTTTTTGATTGATAACAACTTCAAAAATTCATCACTTTCTTATTCTTTACAGGATTTTGCTCAAACCTTCACTGATCAATTTCCTTAATTTTTCTGCTTCTTATAAAACCAAGATGATATCAGGGTGGACTTTCCCTTTAAAGCCATGAATATGTATGATTTGATGTACATGTAGGTATGCTAACAGCCAGCAGGGTATAAAGTATGTGATCAATAACCTTCTGGCTATGGGTAGATAATATAAGCTTCAATTCATTCTAATCCCTTAAAAAACAAAAGGTGAGCAACTAGAATATTAATTGGCACAAAGCAAACAAATCAGTCATCCAATCAAACTTGGCAACTTCAATTTCTTTTGAGGATCAGGCAAGTAGAAAACGGTAAATTCTGATTTGTAAGAACAAACTGGGAATATTAACACTACTCCATATGGTGAACTGAGAGCCAGAAGGGTGTTAGCTGTATGTAAACTGATGGAGTTAATGCCTTTCTGACTATCAAGTTCTGTTTATATGTAGTATGTGTTGTCAGAGATTCATATGCCTAATTTCTAAAATATGCACATACACTATAGGTTTGTTCTAGTAATCCAAAAATATAAGATAATGCCCAGAACTGGGCAGCATTCAAATAAGTTATTTGTGAATATAAGAGTGTTTTGTTGTCTTGAAGGTCACCAAAGGAGAGCAGGCTAATTAACAATGAGGATTTCCGCTCCAGAAGAACAGGTAACGGAGGATGACAATAGGCATGAGGAGGTGAAAGGAGGTCCGAAGGTACACAAAGAAGGTGGAATAAGACGAAAGCAATCAATACAACAATACATGAGAAGATTGGTTTGGGGCGAACAGGTGTCAAGTCTTGTACTGCTGTAGGGGGGTCTTTGGTCTGTGAGACATGTAACTCTTTCGCACTCCTGTGGCATATGACCAGTGTACGCACAATTGCTTTTTCATGAAATAGATGTAAGGGGGTATGCAATGCAAAATGGTGTACATGTATTATGTTCGGTCATAAAATGAAGTAACATCAGAACAACATTACACTGAAATGAATGCAATATGTAACAACAGCAAATGTAATCATACCAAATGTTTGATACAATATCTCTGCTTATGTTCTGCAAAACAAATGTCATGCATATTCTGTATTTTTTATGTTTATGAAATGATAAGTGATGAATAATGAAAACGTAGTGGACATATGTCAACACTGCATTTACATTCATGTACAGAGAGGAGAAAAGGAATAAAATTATGGTTGATAATGAATACATTTTAACAGATTTTTATTTGACAGTTTCTTGATGGTGTTGATGGCTGTTAAAGTGAATGAGCAAAAGAATGTCCAAGTTCAAAATATAGCTCCCCATATAACTGTAATAATATGCCTGCATGGAGCTGTATTACCATGTTAGGTGCATTCATTTTCACCCTTAATAAAAATTAATCACTCTAAAAATATGAGTTTTGAATTTGGAATATAATCATGCTCCTTTAATCAAAAGATATGGTATTTCTAACCTGAATTCTTTTATTTCATATAAAATTAATGTAGCTATTACTCCTTTTTTATAAATTGTTTTCCAATTCTTTAATAACAGAAATACTTTCATTATGCTCGAAAAGACCATTGATGAACGCACAGGGAGAACGTTAGATACACAAATCATCAGGCAGTAGTAAATAAGGCAAATTGGCAATCTCTGCTGAATGACAAAGATAATTGTCAAGACATTCGACTCGAAGTCATCAATCAATTTACGATGTCTCCCAAGAAAGGACGGGATTATAAATTATCTCTAAGATGGAGTAGTTTGAGTCTACAGATGGCTCAAATTACATCCACGATCTAAACCATGCTAAATGGAATCTGACAACATTTAGTTTAGTAGAAAAAACAAATAATGAATTTGCTACATTTGAGGTACTATTGAACATTTTGACAGGGTCAGAGGTTTTTTTTCAATTTCACTTAGACTGTAAGAAAAAAAGACAGGGCTTCTGCAAAGATTGTTAAAAATTCAAAATACTAGTCACAGTTCACATCAATTCAGGTAAAAGTGTTTGCAAATTGAAGATATCTGAATGTTGTTTTTAGGTTGCGATAACATACCTCTTAGCAACAAAACTTGATAAATTGGGTTTCAGGGAAACAAAATTATTGCTCTTATTGATATTTCAGAACAAGTCTTCAATGAAAAACCCCTTAAAAACACGAAAAGAGAGGGGTCTGCATATATAGCCTACGGGAATGAGAGGATTCGGTAGTCGACGGGTTAAAGGCTTATTGTATACTATTGACATGCATTTTCACTTTCAAAAACATTCAGATGTTACCTTGATGTACTCTCCAACTTTTACATCTATGCAAAGCTAATAATCATTATTTTAAAAAAACTGGGGATTTTCAAGTCTGTCTGCAAATTCTAATGAGGATTAATGAAACAACATGACTCAATGTGAATAACATACATTGTATGTTCCTCATGATCTATGTTGCACTCTAGAAGGGTAGATAACATTGCCATCTGCTACAACATATCTGCTTTCTCCGGAATATCTCATGTGTTCCAGAAAGCCTGGAGGGAAAATATCGCCGGCTCAGGCCCTAATTTCATACCTTTCACCAACTCTATGCCAGGGATGCAAATTCATATTAATCCAATCATTGGATACTCATTTGGAAGGCTGCTTCAATGGCGGTGCTGAACATGTTAATCCCTTTAAGAACCCACTTATAGGGTCTCAGTTTTATTAACCCTTCCAGCCTGCGGGGGAAAGGGGTATATGAGTGTATCTTTGGTACTCTCCTTTCTTACTCTCTGTATATGCTCTAGGCAATGACTGTATGGGGTAAACGCACAAGTCCAGTGATCCTTAGTCTTCCCTTCCAAACCTCCTTCTCTAAGGGATATTCATTAGTGGAACAAGAACCAAATGTTGAGATACATGTATATTTGCACTTTTGCAGGAGTTCCTTTTTGTCCTAAAATGCTTTCGCCAGCTTCCCAAATTGCCAAAGATGTACCCAAATGAGTCAACCAAAGCTCTTATAAACAGAAGTCCTTGGTTTCTAAATAACTTGGGGTCAGTAAGCTAAATGAAGACATCACTTGATTAGACTGAATTGTCCCAGATTACTCTCCCCGTCCTTTCATACAATTGAAGATTTTATGGATGAATTGCACACATTTGCATTTTATAACTCTAATTATACAGTGCCCTCTGGATCAAACATTCAAAGGCATGCTTGTATTAATGTGTTTAAAAGCTTAGACTCTTGTACGTGTACATGTAATATGCATTAGAATAATATGGATAATAATTCATAAGCCCTTATTAGGAGTGCAGTTGAGACAGTATGTACGACCATTACTGGCCTGGCTTCCCGGCCAAGTTGGAATTTTCCCAGTCAATAAATATAAGACAGCAGTATTAGAGGAGAAAAGTAAAAAAAAGGAAAGTGTGAATGTGATCGACAGAAGTTTTTAGTAGCAACTGCCAGTTAAAAAAAAAAAAAAGGTGGTCTGAAAAGCATATCAATTCCATGATGATTTTGAGCTGAGGTATAAAAGAGTCTGCAAGATGTGATTCTAAGACTACACAACAAACATTTGTCATCAATGAAAGCCAGTGACTAACACCCTGGATATTGTGCTCATTTTAATTGTGCAATCATTTGTGCATACACGTGTGGACAAAAAAAAAAAGAAATTTGGCGTGAATGTTGTACCCTTATGAGGATTTGCAATCTGCATACTAATGAGATACATGAGAGTGAAATACTGGATGTGTGCTAGTCATCTTTATAAAGATGTATCACTTAAAAATGAGTCAAGATGCATTTAACTTGAAATCAATTCACAGTGATTGCCAAACAAGTGACAATTTCATTATTCTCCTTGATTTCTTGTTTGTCTGGTTTTTGCACTCAGTGAAATCACTATATTTTCACATGCCTTTTGAGTTACATTGTAAAATACATCTTAAAGATAAAGTTGAGTTCTGGTCATGAGATTGAATTGTGAAAGAAACTGTCTCAAAGCAGTTGGGAAAGGTTGATTATATACATGTAGCATATAAAAATTGGTGTATCCTGTACGGTTTTGGAATCACCAAAATGATAAGAAATTGACTCAATCCTGTTGTGAGTCACATGCACTGCACACAGAAATGTGTATATGGGGCTACACACAAATGTTCGGCCTGAACATTTCAGCTGTTTCTTGTCATATTTTGAATGTGAGAACGTTTGAAGAGCAATCCTTTTCAGGGGACAATTCTACTATGATAATCTTTCAAACTAACATAAAAAGAATGAGAAAGCTCACAAACTATTTTTTGACCTTTCCCAGAACTCAAGCTTCCCTTTAAAGACAAATGTCTGTCTATTGAAGAATAAACATATTAACAGGGAATAATTTCACTACTAAAATTTGAATAGCAAATTCAGTCAGCAAAACAAATACTTTGTTTTAATAAAATTCTACACAGTTCAATGTAGCAAACTGCTACACATCTGTAAATTTGGGTAGCAATCCTACCCAAAATGCATAGCAAATTGCTATGCTATACCAGGTGTGTGTAAATTATTCCCTGCATATGAGCATTAATCATAATTTTTTTTACTTGAATATAACCTTGGACATGAAAAGTTACTGATTAGCTACATGTATAAGATGACATTCTACATCATCAGGGGCATATCATGTAATCAAGGGCATTTTGTTGTTCCCTAAACTGTCATGATTTTAGGCGTTCCAATAGGCCTACACAGAACCAAGCGTACTTCCAAAAAATAAATAAACTACAGTATAGCCTACTTCCTGCATGCAGAAGAGGTCACATTTTAGAACAAAGTTTGGTACAAACTTTTGCATTCTTTCATACATAAAAGAGTCGACCAATAAATTTTTATGAGGGTATTAAATTGATGCATCTATTTGCAGTGGTTCAGCAAATGGGCAATAATAATCATATCACCAACACCTCCCATTTAACGAGTGGTTTGTCAGAGTTCAGTGGACCCAGCAATAGTAATACTAGGGCCCTACACATGCAGAACAGTTTGTAAGATTAAAAGAGACTAGTTTTGAAATGCAATCAGAAGATGCAGAAAATTAGAGAAGTTTCAAAATTGATATGATTTTCTGTACTGTAGTTAAAGTAAATTTCTCTGCAGAAACGTAATTTTCTACAATCAGATCTTATGGGATGTATACATTATATTCCATAACTTACTTAAAAATAAAGCTGTATCATGTTATATTTACTGTATGTAAGAAGCCTATAGGCTTTTACCTTTCATGCTATTACAGGTATTACTAAGATTTTCAGCACCTCTACAATGTAAGAAAATCCTAACCAAATACCCCGGTAGACCGACATCCCATAAGATTGATTGTCAGTCTCTTGGGCTGTCAGTGTTGTGGGCTGTAGTGATTCTTAACAAGGTATAGGCCTACATGTAGCCTAGATAATTGTGGATCCCTAAAACCATCTCTAGTAGGTCACATACATTAGAATATTCCTCTGTATGATACCCATCATATGCTCTCAGAGGAGGCACATATCAGAACTTTCCATCAGAAGTTTCCATTTCAATGCATAATCCTAAATATGTTGCTTTGTCCTGAATTCAAGGCACACTCCATGCACACATTAAAAACTACCCTACCCTACGAAAACATGCCCTGAAGTCCAGCAGTTATCACAGAATCTCATCTCAATATCCCAACTAAATTGATACATGCTACATGTAGGCATCCCACAAGAAGATTTTAAATTCATCTCGCGTATGCAATATTTCTGATTTCGGTGGCTCCGGGAGTGCAGCGAGGGAACACGAGGCAGCCAGATTACGCTTCCATTTTTACCACCCACCGGACATAAAATCATCTCAATTTGGAGGTTCCTAAATTGGGGTCAGAGAAAGAAATTCCGTTGGGTTCAGGCGCAAGTGGTTGTTCAAGGCATGTTCATACTTACAAACTGTGGCATAAGTAGGGCCTTTATTACCTTTTGAGAGCTGTTTACTCTGAATTAGCAAAAATAATGATCATTAATGCATGCTGAGTAACTACATGTACTGTACATGTATGCTAAACACCAGAAAGGGAGCATATTGTAATGAGAAGCTCCCAACACTCTATCATTAAATTCAAAAGTTTGGGGAATCAAAAGAAATTCAGTATGAACCCCTCCCCCCCCTCCCCCTCCCCAATATGTACAGTGTACATGTACATTTGATGCCTGTGACCATTTTTAAAGAGAAACCTCAAAAGTGTTTAAAAAGAGTGTCTTTCTGGTATTTTTCATAAATTTGAATATATTCAGGTTATATCTAATACTAGAGCAACCAATACAAAATTGATCATGTTCAATTATTGCAAATTACATAAATATAGTAAAGTTCTTAAATGGAGTATCCTTGTTATTAGACAGCTTAATACACTGACACAGATTCATCATGATAAATTGCACTTAATTGTCATCTAGATCCTTGTTAACACAAACTGAGAATGATTTAAAACTACATGTACATGAACAAAATACGATATGATCCATAACAGCATTTGCTCTGGGCTTTGTTTCTGCAAAATGTGAATTTATAATGTACATGTAGGCCTAGGGATTTTAAGATAAAGGTTTAGGTTTAAACCTGAATATGAAGTTAGAAATTTGATTAATGTTAGAAATTGGCCTTAGAGCAATTATCGTTGGGATCATATGCATACAATCCTAATATAATCAGGCCTATACACCAGTGAGAACATGCCCCTCCCCCTCCCCTTCACTCTACAGGAGCTTATAGCCTAAAGGCTAAGTTCACATGTGTTTTTTAAGATGAATGGATAACACCAATCTACTGTGCTGCAGTGACCTTAAATGACCTGCCATTTCAGCTGAAATCCTCCAAGTCAAGTTATGCAGGGTGCAAGGTCTTTGAATACTTTCATGGAAAGTATTCAAAGACCTTGTTTTCAAAGGGAGGTGACTTTTCACTTGAAGCTGGATGAATTTACACAACTTGTACAACTGTTATTACACAGGGGTAACAAGAAACTAAAGGCTTTTGAAAAGAGGGAGGGCAAATTCCCTAAGAGTGTGAATTTTTGGTACTTTGGAACACTACAACAAGTCTCTAATTAACATGTAGTTTAGACTTAAAACTTAGTACTGTAGGCAAGCTTGAGAAATTATTTTTCACCTTTCCCAAAACTCAACATTCTCTTTAACCCCAACCAAAGAAAGTTTTCTGTATCAAGTCCCTGATTAAAATATGCATACAATATCTGTTAATTCTTGGACAATTGTTTTCTGGTATATTTGTACTTTTATTATTCAAAGATAATTAAAGTTTGGTTAATTGTGAAAAACAAATTGAAACAGAATACAGTGAAAGTTGCACTAAATCTAAAGAAATGCAAAGATATCTCACAAAGGAATCTGAAAAAAAGTTGTAATTGCTGACGATTCATGAAATAAAGTGTTGTTTCCAACTTTAAATTACTACATAACAGTTACATTCGAGCAACCCCTGAGGCTCACAAAAAAACAATAATTATGAACTGAACCAAATATTATTAACTTTTTTTGAGAGAGTCACAGCTGAAAGAAAGAAAAAAAAAAAGGATAGCACTGGAAACTCTACATCATGCAGTGTGGTAAGAGTTCAAACTTCAAGGAAAGTTATGACCATCATGACAACCAGAAATAAAGTGAAGAAACAAAATCAACAGGAAATTTGAAACAGTACAAGCCTGATTCTCAGTGCATCCCCCGAGTCTCCTCAACTTGTCCAGTCATTGATGCAATTAATCTTCACTAAACATGGGTTAGCAAACACCGATGGTATTACTTTAAAGGTACAGTCCTGTCTAACCAGAAACTTTCGTGCGCATAAATTTAATGTTCGCAAATTTTCTGAGGGGTTCAGACTCGTGGACGTTTCATGTTGTGAAATCAGTGAATTACGACTACTGCAATACTGAATTTTTGCATTGTGCTGAAGTTTCTTGATGTGAAAATGGCTGTCGTGTACAAATTTGTGGAAGTCTCATGTCACAAACGTTATTGGTTTCACAGTAGTGTCATTCAGTAGCACAAGTTTCTAACCTGATTTTGCTTATAATTTCAAAAGTTCAAATATGGATTCAAACTCAAAGAATAAATTGTATTCTGAGTCTCCATTTTTTCCTCTTTATACATAGAAGAGCATGTTTTCAACTTTCCAAGTGATTTACAGTATGTTCTGTGTGGAGTATATAATGGAAAATTATCTATTTATTACATATAAATAATTTTCAATACATGTACATTACATGTAGACCTTTGCAATATATACTTTCTCCATTAACTACATGTACATGTTATGTATCTACAATTCAAGGTGAATTCTCATTGTTTTCTATTTTTATCAGGGTTACCAGGAACAGACCTGGCAGTTTGTATTCCGGATATATCCTGCAGTCACATACAATGAACATAATGACATCAACACATATATCTAACTTCAAAATCATTGTTATTCATGAGATAATACCATTAGCAGAACATTTTCAGAAAAGTGAAAGTGAAATAGTGATTGCATATTATGTTTTGGTAGTTAACAGAGGATAGTCCTATTTTTGTTTTTTATTCTTATTTTTCTAATTCAATGTGCGCAATGCCCATGTTTCAGTTTGCACTAGATCTGAACAACTACATGTAAGTAACTTAAAAGTGACAATTTATCAATGAATAATCTACTGCTTATAGGCTCTTGACCTTGACATAATCTCACATGCCTAATGTGACAATAACTTTACAGTAATTTTAATAAATGTCAATCTTATCAGTACTTGTAAAAAGTCATGATGGTTTGACTGCCCAAGAGGCAGTGTTATTTTCATTTGTTTGCGCATTGCAGGCAAACAAAAAAATGGGTTAGTAATCGTAGCATCCTGATCACGTGGACAATTTACTCTGCAAAACTTTGTCAGGTTGTCAGACCATATTGAAGTTTTCCTATGAATGCCTGGACAGGTTGAAGAGCCATTGAAATGCCATGTCATGTAGCACCATTACCAGAGCTCTAATTATCACTTCTCTACCTCCGGGCTCTCCAGGATTTGTAAAAATCTTGTCGCTAGGTTCGGACACATCTGCGGTGGCTTCCCTGCCCCATTACTTCCTAATTTACTCACAACGACTTCCAGATGAAGGAGTTAGTCCATTAAGATATTGGGATCTGAACAAGATTAGGCCAGTGAACTTCCAAGTCAGGGTGACAGCTACTGGCCCTGGCTTTCAAAGTCAACCTAAGTTATGTTTTTGACTGATCTGAAGTTCCAAAACTGCTTGTAATATCTCCTCACTCTGGGCAACCAACACTAGAGAGCAAGTTAACCAACTAACCAGAAAATATTAACATCTCTAGGCCTACAATACATTACATTTGTATTTTCAAAAGGAGGACAGGATTTGAAATATTTGATTTCATTGCTGTCCAGTCAAATACTATTTTTCCTTTCACTGTTGTAATTTTAAAGTTCTGATGTATTTATACTTGACAAATAAAATCATATCAAATCAAATCAAATTTGTGTTCAAGTCTGTTTCTTAACAATTTCCAATCGAATGGTTCACCTTGCTACTCAAAGAATTAAGCTTTAAAGAAGTACACATGTATACAGTGTATTCAACTAGTATGTACATCCACAATCTCAATCCTACAAAACAGAATCCAGCTTCCTATTGCAAAACAGAGAAAATTAAGGCTTATTTCAGCTACATTTACTTATCTATTTTAGGAAAGTTTGCAAAATACTAATACATGTAAAGTGACTAAAGTCTGGGTAATAATAATCAAAGAGAACAGTATATAATACTGGTGAGGCTACCTTTGGAAAGAAGACATATCATTATTATCATCTGAAAAGTCATCTTGAGCTCAGAAGTACCCTTAGCTTTCATCAAGCATTCAGGGGTGAAATTCCAATGAGTAAGAATTTCTTTTCACATTACTTTATTTCATTCTCTGGTGAAAAGATTGCCTCGAAAAGACAGCAGACATCTGTAAGTATAAAATATACATGTAACTGCTGTTTTGCAAGATTTTAAAATCATCCTTATTAGAACAGTTTTAGTAATGAGAAAGCAATTTCTGGTTTATATTTATGATTTCCCCCAGATTTCATCAGCATTACCCCTCAAGCTACCACTTATTCAAGCCTCTCTTTTCCTTCTGATATTACCCCAGTCCAAGATTGCACCAAACCAATCCGACTCCAAGGAATTCAATTTCAATTGATCTGGTTTGCAGTAGAGAAGGACTTACAATTACACAGAAGATCTTATGACATGTGTCCTCGTGAAGAATCTACATGTACAGCTGATGTATTTCTGAGAGGAATTTTCATTAAATTATGATATGATGTATCTGATAAATTGCTCTTTTCTTCCCCTTTCACATTTGAAAAGTAATGCAGTAGCATAGTCTTATAACAGTCCTATAATGAAGTCTGAACTGTAATTACAATTCATTGTAGCACGTAATGTCAGGTACCCAGCAGACTTACTTGGAACTGGTGATGAAATTACCTAAATATGATACTGTACGGTAATCACTAATTCCTCCTGCAAGCCTTGATTAACATGAAGACTAATGAAAATTCAAGTTTCTAATCAATATAAAATATAACAGCCACAAATAATTTATTGACCTTCAGCTTGTGCGACATTAGGGTAACATTCATATCATTCTACTCACTTGTTAATCCAACATTCTAATGATTCTGATGGGGGGGGGGGGGAGCAAGACAAGGAATGTCTCAAACAAGCATATGAGCTGTACATAAATTGAATATTTTTACTTTCCTCCAATTTATAAGCATTCAATTTGCACAGAGTAGCTTCAAATGAATATACATGTACATAATTTGAGTGATTTTAAGATCTTTATGTGTTCCATTACATTTCATTGATACCCAAATGCAACACCAACAGTCTCCATTTCACAAATAATGCATATTTACTCCATATACTCTATATTACATACATGTACATGTATGCGAACATATGTTGGGAAAACAAGAGCAAATTCAAGGCCCTAGCTTTAAACCGAACATGCCACGATGGCTCTTCCTCCTCCTTAAGACAGAGATGACTCATCTCTAAGACCAATGCTCTTCATTACCAAGCACATTTTGTGCTCCATTTTTTTTTTTTTTTTTTTTTGCTTCATTCCTCTTCACCTTCTTCATGTCAGGCTTGGGTCAACCTTGCCCAAGCATGGGGAAACTTGAGATCCAATTTAAGATTCATTGAATGCAGTCAGAGGTGGACAGCCATACATTGACATGAATTATGAACGCTTGCAACGAGCAACAAGAAACATTATTTGTTGGAGATGGAAATGCTCTTTAAAAAATTATGATTTTCATTTTAGCCTTCGTAAACATAAATACAGTCACAATTTACAGTGTACACATGTCATTATTCAAAATTATCTTTTAATTTCATTGGTTTAAAGTCAAATTTTCTTACTCTCCCTCCCTCATTCAATCACTCTCTCTCTCCCTCCCTCTCTCTCTCTCTCTCCCTCTCTTTCTCTCTCTCCCTCTCTCTCTATCTATCTATCTATCTATCCACTTATCTATCTGCTGCAGCTACCTGATTTTCCTTTTTGACAATTGAAATTAACTTTTTTCATTAATTAGTATTACAATGCTTAACCCGATAAGGAAAGTCCAGTTGCATTGTACTTTCAATAAGATTATAATCCAAAAGAAATGCCTTGTTCATATTTTTTTCATTTCATCATTCTTGAAAGAAAATACAAATTTCATAATCAATTTTACTATTTTAACAACATAAACATTGACATTTCGTATTATACAAATTTCAATTCTAGTGGAACAAATAGTCTGGGTAAATTTTTTATGCAATTTATGATTCATCTATCTTCTTTCACTTGAACTGAACTCTGATCACTTCTTTTTCTTTCTTTTTTTTTTTCTATGAATTTGGAGGGAGTAATTGTCAATTAAATGTATGGGAATTCGAGTGCGAGGTTATCTCCAATAACCTCGCATAAGTGTGAGTGGGGAATTCATTCACTCCTGCAGGTGTTTAGTGTAAATCTCTTTTTACTCTCTACAACATACATATATCCATCAGTATCACCACCACCACAAACCACAACCCAATAATATTAATACATAGTAACCCCCTGCCCCCCCCCCCCCACCACACAACCTGTCAACCACCATAATTTGTCTGTACATGTAACAATTGTTTCAATTGACACGATTTCAGATATTTTTACTGATTCATTTCATTTAATAAACTAAATACATGTGCCATAGTGTAAGGACAAGGTTAAGCATTTTTTTTTAATGTCAAGGAGTTCAATTTAATTCATTTTCAATACCAAATTATTATTTCTTATTCTAGACTCGGATCTATTGGATGACCAACACTAACAGGCCAGACCCCTCTTTCGGTCTCTGCGTTCTGATTCACACCACTCTGTTTTCAAATTTGAGAAAAAATTAATAAATTACCTTCTGTCCAAGCTCCAACGTCTCTCAAAAGAAAGCGGCATTTTGCTTGAAATTTCCTTTTCAATCCGCTGTGCAAATGGCCTTTGTTCAATAAAATCCAGCAGCGTTTTAGAACACTGTAATGAATGTCATTCGGTCAGGCACATAAAACCAGCACTACGCTCACCACCCCTATACAGCCCCTGCAGCTGCGGGCCAAGGGTCCATTCAAGGCACTGCCCCGCCGCCGCCCAACTCGAGAAAAGATGCTAGATCGATGAAAGGGCTCAAAACACAGGACGGCCAGTATCCAATAAAGCAAAATATGAAACCTGCAAACCGAATCACTGCTTAAATATGAAATATTTCCGTAGTTTGATATCAGATGTCTCCATCTTTGACTTCTGGCTGGCTACAGAGTAGCACGTGGGGAAAACAAGGTGGTTTACAAGACATAAACAAGCAGACGAACCGCCTCAAATCATCTCTTTGCTAACCATGTAGCGAAGTCATATCGACGCATCCATTGTTCCGAGAGGGTGAAGTCATTCACCTCTACTCGAGCGTAGCTTTTCACTTTATTGATCTTCTGAGCTGATGGTCGCAATCGAAACGCAGATGACGCTATATCTAATTCATGACGAGCATTTCATTTTTTGACATTTTTTTTCCTCTTCAACTTCACTTTATTTTGTAGTCATGATGATTGCAAGCCTATGATGAGGACAGGGGTGGTCATGTTTGCCCCCGGGGTTCGTCCACCCAAAATGAAAAAAAAAATTAAGGACAGAAAATTGTGTGAGGGAGATAGAATAATGATAAAGATGATGATGATGACTGTGAAGATGATGATGATGATGCTGTGACTGCTGCAGATGCTGCCAATGATAATAATAATAATAATATACTTATTTCTATAGTGCTTTTGATTATTAACAATACAAGGTGCTTTAAATACAAAAACAATAACAAAATCAATATTAGTAAATACAAAAATGTGACCCATCTCTGCTTCCTAGGGGGTCCCAAACCTCTCATTCAAAATATTGTATCACTATTTCACTGTATTGTTATTTTGTATGATTTGAATAAATAAATTTAATTTGTACTTGAACAAGGTAAGGTACATGGGAGAGGGACTGTCTAGAGTGAGAAACAGACCGTACAAAATGGATTTCAACTTAAATATATTGGTGTTGTCTTGTAGAACCATCAATTCAAAATTATGTAATTTTATTACTTGTGCAATTAGTTATCTTTAATAGAATCTTTGAAAGAATAAAATAAAGCACTTAGACAATATTGCATGATGTGAAAATAAGAGAAATAAAAGATAAAAAAGTATGCAACATCGCATTATACAAGGCTTGTCACTCACTGAAACTTTGGATCGCCCCTTTGGGTAACAATCTACTGATTTTGACTTTTTGATGACCCAGATTAACAATTAAGTAGTTCAGTACAAATTTTGGTTAATGTTTCTCATTTTGCATTTTCTACATGTAAAAACTTGAATGCTATTTTTGATTGTTGCTATAGTAAGTATCTGTTTTTTAAGACTCACTGGCCTGAATTCACTAGTAAGGAGGTTTAATTTAACCCATGGTTTAAATCATGCTTTAATCTCCACTATGGACTAAAATTAGCATAAATAAGTGTATTATTGCCATTGTTTACATTGCCCATTGGCCATCAGCATTCTACTCTTTTGTGAATTCAGACCATTTGTGTTGTCGGTTCCATGACATTTGCTCCTGTGACAATTGCTCTGGTCTAACTTCGCCAGGTTAATCCTAAACCTAAACCTAACCCTAACCCTAACCCTAATCCTAATCTTCACATTGTCCTGAACAAAAAACCAAATCATGACCTTAACCTTTGACCTTTCGAGATATGGACGGTGGAGCAAATGTCGTAGGAGAAAATGTCTTGTCACCGTTTTATCTCCTCTATTTCACTATGTCTTTCTATCTCTCTCTTCACATCTTTCTTCTCTTCCTTTACTCTGCTCTTCTATCTTCTATCTGTAGTCACTGTTTCCTAATAGCTTAAAAATCATGTGAAAAGGAAAATAATAATATTGGATGTTTTATATAGCACTCATCCACCAGGAAAGGTGTTCAAGATGCTCCAATATTACCCTGATTCTGGCTAGGCCACCAATTTTGGCCCTCACAGCATTCAGGGAATCTTTCCTGCCAGTACCCATTTAACAAATGGAGTGGCACAAAATGTAGATTAAATAAAACAAAAACTTTCACTAAAATGTATCACCTGTCAGGCAACCGCAAAAAGAACAGGACGATTGTGAATTTCATAACATGAGTGAATCTTTTATTGGACGATACCATTGCAACACACAGCGATAAACAGGATACAAAAATACGTAGTGTTTACACAATGTGCTGAACACACAAACAACAAGGACAATTTTAATGACGACATTGACGATGATAAAGACAATCATGAGCTTACTCCTAACCTGTCATGCTTCGTTATAAAGCGGTTTGTGTAAAATCGTGACAAAAAGAAATCTACATTTTGAAAAAACCTGAATCATACTCGATATTTCAACAAACAAAAACGGCTTCCTGGACCTGACTAAAAGGTAGACAACATGAAGACCTGTATTTACTAAATATCCAAGCCCATCAGTTTTAATGTACTTGGACATTAAAATGCCCACTGAATTCCAATATTCGGCAATCACAAAACAATGTGCCAAATACTATCCCCTTTCCCTCCCATGTTAAAATTTACACCGACCATTCCAACAGGTAAATTTTCATGTTTTGACATCTTCGTCGTAGTTTTGTACACAGAGAGAGAGGTAATGTAAGGTACACATAGTGTATGTACATGTCAACAACAATATACAGATTGTCATTGTTTATACAATGTACGCTACCATTTCAACATTCTAAAGCGAGTAAACATTCTTAGAATTGTCCGTAGTGCAGAGATAGCCAAGTTATGGACAACAGACACAAATCTACCTAAATGAAAGTCAATAATTCTTTGTACATTTGATACATGAATACACATTATGTTATCTCACTTCTCTCCCTCAGAACTAACCAGTTATTCCTATGCTATCCAGAGACACAACCTTTCTAAGGTAAAATGATCATATAGGCATATCTCCCACGCTATAGTTCTACATAAACAATGATTATGCAATTTTGGTTTGATATCATTATATATACTTTAATTTCTAGTACATAGACACAACCTACACTATGGCACAGATGAAATTTTTTATTTTTTTTTTTTTCCTTTTACAAAAGAAAAGATTTGTACGTATTTCATAACATTAGCTACCACGTGTACATGTGCTTACATACTGAGTGAAATCAATTAAGCTTCAACATACAGTTATTCTAAAACGAAATCTGTCATCACACCGATTTAAAAAGAACAAAAAAAAGGAATATCCGATGCTCAAACGATCAGGTGCCTATCCAAAGTATAAATCGCGAGATGGTAGCTCCATGTACATGTATAATCTGCAGCATTCTGCTCAGGGGGTGTTCACTCCACATCAAAATGTGTACCCATGAATGCTCTGAAATCCACAGAAAGGGGGTACTTTTTTTTTTAGGCTACTCTGCATTTATTTTGCAGACAGTGGCAAGTCTAGACTTAGGGATAATTTTGTGACCATGTCTGAAATATCCAAAATCAAAGGGGTGTGTTAGGGAAGCAGATTTTCAAGCCTCCTCCCGTATCAAAAGTCTCCTGGAAAATACTACATTAGGAGTGTTTTACAAGATACATTTTCCTTGTTTTTTGGTGTTAAATCAGGGGAGGGAAAGGGGGTGCAATGATAAATATCTTGTTTTTTGTTAAATGGGGAGTCATTTTGAAATCCTGGAACAGTCATTTGTTTCACCTTTTCGATACAGAGAGAACACCCCTGGCATTCTGCTCTATCAAGCTAACCATGATGAAAAAGGAGGAAAATAAAATGAGCGTGTGATTAAAGGTTGTTCCTTCACGAAGCCATACAAAGGAATGCCTTTCTGATCCTGAATACAGACAGCAAATCAAGTCAAACCTTTGTATTTTCCCCCAACACACACACACACATACACACACACACACACACTTAACAACAAATCAAACTTCAATATGAAATCGTTGCTATGCCTCAGCAGAAGAAACAGATAAAAACCAGTAATAAAATCACTGTTCACTTCATAAAAAATAAAACAAAATCGGCCAATTAGGTATTCACAACATTCAAATCCTCCCTCCTTTGTACAGCAATAAACCATTCAATATCCCAAAATTAAAAAAAAAATACACTTAACATGAAGAATCTAAAATAGTAAATTCTAAATCTTGCTAAAACCTTCTAAACCTTCTCACCAGAAAAAGGCATAAAATGCATTTTATTGTTAATAGAGAGCTCTGATGCTGATGCATAGCTCCAATATACCAGCTGCGTAGTTTAATCACAAATCAATCCTCTCATTTTATTTAACATTATTCCAGCTGCTCTCTGTTCAACATAAAAATACTTTCTGGTCCATATTTCAAAAAGATACTTTTGGGGGAATTTAGGTAGGGTTATATAATCCGTTAAGAGCCAGAAGGGCATTAACTCTGTGTTAAAGTATATGAGTTAAGGTCCTCCTTGCTCTAAGCAGATGAATTATCTTCACATCCCATCAAAGGATATACAAGAATAGGTGGAAACACTGAGAAACAATCAATTAGTATGGTAGTCACAATACTGGATAGCTCACGAAGTAGAAGGGTCAGCACATATTAGATAAAAGTTGAGTGGGTGCGAACCACGTAGTAGAATTCAATTTGAAGGGTATGCACTCTAATTACATGTACCCAGTTTTTCATGCCTTTCAATCCTAGACCGACTCAAAGTACTCTACACTTTGGGGTAGATTAACAACTTCAAAAATCAATGGATGGAAGAGGGGTGTAACATTCAATAAAACTTGCTGTTGAAAAGTTGATAGGTTCCTTGTTCAAATGATTAATAAACTCATTCCTAATACAATTCTAAATGGATCCAAATTATGTACCACTATATAAGGTTGTGTTCCTTAAGCAGTTAAAAGATAGGATTCCGTTTTCCATTTTCCTTCTTCTTCTTCTGGCCAATGAGTTGATAAAACCAGCGAGATAAAGAAAAATATAAACAAATTTCTCTTGACAAACCTTAAAAATTCTCAAATTTCAAATTATCTTTAAAAAAAACCCTACTACATTGATAACACGAACAAGATAGCATTAACCTATTAATTATGATTTTATACTCGTACAATATGAGATAAAACCATACCACTGAAGATGTACTGTTTGTAAGATAAAGGTTTTAGATGTTCATTTTTTTTTTTCTAAACTTCATATTTCATATTTTGTAAAGATTTAGCATCATTATAAATCCAATTGCATTCTTCTGGTACTCCATCATTACTGATTGTGGTGGTAGATAGTTAAAACAGTAGTAGACTACTTCTATTCTTAAAGTGTACCAATCACCTGAAAAAATCATTTGCGTACCGCTAGAAAGTATAAAATTAACCTCAAAGAACTTTATCTGGCATTCTGTGGGTCAACAGTTTAGGAGTATGAAGGAAATAAATGATAGCATGAAGGTGCTTGCGCAGAACCGAACTCTGAGTTAGGTTCCGCGCAAGCCCTTATCTTGGCGAGCGCGTAAGGGTGCGTCGAGTAGTCTACTCACGAGTCACTGTTACGCTTATAGAGAGTGTAATTAAACTTGCAGCATCTCTTTATAGAAGTAATATTTGATGCCCATAATTTGACCACAGTATAATGGCATGGAACCTCTAACATACAGAGCAAAATATTTTTTGGTGGTTGGTACCCTTCACATGATCAAAACTAAAATTGGACACACACACTGTTTTTAACGGTTGGCCAAACTCTGAAGAGTAAAAACCAACCTAATTCACTTATTCAATGCAGCCTTTGATGATTAAGAGGAGAATCGCCCAGTCTACATCAGAAAAATGTATAAAAAAATAACATTTCTTAAAATATAGAGAGATAAATCTGTCTCACTTCTGTCTTAAAATTCATCTTTTCTCTCAACAACGAGGTTTACATGCAGCATTGTTATCACAAGGAAGAGGACAAAAACTAAAGAAGACTGTACTCTATTCATCCATTAATACATACATGTACTTCACATACAATTCAAACATTTAAGGCTACCATTCACAAAAACATAGTCATATTAATTTCAAAGTTCTCCTTGCATAAGGGCACATCTACAGATGTTTGTAAAGAAAATGCATATTTCTACTTCTTTTCTTTCTTAGTGTGATCTTATTTATATCCTCTGTTAAGGTCTAAATATTTTTATGTACTGAGTACAATGCATTTTTTTTCTTTGCTATTTGTGTAAGTCATTCTCCAGTGACAGAGAGGCACACGAGTGTTTTAGGTACTTTTATGCCCTTCTGCAAGAGAACTTCTATTAACTATGTGGTAGATGTGAACTGGGCCACTTTTGTAAACAAGAGCCAGGTTCGACTATTATCACATCTTAAGCATTCCTATCGGTTGAAAACATGACAGAGATGAGAAAATCACACCAAACTGAACACCCTATAATAATGTATGTAACATTTCTACTACTGTTACATAAGAAAAGCATCATTGTAATTAAGGTTAAGAACGTTAACACAACACTGCAAGGCAGAGTCTGGCAGACCATTACAAGAATGGCAGAAGTCATGAATGGTTAAATAGCTTGAAACAGAGAAAGTGAGAGAGAAAGAAAGACAGACAGACAAAGGGAGGGAGAGAGACAGATAGAAAACCTTAAGGATAGAAAATCATAGAAATTACAAAGAGAGACAGCAAAAAGAGAGACAAATAGAGAATGACAAGAGAAACAGAGAAGAGAAGTGAAAGTGTCACAGATAGAAATAAAAATAGATGTCATTTTTTAAGTTTAAGAATAGGTACAAATGATACAGAAAGATGAGGAGCAAAAGAGCAAGGAAAACATATGAAATCAAGCCTTGAGAGAAAAGATTATTTTCTTCTTTTTTTACTGTTTTCAGAATTACATTCTACAATGTTCCTACCATTCACCAACTTAATACCACTCCAACATTGAAAACATTTTCCTGTATACAACTGATAACTGGATAATCTCTGCCACTCCCTACATAAAACCCGATGATTTTAAATTTTTCCCACTCTTATACAGACCATAATAACATGATTTGACAATCACAGTGGATATTCTTCACTGTAATAACATCTGGCAATGATTTGACAGGTAATTCATCTTTACAAGCTAACACACACAAGTACACAGTGACCAATGATATTGTATTACATGATATGCCACAATGTAGGAGAGTTGGTAAAGAAGAGTTTTTAAAGTTGTTTTATGATCCCATGAGAGTGTTTCTAATGGGGTCAGTTGCAACACAGAACATTCACCGAGGCCTGTTTCTACCACGATTCAAAACCAAGCACGGGGCAAAAGCTCAGTCGCAGTTCAGTGTAACATATCATTTTACACCGATGTCTAAGAAGTCACCTGGTTTACATGAATTAGACAGAGGTGCAGTCAGCACAAAGTTTACTTGTTTAGTATAACGCTGGCCTCAGAGTTACATAATCAAGTTCTATGCATATCTGCGTAACGTCCCTATTGAAATTCTCAAATTGCAAACAATTCACACATCTTTCAATATACATGTTACATGTCAAGCTCAAACTAAAATGTGCTCCTGTTTGTGCAGCATAGTATTACTGATGCAGTATAATGCAGTGTGGTGCACAACCCCTATTGTGCAGGAGCTTTAAACTCTACTTTGAAAATGAGTATGACACAGTTACATTAAGAAGGAGAATATAAGGTAGTATAAACAACAAATATTCGCATACAACATAATATGTATATGACTATGATTTCACGAGAAACAAATATGGGTGCTGCAATTTCACATATTCAGTAGAATTTTCATTCCAGCACTCTACGTACTTCAGTTACAATATCTCCCAAATCATTTATTTTCAGCCATGAACAACATAATGAGCAACATTTCTATATATACAGTTATTCTAAATAGCCATTCAGAGTGCGTTACAATTGAATATTATCATTTAAAGAGACACTGTATCATGTGGACAGGATAGGATATGGGTTCACTACAAGTTCCTATGTACAGGTGGCAATATGTACAGCATTATGACATAGACAGTGGCAAAATGAATATCTTATAATGAACAAGTCATACACATAACATTTATATACAGACTTTATATATAAAATGAAACAGTACATTTATGTTATGTTTTTATATTCGCTACATGTTTTAATCTCTCAATATACAACCTGATCCTGTGTTGTTCCACAGTCCTCTAAATCTGTACACACTCTACTTAGAATATCAAGGTCTCGAATATCAATTGTCACCCACGCCTGCTACGGGTTGACACAGCCGAGAACACCAACTCGAAAATGAAGGTATGGGACTGAGCTGGCTGGCTATGGCACTCAAACCTATTACTTCATAAGGTACGAGTCAATGTTCACAAATGTGTCGATCTCTCACTTTCTCTAGCAGATATATATGTAAAAGGAGTTTGTGCCCTGTAACTGTACACTACCCTGCAATAAATGATACTTAGTTACAGAAGATAATTTCCAACTGAATTACTGTTATGTAATATTATTCATTCTTTAAATATTCATCCTACATGAAACCATGTAAAAAGTCTAAAAATGCCACATTTCCTCTGACTGACGTATTTTATTTTTTTCATCTGAATTCAAGGCACAGCTTATATTAAAGCTGGACCAGACAAGGATATGAGAAAGTTTCATTTTTTTTTTCCAGCTTCCCACATCGAGCTCTTTCTTCCTGCTTCGAACTTCCTTTGAGAAGCAGTCCTGGACAAACATGCTCAATTTTGAGAGAGAAAAAAATATCCTAATTTCTGTAGGTTTATATTCCTAATTGCACTAAGCTTGGATGAGTAATAAACATGAATACAATGCCGAATAATGATTGATTGAGCTATGTTCCTAACTTTTGAAAACCTGAGATATTCTTGCCATTCCAATGGCACTACCTACAAAAAAAATTATGGTACTTGGCCAAAAAAAATTTCACCTTGCGAGGAAGAAGGTGAAGTGACAAATCAGAAGATGGAAGTCTCTTAACCCTTTCAGAGATACCAACTGGAAAATGGTTGACCTTGCTATCTACACAAGGTCATTCCTTGATAGATAATAATTTATAATGGTTAAACCTACAATAATCAGAATACAGGTTTCCCTGAACACAAATTTAAGTGAGAAACGCTGTTTCAAGGGAAATCAACTGTGTGGTATTTATAGATAGGTGGTCTTTCTAAAGCATGGTCGACCGTACCAGAATTGCTTCTTGTATAAAGCGTCTCACACTTAACTACCCCTTACACAATGCCAGAGCTTTTAAAGACTTTTACAGCTGCCTACCAAAGTAATGGAGCCTACTTGCAATGGAATATACCATCCACTACAAGATATTAAGCTTATCTAATCTAGCACTGCGTACATCGTTTACAGAAACAGGTAGAGTAAGGAAAAAGAAAATACCTTCCTAAGACTACTTTTATTTTGAAAAGTGAGGTATTGTGCTAGTTGGGTTCCTGATGAGGTGGATTTTAAGATGAGGACTTTCAGAGAAGTCGTTCCTACCCACCGTGGCGATGCAAACTAAATCCAGTAGGGTGGCTTTGGTGTCTGTTCGTAGCCTCTCTGGTGACTTTCATTTGTCAATATCCTCCTGGCATCCTCCTTAAAGCCAGGAACCTTTCATTAAAGACATCAAACTGGTGTTAACCCTGTTTACAAGTCACAACCTCTCTTCTGTATTGAATCTTATACTTATAGAAAGAAAAAAGGGGTTTGCCCTAAAGTCATCTAATCCTATGTGATTTTCTGATTGTTTTATGTTCTTGATCACAACACATGTTTGCATTTGAAATGCAATCATCTTCTGTTGAATTCCTTTCCAGTTGACCGAATATATCTATCACTCCATGGTTCCAAACTTACAAGCTGTCCCTGAAGATTTCCAAAGCAACATTTCACCTGGTGACATTCCGAACCACAACTTGCTTAGACATTCCACAGGTGGCTGTTTACAACACTGGTCATTTTCCTGATTAACAACACACTGAAGATTTCTCTGGAATCAAGAGCAGATAACCATACTGTAACAGAACAAATATTCCAATTCGTTCTTCAACACAGATTCCCGTTCATTCTTCAGACGGATGTCACATACCACTCACTGCTTGTCTCGGGGACAATCTTGATCTGCTAGTCTTCCTCACTAATCCTGCTCCTTTGAAACACAAAGAATCCTCCTATCCTGTTCTACATGAATCCTCATTCTAGTCATTTCCATTCAAACTTTCCATCCTCACTTACTTTTAGGGTACACATCTCTGTTGCAAGGTGCCCAGGAGCTGGTCATCATCCACACTACCGAATGGAATGCACCAGCATTTCACCTTGCTATTCCATTCAATACTGAATCAGTCCTTGTGTTTAAACTTTGAATTAAGTCACTGAGAGATGACCTGAAGTTTTGATGATCAGTACCAGCATTATATTTCTTTCATAAGGTTGTCATGAGCACCACTTTATGTTTGAACAAAGAATTGTGATGGGCTATAGTAAATTAATCACATCTATTTCAAGGGGTTCTTTTTATCAGGTAGTATCAGTGTGCCACAGAAATGACAGCAACGTGACAGCAAAGGAACACAAAATGTCATCATCATCATCACAGAATGTTACTGTGATGCGTTACGGGGAAACAGGGAGTAGTTCTCTCCAAAACCTTGTCCTTGAAGTGCACACGAAAAAACTGTACTGTGACGCTTGTTAGTTTGGTGCACTTTAATGACATAATGAATTCAATGTATCCTTCTTCTCCATGGTCTCTTCACAGTGACTTGCACTGCACAGTTCTAACATTTCAGAGAATAGAGTCCTAAGACACAACTCAATTGTCTGCATTCTCGGGAATGTTCCCTCTCCTTCATCAGTATCGACAGAAGAATTCCAATCCCAGAGGACTCACAAAGTTGCGGATATCCCAAGAACTTTTCCTACACCAGAAGGGCTGTCGGATGTACCCCCACTAGCTGAGGAGAGGGTAGGGGTTGGGACCAACAGGAGGATGCGAGGTAGGGATGATGGCGGAAGGGGGTAGCCGCCCCTTGAGGTCGTCCCCGCTCTGCGAGGCGTCACAGGTATTCTGCATGTTTGCCGGTGGGAGGAGGACCTCTGGTTCGGAAGGTCCCATCAGGCCCGCCAGGGTCTTCTTGATACGGAGCGCGGTGAGACGGGCAGCTCCGTTCTGGTACCAGCACTCCTTCATCACCTTGGCATAGGATTCCATGATCTGTCAGGATACGAATAATAGTGAGAGGATTAATACAGTATCCCTTGAGGAAATTTGGACTGAAAATGAGCCAAATCAAAACATGAAGATAGCAGAGGTAGGTGAGGATATGTAAAATCACGGCATGGAGGGGATTCAGCAAAGTCAATAACTATGATAAAGGAGTAGTAGCAACATAAGTTCAGAGCTGCTTGGAAATGCAGCAACAGAAAAATATGGAAAGACATTGGCCCGTATTCAATTCAGTACTTAAGAGATAAACTACTTCAGCAACTTCGGTATTCATTGGAATCTTTTGACTAAGTATTTTACCCGAAGTGTAAAAAAGCTCGCTAGCAAACTTAAGCCAATTACTTGATTGGCAGGTATGTGGCTTTCATGCATACACGGATCAGTATAAGCTGCGCACAGCAAATTACATAGCGTGCACGTAATGTGACGCATTTATTGCGCTTTATTATGGACTGGCTGTGTGACGTCACAATGGCTCTTAGTCAGTATTTTGCCATAAAGTCGACTTACTAAAGTAAGATATTTAGATTTGATCTGAATACGAGTTAAGCCAGTTTACTTTAGCCTAGCAAAATGCTCAATAATTCGCATACTTAATACATGTTCTGAACTGAATACAAGCCATGGTCATCAATACTTTTCGGCAAGATAAACAAAAGAACTTAGTCCATTCAAAGTCTTCAAAATTCTGTATTGTCAACATGACCATATTTGCACTGTTTGAAACAGCAATTGTATAACAAAGGATTTTCAAGAAAACTTGCTTTTTTACAACTTGTAGATAACAATATAATTTCTCAATTTTCAAAAGTGGAGTCTCAAGAAAACTTGCTTTTTCACAACTTGTAGATAACAATAGAGTGATCAAAAACAGAATTTATAACTTAAAATTCGCTAATCTTTTTGCCTTGCTAATGCTCAGCAGCTGAGAAGTATTGTATTTACATTATTACCAAATCCCTAAACTTGAGCCATACCAAAGGAAGAGAATGTACCTTGTGACTGTTCCATCTGTTAGGAACCGGTGGTCTCCTCTTCTCAACACACACTATCCTCCTCATGTCATCGATGGGAGGGTCCATTGGCACCCAGGGGTGGTATGGTAGAGAGAACTCCTCATGGATACCTGAGGGACAAGGCACATAGAAAATACAGTGTTCAAACCAAGTTGTACCAACTGCTTGCTCCACAATGACCACTGGTGGAAATGATTTGAAGTATAGTATTCATAGGTAATGAAATCCAAGACTATTCTTAAAGGGAAGCTTGAGTTCTGGGAAAGGTTAAAAATAACTTGTGAGCTTTCTCATTCTAATTATGTTAGTTTGGAAGATTATCAAACTAGATATGTCCCCTGAAAAGGATTGCTCTTTAAATGCCCTCACATTCAAAATATGACAAGAAATAGCTGCAATGTTCGGGCCGAACATTTGTGTGTAGTCCCATATACATATTTCTGTGTGCAGTGCATGTGAATCTCAGCAGGATTGAGTCAATTTCTTATCATTTTGGTGATTCCAAAACCTTACAGCATACAGCAATTACTATGTGCTATATAATCAACCTTTCCCAATGGCTTTGAGACAGTTTCTTACACAATTCAATCTCATGACCAGAACTCAACTTGATCTTTAAGGTCAGATTTATAGTAAATTTCTATGGGGAAATCGCATCATTTTGCTGATTCCCCGATGGCAAAATTGTCAGTCCTCTGATTTCGTTTTACGTCTAAAAAGTAAAAAACTGACTGCTCTCTGATATTTGGTCGGTCATGTTCTCAGTAAGCAAGAATAAGATGATGTCCCTGCAGTCTCTTTTGCTGCATGCAAGATTTGTTTATGCATTAAATTGGGAATTCCACCAAATGTGGTGTGAGCAAATTGTGACGCTTGCACATAGAAAAAATAAATAAATTGCCTTTAGTAATCCTACCTGTAATAGAAAAATGTGTCTTACGTCACACCATATTTTGCAATATTTCTACTCTGCCTTGTACATCTCTTGAAACAAAAAAATAAACAAATTTATGAACATCAGATGTCCTGATAAGCAATCATGTGACCTTTTCCTAACAATACAAAAACCTTTTCCTAACAATACAAAAATATTCTATCACCAGGGATACCTTATGGTTTACTCAATTAGCATGAAAAGACACCCAGACAGGTTGGAGCCCTCGCTTCCCTAAAGCTACATCTCTGACAAATTAAAGCCTGGAGCATTAATCACCAGAATGTATGTAGGAGCCACCGCACTTTACAGTGCACATTCTTCACTTCCCTGGGGAGCATTCCAGCCAGTTACCATTTATCATAATGGCTAAAGATTGCTGTATTATTCCAGGTGAATATGGAAATCTTACCAAATACTTGGCATCTTCTTCCAATCTCCCAAAGTACTAATCCAAATGAGTAGACATCAGCCCTCTTGAAGGAGTCAAAGTGATTCATATTGATGGTGTCATCTAGGACCTCTGGGGCCATGTAGCGCTTTGTGCCTGCAGGGAAGAGAAGATGTAATGATTTTTAAACATATATTTGGGATGCTTTTACAGATACTAGCATACAGTTCATTATCATCATAATCATAATCATAATCATCATCATCATTACCCAGCAACATTACTAGCATCTGTATCTTCATCACCATCATCATCATCACCATCATTATCATCATAACTATAATCATCATCATCATTACCCATCATCACCATCATCATCATCACCATCAATATCATGATCATCATCATTACCCATCATCACCACCACAATCACCACCACCAACACCTCCTCCACAACCAGCAACAGCACCACTACCACCAACACCTAAGAGCATACCAGTTGGTGCTCATAGCAAGGATGGGGGAATTCGAAAACAGGAATACTGAGAGTAAATCCTCTCCAACAAGGCTATCACCAAGGCTGGTAAATATGTCAATGCATACTTTCAACCGGCAAAACTGCTTTGGTCCCTAAGGGAGAACCATGTCACCGTCGCTGCCACCACTACAACCAATACCGCCATCATTTTTATCCTCCCTGCTAACACCTTCTCACTATCATATGTCAACTTGGTCTTACTAACCTATGCGATTGTTGGGGAAGATATCCACTGTATCTGTGACAGAGTCATGCCTGACCGCTAGCCCCAGGTCAGCGATGGCACACTGGCCGTTACGTTTGACCAAGATGTTCTTGGACTTGATGTCTCGGTGGGCAATAGCTGGTTTACCTGAAGATACAAAAAAACAAAAAAACAATGGTGGCCATTACATTATGCTTATTTTTTTCTTCTTTCTTTAAAAAAAAAAAGAAGAGCAATCAATAATATGAAAAGCAGTCTGTATCAGCACTTGCTCCTTCTCTACTTCTCATACGACACAAAAATTTATCAAATGATTACTTTTATCTAAATAAATTTTGTTAAACTTTGAAATTAGGATTCTGCCATTGAAAATATCAATTGTCTAGTGATTGCCTGTCTGGGCCTAAAGCAGCTAGAAGACTAACATCCTTCACATTTTACCCCAGATACATACCCAACATGTACTATCTCCGAATTCAAGTCATAAATCTCCTGCCTAGATAGGGATTTTGGGCACAAAATGATTCGAGATATTGAGATGAATATCTAATTTTCCCCTCAACTCCCATCATGAGCATGGCTCTGTTGTCAGCTCATGAATAAATGACAAAGTCTAAGCATTCTCTTGAGACATTTGGATAAGTATTATCATTTTTTCCTCTAATACCATAATATGCATGGTTATACTAGCAGCATATATTCTCTGGGGATGCCGAGATGCATACAGTCCAATTTAGTGAACACTTGTATAGAAAGACCACCTGTCTAACAAGACTACAATTTTGTTTCAATTGAACAGCAGTTCTCATTGAAACTTTTACTTAAAGGGGAAGCTTGAGTTCTGGGAAAGGTAAAAAATAATTTGTGAGCTTTCTCATTCTTTTATGTTAGTTTGGAAGATTATCATAGTAGGTATGTCCCCTGAAAAGGATTGTTCTTCAAATGCTCTCTCACTCAAAATATGACAAGAAACAGCTGAAATCTTCGGGCCGAACATTTATGTGTAGTCCCATATACACATTTCTGTGTGCAGTGCATGTGACTCTCAGCAGGGGTGGGTCAATTTCTTATCATTTTGGTGATTCTAAAACCTTACAGCATACACCAATTCTTATGTGCTACATAATAAACCTTTCCCAATTGTTTTGGGACAGCTTCTTTCACAATTCAATCTCATGACCAGAACTCCACTTTATCTTTAATTATACCGTCAATAAAGACCACCTCCCTATAACGAACACCTTTCTTCAATGTCAGCAGTTTATATATCAAGTGTTGAGAGTCAAAAGTACATCTTTTGAAATACTTTTACATAGCAATAATGCCCTTCTGGCTCTCAACAGACAATATACTGTAAAACCTGAAACTTTCATATGCAAGACACTTTGGCGAATTTCGCGAGTGGTCAAGATTCGCGAAAGTTTTGGCTTGAAATATTGTACAGAATCAGATAGAATCACAAGAAGCACTTTCATTTTGCAAAAATTTCTTACCGCTAAAACAGTCGTCATTAACAATTTGCACAAGTTTCCTGATGCCAAAGTTTCAAGTATCACAGGAGAGGTTTAAAGCCAACCGATCGACTGTGATCCGATTTTGGAAATAAATCACAATATTAGCATTAAATATCGGCATTTTAACAAATAAAATCTACCCGATTCAGGTTCTGAGCAATAATATGAATACTAAACATAAGGTTTAGGTGCACTATCAGCCTTATAACCGGAATAAGGGCCATATCAGTTTCAAATCGTAGACAATTATAGGATTGCTCTGACATCATTATGACTCGGAGCCGATTTTGCCTTTCCTTCGACTAGAATGCTTAGTAGGCCGTATTTTCAATTTTTCTATCTATATGAATATTCAGATCCTCAATCAAAAATGTTTTATGTGCTTAAATGTTTACATCAAATGGGAATAGATTTTCTTCCGAAATCGTATAGTGTGAGGTGGGCTTAACTGTACTTCTTTTTCTTTCCAAACTACGATACCTTGCATGCCCATGATCTCCATGTGTAGATGGGCCAGCCCAGTAGCAATGGACAGGGCCATTCTTAGCATGCCTGGTACGTCAATCACATGGGCATTCAGGTAGTCAAAAAGAGAGCCATTCTCATGGTAGTCACTGACAAGGATTAGCTGCGTCCACGTTCCATTGTCTGTCCAAAAATTAAGACATGAATATTTGGGTTGAAGCAAAATAATAAAAATACATCATTTGTGATTATTTTACAGGCGTGATTGTGTGCAGCAAAACTCGTCTACCAGCATATACCTGCCAATGACAAGACAAGTCTCAAATATGCAGAGTAAACTAATCTGGCCTGAGAAACATGTTTTATGTGTTAAATGAAATTCAGATTATTACAGGGCAAACAAAGAATCCCATAATCAATCTACATGTATGGATCACAACACCTGGGCACAACCAAGGTGGAATTGCTTTATGGTCTATCTGCTACAGAAAGAGATTGACAATTCTAAAGGTCGACATATACTATAAGAATGGACTGCGACAGGATTGTGAAAGAAATTACAATATGAAGAAAAACTTCTTTTGGGAGTATTCAGAAAGCTCACTTAACTTTACTTTAAGCTTTGTACTCAAATGCAGATATTAACAAAGCGTAATAGACTTCCATATCACCTACTAAAAGTGTATACCTTAGCATGTACACAGACAATGCATCTTGATTCATCTGGAAATTTGCACTTCAGTGAACTTAAAGGGAAGGTTCAGTTCTGGGAAAGGTAAACAATAATTTGTGAGCTTTCTCATTCTTATTATGTTAGTTTGGAAGATTATCATAGTAGAAATGTCCCCTGAAAAGGATTGATCTTCAAATGCCCTCACATTCAAAATATGACAAGAAACAGCTGAAATGCTATATAATCAACCTTTCCCAATTGCTTTGAGACAGTTTCTTTCACAATTCAATTTCATGACCAGAACTCAACTTTATCTTTAAAAGAATACCACCCCTGAAAGACCATCATCCTAGACCCTTTGCATACCTTTATTATCCGCTGCAATGAAGCCCAGGATGTTCTCATGACGCAGCATCACTGTCTGGTAGATCTCCGCTTCACGGAACCAAGACCGCTCCTCCCGGGAACTGAAGATCTTGACAGCAACCGACTCACCCCGCCATTTTCCCTTGTAGACCTCACCGTAACGCCCTTTCCCGATGCAGTCCTGAATGACTATCTGTCGAGCAATGGTACGCTGGACCAGCAGGGGTAAGCCTGTTCAATGTCAGAAAAAATCATAACAATCATTTGCCAAGAACTAATGACTAAGTGGAGAACTTTGTTCAAAAGGATAACTGTCTAAGATCAGCTTGATCTGTTGAAGGATGGTATACTGAGATACCTGGATTAAATATATTGAGCAAAAGTAGAAAAAAATAGCTATACACAATTGTTATTAAAGAATGAACAATCAGAGAACTTTGTTCAAAAGGAAAAGGCTTGATCTGTTGAATGATGGTATACTGAACTAGCTAGGGTAAACATATTGACCAAGAGTAGAAATAATGGCTTTAAATAATGATATTTTTTTTCAATAATGAATAAATACCCAGGGAGCGTCCTTCAAAAGGATAACTGTCTAAAATCAGTTGATCTATTCCTTAAAGTTTATCAATACAAGATATACTGTAAAATGACTTCATTAAATCTGTATGTCATTTTAGTATAGCAAAGAACACCCGGTGAATCTTTCAACACTGACATTTTTGCATTTTCATTTGATCGAGACTGCTATAAATTTCACATGAGCAAAATGAGAGAAAGCCACAGAAATTTCAGTCTATTTCTGTTGCAGTACATACTGTAGTGCCATTCATGAATAAAACAATCTAATTAAAAGGTAAGCCCGAAAGTCTCTAAACTGACAATACAAGATGGAATTTATAATCACTATTTTCTTGTACAAATTGGCAGTTTTTTGTTGCATTTTGTTACTTTAGTTCACGTTGGTTCATTCAATAAATATTTTGATTTGTCTTAAACTATATATAAGTGTGAATGATAAGAATTATTGGTGCCAATTTAAGGAGGCAAAGCTGATTCATTTACACCTTTAGATAATTTTGAACTTCTAAGGGTTAAGGTATAATAAAATCAGAAATCAGATGAGCTGGCAGACAAGACAGAGACTATAAACAGGCTGCAGGATACCACCCACCTGATAATCTATCTTTAATAATGTCCCAGGTACTAGCAGTGCAGCAGACAGACTGATTAATCTATTCCTATGTTGTTCAATCTAAGTATTCACTCATGGTAATGACCAGATGAGTCTGAAAATATCAGCCCACGTTCACTAATTTACTTTGTGTGCTGTTTGCATCTTTAGGATAACCCCTCATCATTTCGGCTGTATTATAAATTCCTCAAACGTACTGATGAGACAGAGAAATGACAGAGCCTAAAATCAGGCAATTACAGGAAAGCCAATATCCTTGGATACACTGTGAAAAAAATCCACCATTCTGACTTATACAGGGCTAGAGTATGTGCACATATTAGGGGGAAAAAACATTCATAATCTTTCCTTTTAGAGTCTAGTTTCTTCCCCTCTCCATTTTTATTGAATTAATTTTTTTTTTAACCTGATCTTGATTTTTACTTTATTCAACACTGGAAATATACTCTCTAAATAATGTGAGTGATTTTAGGTAATTTCCTTACACTGACTTTTTCCAGCAAATTAATTTTCTGCATTAAATATTAAAAACTTCTTATGCTCCTTTTTTTTTCTTTTGCTCTCATTTGAGGAAAGGAGGGAGGAGGGTATTTGCCCCCCCCCCCTTTCTCCCTTACCTAACTAATCCTACATCTCACCCTTTTTCAAGATACTTTTAATATTATGCACTTGACAATAATCTATGATATTAAAAGACCTTACGCTGCTTTTTATTAAAAAGAATTTGTTCATTTTCTTTTTGATAGATGTTTGCTTTTTGTTTTTTCTGTTATATTTACCTGATCCTGATCCAGACGTTGTAGGATCTACCAGATCACTCAGCTGCTGAGATGGGATCAGCTTATCCTTAGATCCAATGTCCAGCATAGGACCATGTCCATCATCCCTGCATCCAGGGCTCTGTCTCAGCAGCAGGTATATGGTCACTGAGATACAGATTAGGCAGATGGGTCCTGCCACGAGCGCCGCCACACCAGCAATGCTGATGCCTGGCTGAGGCCCCCCAGGCTGGTAATCTGTAGTTTCAGGATGAGGGACAAAAAGCAAATTGGAAAAGAAAAATTACTTCAAAGGCCGCATGTGAGACTTTTAAAAATTTGCTTGAACAAGTAGTATACATTTAACCCGAGAATGAAAAGTTGTCATATCGATGACTACTTGAGATTAATACAAAAACATAATTTTACACTGCAAAGAGCTTTGCACCCAGCGATAAGAAATGAATGGCCAAACTTGGGATATGCCCCAGTTTGTGTAAACACAAGTACGTATTTAGAGTCTGAAGTGGCTAAGAAAACAGTGTACTGTACATGACATGATTCTTGAACAGCTACATGTACATATACATGTACATACACATGTAAGCCTTTCTAAAAAGCGGCGTGAGATGCTTTTACAAGAGGTCAGGTATAAGAAACTTCAAGTATTGCACTTTTCATAAACGCCTACAAAAACAAAACAACAACAACAAAAAATATCTATTTGATAATTCCTGAGAGAATTCTGAAGGTCAAGGTCCCGACATAATTAGTGCAAATGAAATCTAATCTTCCACAATTGCTTTGACTACTTAGGGCAAAAAAATTAAAATAGACCATGAAATAGTGTCAGACAATTTCTGCACACATATTTTGTAAGTTTCCCCTGCACACTTTAAAGTGCAATTTGAATTCATGTACATGTACATTGTACAATGTATGCTCAGGTACATTTGGAACATATGATACTAATTCATCAAGCATTCTTTTTATAATTAATAATACAGGAACAGATCTACAAGTCGGGTGAAAGAGAACTCAAGTAGAAAACTGAAGAACTAACAGCTATAAAAATATCACACTGACAAGCCAGTGTGAATAAATCATAAGTAATTAGCACGGTTGAAATGTTAGGAAACTGCATCGCAGTTGTAGCTGTACACCTCAAACCGGCATTTTACAAGGGCTTCTCTAGTTGTTTCCTCTGATGTACATACATACATGTATGTACATGTATAAATGATTAATATTACATGATTAATATTACATGAAGTCAGTGATGGAAAAACATATTAAATGAAAAATGAAAATATTCAACTTCATTTACTCACAATTCTAGACTTAAAGCAAAATATAAAAACATTCCCTTGATGTCAAATTTTTTTTTTTCAAGATTCTACCTCTACTATACATGTACATGTACATGTATATCCCAAAGATCAACGTGATCATCTTTTATCTAGATGAGGCTATTCTTAGACATTTCAGTATTATAGTACTTTAAAAGCAATCAGAAAACATGTGGAAGTGAGTAAAGTTGCTTTCATCAAATACATTTTACATGTAGGAAGACAAAACAAGATATTTTGAGACATTTTTACAATTCTTCCCTTGTGACCCTTGGAAATATCTGGGACAGAGTTTCGCTATGCAAACAAAGTAGGTCAAAGGCTTATGATAGGTTTGGGTAGATATGTCAACAACATTGACTTTCTGTGTTGATTGTTGGTAAGCATCGCCCATGCCCTCCCCCCATCCCCCCCTCAAGATAAGCAATCAACAAATCACTGCTTTTGCATGTGAATACAGTAACATAACTTATGTTTAGTATTAAGAGCACAATAGGCAGACACAGATACAATGAACTCATAGAAAGGCTAAGTCTAGACATGATTAACCAACATGTTCCTACTTCCTTCCCCCCATGACCTCCTCGTAATGATGGTCACGAACTAAGACCCAGACAAGTATACATACTTGTACATGTATGGGGCTATTGTCTCACCCTAATTGAGGACAGGATTAGACTACACTGGAGGCCCCCATGGTACATGTACACTACGTGTATCCTGTTTGGTATACATGTATTTTTCTATCAGTATATTTGTCTATCTTCTTCATAATCCCTTCCCATCACTGTCTACAACTTGCCTGCAAGTGAACCAGTGGCAACAGGCCTACATGTGCATGTATATGTATACACTTATGACTTCTTTGCTACTTCTCTCTATAAATTGTAACTTTTACATTAAAATGTGAACTTTTGTTATCCTGTGTAATTATGAAAAATTGAGGACGATGATGATGATGATGATGATGACGATGACCTTTCATGTTCGGATTTCAATACATAAATTGAATTAGAATTTGAAAACCCTTCCTTTCGCGTCATCCCCATATAATCAGCCTGTTGTAAAACCATGAACTTTCTCATGCACAAAAATTTTATGAATGTTTGACATATAATTTGCAAAAGTTTCACGAGGAGAAAAATAAATGAATCATCACAGAATTTTGCAAATATGAAAAAATATTAGGGCCCTCCCCCCCCCCCCTCCCGAAATGAGAAAATGACCATAAAACATTTCAAGAAAGTTTCTGTATTGCAGAAAACAAAAAAAAAACAAAAAATTGATTTCATGAAACGACTGTCCTTAAAATCTACACATAGATGTACATGTATCCAAATGGGAAATAAGGGAAGGATGTGGGATAGACACATTGCGACATAACTGTGAAGATTGAAAAGAAAGGAAAAGGACCGAAGTAAGACAGTGGAGACGACTGGGTGAAGAAAGGAGATTTTTTTTCCTTTTAAAAGGGAAAAGATTGAGAGAGAAGGTTCCTTCAAGTTAAATCTTTTAATCCATACGTTAGCTTGGATCATACTTTCAATTCTAGGACAACTACCCCCTGGACAACTACCCCGGGACAACTACCCCGGGACAACTACCCCGGGACAACTACCCCCCCCCCCCAGGACAACTACCTCCCAGGACAATTACCCCCAGGACAATTACCCCCCCCCAGGACAATTACCCTCCCCCCAGGACAACTACCTCCACGGACAACTACCCCCGGACAACTACCCCCAGGGCAATTAACCCCCCCCCCCAAGTTGTCTGGGGGTAGTTGTCCTGGGGGGGGGGTAATTGTCCTGGGGGGGTAGTTGTCCATGGGGTAGTTGTCGAGATACGCATACTTTCATAGTAAGTTATGAGATGGACAAATCCAACCTATTTTTCCCCATATGTTACAGACCAAATGTAAGATTTTAAGTATACAACACATGTATCTGAAGATTGTATCAAGCTGATAGTTCTCTCAGAGCTTGGATCAGACAAAATTTCAATTAAAATGGTATTTTTATGTCAACTTGTGTTAGGCCAAGTAAAATTGATTCCCATATTCTCATCCAGATTATGTGAAAATGAGGAGGGGGTACTATGTTATTTGATATTTGACATTTTCCCAAGATGGCCATACAAATGCTATTAGGCGCGTTTCCCATTATATTTATATTCTTCTGAGGTCCCTTTAAACCCCCTAAAGGCATCAAGCTTTAATCTTTAGGAGTCTGCAGAAAAATGTTGGTGGGTTTTTTTTTTAAGTCTTTTTTTTTTAAATCTTTTATTTTTATACAAAAATATCAAATAACAAAAATGGAGGCTGGCACAAAAACAGGATGCAGGCGGGGACGAGAAACTAGGAATAATTTTTATTTAGCATTAATTCCAATACTTGATAATGTATGGGACATGCCTTTGATTTGAACAAGTAATGAATATATAATGATCCAAAACAGTGATGAAATGTTGAGGGGAGGGCAAACATTCATTCTGATTCAGCATCAAGTAATGCTTAGAATATATCATGACAATGTCTTAATTAGTTAGCCTACAGTAAAAGAAAAGAAAAGAAAAATTAAAATAAATAAATAAATTTTAAAAAATAAATAAATTAATAATAATAATAATGATAATAATAATAAAAATAATAATAATAAAAATAATGATAATAATGATGATGATAATAATAATGATAATAATAAATTAATAATTATAATGATGATGATAATAATAACAATAATAATAATGATAAATGATAATAATAACAATAACAATAATAATGACAACAACAACAACAACAATAATAATAATAATAACTTTACATGTGACATTAAGGCAAATCCTTTTATCTCAGCCTTTTGTTCAGATGCACCTTAACCCAGGTTCGCTTTTGCCTAAATATCAAATTTCTATTGTGACGGAATAGGATGTTAGGATTCGCCTTAAGTCGCAGATATGCTTATAATAATAATAATAATAATAATAATAATAATAATAATGATAATATTAATAATTTATAAAGTGCAGAAACTATGTATATTCTACTGTGCTACAAGAGCTCCTGATGTGTTTATAACTATGATGAGTAATTAAATGAAAAGATATGCTGTTAGTTTTGATTTGAAATTATTTACTGTTGGCGATTTCCCGATTTCCAAGGATAAGTTGTTCCACAGTTTGGGGGCTGCGCAGACAAATGCCCAATTGCCTATTAAAGGTTATTTTTGTTTTATATGATGGGGTTTGCAGAAGTAAATTATCTTCAGAACTGCGCAGGTACATGGACATTGGATACTGCACAAATATATCAAGTTAGATAAATCAGCCAAAATGATTTTAAAAATTTGAACCTTTGAGAGCAAACATCTCCATGTATAAGGCTTAATTTCAACAATAACAAAATATCCAACTTCCACCAACCAAATATATCCCCTGCATTAGCATAACACATCCGACCCAACATTTGATAACATATATACACACAATAACTTATACTGTAAAACCAGAAATTTTTGTGGCATGATGTATATAATTGTTGATAAAAGAATTACTTTTCTGCAAGAAACTTTTTTAAATTGTAAAAAAAAGAAGAAATCATGTGTGCGATTCAATTATTTATCTGCATGAAGACCATTCACTTAAGTATTTAGCACACAAATATTTCTGGTTTTTTTGGTAGGCATACACATACATTTTCAATGGACAAATAATGAAGACAAATAAAGAATAAGTAAATGCGACGTAATATGTCACACCACTAGGCCGACTCCAAATTAATCCGAACATACCAATAACAGACAAAATCTTGGCCATTTAGGGTTAATTATTGTTTGGTCTATTGTGTCAGAGTAGTGTCAGTCTGGTGTCAGAGCAGTGTAAGTTTGGTGTCAGAGAAGTGTCAGTCTGATGTCGGTCTTGTTGACTTCATTAAACTGAGACCTACCTTTACAGGCATCCATGCAGGATTCCTCATCCATGAAACGGTTGTCATTGCCATCGCATCCTCCATAGACGAAGTCCTGGCAGCTAGAGCTCGTCACGTTGTAGAAGAAACGCTTCTCGTGCATGTTGCACGGCCCTCGCTGCGGAACCTGCCGGCATTGGTCTAGATTGGGCGGGTAGGTGGGAGGAGGAGAGAGAAGAGATTGGTTGTAAGTCTTTTCTCTGTGGTACTGAAGTATGTCTTCCATAGAGAGGGTGGTGGTGCCCATGGTGGTTCCACGCTTTGAAGTGGATCGTACAGTTGGTGTATGAAACATTTTTCTACACAAGAAGGACTATTCAATTCAATCTAAATGTAATAAAGCCTTCAAACCAGAGCTGCTGAAAAGTCTTCTGGTCGCTGATACAATATGTGTACTAGTAGCTGTACTGTACACTCAGAAAGAGCTGAAGTTGAGTAGTATCCAACTCGTTTGCTGTGCATTCGTCAAACCAAAGACATCAAACTATCACAATGAAGTGTAGTCAACAAATACATGTATTTTATTGCAGAACCTACATGTACATGTATGTGTGCATGTAACAAGTTTTTACAAGACTGCAGACACCCACGATGTTTATAAACAATTTGGAACATTACGCAGCACAAAATTTATTCCTCCAACAAGACAGAACACTGAATTTCAAAAAAAAATAGATCCTGTAGTACATAAATTTGTAGCTAAACAATATCACCAAAACCTATCAATTTATATCCACATAGAGATAATCGTTACATGTCTACTCAAAATGTGCGTGAACATGTACGCGTATACACGACATGTCCTGTACAATGGCTGATCCCTATAGCGCAGATGATCCGAAGCAATGCTTAAGCGCATTATTCCTCAAAACATACGAGTTAGAGGAAATTTGAGTCACCGCTTTTCCGGTTATTAGATTTCCGACCAGACTTTTTAGAGAATTGACACGAATGCTTAGGACGAGCAGGAATTCACCACATCTTCTGACCTTAGCTTCCAAGGATTAAAGGTCAAGTGCTGAGGTGTTGTGAAGGGTATACAGGAATAAATGCTAATATGCTTTTTCTTCCAAATATTTTCGTCTTTCGTCCCTTTTTTTCCTTCTCATTCTCTCTCTGTGTCAATGAAGTTATATGCCTCGTACATCATTTTCTTTAAAGTGTTGTAAGCACAATGGCTATTTAAATGTCTTCTTCTTTTCTTCTTCTCGATGCAAATTTATAAAGTGTTTGTGTACAGCATATATTGTAAACCATTTTCTTCTACAGGTATGAAATCATACCCATGGTTGAACTTTATAAAAGTTGAAACAAGAAATTCTTCTTAATATGAAAATTATGATTATGAAAGTTAATTATGATTAATCAAGCCTCAATAGCAATTTCCCAGTTGATACAGTATCAATACAGTATAAAATAAATTCATGCTCATGATGCTGAATAACATTGACCAAAAATATCCAAAAATCTCTTTCCTGTGAAAGAACTGTTATTCATTAGCGCATATATTAAGTGTCACCTTTGAGTGATGTTATCTTTTTATCTCGAATGCTATGAATTACAGAAAAGGCATGAGCAGAAAGAGCAACAACATCAAAAAAAATATTAATCCATTTCTGATACAATACATTGGCCCTGCATGAGTGAGAAAGAGAAAAGAAGACTATGAAGTATTTTAAAAAGTATCAAAATTGGCAAAGTACAGTGGAGTATGTAATCAATATTTTTGTGTAAAGATTGGAATTTTTTGTTGCATTTTGAAATTTCATTCACAATGGTTCATTTGATATTTGTCTTAAACAACATAAAAGATAATAATTGGTGCCAATTTGAGGATTCAAAGCTAACCTTTAAAAAATCTGAACTGCTATGGGTTTAAAAAAAAAAAAAAACTCTAAATGTTATTTTCACTAATTTCCATGATCTACAATGGATAAGACTGCCTTTAATTATAATCTCTTTGAGAGAGAGGAAGAATCGTCTCCTTTGCAGACACCAATTTCCTGTGATAATTTCCACACTGATCCTGTTGGTCTATACATGGACCTCCTCTTAAGTTCCTCGCTCGCATTCTCTCTCATGTTAAAAAAAAAGAGGGCCCTTCCTACATATGCATCCGAGATGTTCAAACACCTGCCAAAGAGGGAGCTATTGATTTTTAGAGGCAAACTTCCAAAAGGGCAGGATGAGAGAGGATCGTGGAATCACCAAACTATTGCTTTGAAGAGGATGACAGTAATTTGAAGCATCTCTAATGTACATGTACATGTGTTTCTATCTTGAAGAAAGATGATTTTTTTTATAAGATCTCCACATGGAAATGAAAGATGAAGAGGACCATTTTACTTTATACAAGCAGATCTTAAAGGGGGTACCCAATGCTGAAACAATGTTAGTTCATTTAAAAGATCATGATTTTATTAGCAGAAAATCATCTGCCTTAAGTTTTTTTAAAATTTGTGTTGCCAGAAAAATCCCCGAAATATGGTAAGACTTCAGGATATTTTGACCCCTCAGCTGTGTCCCAATTTCAGCTAGGTAACCACAATGACGTCAAAGTGGTTACCCAGGTTCGCGTATTGCAGATGTGTTGCGCGCTAGACTGTACAAAATGCATTACACCTTGCGCGCATTTTGCTATAATTGCGCGACAAGGTAACCACTTTGACGTCATTGTGGTTACCTAGCTGAAATTGGGACACAGCTGAGGGGCCAAAATATCCTGAAATCTTACCATATTTCGGGGATTTTCTGGCAACACGAATTTTTAAAAAAAATTAAGGCAGATGATTTTCTTCTAATAAAATCATGATCTTTTAAATGAACTAACATTGTTTCAGCATTGGGTACCCCCTTCAAGAATGAACTACAATAATGAAAAAAATAAATTCAGCTCTGGAATAGTTCTGGTAAAAAAAAAATATATAAAAATAAAGAAAGAAATAATATAACATGGAAATAAAATAAAACAAAATCAATTCAAGGCAGTCTAGTTGAGCAAACATGTATTAAAGAGATCTTGTGAATGAAGAAATAATTTGTTAGTTTTTACACTTCTTCGAGGGCCTTGAGCACCTTTTTGGGGTGGATATGTTTGCACATTATAAGTGTCTGTATTATCATTATTATTATTATTATTATTATTGCAATGACAGCAATGGTCATGGTCATTCTCACAGCTCAATATTTGCTTTCTTTCATATTTACATTTAATACTGAATTCTAATGAGGAAATATGGGGGGGGGGGGAGGCAGTGAAGAATTAAATACAAGCAGTACATAGCCTTGTTACTTATAATAATAATAATAATAATAATAATAATAATAATAATAATAATCTTTTAAAGTCCACTCCAAATTTTATTAAGTTAAACCAAAATGGAAATTCTTTTTGCCCAATTGATCGTGAGCCCGGCAGCCACTGAGCAGCGCCAGATCGACGTTGCTCTATCCCTTATTGTTGAACGCCAAACAAGGTAGCAGCAACTCCCATCTTTTAACGTCTTTTGGTATGACGCGACCGGGGTTCGAACCCACGACCTCCCGGTTGTGAGGCGGACGCTCTACTGACTGAGCCAACACACCGGTGTGGCTGTGTTCTAAGACTTTTTCTTCAATATACTTATCGAAAAAGGATAAAAAACTGGTAAGCAATATCAGGGTCTCCATCAAACAAAAAGCATTTCAAATGGAAGCACTATGAATGATGTACATGTAATTACAAAATGCTACCAACAATACAGCAGCTTCAATTGCTTAGTGCCATGGCTGTAAACTGTTTGAAACAAAACTACAAGCCTGAATTGTCTGACAATCAACCTATTTATTAAAAATGCATTGTAGTTCAGATCACGCATCCATTCAGCCTTCCAATAATAGGCTGACCAGCGATTATGATTTCATTTTCATACCCTTCCATTATTGACTTCCAAGACACAAGGTTGTACACGTATGTACTTCACTCCTACTATTGCCAGTTAAAATTAGCCCCCTGAGCAATTTTGACCTCTAATTACAGGTACAGTATACAAAACTACAGCAGTCTTGTTGATAAAAACCCATTTACATATTTAATATAAAAAACAGTAGTCCTTTACATGTACATGTATGGCTTAGAAGATCTCTACAGAAATCTTTATGTATCTCAAACTTATCAAGTATTTTTTTGCAAAGTACAGGCCATTAAAATTTGTAAGAAATTACTAATCATGAAACAAAAATATGAATGTCACATGATTACACAGAAATTCCCATTACAGAGAGCACATACATGTACATGTATGTATTCCATCCCCTATGCTGCCAAGACAAACACCTACCCCACACATCTACATGTATAATACATTTGTATTATTGATATTTTACAGTGTATTTCCTCATACTACTGTATCCTTTCGCACCACTACACCTTATTGGGGTTTAAGCTTAAATGCAAATATCCCCACTGTCCCGCAAAACGAAATGTTGATATTCACAATTCATCTCATGAAGAACAAACATGAGCATACATTTACACAAGGGAGCAAAGGTATCCTCTACTATTCCACAGATTTGCATCTGCATGACTACAATGACATACCCAATGTTTACATCCGCCAACATCATCCAGGATGATGCACTGCACATGCGCGGGTGCACACACATCCATCTACACACTATACCTTATACAATCTCACCATACATGTACATATGTACATGTATGTGTTTGCATACCATGTACATGTACATGTATTCATCAACACATTCATGTATCAGCACTGGATTTTACGCACCTTCTCTGGTTCCCATCCACTCATCTCTTCTCTTTCATTTACAATGTATTTAACCATAGTATCATTTACATGTAAATCTCAAATGCATGTGTTTGAATGTACCAAACCATGTATGAATGTACCATTTATTAACACATTCGTGTACAGTACTTCAGCACCTATGCACTGGATTTCATACACTTTCTTTCATGCCCATCCACCCCCTCTCACCCTCCCCTGCCCCCTCCCCCTGCCCCTCCTAATCCACACACCCCCCCCCCCCCCCAGCAGCTCAGGAAGGTTCAATACATTGAGCAGATTATGGAAATTGTATTGGACATCTGGTTAACCAACTTTCTATCATACAGGTTATGCATTTCTGCCAAGCAAAACTCACATGTTATGATTCCACTCCCTCTGAATGTCCCAAATAAATTCTTTCACTTCTCATACTGATTAGTGTTCATTTAATTATTTCATTTCTTACATGTACTGTACATGTATACACATTTTTCAACACTTCCACAAAATTATTATTAGTACAGTTAATTATTATCAGTAAGCCCCCCCCCCAAAAAAAAACCCAAAACAAACAACAAAACAAATTTTGTATCAAGCATCCCCCCCCCAAAAAAAATCATTTTTAACCCATACATGTAGCAGTAGTCACTACACTGTCTCCTTTTAGTGATGTTTTTGCATCATCTTTTGATCCAGAATGCTATAAAGTACACATTACAATGTAAATTAGCAGAAAGAGCAAAATTCACTGAAATTTGTAAGTCTATTTCTAATACAGTAAATTGTATAATTTATGAATAAGAGTGATTTAATTATAGCTGATCATCAATAAAATCTCTAAATTGTCAATGAAGTGTAAAATTTATAATCACTAGTTTTGTGTACAAATTGGCAGTTCTTCTGTTAAATTTTGCAATTGTCATTCACACTGGTTCAGTTAATAAACATTTTTAATGTTTTTTCAACTACATTTAATCTTGCATAACTTGAAGTTGTGTAAGTCAAACTTTACCTACATGTAAGTCGAATAAATTTTTTTGACCAAACTATGCAAAACATGTGTGAATTGCATTTCATAAGTCAAATTTCACATAAGTCGAACTACTTTTTATGGTCCCAACAGATTCGTCTTATGCAAAGTTAACTGTATGTAGGAGTGGAAAATAAGATATATTATTGCCAATTTGAAGAGGGAAAGTTGATTAAGTTAGACCATAAGAAAACTAGGAACTGCTATGGGTTAAAAAAGAAAAACATATGATAAATAGCACTGAAACACTAACATTTTTAAGGTTCTATGAAATTTTCATCTCTACATGTAACTGGTGTATTGAACAAATTAAGCCAGGATGTAAAATTCCACAGGCATGTGTGTAAAACTATAGGCAGCTTGTAAACAAGGCCTTACAGTACGAACCTCTGAGATTGCAGCGGGGTAAGCTGGGCATACATGTAATCATGTCCATGTAGCTCATTGTGCAATCACAGCCTCAATTTTGAGTTCCTTTCGGATGTTTACACTAAAATTCATCGAAAGTCACGGGTGGAATATCAAAATTTGTGACGCGTGATTTATGAGAGGAACAATATGAGACCACATTGAAAAAGTTTCATTCCAGTTTTCTTTTCGCTACATGTGTATGTACAGCTAGTAAGTTAAAAACGGGCTTTAAACAAACATTTTGAGGTCCAGTTCCTACATGAACATTTAGAGTGTATGAATGCACATATACACATTGCTCAAAAGCCTGGGGCAAAGGGGGTTGAATTTGTATTTTGTATTTTGTTTAATTTGAGACATTAGTCACGATTCAATCTCTGTAGTAACAGAACCATGGAAACCCTTGACATTGTATGTAAATGTGGATGGAAAATGAAATCAGAGCTGTGCAGTGGTGAATAACCATTGGAGATGACATTGCCTGCATGACGTGGGACTACATGCATGTATTATATACAGAGCATGGAGAAGAATACGTTTCCCTTGTACTTCACAACGGAATAAATGTAGTAGGGAGCTGAATTACTAATGTGCAATGTGGCTGCAACCGCACAATTACACATGCAAACCCTCTGAATGCACTGCGTCCTTTTGCTGCGATTGATGTGTGTAATTTGGCGCTGCATGAATGTACAGCTCACAATGAATTGTGCACTCACTGCTGTTGGTACTATGATTTTACTAGGGGAGCATACAATGCCAGCAGGCGCAGCTCTGCACCCCACCAGCCTGGGAGCGTATTGTGTTCACGTGAGCAATGCTCATAAAGTGAACGCTCTGCACAAAGCAAAGCTCTTTTTCAGAGAAACTTTGAAACCTTTCAAGGTCTTGCAGTCCAAGTCTTCTGTCCAGGCAGACTTTTAAAAATCAACAACATTAATTGCTTGGGTAAAATTCTTGTAAAATATATGTACATGTATGTCTTTTGCAACATGTACCTTCTTTGGTTTGACCCTTTCGAGACAATTGACCGCATTTTGTGGTTTGGCTTAATAACTTTCGATTCAGAGCTCTTAAAAAATATACCAGACGCATGAGCAGAAAGAGCAAAATATTCTGCACACACTACGTCATTTTTTTAAGAAAAATTTTCATATTGTGCTCGATGTCAGGAATTTTTAAAAATGAGAATAAGCTCTAAAATCCTGAAATTGGCAACACATTGAGAGGTTCAAAATCATTGTTTATTATCAGAACTGGCAATGTTTTCAACCATTTATATTGTTTTCAAAGAAATTACACCTTATTAGAAACCATGTAGCAGTAAAAGAGAAATATAATTGTTGCCAATTTGAAAAACACAATGTAATCAATTAAGCCCTTAAATAATTCCTGTCCTGAAAGGGTTAAAGAAGAAGAGAATATTTTCATACACAAATCATTGATGGAATGGATAATGCTAAAAGTGATGAAAATTAATCAGACTCTTGATTTTTCCATCTCAGTCTTTTGTCTATTCAAACGAAAAGGCATATAAAGATATGTAAATACACACATACTATATTTCTAAAACAATTTCTGAAAAATTTGCAACAAGCTTATCTAAAGAGTGCTCACTAACGAAAGTATCATTACAGAACATCAAATCACACCCTAAAACGTAATGGGGCATTTACATTGTAAATGAGTAATACATTTTGTAGAGTACAGCATAAATAAAGCATAAAGGGAAAATACTACTTGATATCAAGCAACATACAGGAGTACAAATTAACTTCCATATATGTACAGTGTACATGCAAAAGTTTACAGAAGTGTGTTGACATTTCACAAGTCACTTTTTCCTTTTTTAGTTTAATTTCTGTATTCTAACTTTTACAATATCCCTTTATTGCAGTGATACTTCAAGCTCATATTTTGAACATGGAATATAGGCATGGAACCCTAAAACGCACAAAGAAAAATGATTTCTGCTGATTGGTCCCCCTTTAAAGTGTATTGTCGCACCTGTCAAGCTGTACTACATGTAGCAACAACAAGGGGCCCAGTGAACTCAGTTAGGCTTCTCGTTAAAATAACTAATGCCTAGTGATTGATCAATTATCACGCTTATTCACTTCCTGCCACTGTTTGGGATATTGAGACATCAAACCAACCATGGAATTTTTTTTCTTCGAAATTGCCTCTAGTAATAATGAATACACGACTGCACTCCATGTAAGAAAAATAAAAATAATCACCAGTAGAATATAAGCAAAGGGTATACTATTTCAATGTTATCTTTCTATTGAAAAAATAATAATTTCAATTCTATTAAAAGATGAAAAAACTTTTGAATAATAACTAAAATGTAACTCGTAACAAACAGATAATAGCAAAAATTATGAAGAAAGTGTTTTATGATTCGTTTAACTAATATTTTATAAATAACATTTAAAATTCTATTTCATATACTCAATTTCACTGTTTGACAAATTTCATCCCACATTGCTTATAAAATCTGTGGGTACATGTATCAGTAATACATTCAGAACAAATCAATACCATTCTCAATTATGCCTGTCATTCCACAACATCATCATTGGTAGAAAAAGATATTGAGGAATGGCATGTGTTGGCAACATGTACATGTACATGTACATGTATACAAGAAAACTAAAATTTAACGGGCAATCCAACCTTTGTAATAGTTTGATTTGTGTGAAAGCACAAAATTCAGAGAAGCACATTGGTGAAAGTTTGAATGAAATTGGACAAGCAATAACAAAGTTGTGATCTTTTTGAAGTTGTAATCTCTATTCTTAAGGGAATTTCAAATTGGCTGTATCGGTACGGTCACTGTGATGTAGCGATGGTCAACTTTCCCATTCACTCCAACACACAAAATGACTAAAAGTGTCAATTTTTCCAAATGGTTAACTTTTTAGGATCTTTTTCTTTTTGGAGGACCTATAACAATATGCTGTCTAGCATCTACAATATATTTTGAGTACTGCCCCAACGAAAAAGGGTCTCAGGAGAAAACCAGAATTTAGAGATATTTTGGTGTATACATGCAAATGACAAATGGAAGAGTTGACCTTGAATACGTCACAATCAATTCACCAATTTGAGATTCGCATATATACATGTATGTAGTGATCTCATTTTTCAAACATTCATAACTCTTATTCTTTGTCCGATTTCTTTCAAACTTTCACCATCCTACATGTACATGTACTTCTCTTATTTTTCTCCTTTCATACAAATCAGCTTTTTACTAAGGTTGGATTGCCCTTTAACTGTGACTCACTCAATTTTCTTTTCTTTTTTCTCTCTCTCTTCTTTTTTTTTTTTTTGCGCCTGTTCAAAAGATGTGAAATTGATGTTCTTGTCAATTTCTACTAATTGCAATTATTCAACAAAAAAGGGGGGAAATTATTCCAACTAATGATTCAAATCTGAATGTTAAAAAAAATTATATTTTTACATCTTTCAAAAATAAATTTCAAAACCTCACTGTTTGCTCTTTGTGTACATATACATGTACATGTAGATGACCCTATACATGTACATGTATACAGGCCTGGAAATTCAGTAATGTGGATTAAAATCATGTAAACATACCATACAAATCTGCAAGGCATACACTGTGTAGGTGATGCATTTTATAACCTCCTGTGTCTGAAGTTTAATAAGTTACACTAAGCGTCTATTACTGGTACATGTACTGTAAGTGATGGATGTACTACTTCCTCTCTGGACAGCTTTTACCATGCAAAATCCTTTTCATTAAAGAAGATTGCATTCTTAATCTACATGTGGATTACAGTATACTTTTTTTTATGTTAAATGCACAACATGATTGATATCAGAAAAGGGAAATTGCGCATAAAAACTGTTTCTTTACCCCAATGGAGATATTCTTTTTCTTTTGAAACAAAAAGTGAAGGCAAAAAAAGACTTGTGCTAAAAAGAGCAAAGTCGAGTATCTTATTTTTTTTGCATTAAAGTCACTGTTATTTCAATAATAGATTAGCTCCTTCCCATTAATTATACGGAGTTTGCATTCTTAATCTACTGTATCTTTTTTAATATTATGTACCAACTAAGATGTACCATGACTGGTGAAAGAAAAGTAACATTTTTGTACAAAAGTAGTCTCTTTACCCAGTTTGAAGAGATTCATTTTCTTTAAAGGTGTATGTAATGTTCAATTTTGGTAAGCCCTCACAAACTTTTCGTCAGATTTATTGGATTTTTGTTGATAAATAGCAAGATACTAGCAATACAAAGATGCTGTGAAGATTTCACATCCTAAAGCGGCATATCAAGCAAATGAGAGGCAAAAAATAATTTAGGTGCCAGGCCTGGGATATAAACTCTCAACAACTTCAACATGCACTATATACATGTACCATACTCATTGATGGAATACCAAATGATCTCGTACAAACATCTTTTGATACATGAAAAACAACATGACACTATATTTAACATGTTTCTTTCCAATTTCCTTTTTGCTACCAAAACTGTACATGAGCTTTAAAGCAAAAAGTGACAGCAAAAAATACTAGTGCTGAAAAGGGCAACTACATGTATAAGTATTTTTTTTCCCCCCATTACATCACTGTTATTTCAGTTACTAAGTAATACATTACTTGTAAACCAGCAAGTTTTGCACGCATTTAATGTTCATGAATTTTGCAATTAATTCAAATTTGACAAAGTTTCACGCTGCAAAATCAATGAATCATAACTGAACACTAAGGCCCGTATTCTCGAAAGGCGCCTAACTTAAGCCACTGCCTAAGTGTGTAGATTTAGGCCACTGAATTATGGAGAGCCAAATGTCACCCTCTTTTGATCCTACAAAATCACCATAGTTCTGGGACTAAATGCAAATACAAAAACCGATACGATAGAAATGAATTCTGATGCTCATTTCATGCAAAAAAATAATTTTGTTTCTTTATTTTGTTACATAAATATGCTAATTCATACGGGAGTCTTAGGGGTTGACGAATGGCCTTCCATAAAGCAGAGGCCTAAATTAAGCCAGGCTTAACTTAGACCACTTTCGAGAATACCGGCCTAAATTTTCGCAAATCGTGAAAATTTCTTGCTGTTGTTTACAATTTGTGAAAGTTTCATGTTGCGAATGTTACTGGTTTTACAGTAAATCCTTCCATTAAAGTGATTGATTAACTTTGTGAAAAATTGTAAAATCAGCTCAAATGCCAGTGAATTGTGTGCAGTCCTCTAACTACATATACAATTAAGGATATGTGAAAGTATGAGAGAAAATGGAACCCGTTTACTATCCTAAAAAAGAGAAAATCGCGATCAATCGCTAGCGCAAGTCGCTCGGCTTCTTCGCTGCGCTGCAGTCACAAAAACCAAGCACCAGCGCTTGGCGATTTCAGAGCGGGTTTCCAGCCCGTACGGCATTCTGTGATAGAGCGAGGTATGCAAACCGTAAGAGTTCTTTAGGGTTCGGTGGTACTCTATCCCGACATCAATGTTCAATCGTAAATATCTTGATATATAAACGACCGATCAGCTTATAAAACTCAGGCGATTCCTGTCTGAGCTAAAGGTTTGCAATTATGATTACAGCATTAGCTGGAACAGTGATTTTTTTTTTCAATCCTGGGCAAAGTTAATCAATGCCTTTAAGGAGAATGAAACCCTGGGGAAAAATCAATTTTAATGAAAAGAGAGGATAGAGAGAAGCAATTTTTAAACAGTTCCATCAAAATCGGTTACGAAATGAGAAAGTTATGAAAGTTTGAAAAGTCTCCATTTACTTTCTATGGCAATCCTCAAATTTGCAATGTTGCTTCAAAGTGACAGGTTTAGTAGTACAACTCTCCATATATTTTGTACACAAAATTTCACATTTTCCCCAATTTCTCTCAAGGTGCAGCTTGTCTCCTTCTTAGCTCAATATATACATGTATCATGGGAAAATGTATTTGACACAACATATATATTGAGTTCACAAAAAGACAAGCAGCATCTTTAGAGATAATGGAGAAAATATGACATTTTCTGTACAAAACATATTGAGAGTTGTACTACTAAACCTGTCATTCTAAAGCAACATCGCCAATTTGAGGATCGCCATAGAAAGTAAATTGAGACTTTTCAAACTTTCATAACTCTTTCATTTCGTAACTGATTTTGATGGAACTTTTTTTTAATTGCTTCTCTCCATCCTCTCTTTTCATTAAAATGGATATTTCCCCAGGGTTTCATTCTCATTTAAAGAGATTAATTTTCTTTTGAAACGAAATATGACATTAAAAAAAAAAGACTTTTATAAATAAGGGCAAGGACAGGTATCGTTTTTTTTTTTTTTTTTTTTTCTTAATTACATTCACTATTATTTCAATAAACAAATTGTCTTGTTATATTTCAATACAGAGAGTCAGAGACAATACTAAATCACTAAGAAATACAATTTTTTTTTTCTTTACCAGGGCTCTTTTAGGATTAGATTTAATAAATACGAGATTTCTTCACACCTCTTATGCATTTTAATGTTGTTTTTTCTTTATTTACCCAAGCTCTTTTCTATCATTCAAGAGCTCACTGCTCAAATGTATTTTTCATTTTCTTTCAATTTCAATTATCTCCACCCACTTTCAAGCTCAATTACAATCTGAAGTTAAATCTAAAATAATATATATCTCTGGGATTATCACAAATTCTAAAATGTAAAAAATATTGAAAAGTAGATTTCTAGAATAACCAGTTCCTATATTTCTCTCAATAAAAATACAGAATGTAGAGGTATTCATTTGCTTATTTACATGTATGTGGTCCTTGTTTAAATGCTACTGAAAATTGGCTTTCAAAACGGGCCTAGTTATATCTCTCATAATCTCTGTTAATCAGGATCACTCTCACAGTCACATCAAAATAATTGATGATCACACTTTCACGTGACAATGAAGACAAATGACAAAACAACAGTTCAATAATTTTAGGCTAACTCGTGGGTTACAGAATTACATGTAAAGTTAGATGATTTGGTTTGGAAACTAGAAAACGAATGCAAACTAACAAAAAGGGGATAACTTGGATAAGAAATGACAAACCATATTGCAATTTGAAATGTGTGCTTCAAGCAATATATTTCTACGTACATCCTTTTATTGACAAAGAAAAAAAAAAAGGAAATACTTGTATGCCTTATTAGTATTAGTACTGATAGAAGTTATAATAATAATACTTTATTTACTCAGGGATGGAAGTTTAGCAGCCTAAAACAAATTAACAAACAATATTCCAACATGCATATGTCAACATACAAGTAAAAGTGATATTTTCTTTTCTTTTTTTGATTATAAAAATGGCTCTGGCAACTTCAAAAATGGCTCTCTGAAATAAAAAAATGGCTCTCGTGAATTTGTGACCAATTAGAAAAATGGCTCCCGCAAAAAAAAAAAAAAGAGTATTTTTTCCCTGCTGTGCATGTTCAGGGTTCCAAGAAAGTATACATAGACATGTATATCAGCTTCAATCACATATACTGCAAAACCAGAGACTTTCATGTGGACAAAATTTTCGCGAGTTTCATGACTTGTAGAAAATTGCGAAAGTTTCATGCTGTGAAATAGTGAAATTAGACTGAATCACAACATGAAATATTTCATGAAAGTTAACTGCCGAGAAAGCAGTCGTTATTAATGATTTGTTAAAGTTTCATACGACACAAAAGTTTCCAGTTTAAAAAATTACTTTTGTACAGAGATATTGCAAGTTTAAATTTAAAAAAACAAAACAATTACACTATAGATAAAGGTAAAAGTGACTTTTGAAAAGAAAAGTTAATGCAAATATACACATCCAGAATTGAACTCAAAGTAAACTCTGTAATCTGACACACGCTCCAGCGACAATTGCTCTGGGGCTTCATTTTGTCAAAGATATAGGCCCAAGTTCACAAAGAAGGTTTGGTATAAACCATCATTTAAACCCCCTCCTGGGTTTTTTAAATGTACGTGCGCACGAAATCCGATCCAATCATATATTTTCTTTGAGCGCGCGCAAGGGCAACATGCGCTTATTTAGGCTTATTTTAGTACGCTTACTTTGTGAATTTGGGCCATAGAGTTGGGGATAGGGTTGTAATTGGCTTTTAGGTTAGGTTTAGGGTTAGGGTTACAGTTAGTTACATGTACATAACAACAATAAACTTCTGTGCAGGTTTAGATATGAAATATACCAGATCCAATGATACACAAATTTTTTGTTTGTTTGACTGGTTGCCTTCGAATGCAAAGATATATACATGTAAAAAAGAACATCTTCTGAATTGTATGATTTTCTGGTCTATGTTTACAATTGATACCATTTCCTAAAAATTAAATGATAGTTACCTGGTGGTGGATCTGATGGTTCCATGGGATCCAGATGCGTATCTTTCCACCTAACACCATTGCAGTAATTAGAATCCGTGCAACACACGGACACGTATTTTGCGGAAGGCGGGGGACTCTCACACGAGAACAGCCGCTCCTGAGGACCATGAGGTTCATTCTCACACATCCAGAAGCGCATCTCTTCTTGAGACTTCCCACGTGTCAACCTGAAAACACATATGCCATGATCCGTCTCTATGACACACGAGTTGTTTGTCCTCAAACAATCCTCTTGGTTACATGAACAAATCAAACCTTTATTACTCCCTGTAGAATGGAAAGGAAAAGCAGAAAAAAAAGTGCATTGGTTACAACAGATAAAACAACTTTTTTATACTACCCCCTCCCTCCCAGTACTCATGCCTACAAAAAAAATGTCAAAATAGAAGTTTTTAAAAGGACACATAAAAAGAAATACCCAAAGCAAAATGCCCAAACCATGATGTTTCTGAGTTATACATGACATTTTTTATCATATGGGACTTACCTGTCAACGTGAACAAAGTTTCAAACAATTTTACATTTTATACCAGAAAAGTCTTCTGGGTGTCCATACTCCAATAAAAGAAACCCTTTTCTTTTTTCTTTTTAAGATCATTTTCCATGGCTTTGGTATTCAAAAGTCTATTCATGCATCAAAGTTTCTTGGTGCCTTTACAATCAAACAAGCAAATGATCACAAGTATTTTGCAATCCAATAGAAAGTCAACATGTGACCCTCTCTCACAGTCACTTTACAACAGTGTACGTAAACAATTTTCAGCTCAGAGGAAATTCAATTTTTTTTTTTTACCACTTTCCTGGCTTCACATCATGATTTTACAATTATCTATAATTGTAAAAAAAAAAAAGATGCTTTAACTGAAATTGGAATTTCTAGTACAAACATCTTTCTTCTTTTTTTGCCCACAACACAAATTATTCACTGTGAAATGCAGTTGTTCTAGAAAAGATGAGCTCACTCTGACTCGTGTATTCTCTTGTATTTCATAGAGAAACAGTAAAAAAAAAAGTTGCATTCAAAATAAAATTAAACAAAATTCTGAAGCAAAGTATACAAGGGAATAACGCTTCACACTGGACGGGAGGAGAATAACATTGCACAAAGTCTCACAAAAACAAAACCAAAGATATAAAAGGGACTAACTGTTGCAATCTTTTTTTTCTTCATTTTTATGTTACATAAACTACTACTACCAGCACACTTTCCAGGGAATAATTTACCTGGTATAGCAGAGCAATTTGCTACGCATTTGGGGTATGATTGCTACACAAATTTACAGATGTGTAGCAGTTTGCCACATTGAACTGTGTTGAATTTTAAACAAAATATTTGTCTGCTTGATTGAAATTGCTACAGTAAAACCAAAAACTCTCACGAATCGTTAATGACAGCCAATTTTGCAGTAACAAACTTTTGCGAAATGCAATAATTTGATGTTGTTTCAATAGTAATTTGACTAATTCGCGGCATGAAACTTTCGTGAATCTTGACCACTCGCGAAATTCGCAAAAGTTTTACGCACGCCAAAATTTCTGGTTTTACAGTATTCAAATTTCAGTAGGTAAATTATTCCCTGCTTTCATTTCAATTCAACCAGTTGTACATATGTACATGTAGAGTACAGACATATTTATCCACTGTACATGTACATGCATAAGGTGAAATAGTGCCATTAGATTTCATCTGAAGGAGAGGCCACATCCTTCATGTTCACTGAAGTAGAACATTTTTCAAAGAAATTTTAAACTAATTTTCTGTTTATTGCAGATCAGGGATTTCATAATGGAGACTAATTTGAACAACTTGAGGAATTTTCTGGTTTGGTAACAAGTGCTGCTGTATGCAAAAATGATCAAAATGGATGGATCCTATGTATTGCATTTGTACATGTGTATTATTAGGTTATGATTCATCCAATGCATAACCTCGTACACCAGGGGTGGTATTCTGAAACAATGTTATCTTTTATGTTAGTAAAATGATGTTAACTGTCATAACAAATCAAAATTAGGACAAGTCATTGGACAATGTCTGCGCAAAGATGGCTGCATTTGCGTGAAGTTAAAAGGGACATCTGCACAAGCACCAATGATGAGTGTGTATTCGGCGCAATTTCAGTTTGTTATGACAATTAACATTGTTTTCTTTTAACATAAAAGATAACATAGTTTTCAGAATACGGCCCCTGATGGCAAATGTGCATTCTCAAACTCATGTGAGAGATTAAAAGCAGTAAGATTGCTGCCTCGCGTGGCATAAAAAAAGACTAAATCAAATTCAACTTGATCAAGGACACAGAGGTCCGATTGATCGACTTATAGCGAACTATGATAATTAATCATCCTACATGTACATTGTGGTTCCATGACATTTGCTCCTGCGACAAATGCTCCGGTCTAACTTTGCCATGTTAATCCTAAACCTAACCCTAACCCTAATCCTAATCTTCATATTGTCCTTAACAAAAAACCAAATGATGACCTTGACCTTAACCTTTGACTTTTCGAGATATAGACGGAGGAGCAAATGTCGCAGGAGCAAATGTTGTGTCACTGTACATTGTATCATGCAAGTTTTTCCCTTAATTCTGCTGATTAAATAACTATCTACGAATCTATCTACATGTACAGTACATGTATGTCCCATAGCTTGGAGGCCGTTGGGTCGACAATATGATGGATATTGAGACACGGGTTCTCCAAAACTTTCTGTCTTATTATTCATACTTTGATTTTCAAGCCTAATTTTACCAGCAACCCAATAATCCTCCCATTAAAATCACTTGGAATCAGGTGGTGCAGAGACTACCATCCCTGTTCCTTTACTTTTTAACAGGCCTGTGAGTGGGGTTTCAAAAAAAGAGCGGAAAAAAGCTAAAACTAGTTTACCTGATCTATTTGTCTTCAGCTTCGTATCTGACGTAATGCAGACTGAACAGCCGCCCATTGGCGACCCGCCCGACATACGAATGGTATACGAATGCAAACAGCATGATCTTCACATCACGCGTGAAGGCAAAACACATACAGTACATTCATGTATACGTACATGTATGACGGTACGTTGTTTTCCATATTTGGTTGCAAGACAGCAAGACTCCGCTCGCGCTCGCAGCTGTTTAGCTACACTACGTTTCCAGCGGTTAAAAACCATTGACATAATGGTTGCCGATAAAATAGCTGAATAGCACACGGGAAAAAGCGGAAATTGAAATCGCCGAGAATAATCAAAAAAGCAGATTTCCCCTAAAAAGCGGAGATCTCACAGGCCTGTTTTAAAGGGCAATCCAACCTTGGTAATGAGATGATTTGTGTGAAAGCAGAAAAATAAGAAAAACAGGATGGTGAAAGTTTGAAAGCAGCAGTGTTGGGTACCTTGAGATCGATCTTGATCTCGAGACCAGTCTCGAGATCGGCATCAGTAACCTCGATCTTGTTCTTGATCTGGAAAGTGTTGGTCTTGATCTTGATCTTGATCTCGGAGCTTCTGTTCTCGGAATTTTCGCTCGAGATCGCTCGAGATCAACATTGTTATTACGTAAATTATCAAACGAAAAAGCTTTTAAAATCGTTCACCAATCGGCGAAAACACAACTCAGTGTTGGGTAGCTCGATCTTGATCTTGATCTCGGACATATCTGATCTTGATCTCAGATGTTCTAATCTCGATCCTGAGTTGCGGATCTTGATCTTGATCTGGATCTCGGACTGTCTGATCTTGATCTTGATCTTGAACCCTCTGGTCTTGGACCCAACACTGGCGAGCAGTCTACCCGCAAACAGTCACACAAGCAAATGATGAGTAGATCTACAAGCTTATGCTACAGATAACCTTGCACATTGTACGACTGTACCTCATGACTCTACTTCCTACATATGCGATGCAAACGTGCTTTCTCAAACTCACAAACTTGAGAGTTTAAAAGCAGCAAGATCATCAGCTATCAAATTACCAAGGTACAAAAAGAAGCTGAAATTCCACTTGATCGAGGAGATAGTGATCCACTTGATGGAATTACATTGAAAAGCAAGTGTTTTTGCTGAATTTTTCCAATTAAAATGGCAAAGTAACCTCTGCAACTTTACTTAGAGGTCAGCCAGAGTCAAAGAACCTTACCTCGATCACGTGGATAGATCATAGCCACACAGGCTTGATGTTTCATAAAATATGACATTAAACATCAAGCCACACAGGGGAAGCAATCTCCTGTATTACAAGTAATAAAAAAAATCAGGGGGCAAGATCTATCCATTTCCAAGTACAAGTTTTATGTTGACGGGGGTGTGAAGCAGCTAACCCCAAAATGGGTAAGGAACTGACTATTACCTTATTATCTTATTACCGGATGTACTGGAAATATGCAGAAGTCTGCAGCCGAGTTTCCAGGTCTATCTGTCATCCAGTACATGTCTTCTTGTATAATTATTAGTGAGTTCCTGATGATGACTAGAAGCGAAAAACATAGGGTCTTTGGAACAGTGGAACTACAGCCAGCTGGGGGGATTCTATAGTGCATGCATATATGCAATTGCACACACAAGTGAATGGACCTACATGTACGTACACGAGAGCTAGGGAACGGGGCGCACTGGGGGAAACGGAGAGAGACGAGCGCTTTTGTTCCGGCCGGGTATCTTGAGAACGCGTGAGAATGGCAGTTTATAGAAATTTGGGTATCTTGAGAACGGCAATCGGAAGCCAAAAAAGGGGGACGTTAAAGTGGGACATCCCCGTATACAATATACACAACTGCCCCCCCCCCCCCCCCCCCCCGGGGCATTCCTAACTATTTAGATCTATGGTAAAATTCACCGAAAATCACTGATTCTGTTCATCGGGCCCGAGCACAATGATCTCCAACCACAGTGACTGGCAAACAAAGGGAGAACTTTCTACACACCGTCAATGGGATTTTGTATTAAAATTAAGAAACTGTGAACAGTTTTATTTTTATTAAAGTGAGGGAAGAATAATTAGAGTTAGGTGCTGGAGCCTAATAACTGGTGAGACAGAAACTGTAAGCGGGTTTGAAGCGAGAAAGAGGAGAAAAGCTGGCTATCTCCGTAGACTTTGCGTATTTGTTTGCCCCTTTGCGGTGATTGATTGCTCTGCGCCATATGTCCTGAATGTCTGATGAACAGAATGGAATACCAAAAGATCTTGTAAAAACATCCTTTGATACATGGAAAACAACCTGGGACTAGATATATCTAACACGTTTCTTTCCAATTTCCTTTTTGCTACCAAAACTGCAAATGAGCTTTAACGTTAGATGTTTCGGTGACCTGCAGCTGCAAAAGAATGATCAGGCTCGCCTAAAAAATTTACAAAACTCACAGCAAGTAAACTGCATGTCTCCAATTCGAGCGATCGCCAATAGGGTAAAAATGCCCGGATGCAGGTATCGGGGTGCGTTTGCTATGCAATGTGGGATAGCTTTAGTGACGTAGTTACTTCCGGAATCTGACCGGTCGGTGAATGACCCGGCGGCCGTGCATATTAATTATGTTTACAGTTTAGCTTGCTTCTCAAGACTTTGATGACACGCAAGAGTTCTCGAGGTTGGAAATTCATCTTTTTGTAGAGATTAGATATATTTATAATTCATCGCTATTGACCGAAGGCTCAATGACGCTGTAACATTCAGCGGCTCTCCGTACTATAGCAATTCCAATTCGAGTTTGCGTTTTCCGTTGCATGGAATGCCTCTTTCTGTCAGAAAAGCTTTCAGCTGCAGAACGGTCATATTCTTGAAGTCTTGAGAAACGCTCGCCATGACAATTCTACGATTACCTTAACTTTTATTAGATAAGTTTGAAGAAAAATTCCATAAGGGTGGACCGCGGTTACTGTAACTTAGCATCCGTATACACCGGAAGTACACAGGTCCCGGAAGTTGAATGAGAATTCGCCAAAAATGGTACATCCGGGCATTTTTACCCTATTGGCGATCGCTCGAATTATTTTAAGTCTAGATCTAACTGATCATACTGATAGACTTAATGTTAGATCTATTAATGATTAAGATCAAAATTCGACAATGCAGGGCTGCAGAAATGAGAAAACATGCAACAGCTAGCAGCAGGCTGCAGGGCCTAGCTAGGGCCCCAGCCAAGGCGATTCACTCGATCGGGTTGGCCCTGCGTGTTATGCCTATGACCATTCCGACTCAAAACAAGACGCCATTTTGCCACACATCTCACACAGCAACGCAAGTAAACTACGAAAATTCTGTGAAAATAAGAAGGATAATTACAAAAATTCATGGGTAAGCTACATCAATGTACTAACCTGATACAAAATGAAATGATATTACAACAGCTAAGATAATTATAACACGTTTCAATGCCATTTTGAAGACGGTTTAGTTTGCTTTTACATGCTGATAGGTATCCAGTCGATCTTATTATCGGTCTTTGAACTTTGCCCTACTTGTGGGGTACACCCGGAAGTGAAAAGGGATGAAAGCAATTTGGATTTGCGCGCGATGTTGATGGAGTTCTTGGTACTTTTTTTTACAAAATTTAAAAATTTTAAAAAAGGAGAAACTAAATGTAACATTTTTCTTGGACCTTATCACATTAACTTGAATTGAACTCTAAGAACAATCGTGTTGGGCTTTGGGTACTCTTCAGTAAAACGTTTTAAAACTTTACGATGATGATGATGATGATGATGATGATGATGATCTTTGGTAGTGGTATAGGATTACTTGTATTATGGTAAGAATTGAAGTGATGAAGAAAATGATAATAACAACATCACACCAGGGAGGTCTCTCTTCCACCTCCCTGATCACACCAACAACAATAATATAATATAATTATAATGGGCCCTAATGATAATATAAATATTACTACTAATAATAATGATAATTATTGTACTAATAGCCTAATAGGCATACATGTAATGATAATAATAATAATAATAATAATAATAATAATAATAATAATAATGATAATAATAATAATAATAATAATAATAATAATAATAATAACAATAATAATAATGATAATGATAATAATAATAATAATAATAATGATAATAATAACAACAACAATAATAATAATAATAATAATACTTATAATACTACTACTAATAATGATAATAATGATAATAATAATGATTATAATGATGATAATGATAATAGGCCTAATGATAATAATAATGATGATGATTATTAATAATAATGTTGATAATGATGATGACGATGATAACAAATGAAAGTAGTAAGGAAAATTACGCCCTCTGATAAAGATAACCCCGGACGTCTTTACCCCCCTCCCCCCCCCCCCCCCCCCCCCGCCCTTTAATCCGACACATATTAGGGCCTATAAAGGATTTCTTTCTGGATCACCATGCATTTCATGGAAACAATGTCACTATCTTCAACTGCCGGATAAAACTGACAAAATGAATTTCACATTATTTCATAAATATTATATAAAAATCCCCTACATATTCTAAATGTAAAACGCCCATCAACCTCGAATGCCAACTGATGAAAATTAAAATAGAAAATACCACAATCTATATATGTATCACTTAAAACGTTTCCAAAGAAATTATCGTTATTTACTTTATTGTTCATTTCTTACTTTATTTTTAAATTATTTAGTGAGCTATTTGTTCATTTTAATTATTATATGTTAATTTGGGATGTTACAATGTAATTTTATACACTGAGCCCCGTGAAAAGACAGTTCAACGACCAAGTTAACAATTTAAAACCAAATCGAATACGATCTGTATGGTAACTATTTAAAAAATACATAATTGTTTTTATTTTCCGACACTGAAAAAAGGTTGCCTTATATTTTCTTTCTCATAGTTCATTTTTAGCAACAATTCGTATTCTCAAAAAAAAAAAAAAAAATCTTAAATGTATGTCACTTTAGTCTTGAATGCTTCTTATCTCCATAATTTTTAGCGCTATTTTTTTATTCAATGGTGTCTTTAAGTTGACCTCAATTCAATTCAATTTAAAGACATTTATTTCCAACTTTTCAATATACAAAGTAATAAATGAGCAAAAATAATGTACATGTTTATTAATGATATTTTTGATATGTATGTATTTCTGTTTCGTCGTTCGTCTTGCTGATTATGACATAATTGATTTCTTCAATCAGCGAAAGTGAAAGAAAATTTATTTTTTAAAGGTCACTTGCTGGTTTTGTTTCTGATTAACTCCTAAACGTTACAGGCAGGAGGAAAAGCGTAGTCCACTGACTGGTGATGTGGTGGTGGAGGGATGGGAGAGGTGACCGCTTCATAACTAAGAATATGATAATGTTTCCCAAATGCTTGCACTGTTAAGTGGGAAACAATTCTTTGTTTAAAAAATTTATTTATTATTTATTTTGTTTTATTTATTTTATACTGCAGGGTTGGCCTGTTCAGTTTTATAAAACTGCTTTACAAAGGCGCCCTGCAGTTTAACAAACATCATTCTACATGAAGATGCAAAATACTTAACAATTAGGTAACATTATAAACTACTAACAACAAATATTGAGAGTGGATAAATGGTAATCTAAAAGATAGATACATGGATAGCACTACTACAATTCTATTGCATCAAGATGTAAGGCTTTGCATAGTTTTTTAAATGTAAACAGGGATGTACAAGTCTGAACATTTACAGGGAGTCCGTTAAACAAACTGGCCCCGACATATGCAAAGGATTTTCTTTTACATTCTGTCCTAGCGTGGGGAAGTTGGAGGGGGCATTTTAAAGAATAACGTGTCCTATAATTTACGGTTCGTTTACATATCAATGATTCTAGATAAGTCGGTATTAGATTATTTAGTATTTTAAAAACAAGAACACAATATTGATATTTCATACGCTGTTCAACTGATTGCCATTTCAGTGTGTGTAACAAGGAACGTTGCGATGTATAATAATCTTTATTCAAAATCATTCTGGCATATTTATTTTGGAGTTTTTGTATCTTATCCATATGGATTTTTGCACAGCTTCCCCAAGATGTACCACAGTAATCAATATAAGGTAGAATCATAGCAAAATACAGATTCTTCATAATTTTAAATGACAGTAAATGCTTAATCCTCCGTATACAACCTATTGCCCGAGATATTTTACAAACAATAGTAGAAACATGTTCACACCAAGTCAAACCGGAGTCGAGCATAACACCCAAGTATTTGATCTTCTTTACATTTTCTAAAGGTAAGTTTCTGAATTTTATTGACAAAATATCATCTCCCAGTTTTTTCTTATGACCAAATGCCATGACCTTCGTCTTTCGTGGGTGTAAATGCATATTATTCAAGTCTAACCATCTGCATATTGTATCGAAATCATCTTGCAAGTATTTCTGTACATCCTTTATTGTTTCACTATGATTAAAAATGGCTGTATCATCAGCATAAAGAGACATTTTAGAATTGAAATGCAAATTTACATTACACATGTCATTAATAAAAAGACAAAATATCAGCGGACCTAATATAGATTCCCGCAGGGACACCTGATTTTATCTTCAAACATTCACTAGAGCAATTATTAACTGTAACAAATTGTCTCCTGTCTGTTAAATATGATTCCATCCAGTCGTATTCTTTCCCTTTAATACCATAGAACTTAAGCTTTGCAAGAATAAAATTGTGTGGAATAACATCAAAAGCTTTGCGTAGATCTAAGAAAATACCTCCAATAACATGTTTTTGGTCCAGTTTATCACACAAATAATCAGTAATTTCAGTTAAACATGCATGTAGCAGTAGAATAAGATGGTCTGAACCCTGATTGACAATTGGCAAGGAGTTTATTAACGTTTAAGTATGTATACAGTTGATCATGTATTGCTCTCTCCAATATTTTGGACAAGGCAGGGAGCACAGAAATCGGTCTAAAATTGTCAATATCAAAAGATCCCCCTTTATGTACTGGAGTAATTCGTGCTGTTTTAAAATCTTTTGGAATAATACAAGTTTGTAAAGTCGCATTAAATAAATGGGTCAAAGGACCAGCTATATACTCTGCAGCCAGTTTAAGAAGCTTAGGGTGAATACCATCTACTCCCACTGCTTTCGAACAGTCAATAAGTAACAGTTCTTTTACAACATATTCCTTCTTGATTGCACAAAATTCAAATTCACATGCAGGAATAAACAGAGTCTGCAAACTATTTAATAAATCTTCCGAGGAATTACCCGAGGGAGTTTGCAACCTTGAGCCAACTTCATTAAAGGCTTTGTTTAGAACGTGAGCTATTTCCTCGTTAGGTATCTGATCATTACCAATTGTGAGTTTAATATCATGATTCACATTTTTATTTTTCTTTGGTATAAGTTTCGATAAAACGTTCCAATTCTTCTTGATGTCATTTCCACAATCCTGAAATTTATCCTGATAATACTTCTTTTTCAAAATTTTATTCAAGTTATTAGCCCTATTACGGATATACTGGAATTTATTCCACCAAATTATCAATTTTGTTTTTCTAAATTGCTTTCGATAATAATCCCTTTGGCGTGCTAATGCTAAATTATCATCATTTATCCAAGGTACCCCTCTTTGTTTTTGACGCACTGATATCATGGGGGCATGCCTATCACAAATATTCAGCAGGGTGCTTTTAAAGCAGTACCACAATTTTTCAACATCAAAACCATAGGAATAAAATTCATGCCAATCAACTTTACTTACATCCTCTTTAAAGTTATCACTATCAAAGTATTTGAAGAAACGAAATTTGGTTATTTTTGGAGAAAGGGGTAGATATTTCCCTTTAATTGCAGTATATATCACAGAGTGATCACTAAGACCAGCAGTTTGGACTCCTGATTTAATGATATTGTCAACAAGTGGATCAGAAATACAAACCAAGTCAATTAGAGACTGACTATGTGGTGTGATTCTAGTGGGTTGAGATATAACCTGTGTCATCTGCATTGTAGTACATAGAGTTAGATGGGGTAACAATACACTAATGTGTATAGCACGTTCATCGAGAAAAGCGCAACCTACTTCGAGTGAGAAGTGACTTTTCAGTTATGTGAAGAAAGTATTGCAACTAATCATCAAATTGCTGTTAAAACCTCATGAGTAAAGGATATTTTCTCCAAAATTTTCTGCTCGGTCGTGATGCGACCTTGCAAAATGGTGTTGTTAGGGAGAGGTTATGAATCCATTTTTTTTTTAAATGAAGAGAATATAATGAAACGAGGCTCAGGCGTATATCGGTAAACCGGAATAGATGAAATTGAAAGCTGTTCTTCAGGGGCGGCGCGCTCTGGGGGGGGGGGGGGGGCAGGGGCACAGTGCCCTTTTTTTCAAGTACCCCAAAAGTGCCCTTTTATTTCTGAAAAATTCCCCTTTCTCTCTGATAAGTGCCCCTTTTACTACTAAAACTGCCCATTTTCCTTTCTAATAAGTGCCCTTTCTTTCCCCTTCTAATAAGTGCCCCTTTTTTCTCCTTTTGAAAAGTGCCCCTTTTCAAATCTGATAATTTCTACCTTATCTCTCTAATAAGTAATCTTTTCTCATTCTGATAAGTAAAAGAATTTCTGAAATGTCCCCATAACTCACTCGCTACGCTCGCTCGCTCGCTCTTACAGTATAATGAAATCAAGGAGATTGCATATTATATTTTTATCATGTGTAATCCTAAAGAAAACGACAGGGTTCATGGACAAATTCAAAGATCATTCGACATGTCCCCTAAATTAATTTGCTGAACGTCATTTTCATTATATCGCTGTAAATAATGCACAACTCAAGGACTTCAGCATTTGAAAAAAAGTCTGAAAATTTTTGCTCGCTCGCTCGCTTCACTCGCTCCCACATGAATCATTAGACCATTACACACAATTCGTATCCGGACAACTACCCCCTGGACAATTACCCCCCGGACAACCACCCCCCGGAAAACCACCCCCTGGACGACTACCCCCCAGGACAACTACCCCCTAGGACAACTACCCCCCAGGACAACTACCCCCCAGGACAATTACCCCCAGGACAACTACCCCCCAGGATAATTACCCCCCGGACAACTACCCCCCCGAACAACTACCCCCTGGACAGCTACCCCCGGAAAAATTGTCCTGGGGGTAATTGTCCTGGGGGGTAGTTGTCCTGGGGGGTAGTTGTCCTGGGGGGTAATTGTCCTGGGGGTAATTGTCCTGGGGGGTAGTTGTCCTGGGGGGGTAGTTGTCCTGGGGGGTAGATGTCCGAGGGGGGTAGTCGTCCAGGGGGTGGTTTTCCGGGGGGTAGTTGTCCGGGGGGTAGTTGTCTAGAGGGTAGTTGTCCTAGAATCCACACAATTGCTAATTGGGGAAGCTGAAGTAGTGACTAGAACCACAATAAAAAGGAAGAAGGTGATGTGTGATAGTAATTATATTGATTAGAGTGTAGGGTAATACCATTGTCACAAAATGGTTCTTTTTTCGCTTTATGTTCACCCTTTGTAATAGGTGCCCCTTTTCCCCCCAAAAGTGCCCCTTCAGTTTGCTGATACCCCCACTTTGAAATACACTCCGCCGCCCCTGCTGTTCTTGTGCTACCAGTCAATCCGAAATGTATCCAAAAGTACAAATCAATTGGTTATACAACAAGCGCTATGAATATTGCCCCTGCCCCATAACTGTAATACAAAAGGTAATGTAGCCCATATTATATTCTTTTATGCAATTTTCCTGTCAATACTTTGTTTCCTCTTTACAAATCTCCAAAATGCCTGGAAAGTTGGTTGACGATATTGAAATTTACATGATTGTACATGCATAAATAAAATACTTTAAAGCTCAAGAATAAACAAAAAATAATGACGTTTTATAGTTTGTATCCTCATTGATACCAAACATGCAGTGAAACAATGAACATATTCAATTCTCATTTATTTCATTCTCGAATAAAAAGTGCATTCAAAACAAATACAAAATAAGTCATAAACAACATTAGAAAATGTAATGGGGAACTACATAAAGCCTTGGGCCTTGTACAAGCATAGTTTCCTATAGCGTATACATGTATTCATAAAAATATTGCGAAAATGATATAGACAATAAATGCAAAACAAAAACAAAAACAAAAATGTAACACAAATATAGACAATAAAGAAAAATCGGAACAGAAAAATATAACTATACATATTTAAGGGGAAGAAATTGCTTCAACTTCAAGAAAATAATGATTGTATTGCAATTAGAATTAGAAATATATTTGGGGATTAGGGAAATTACGTCGTACTGATTTCATTGCATTATTTGTGTTTACTGGCCATAAGTGAAAAGAATCCTTAAAACGGGTATGTATCTGGTAATTAAGAGTGAACATTTGAGAAATGTTAGAGGGTAATTTATTATGAAAGTAAAAAAACAAAAACAAAGGAGAGCAAGGGAGTATTATTACAAATCAAAATATTAAAAGAGATTTCAATTTTCTAAACAATTCCCTATATATCGATACCAGTTTCTTTAGATATTAATGTTACTCACTCCCAGTGCAGGCATTGGTTTCAACTTTCAAAACAGGCCGAGTCAATGCAGGGAGATCTTTAATCTTTCAGCGAGAACATCCAATTAATCCGCGCCATAATTTGCGTGAGGTGCACGTGGAGCAGAGCTATATATAATAGGTGAAGGGCGTTCCTTTATCAGTCTACTTATTTTGCAATTTATTTTAAGTATTTCGATATGATAATTTATAATTTGCTCAAGAGGAGGAATAGGACAGAAATTCGGTTAGGGAATTTCGATGCGACAGGCCCACAAGATACGCTGAACCGGCCCTCAGAGGCTCAGACCACAAATCGACCGGCCCTCAAGAGAGCGGCCCGTGGGGAAAGCTAACCAAACTCCCATTGGCTTGTCTACCCCTGAATTGCACAATATTTAATAGCATTAGCAACAAACGGCATGCTACAAAATCAATGGGTATTTGCTAGCGAGCAAAGCGATCGAGCAAGAAATGTTTTGCTGTACTGTCTGGTCGCACCCGAACCTAGCAATGATATTCAGAGTCGGAAAGTACAAAGAAATGTAGGCCTACTCTATAATACTATACTTCTGTAAATAACCTTATTTGCGCAAGGTATCTTCATATCATCAGTAATTATGCAGTTCCAGCATTGTCAGGTACCCATTTGATATACCTGGGTCGAGATGGAATGTGGGCACAACACCTTGTCCAAGGATGTAGGCACCAATCCAGGATAGAACCTAGGAAGGACCTATCGCATGAGACTCAATATACCACAGTGCTCCGTCCTTATCTGAGCTAACATTTTGTTACACATTGATGACAAAACCATTTACTCTATCCTCAACATGAAAAAAATTAACCATTTTTTTTTAAAGGGCTTTAATTTTTTTTCAGACGGGGAGCTTGAGTCCCCCAAGTCCCCCTTGGAACAGCGCCTGCCTTTTGAAATATAATGTGAACTATAAACATACTCTTATAAGGCGGGGGGTGTGGATGGGTTGGGGACCAGATGCAGCCCCCGAGAAGGTTGAAATTACATGATGCGTTCAAACGCCACCTCAGTATATAAAGGAGTATCAAGAAATTGCAAAATAGATACAAAATACATTAAAACTGAACCTCCTAAATATAGCGCCATCTTTTAACATGATTTGGAAAATGTCTGTGCATCTTATTTTCCTGGTTGTGAGTTTTCTGTTCTGGAAATGGATGAAGCAGTAGGGCCTACCGTACAAACTAGGGCCTTTCGCGCGGTGCGCGCGACCCCCCCCCCCCCCCCCCCCCCCAGTGAAAAAAATAAGCTGGGGCTAAGGGCGATTAGCCCCCGAAACTCTTGAAAAAGCCACCGTAAATGAAAAAAGAGCCACCGTCGAATAATATTTCTGCCCATGGGCCGTAGTGCATTAACATCTCTGAACACAATAGGTGGACTTCGAAGTAGCCCTCGCGAAAGGAATTTTAATAACTGCCCTCCCCCCCCCCCCCTTAGGAAAAAAAAAAGATTTTAAGAAAGTCATTTTTGTCGTTGAATAGAGCTAAGAAAATTTGCAAACATTGAAAGAAAGAAAGAAATTTTTTTTGCTTTTTGGTGGTGTATATTAATGCCTTTGTTTCAAAGTTCGGTTGTGCCACAAAAGAGGAAGAAGAAGAAAAAAGAAAAGAAAAAAGAAAAGGGAAAGGAAAGGAAAACAAAAACAGAAAGAAAAGAAGGAAAAGAAAAGGGAAGGGAAGAAAAAGAAGGAAAAACTTGCCACAAGAAAAATGGAATTTTAATATTTGGGGAAAAGGTATCCCCCTTCGGCAATGGGCTGTAGCCCCCCCCCCCCCTCCCCCGCCCCGCGGAATTTCAAAGTTCTGATATTCATATTCGGGCAGTAAGGTGCTAGAATATCCAAATATTTGGGAAATAAGGTTCCCAGTTAATAATATTATGTAACTTGTGTATGTAACTTCTGTATATTTCCACCAAGAAAAGTTTTTAAACATTTTGCACGCTCTCTTCGCTCGCTCGCAAGAACACTGGGATTTTAATATTCTGGCAAAAGGCGTCCCCCTTCGGCAATGAGCTGCAGCCCCCCCCCCCCCCCCCCCCCCCCAGGATGTTCAAACATGGAGTTTGTAGTTCCATGGTTCAAAGTTCCGATATTCATATTCGGTAAACGAGGTGCTGGAATATCCAATATTTGGGAAGCAAGGTTCTCAGATAATAATATTATGAACTTGTGTGTGTAACTTCTGTACATTTTCACTACGAAAAGTTTTTAAAAATTTTGCTCGCTCGCTTCGCATGCTTAGAAACATTTAGAAATTGAAAAGTTGATATTCGGGCAAAAGGCGTCCTCTTAGGCAATGGGATGCAGCCAATATATATATATATATATATATATATATAATCTGCACAATTCAGTTTAAAATAGGTCTTTTTTGTATCAATTCAAATATAGTATGCAAAAGTACAAGTTTCACTCATTCTGCCTTATATGACAAGTGCCTTTTGGGGTGTTATTCTGAAAATTGTTGTATCTTCACTATTAAACAAACTTCGTATTCTTAACTTTTGTTGTATCTTTCCTCCTATTTCTTTACTCTGCTCTCAAAGCCGCATTAGATAAATCTGCATGGTCCTTGCTACGTGGTATGTACGTTGGTATCTATTTCTCTCTGACATCTAGTCTCTCCGCCGCACAGTCAGGGGCGTCGATAGGGGGTGACATCTCCATTAAAATATTTCTGTCGGAAGATTTGACAAACTTTTTTGTAAATCTGATCATTGATGGTTTTTCTTTTTATTAAATGAAAAAAAATAAAAATTTAAGATCTGTCTGTAAATTTTGAAAATCTGATGAGAAACTATTCCTTTTTATTTATTTTTTCTTGTGGGAAAATTTTCAGCTAATTTGTCGCATATTTAGTCCAATACCCCCCCCCCCCCCCTAACACACACACACACACACGCAAACACACACGCGCGCACACGCGCACACACACACACACACACACACGCCCACACGCACACACACACACACACACACACACACAAGATGGTCTAGCTACGCCCCTGCTCACAAAAGGAGGGGAAAAAATTGCTTTAGAGATAGTTAAGTGGTAATTAATATCTCTATATCTATGTGATCCTTAATGGGATTGAGATTATTAATTTGTGCTAACCATTTCTATTTCATTTAGTCACTGAAATAATATGCCTTCGTACGTGAGAATTCCAGGGCCTCGTTGCATAAAACTTACCGTCAATGGTAACTACCATGGCAACATCACTCAACAGCCAATCAAAATCAAGGTTTCCATGGGAGTTACCGTTGATGGCAAAGTTACCGTTAATGGTAAGTTTTATGCAAAGGGGCCCAGACACTGACCTCTACCCAGATCTGAAAGAGGGATAGGAAAGGGAATATACTGTAGAATACTACAGAGGGCGCACTAAAAAAGAAATTGTGGCTCATTAAAATTGGTAGGTTTTACCACATAAAACAACGACAAACTCGACATCTTTTTAATTTAAAGAGTTAATAAAAAAGGTTCTAAAACATACATGTATCAGGGGTTTAATTTTTATGATATATATATTTTGGGGGGCCATCAGTTAGGCCTACGTAACCCCCCCCCCCCCCAAAAAAAAGAAGAAGATTGTCTTAGATGTATTTTGTTACAATACAAGCCTTGAAAATATTCCAATGCAGACATGTACACGCACCTTCATTTACCCACTCACATGTAGAAACGTTGACAGTGGCGGGGGCTTAAAAACTTCAAAACAAGTGCCCTTTGGTTGACTGGATACATGTATGCGCCTTTATAATTTCTTTCAAGGTGTTCAATACAAAAAATATCAGTATCAACGGGCATTACTCCTCTCACTGATAACCCTTATTTTTTATTTTTTTATTTTTTTTCACTGAAGTTTGATTTGCTACCCCACTTTCTTTCTACAAGAGTAGAATTTTATCGGTGTTAATTAATTTACAACATAAACTATACCGTAGATAAGCCCTGAAATAAATAATGAAAATAAAATAAGGATAAGATTAAAAAGAAAGTGATCAATATATAAAGTGATCAACACTTTTACAGTAACGCCCCCCCCCCTTTTTTTTTTGTGTTTGTACACGCTCGTACACAACTTGTTTATTTTTTGTTCTCATAAGGTCATCTGTATATTTATAATTATGTATTGTATATATTCTGTATCCTGTAATATTACTGTAAATTGTTTGTAAAAGATTTCACAATATAGCCTTTGAATGCGAAGAAATTTTAATAACCATTTAAATTCAATTCAATTCAGTTCAAATAAGCCAAACTGGATTTGTCGCCTGATAAAAGCTACAGAAAATAATTTTCACTCTTCTTTTTCCTCTAAACTATTCTTTCCACCCTTCTCATAAATTCTAAATCATGCATAATCTTCACACACCTTCATTCTTGTTCCTTGTTCTTTCCTGGTATCATATCCGTCTTACTCTTTATTTCTAAACATCGCTTGCTCCACTCTTAAGGGACAATCCAACCTTTGTAATGAGATGATTTGTGTGCAAGCACAAAACTCAGAAAAACGGGATTGTGAAAGTTTGAAAGAATAGGACAAGGAAAAAGAAAGTAATGGATGTTTGAAAAACGAGATCACTAAATCTATGCGAATCTCAAATTGGCAATTTGGAGAGTCATTTGACATAATTATTGGCAGTCAACTCCTAAGCACCTTTTCATTCAGGGCAGTACTAAAAATATGGGGTCGGGCTAACTCGGCACTCCTAAAATATATTGTAGATAGTATATTGTTATAGGTCCTCATAAAAGAAAAAAGATCCTACGAAGTGAAACACTTTGAAAAAAAAAGAAGACAATTTAGTCATTTTGTGTGTTGAAGCAAGTGGGGGAGTTGTCCGCCACTATATCACAGCATAGAGTATCACAGTGACATTACCGATTCGGCCGATTTGAAATTCCCCTATGTATAGTGATTAAACTTTCCAAAATTCATAACTTTTTATTGCTTGTCCGATTCGGTTCAAACTTTCACCAATCCGCTCCTCTGATTTTTCTGCTTTCTTTCAGAACAACTTGCCATTAAGGTTGGATTTCCCTTTAATATATTCCACACTTTAAAAAACCGCAACTATTTATCATACTCCTCTACATTTCATGTGATATGAATTTTATTATTTACTTCTTCACAATCATGTTTCCATCCACATATACACATACATACCTACATATGAGAGGGTCTACATGTGTGTGTATAATTTATATATTGGTTAGTTAGCTTCTTTGAAGGCTCCTAATTACTGTCGTCATATAGATATCTTATTCAATATAAATCTTTAACAAAAACATACATACAGTACTTTCAAAACAGATACAAAAGGCATTTGAAAACATATTTCACGAAAATATTGAGTACAAGCTGTACACTTTGAAATCTCTATAAAATAAAATATATCACACAATTAAATGCTCTGAAAGGCACTATAATACAAATTCAACATCAAAAACACTTCAAGTCAATATGTTACATGCAAATATCTATAGACCTAAAATTAGGTCTACTACATCAGTCACAAGTGAAATTAAAAGGAAATTCATCCCAGCAACAAAACAGGTATAACAATCCAGTACCAAGTTTCCTTATTGCTATTATCATTTTAAAAGGATCTTTCATCCAAACTGATGACTCTTTGCTACAATGGCACCTTGAAATATACCAGTTGAGAGGTGAAGTAGTCGATTGTATTAATCGCATAACTGTTTAACCGTTAGAATTGTCAACATGACAATACAACAAATTATTACATATTATTACATATTAAATGCATATGTATAAGCTATTGGCTGAAATCACATGACGTTAATTAATTCTCTTACAGCACACCGTTTTGACGTCACTGGCATGCACTATAACTTTTATTTTCATGCTTTGCAGCGTACCCATTGTTTGCATTGAAGGTCTAAGCTGCACAAATTTGATTTGGAGGACAACCTGAATGTCATGAAGAGGGATGACTCAAAAAGAAATAAGGTATAAGAAGGCAAATACCTTTCATCTTATTCAACAAATATTGCATACTTATCGTCTTTCGATAAAACACATTCGATCTGAATTAAGAATTTCCATCGTGCCACTATGTTTCAACCTTGGTCTGCAGCCTCAGTGATAGAGAGTGCCACTCTGAGAAATTCTGAATTTGTTGGTTCAAATAATTGAATGAATGAACAAAAGAAGTCTATCAACAAAAAATGATCATAATTCAGTATACATTTGAAAAACAGTTCTTTGGTAATAGGACACCACTAGATAGCAATACTGCTAGTAGGGTGTGGTGCCCTTGTGACAAATACAAACAACGCACTTACATTATAACTGATTACATTCCTTGTAAAAAAGTACTTTGACATAAAACTGAGTAGCTAATATCTACACCAGGGCAGTTAAGATGGTATTTACAATGGATGTTAAGTGAAATAAATGATCGTTTGTAGGCTTGTAGCTGTACAAAATGGATGGAAAGAGCATTTTCTTCTGATATCTTTTGGCAGACTATTCCATACTTCAGATCCTGCAAATGATACATGTATTGAATTTTTGCCATGCTCTGTTCTCAGTTCTCACTTTAGGCAAGAGTAGCGTTTTAGCATCTTTCTGCCTTGTACCATTTGTACCACATTGGTTGTAATATAGAATGGCCTTGAGAGGGATACTATGTTATACTGCACTACAGAGCATGCAATATTTCTACAATAATCATAGCTCTACGTTATATTGAGCACATAATCATCTTTGGAAGCTCACTTGGCGTACAAAGTATTACAGACAAACATATAAAATGGCTCTTATGTGTTTGGGCAAGAAGAAATGCCAATAATATAGGGCAAGTAGAATTTTGGGTTTCAGCAATGTGCTGTAATGGCAAAAATTAGTTGCAGCATGATAAAAATTGCATTAAAAAAATATTTTTGTAGCACCCCAGCAAATCTTTAATTTTCGTTGCATATTTTGCATATATTTTTCTATCCATCTTAAGGCCCATTGGTGCAGAGTGTTCAGTATGATATACATTTATTCATATATTTCATTCATAAATGAAAAATATCTTGATATGACCATGACTATTGGTGAAAGCACCATTATTCAATGGTCATATCAAGAGATTTTTCATTTTGGGATGAAATATGCGGAAAAAAGACGTACGTCGTATGGGACACACGGAATGGCCCTTAAGAGTCTTCACTCTAATCGAAAAAATAAGACTACTGGTACAAACTTGAACCGAATGTATCTATTTAATTTATACATTGTTGTTATCCCCGCTGAAAACAAATTAACTTCACTCAAAACTCTTACTCATTCAATGTATCTTGATATACAATGCATATATACAATAGTTGAACCATAAGTAATCCAGATAAGATGGTAACATTATAATACTAGCACTGCATATTAAAAGTATTAGACAAACTTCACAAATTCAGAATCCGCAAGCATTGATCCCTCTTGCAGTCTAAGGGAAATTTGTCTGTTTGGAGCCAGAAGGGTGTTAACTCATATACTTTAAGTTTAACGCAGAGTTAATGCCCTTCTGACTCTCAACAGATGATAAATTTCAGGTATACAACAATCCTTTTATATGAAATCACCTGCACATGAAATATTATGTACATGCTTTAGCTTTCTGTTTAAAAAATGATAAGAATTAAAGTGTACCAATCACGTGAAAAAATAGCTTGTGTACAGCTAAAACGTATCAAATCAACCTCGTAACACTGTACCTGGCATCAATGGCAGAAGAAAAAGGGGCTGACTGATTAAGAGTCTAAGACCTAGTGTAAGTGTATTCGAGTTTACGAGCTAAAAGTCAGAGTGCCCTCGGTGGCAGCATAATTTGAGTTTCAAAGACAAACATGACAGATCAGATGTTTGTGACAAATTGAAGAATATCTGCAACATTTTGGCAGCTGTAGACAACTTAAATGACTAAAGGGAGGCAAGGAGGTTAGTACTTTACCTTGCAGTGATTATTTCTGTGGGAAACGTGTGTATAATGATGATATTCGTAGCACTATTTTAGATGGCTGCCTTGTGTATACATGTAAATGATGCTATGTCGGTATGTTACCACGTATAAGAATTCATGTGGGTAAACATAAACGTACTATGAAAATATATGTCCCTTTGGTACGAAAGTGAATTGATATGTATTATCAGACAAGTATTTATGTTAATTTAGTTAATGAACTCATAGAATTAATGACCTTTCTTACATTTAAGGTCATATTATAGAAGTTTGAAGACTGTTTAAGAAACATAAGGAAAGAAATAGTGAACTTAATTGAAGGGGTAATTTTGTTTGTGTTTCTAAAGTAGGCTAAGAGTCACGCCCAAATTTTTGAGTTGTTATAATGAAGTGTTTGAAGCCCGGTTTGAAGGGGTAAATTTGAAGATGTTTCGATTGTTATCGACCAGGGACTTGTTATCGATTAAGATATATATTTGGCATAACAAGATGACTGCCAGAATTTAAACCTTAATTTGATGCTCATTATTTAGATGCTTATGATCCGTATATCGTTTGTTTCTTGCAGTTTTCACGGAGTGAAATGGAGCGAAGAAAGTGAAAGGATTCAAGCTAATGAATCAATAAAGAGACACTCCCGTAAAAACACTTGTCGACTCGTTTTTATTGGCCTACAGCTACACCTAGATTGCTAACATCAAGTAGTGTACAGGGATGTCTTCTGAGCAGCTAACTAGGACAGCTGAAGACAGAAAGTTAAGGAGAAACTGTGTCTCAAGATTCATCACATTGTCAACCCAACAGCCCCCAAGCTTATTGGACATAGATATATAGATAGATAATGATGAATAGACAATTCAAAAGTACCTTTAATTGATCGATGACATCTCTTCATTGATTATTTTCATCTATGACCCATATTCTCGAAAGTTAACCCTTTCAGGACAGGAATTATCTAAGGGCTAAATTGATCACATTTTGTTCTTCAAATTGGCACCAATAATATTTTTCTATTAGTGCTACATGGTTCTAATAAGGTGTAATATCTTTGAAAATAATATACAGGTTAGAAATTTTGCCGAATAGTTGAAAAAGTTGCCATTTTTGAGGAAAGAACAATGATTTTCAACCTCTCAATGTGTTGCCAATTTAAGGATTTCAAAGCTTATTCTCATTTTTAAAATTCCTGGCATCAAACACAATATGGTCATGCAACGAAAATGGGACACAGTGGGTGCAGAAATTTCTGCTTTTTCTGCTCATTCATCTGGTATATTTTTAGGGCTCTGAATCAAAAGTTATTTAGCCAAACCACAAAATGTGGAGTGATGTCGCGAAAGGGATAAACCTGGCTTATCCTAGTCTGCTGATTCATGGAAGGCCAAGTGTCAACCCTTAAAGGTAATGTAGAGTTTTGGTAAGCCCTCAAATTTTTTTTTGTCAGATCTCTTAGATTTTGTTGATAAATAGCAAGATACTAGCAATACTAAGACACTGTGAAGATTTTGCCAAAAAATTTATATGCCGGGTCAGGCACGTAAACTCCCAGCATGTACTATACACTATAGAAACACTCGTAAAACCAATGAGCTACACTTAGTTACAAGTATGCTATCTCTAAGTAAAGCCCCAAGATTGTTGTGCAGGGAGCCGTCGGGGTGAAAAGGTCCTAGCATATGGCAGTGATCTAGCGTTCCTTACAGATACTTACAATGAAATTCACCAGAAATCATTGATGGAATAGTAAATTATCTTTTACAAACATCTTTTAATACAAGGAGAACAACATGAGACGATATTTAACGTTTTTTTTTTCCAATTGTCCTTATGCTACCAATATTGTACATAAGATCGGGTTGAATTACTGTAATTGTGTAACAAAATAAACTTTGGTCGTGGAAATAGAAATTTAAAAGAAATTTCATTTTTACAGTTTTTGAAATTTTTGTTTAGTTCCAGAATTATGATTTGCACAGGATGAAGAGGTAGCACTTGGCACTCTATAAATCAATAGACTAAATCTATGCACTTAGTTCAGGTTTAAGCCTGGTGTAAGTTAGCCAGCTTTCGAGAACATGGGCCTCTGTTTCTACCACCTTGAAATTTGTTTCTTCCGCTCTATCCCTCATCAGTATAGGCTTGTAGTGTTTCAGTTTTCGGGAGGTTTCAAACCCCATTCACCCCACATCTTTCCCGTCATCAGATCATGGCTTTTTACTCTCTTCACAAGCCATGATCCTATGACTATGTTGCCAACTTGGAGCTGGCCCCTTTGCCGTCCGAGTGAAACTGCAAACATCAGTGATGCTGTCAGTGAAAAGAGAAGAGCAAAACACAGATTTACAAGCAGAATGTATATAACAAGACGGAAACTCGAGCAAGGTCCAACAAAATACATATATCTACAATTGTTTATTATTTCTATTATTAATAATTAGTCACTAAAGTGAATATTGCCATCATCTAAATTTCTAAAGACAGGTGGTCTTTCCATACAGGTGGGTTTGCTAAAGCAGGTTTAAGCCTGGACCTCAATAGTGATTCAAATGCTGTCCATTTCTTAAAAGCACAATATTCCCCTTGGAACTGTTCTAGTCTACAAATTTAACCCCTTCTGTGCCAGCATTTAAAGGGAGGTTGAATTCTGGGAAAGGTGAAAAATGATTTATGAGCTTTCTCATTCACTTTATGTCAGTTTGGAAGAACATCGTAGTAGCAATGTCCCCTGAGAAGGATTGCTCTTCAAATGCCCTCATATCGGAAATATGACAAGAAACAGCTGAAGTGTTCGGGCCAAACATTCATGCCATATGTTGTATGCAGTATGCAGTCCCATAAACCCATTTCTGTGTGCAGTGCATGTACTTTTCAGCGAGATTTCTTATCATTTTGATGATTTCAAAACCTCACAGTATACACCAATTCTTATGCACATGATCAACCTTTCCCCATTGCTTTGCGACAGTTTCTTTCACAATGTAACTGCATGACTAGAACTCAACTTTATCTTTAAAAAAACAAACATCATCTATGAACTTTCAAGTGTTATACCCCCAGTCACACCAACAAGACAGACACCTTATTCACAGCCAATCAAACACAAGGATTTCAGTAGCTTATAACACTTTTTGTAACTTGTTGATAATAAGTTCTGTGAAACAGGGCCCGGCCAGACCAAACAAAAAGTTACATTGCCCCAAATGGCCAAGAATCGGTCGGTTTGGAGTGGGTGAGGAGTCGGTTTGGCGGTGTGACTGTGGTATTAAACTTGGACTTAGCCCCTTCAATGCCACCAAATTTTTGAGTGCTTGTCAAAAATTAACTTTCAATGAATTTTTTTCTTCAAGCAAACTGGGCAAAGATATATTACATGTATAGGAATAAACATTATATTGAAGGCACAGGTTTCTGTATGAGGAAGAATTTTCAAGCCATTCTGAGCCTAAACGAAATGTTCAACACTCAATTTTGGGGCAGGATTTGCCGCCCACGGCATGATACGGTTTATTGGAAAAATCATCAACGTGCTATTTCTGTGGTAGACAGATACAGGGACAAATCAGTGGCAGATTTGGGGGGGGGGGCATTTCCAGCTTGTGCCTCCCCTCTTTTGAAAGAAAAGTGTACACTTGGCTCCCTCCCCCCCCCCCCCCCCTTTTGAGAACTGATAACCTATTTTTTCTTTTTCTTTTTCTTTTTTTGCTTGTCAGAGAATTTGGAAGGATAAAGAGAGCCCAAAATGTGTGATAATTTTTTTTACCCCCTTTCTTTCTTTTTGCTTGTCAGAGAATTTTGGTGGAAAGTTGTCACTGTTGTCTTGGCAAAGATGGCTTTGTGAAAGATTTAGAGGACAAGATGGGCAACAGTGTTGAGATGTCGACTGATCTTTTTGTTATGACCGTTTCGTGAAATGACCCCCAAAGCTATTCTTAGTAAAGACACATTTTTCTCCACTCGTATTTTCTGGCAGGATTCTTCCCACGGCATGGAAGGGCTAAAAGTGGCATACTTACGAGACTTGTAAGCTGTCATCGGGTACCCACTCGCATGCATTTTGATGTTGTGCAATACTGCTTCTCCCTGCTTTCCTGCTCTATAAGCCATCTTCTGAACATCTATGTTGCAACAGTCACCTACGGCGAAGATGTTTTCATGACCTTCGACCTGCAGATATTGGTTGACCTTCAAAGCTCCACGTTCATCCATCTTGGAAGCTGTGAGGAAATGTTGATTCCTCAAGTTATTGGGGAAACATGATATTCTTAAGATTTCTATACCAGCTTGCATAATAAGGGAAGAAACTTGCCCCCCACATCTCTGACGAACTTCAAGCAAGAAAAAACATAAATATCTAGACATGTCAGTTACTGTAAAACCAGAAATGTTCCCGACATGAAAATTCCACGGACTGTAAATGACAGCCATTTTCACAGCAAGAATCTTTTGTGAATTGCAAAAATTCAGTGTTGTGTCGATTGTAATTAAATAATTTCATGGCATGAAACTTTTGCGGGCCTCAACCACTAGCATAATTCATGAACATTAAATGCACACTAAAGTTTCTGAAAGTCATGAATCGTCAGATAGCACAAAGTCAAAAAAATTGAAATCAGTAACAAATTACAATAACTGATATAAGCTACTGAAATAATTGCATTTGATTGGCCATGAGTCGGTTTGTTGCAGATCTGTGGTAGTTGTTATTGATAATAATTTCAATGGAGAAGGGTCAAGGGTTGTGTGATACATGCTCTGGTGACAACTGCTCTGCAGTCAATATCCTACACTGTCCAAATTCTTCAATTCAGCTCTGGACCAAACACTATTAAAAGAGAAGGGTTAGTTCTAGGAAATTTATGAGCGATATCATTCCTTTAATGTCAGTTTGGAAAAACAACAGAGTAGATATGTCCCCCGAGAAGGATTGCTCTTCAAATGCCCTCATAATGAAAAATATGATGAAAAATAGCTGAAGTGTTTGCGCCGGACATTCGTGCCACATGTGTTTACCATCCCATACACCCATTTCTGTGTGCAGTGCATGTGCTTTTCAACAAGATTGGGTTAATTTCTTATTATTTTGATGATTCCAAAATCTCACAGTAGACACTAATTCTTATGTCGACATGATCAACCTTTCCCAATTGCTTAGAGATCGTTTCTAACACAATTTAATCGCATGACCAGGGGAGCGTTTCATCAAGCGTTTTGTCAGTGATTTTTTAATGACAAATTTGCTCTCAGCCAATCAGATGCAAGGATGTCAGTAGCTTATAACAGTTGTCGTTAAAAATCACTGACAAAACGCTTGATGAAACGCTCCCTAGAACTCAAATTTATCTTTAACCCATACCCTAACCCTAAACCACACCTAAAACCAAATTGCAACCCTACAATAATCCTATATCTTTCATGAATTAAAGCCTGGAGCAGTCGTTGCCAAAGCATACGCTCATGCACTGGCCCAGGTAGGTGAACACACGCCTATGTATACTCACCAAACTCTTCTGCGTATGCCCGAGTGTTGACTGTCGAGCCTATGCATACAAACACCACATCAGCCTGGATGGATTTGCCTTTGTCGGTGAGGACTGTTGCTCCTGACAGGTCTCTAGGAATGTCATCTAAATTGGTCACCTTCTCACCTGGATGCGGCGATGAAAGATAGAGAGATGGGGGAGGGAGGGATGGAGGTAGATTGGGAGAGACAGAGAGTCAGAGAAAGGTTGGGGATGGAGGGATGGAGATAGAATGAGAGAAAGAGAGAGAGAGAGAGAGTGAAGAGCAATGGATGGAGATAGAATGAGAGAGACAAAGAGACAGAGGAAGGTTGGGGATGGAGGGATGGAGATAGAATGAGAGATAGAGAGAGAGGTGCAGAGGGAAGGATGGAGGGATGGGGGTAGAACGAGAGAAAGAGAGAGAGAGAGAGAGAGAGAGTGAAGAGCAAGGGATGGAGATAGAATGAGAGAGACAAAGAGACAGAGGAAGGTTGGGGATGGAGGGATGGAGATAGAATGAGAGATAGAGAGAGAGGTGCAGAGGGAAGGATGGAGGGATGGGGGTAGAACGAGAGAAAGAGAGAGAGAGAGATTGAAGAGCAAGGGATGGAGATAGAATGAGAAAGGGGAAGAGGAGAGAGAGAGAGAGAGAGGGGGAAGTTGGGGAGGGAGGAAAGGAGATAGATGAGAGAGAGAGAGGGAGAGAGGGAAGCGGAAAGAAAGAGGAGTAATAATGGATATCAACAAAGAAAAAAAGTAGAGGGGCGGTGAGGAAAGAGAGAAATGTTTATTCATAGAGGGTGACAGCATTGGGAAAAAACAATTCATGAAGGGGGGGGGGGGGCGAGAGGGAGAAAGTGTCCTTTGCATGTGTGACCAATCATACACATAGGATAGCAACAACAGCTAAACCAGTTGAAAAGACTACACATTGATTTATTTAAACTGCTTATAAAACAAGGACCCTATACTTCTCACTTGGGGCAGGTTCCACTTAGAGTGGAATGCAACATATCGATCAAGATACGTACCAAACACCATTTTCACATTGAGTTCTTCTAGTTGCTTCTGAACAGAGGCCCTATAACTGTCACTGGTGGCTGGTTCCACCAAGCTGTCTCTTGCATGGATAATGGTGACTTCCTTGTCTGGGTAATCCGTGGCCACTTCCCCTGCTATCTCGACCCCAACAGCTCCTCCTCCGATGATCACTACTGTCTTGGCAGCCTTTACCTGAGAGCAGCAGTACAAGAAAATCAATCATTTTTATTCTTCAGTTTTCCCCTGATGGAGTTTCACAAGTTTCACAATTCCAAGATCATTTAAGGATACATTCTACAAACTGAAAAGCCATCATAGCAAACCATCCTGTAGATATACTGTTTGGAGACAAGACAAAATACAAGAGACTGACTACTTTCTTTTTAGGCCAATGAAATTCCATGATTTCTCCCTAATCTGAGTGATTATTCTCCAATGCCCAATTCTTCCCCTGACTGAAAAAGGGGAACTCATTTTCCCCATTTTTCCTGATTTCTAGGATAGCTGAAAAACTCTGAATAGACCTGCTTACCAACATATTGTAACGAGCCGACCCCGTCTCTTTACTTTTATTATACGCGATGGTATAGCTTACCTTGTATGTGTGTCATACACTACAGTTCGCTCTACCAGGTAGGTCTATGAAAAACTAGCGAAGTGATTTATTCCGACACTTTGAGTTGTTCCAAATTTACATCCAAATACAGCTTTTATGAAATCAGTTATCACAAATAAACCAAGGAATTCCGTAGACTAGGAAATTATTCAAACAGTAAGCTGCATGTCTGGATGTTTCATGTAATATTTGTCAAGAAATATTAGAAATAGTTGCGTTGTTTTGATCCAGTTTGATCCAAAGCGAGTCCGCGTCGTACGCGCATTGTGGTATGATGTGTTGCCTACGTGTAATGCATTTCGATCCAACAAAAGCATAAATTACAAGTTAAATGTCTTATTATGAATTCATTGGTATAAGTTATAATCTGATAATTATATAAAGCATTGTAATATATATTTGTATTTGGTATAGGATATTTCATTTGTTATATCATGTATTCAAAGGAGAATAAATAAGCATCTTTCTTAACATTTTATCGTTAAGTTAGGTTTCCGCGACGTGCAAGAAAAAGGCGCGTCGCGCTGTAGTTACGTATAGTGTACGCAATAGGTTTTCCCCCACGTACGCATAGAGAGAGCATAAATATAAGTAGATTACACACGTTCGGCTGGCTCATTCCCCCACAGAACCTCCCACGGCCACACAGAACTGGCTCATTCCCCACAGAACCTCCGGGCCAAACAGAACTTCCCTCTCCCTAGAACTCCCTTTCACAGTACGTACTCTCCCCTAGCGTATAGAACTTAGAAGAACTAGCATAATAGACCAAATGAACTTCGTGTATTAACTTATTCGGTATGGCCTTATAAAATAAATCAAGTTTGCTATATAATACAAGTGAATGAGTAAATTACGCAATGCGTAATAAATGTCCCCGCCGGAAGTGCAGATCTGTGGAAATTAACTAGCCTGAACCTTAAAACTTCAGTGAAAAACTTTAGTGAATAAAATAATAATGTTACTGCATGCAAAAGAAGAGAATACCAACAATGCATGTATACAACTGAAATATAAAACATAAAAACATTATGAACCTTCAGCCATTTTGAATAAATTTGCATAAATTTGCATGAATAATGAATTTCAAAATTCTGTGTAGAAGTTTGGAAGCCCCCACCCAGCCCTATCAGATAAAACAATCGGAATCAAAATCCGATGTGAAATAGAGGAGAAGTAGCATTTTTCGTCAATTTTGAATAAATTTGCATAAATTTGCATAATTAATGAATTTCAAAATTCTGTGTAGAAGTTTGGAAGCCCCCACCCTGCCCTATCAGATAAAACAATCGGAATCAAAATCCGATGTGAAATAGAGGAGAAGTAGCATTTTTCGTCAATTTTGAATAAATTTGCATAAATTTGCATAATTAATGAATTTCAAAATTCTGTGTAGAAGTTTGGAAGCCCCCACCCAGCCCTATCAAATAAAACAATCGGAATCAAAATCCGATGTGAAATAGAGGAGAAGTAGCATTTTTCGTCAATTTTGAATAAATTTGCATAAATTTGCATAATTAATGAATTTCAAAATTCTGTGTAGAAGTTTGGAAGCCCCCACCCAGCCCTATCAGATAAAACAATCGGAATCAAAATCCGATGTGAAATAGAGGAGAAGTAGCATTTTTCGTCAATTTTGAATAAATTTGCATAAATTTGCATAATTAATGAATTTCAAAATTCTGTGTAGAAGTTTGGTAGCCCCCACCCAGCCCTATCAGATAAAACAATCGGAATCAAAATCGGCCAAGAAATGACGGAGAAGTAGCATTTTCTAACATTTGAGCACACACGGACAGACGGACGGACGGACGGACGGACGGACAGACGGACGGACGGACGGACGGACGGACGGACGGACACACACACACACGCACACACGTACGGAGCCCGTTTCATAGTCCCCTCGCGAACTTCGTTCGGCGGGGACAATAAGACCCATTCTATCTATTAGAAACTTAATTAAAGAACATAATCCTCTTTGGAAATATATTGGTAAAAGCATTAAAAACGCTTGTAATAAATACTAGAAATAGTTAGATAGTAATTACAGGGATAAGAACTTAAGTTGTAACAGTGGCGACTTTTATGAATGATGTAAATATTAAATAAAAGATGAGTTTTTGTTTTTGAGTTCAAACTTAAATCATTATCCAAAACCTGTGTTTTTCTTTGTGTAACTCCATTAACATCTATTACATCCAATCACCAATTTCAATCATATACTTTGATTATAACGAATCCAAGTCTGGTATAATTTTAATAAGCGAGTCTTCATAAATCGGCATCCTTGACAAAAGAAACATAAAAACAAAATATTTGATATGAATAGCTAAAATTCAATAATAAATATTTGTCGCCCTCTGTCGGCGACGAGGCAGGCTCGCTGCAATATATTCAAATTTATGGATGCTACTTGAGCTCATGGAGCCCATGCTATGTCCAGTAATCCTCTGACAAGCTTTAAAGTAATGGGCTGATTTGACAGATAATGTAAACACTAAACAGTAAAGACAACGCTTAAATCACATTATTACTTGAAAGGTTACCTAACATTTATTGAGGCACAGCGCTCATAGGGGGCAATGCGATTTGACTCGGTTTACACATAACATTACAATAATGCCCCGCAGAGGGCATAACATAATAGCGCACAGGCAAAAGGTCCAAGTGAGCTCACCTTCTCACATGCATCACTGTAGAGATCCAAGGCCTGATTTAGGGTACAGTCATTCTGCAACTTGCCAGGAAATGGTCCGGTGGTACCTGTGGCAATCACCAGATAGTCGTAAGAAATCTCCTTGCCGCTGGAGAGGACAACATGCCCTGCTGAAGGGGATATCTTCTCCACAGTACCCTGTTCAAAGCTGTCTCCAAAGACTTCCCTGATAGGTATGAGGGACCTCTTAGCAAAACCTGTAACCATGAATGGAAGAAGGGAGAGGTGAATGAGAGCTGTAAACAAAGGATTCAAGGTACTACAGTGCGGTTGTATGACATACATGTATAGAGTAAAAATTAATAAAATAAACTCTTTAAGTGTCAAGTATACTGGATTCTGCAAGTACAGTTCATGCAAATTTGGACAGAGTTTGATCAAGTAAGGGTTAAATACCTGGTTCAACACAGGCCCTTGGCGCTGCTAAGGTAATGTGCATGGCTTCACGAGGATCAATGACTACAAGTTTACACTGTCCCCTCAGAGGATATGCCACAGTTTTCCCGCCAAAGCTGCAGCCGATGACTACCACCGTCTTTTCCTTCAATTCACTCTGTGATGATCCCATGACCTAAAGTTAAAAGAAAAATAAACACAACATCTACAATCATGAGAGAACTTTGCTTCTCGCACGGGTAGTCAGGGTTCTTGTCAGGGCACTACACACTGGAGAGGTTAATCTAATTGGTGTAACATTGAGAAATAGAACTTTTTCAAAATAAAGAAACCAGGGTGGACTTTCCCTTTAAATAGGGAGGGTATTTGCATGATCTTTTCTTTTCCTGCAAAATAAGGGATCATATTGAAATCCTGAAATCGGTTAAGCTTCTACTACATACAGAGTGAATATATAGTGGTTAAAAGCCACTGGTTTACTTGCATCATACAAAGTTCAATAATCAACACCGAATAGTTCTGCATTCAAGACAAAAAACAAACAAATGAATAAATGTTGAAAGGGAGACTGGAGACAAAGAGAAACAGAGAGACAGAGAGAGACTGAGAAAGATAGCAGACATGGACTTACAAGACAGACAGAAAGAAAGACTAAAATTACATTCCTAAGAAAATAGAAAATAATATCTTAATAATGGAACATGAAGGAAAAGCAGAACATTAAGCAATTTAGGGTCTAGCTTGAAAGCCTACTATCTGTTAGTTTTGTGGTCCTTGTTCATGGTCTTGTAGAAGTGCAATGTGTCAGGGACATGTTGTAGTGAGCATGACTCTACTAAGCCTAGATAACAATAGAAATGTGGTATCAATTTTACATGCACAGATCAAAGAAGGGAAATCATGATATGATTCAGCAAAAATTATTACAAGTCAATTCTTATTCATTGAAAACCTATTCTCAATAGATCTAATTACCAAGTTTTTCACATTTAACAAAACGACAACAAATAACAAAATAGACAAGTATGGATAGACAAGTATGGAATTATGGATGAAGCGGTTCATAAGCTGCGCGGGTCATTAAAGGCCAATCCAACCTTTTCAAAAGCTGATTTGTGTGAAAGTAGAAAAATAGGAGAAACAGGACGGTGTAAGTTTGAAAGAAATCTGAAAAAGAATAAGAAAGTTATATATGAATGTTTGAAATAAGAGATCACTACATGTACATCGATGCTATGCGAATACCATATTGACAATTTGGTGAATCGATTGTAATGTATTCACAGTCAACTCTCCCATTTGTCATACACCAAAATATCATTTAATTCTGGTTTTTCCTGAGCGCCTTTTCCCTCAGCACAGTACTTAAAATACATGTATATTGAAGATAGCACATTGTTACATGTCCTCCAAAAAGAAAAAAAGATCCTACAAAGTTATACATTTTGAAAAATTGACAGTTTAGTCATTTTGTGTGTTGTAGCGAATAGGAAAGTTGACCGCCACTACATACATCACAATGACCATACCAATTCCAATTTGAAATTCCCATATGTCTAGCGATTACAACTTTTGAAAAATCACAATCTTTTTTATTGTTTGTCTGATTTTGTTGAAACTTTCACCAATTTGCTTCTCTGATTTTCCTGCTTTCACACAAATCAAATTATTACAAACGTAGGATTGCCCTTTAGGCTACATTATGCATCTTACACCATGAGCAACGAGACACAGTCTACACTACAGTGTGCTAAATTTTCACATGACTGGACGAGGAGTAAATTACAGTGAAATAAAAGTTGAATTTCTTTCATTTTCTTGCCAAATTGTCAATTGTTACAAGGCTGAGTTAAGTTCATATCAGTCATCAGACACAAAAATCATGACCTGCATTAATACTACAAGTGCAACCACTGATTTGGTCCAACAAATTTTTGACAGACATCAATGCTGACTTGAAAATATGCAATAATGACATTTATCCATCACAATTTTCTCAGTAATTCAACTTCAAAATATTTAGAGGCAAGCTAAACAAATTAAATTCAAATGCCTAAAATGATGACTTTCTAGCTTTGAAAACAAAAATTATGAGCATTTTGGAAAACAGAAAATGCTGCAGCATGACTGAATATTAAGTATAATATAGATCTATGACATTGATTGAATACAACTCCACACATCAAAGGTCACAATGCCTCAGCAAAATTATTGCAACAACAAAAAAAAAAGACCAATGAAATATATACCATACGGTACCAGGTAATGTACATTCAAAATTTATGCATGAAACGTGTACTTCTTAAACAAATATTGCTCTCTAATCTTTACGACTTCAAAGTTTGCCAGACACATGAATTTCAAGGAGCAGGCCAGGTAAATGAATAACTCCCGGCCAGTGGCTCCAGTGGTGGCGGAGCTCCCTCGAGTGAATAATGGCATGTCTCCAAGACCAAGCTTATAGGCTAGGGAAGAGAGTAGACATGGTGAATCTAGTTAGGCTTAGGGTTCTTCTTCTTCTTCTCATGAAGTACAGTCCACCATCGGGTATATTGTCGTACTATTTGGCCATTGATCTGAAGATATTTGGCAGGTCTGGTCCACTCACACTTATGCAAGGTTATTGGAGATAGTCTGGACTGGTGTGTGCCTTTAAAAGAAAAAATCTACATACTACTGATAGACTAGTTGTTCATTAATTAAGTGCACCCAAAAATCTCTGCTCCTCTTTAAGGGAAAGTCCAGCCTGATAACAAATTGGTTTTGTAAGAAGCAGAAAAAAAAAAAAAAAAAAAAAAGGGAAAATTCACCCTGATTATAAGTTGGATCTAAAAGAAGCAGAAAAAGCAAAATATGATAAGAAATAAAGTTATGAATTTTTTTTTTTCAGACTAGCTCGTCCTAGAAAGAAAAATCCGTCTGTTTGGAGGAGTTTTATAACATTTTTTTTTTTTTTTTTTAACTTTTGAGGTTCTCCTCCAATTCTGTGAAGCCAGAGGAGCATATCCCTGAACGAAATAGACCGCTAATTATTTGCCGATTCTACTTTAATAAGGCAAATGAGGGCGCAAACGTTGTTTTTTGTATTTTTACTTTCCAAAGCTAAAAAAATGTTTTAAAATTCCCAATTAAATAGTTGAAATGAGTTAGGCATGTTATAGTTCAGGACGTGTGTGTTTCTGTCCCCAAACCTTCAATCTAATGAAGTTAATTCAGGCAATCACTCACTTAAAGCTTATTTGCTGATCGACACTCGTCATGCTCGTAAGGGACTGCCCAGTAACACTTTCCATCGACATTGCTCATCATTCTTACTCTTTATTTTATAAAAAACATTTTGTTATGAAAAAAGGGGAAGATATTTGCTTTCCGGGGGTATTTATCACACCAGGGGATGAGATTTAGCCAGGGGTCAAGGACTCGTTTGGTCAAAATAGCCATTCCTAATTTCGGCCCATGTCTTAGTATTCTATTAATACATGGTTGGGAGTGCGTTAGTGCGATCTGGCAACACAGAAGAAGGTTTTTATCGTGGTGTACTAACGCACGAGGCGTAGCCGAGTGTGTTAAACCTGCGTGTTGCTGTATCGCACTAAAGCAAAAACTCACAACCATGTATTAATAGTTTTATAAAACGGGTCTACAATCTTAGTGTTTGATCCGGATTAGCTGTGCGTTAGTCCCCTCGCCGTGCGTTAGTACTTTTTTTTTGCACGGTCACGTGGTGTTATTTGACCAATCAGGATGGCTACATTCTTGAACCCGTTTTATAAACCCTATTAATGTATCCCGACGCTCTATGATGCATAGAGCGTATCCGGACAATTACCCCCCTGGACAACTACCCCCCCCCAGGACAATTACCCCCAGGACAACCCCCCCCCCCCCGACAACTACCCCCAGGACAACTACCCCCAGGACAATTACCCCCTGGAAAATTACCCCCCCCCCACCCGGACAACTACCCAAGATTTCAAAATGGCCCATCTCACGAAGTGAGCGGTGCAAACATATACGTGCCCACTCTAAGACCCCGTTCTCACTCACTTTTGAAAGTGGTCTTAGTTAGACCGCTCCAGAGGAACGGGTCTTGAGGAACGGTTTGCTAGCGTTCACACTCCGAGCAGTTTTTCTCGCTCAAACCGCTCCACGATTCAAAGTGGCCTTGTTGCTATGGCAGCTCAGTTCAGCGGGTCAAATTTTTCGCGCGGAATACAAACTGATGTACCGTAGCGTGCCTGCCGGCTGCCCGATCGATTGCTTTTGCTTTGTTTTGTGCGCGGAACGTCACTGGCTCACTTCCGGTTGAAGTACGCTTTCGTTCACATTGCACGTTTAGAGCGGTCCATACCGCTCTTAATAAGACCCGTTCTTCAAGACCACCTCCCCGAGGTGGTCTTCTGGAGCGGTCCAGAAGACCACTTCCTGGACCACTTTGACCGTTCACACTCACCTAAGTACCGTTCCTGAGGAACGGGTCTTAGATAGACCGCTCCAAAAGTCCACTTTCAAAGTGAGTGAGAACGGGGTCTAAGTTAGTTGTAGAAGATCTGAAGAGACTGAAGCAGGTTCGTCCGGGTTGTTTAAAGACTTAATTTACCGGGACCCGTAGATGAAAACATGGTTGAAAACACCTCACCTCAAAAAATCGTCAAGCCTCGATGGGGAGTAGAAACACAACCAACGATGGCTTCAACAAGATCCAAGATGAGAAGCTAAAATCGAAGGTGTGAGTAGATCTAGTAAGCACAAGTTCAAAATGAATATCAGCGGACAGAAGCTAGCTGCACGTACATCTGATCTGACGGCACGCCCGCGAACGCTGCCCGACCGGCCCGGGCGCGGGCGCGGCGCGGCCGCTCCGGTGGCCATCTCTCATCCCTGTAGTAGCTAGCTGTGGTTAGCACGCTCAGCCTAGCCAGCCCCATGACTCGTGTGGACTGCCCCGCCCCCCCCCCCCCCCATTGGCCCCGCCCACTCTCCCCTCTCCCCGGCCCCCGTTCATAATTTTTTGGCTACCCCGTTGAAGTAGAAATATAAACAAATCTAATCAGTTATCGAAATACAAGGAAAGAATAGCCGCATAGACAAATTAAAGGTACTGTAGAGTTTTGGTATAGTAAGCCCTCAAAAACTTTTTGTCAAATTTCTTGGATTTTGGGGGATAAATATCAAGGTACCGGTACTAGTAATACTAAGATACTGTGAAGATTTCACCTCTTACAGTTTAGTATTAAACAAATGAGAGGCAAAAAATCATTTATATACTGGGCCAGGCAAGTAAACTCCAAACAACGACAGCATGCACTCTACACTACACACACACACATACCTGTGCGCGCATAATAACCGATGACATCTTTTTCAACCTAGAATTTGACCGCATAACCGATGACCTGTGTATGTCGAATTCAACCGCATAACCGATGACCTGTCTGAAATTTTACTATACAACCGACGACTTGTTAGTGTAACACTAACTGATGACCTACCCCTATATGCAAAAGCATGTAATTTGGGTCTAACTGCGCAGGTCTGCCAACCGATGACGTCATCGGTTCGCTGTGTGTCATCGGTCCGAATGTAAAGTTCATGCATATGTCATCGCTTTAAATGGGCGCACATACACACATGTAAAACAATTTGCATTAACTTTGCAGATAAACCTTCTTGTCCTTATATATGGAATATATAAATATACATGGAATAGATAAATATATATATATATATATATATATATACAGTGATTATTTCCTACGTTAGGGGGAATCCTATCAATGCGGTTTATTCCGTCACAATAGAAATTCGACGTTACGGCGAAAGCAACCGTGCGTTAAGGCGAATGATAACAATAGGCTGAGATAAAAGGATTCCCCTAAAAGCCGGAATAAGAGTTATATATATATATATATATATATATATATATATTTATTTATTTATATATATCTCAATACTCAAGGAAGTAAACTGTACAAATAGAAGATCCCTACATAACAATATATTATTTAATAAACAAATTATAACAAAAATATACATACAGTACTTTAAAAAATATTACAAAGGGACAAAGGTATTTCAGAACAATTATAAACTAATATTTCAAAATATTAAGTATAAATTACACACTTTAAAGTCTCTATAAAATAAAAATATATTACATAATTACACTCTCTTATGTTAGGCACTATAATACACATTCATCATCTAAAACACTTCAAAGTCGATTATAAACAAATATCTACACCAACTAGGTTTATATGACAAGTGGAATCAAAATAATTGAAGTTCATTAAAAAAGGTATAACCAAAGTATCAACTTTTCCTTACTGCCAAATGTTTGACTAGATTATCCTTTATAAGGATTAAAAAAGGTAAAGCAATAAACCAAACTGATTTCTCTTTGCTTCAATGGCAACTTGATATATACCACTTAAAGGGAAAGTCCGCCCTGGTATTAAGTTGAATTGATTAAAAGTAGAAAAATGAGAGAAAAAATAGTAAAAGTCTGAGCGAAATCTGATAAGAAATAAGAAAGTTAGTGTAATTTTGAAGTTGTAATGAATCAAACCCAAATTGGCAACTACGTGATGTATCTTGTGAGCTCCTCTGCCATTCGCTCAGTACAGAAAATTGCATACATTTTCATTTTCTTTGTTTCTGATGAAGGAATACATCTGTTTCATACAGGTTTTGTTCAAAAACATATATGCAATGATTATATTTAAAGTGCATGTATGTTTCAATAATTTATTTAGAGAAAATAGAAATTAATGATTTTTTGGGGGTAGAGGGCAATTGGGAGAGGAGCTCGCAGAGTTGCCAATCTGTGTTTGATTGACTACAACTTCAAAAATTCATAACTTTCTGATTTCCTATCATATTTTGCTCAAACCTTCACTAATCTGTTTCTTTAATTTTTCTGCTTCTTGTAAAACCAACTTAATATCAGGGTGGACTTTCCCTTTAAGAGGTGATGAAGTTGATCATATTAATCACATTACTAGTTAACCATTAGAATTTTCATCATGACAAAACCAGAGACAAGTACACATATTTGGGTAATTGCAAATTTAACGCATATCCTATTGGCTGAAATGGGATCACATGATGTTCATTAATTTTGTTATAGCAGACGGTTTTTATGTCACTGGCATGCGCTATCACTTTTATTTTCACATATTGCATTGTGCTTACATCCACCTTTCCTGCGCTGTACTGATTTGCATTGATTGTCTTAGCTGCACACATTTGAATGGAGGGCAACTGAAGTGGGATGACACAAGAAGAAGAAAGGCAAATACCCTTTATCTTATACAAAACATATTACATGCTTATCGTAATTTGAGAAAACATAAACAGCCCCTGGAAAAAACTATTAGACAAGCTCCACTCAGGGGTATATAAGCAGTGTAAAGTCCATTATCTATGTAACGAGGAAAATGATTATAAGCTAATTCATGATTAAATAGACTACTCCTCCCTAGGATAATTACCACTAGAACAATCAAAGCCAGGACAAATTGTCCCAAGCAGATTTGCCCAGAAAATTACCCCCCCCCCCCCAATAGCCTATAAATGTCTAAGAGGATGATTGTCTAGTGTTACTTGTCTTGGTCTGAGCGCTACAGTCTGTTAATTATTCTAATGAGAACATTTTTCCAGGGCTGTATACACACCTATGTGTATACACACACACACACACATATATATATATATATATATACACCTCACAATTAAGAAATTCCCTCGTTCCACTACATTTCAAACTTGGCCTGAGCCTCGGGTCTCAGTTCGTATTATGTTATATTGAACTGTGAAGTATGCAATATTTATACAAAAAATATAGCTATATTTATATTGAGCACAATCCACCTTAAGTGATGCTCACTTGGCCTAAAAGTTTTACAGGCAAACATATAAAATGGCTCTTACCTGGCTGGGCAAGAAGAAATGCCAGTAATATAGGGCAAGTAAACATTTTGGGTTTCAGCAATGTGCTGTAATGGCAAAAAATTAGTTGCAGCATGAAAAACATAGTGTAAAATAATATTTTTATAAAAGTAATATTTTTGTAGCACCCACACAAATCTTTCCTTTTCAATGGATATTTTGCATATATTCATCTAAAGAGTCTCCACTCTAATCTAAAACAACAGGAGCAGCAACACAGCTTTGGCTTAAATCAATGAAAGATAAAGCTAAGTTCTGGTCATTCAATTACAATGTGAAAGACTTAATATGTGTTACCATTGACCTACTAGAGAATGGGCGAGTACTGTGAGCTGAGGTCTGTATATCATCAAAATAATATGAAATATACATAATCTTGCTGAAATTCACATGAACTGCACACAGAAATGTATATATGGGTCTACACATGTAGCATGAAAGTTTGGTCCAAAAATTTCAGCTATTTCTTGTCATTTCTTTCAAATAAGAGCTCAACTGAAGAGCTACCTTTTTCAGGGAACATTTCTTCCATGACCTTCTTCCACACTGGCAAAAAAAAAAGAAAAAGAGAAAGGTCACAAATTATTTTCCACCGTTTTACTAGAACTTAACCTTCTCTTTAACTTGAAAAGCTTACAAAAAAATCATGAATTTCATATATTTTCAAAAGAAAATTTCAAAGTTCTCAATATCGTCTCCTCACTGTAAAGCTTCCTGAAATACCAATAAAAATGGAATGGCAGATATCTATTTCATTCATATGAAAAACGAGTGGTTTGAATACATAAAGTGTAAAGTATATATACCAGAGGTGCTGGAATGTCAGGCTTGGACAATGGAAGTGGGGTTCACCTTTTGTCTGCCAAACAAAAGGTGCCCCCCACTTTCTCTGTCCGAGCTCGACATTCCAACACCTCTACCGAATACTGTGGCAGATTTCTGGCATTTTCCTCCATCAAAATCCTCAAGAGTACACGAATGCGCAGCTTCATTTCTATATTGCTGGATTTAAAATTCAACACACTACATATAAAATATAAATCTCAGAATGCCCATGATACCAAGTTGCTTGGAATAAATTTTTAAAAATCTGAAGAACAAATTCTGTACAAGTCTGTATACAAAGTCTTTATAAAATTTAAAGAACAATATCAAAGAAAGCAATGAAAATATACACACATATAGGAATGTCAAAATGGCGAATTGGTGCAATGTAGTGTAGGAAAAACTCTTCAATTTGTTCCTACACGAGACATCAGTAAAATAAAGTTTTTCTTACATTATAGTGACATGTATTTTTTCGATGGAGGACATTAATAACATGCTCTCACAGCCCTAGGGAAAATTTACTTTATAATTTTACAAATTGTCCTCTTTTATGTAATAGTCTGGTAACATATTCATCCATTTGAGTTTACATACCTTCAGTGATCTCAACTTTTAACACTCATGACTTTCTACTTGTCCATTTTCTTTCAAAATTTTACTCTCTTTTCTCTGGTTTTTTGCATCTATCCAATTCAAAATCTTACAGAGGTAGGATAGCCCTTAAACTAGTTATAATGCAAGGCTAAACTACAGCACAATTAATATTTACAAAAAAGTTCTTAAACACTGCAGAAATTTCAGTACATGATGAGTTGTAATTACAAATATTATTCAATAAGTTATATCCACTATCAAATTTTCTGTAATACATGTAATTCCATAATTCAGTTATCACAATGACTCTTAAATCACTATTTTTATATTGATCTATTGATAATAATTCCACTTTAATGATAAACAATTTAGCAGTACTTTTAACGTACATAATGCATTGTAATTACAAATATTATTCAATAGGTTATATCCACTATCAAAATTTCTGTAATAATTCCATAATCCAGTTATCACAATGACTCTTAAATCACTACTTTTATATTGATATATTGATAATAATTCCACTTTAATGATAAACAGACAATTTAGCAGTACTTTTACATGATTTATGACAACCCCTCTTCGCTGATTTTTTTCTCTACGGCCCATATTCTCGAAAGTTACACCTGACTTATCTTAGTCCACCAATGCATGGAAGGCAATCCTTAAGATCATTTTATATTACTGTTGTGTAACAAAATAAATAAAGAAAATCAATTTGGTCATGGAATTAAAAAGGTAAAAGTAATTCCATGGGGACAAATTTTTGAATTTTCATTTAGTTGCAAAATTATGATGATTTCTACAGGAAGAAGTTGTATTTGGCACTCCATAAATCAATGGCTGATAAACCTGGCTCATGGTTAGGCGCCTTTCAAGAATATAGGCCTCTGTCTCTACCACCTTGAAATTCATTTTCATTCCGTTCGTCGCTCATCTATAGGCTTGCAGGGCCTCAGTTTCGGGGAGGTTTCAAACCCCACTGACCCCACGTCCTACCTGTCATCAGATCATGGCTCTTTGCTCGCTTCACAAGCCATGATCCTATGACTGTGTTGCCAACTTGGAGCCGTCCCCTATGCCGTCCGATTGAAACAGCAAACATCAGTGATGCTGTCATGTCAGTGAAAAGAGAAGAGCAAAATATAAATTTGTAAGCATAATGTACATAAAAAGAAGACAAGGCATAGCCAGAATGTGTCTCACCTACCTGTGACCAAATTACACAATGTCGCCAAAGGACATCCCTGACCCAAGTTTGGTTGCACTTGGAAAAATGTATGCAATGTTACTAGTCATAAAACTAAACTAAAAACTAAAATGATATATGACCTCAAATGACCTTAGACCTTAGCATGTGACACTTGACAGCCCCACAACATGAACGTCCCCCAAGTGCATCTATAACCCAAGTTTGGTCACAAAAGGATTAACAGTTGCCAAGTTATTTGTCCCAAGAGAGTCTTGCCAGTAAACTTTAAGCTCCTCCTTCGGTGGGCAAGACAAAATCCGAGACAAGGTGTAACAAAAATATATCTCTAACTATATCATTATCATTATTATTAACCACCATAATTATTGTAACATATCATGCAGTTAGGGAGCATACACAACCATGATGCATCAGTAGTCTATTATGTGTATCCCTGCCATTTTAACATTTGGAAATTTGTGTCTGTTAAAACTAAAGTGATCGATATTAAAGATGAAAAAACAACAGGATGATATTGACTGCCTTGTTACTTCTGGTAATAGGACAGGATATTGAAGTGGATATAGCCCTCATCTAAGTCTTTATACATGGGCAGTCTTTCCAATGGTTGATTGCTAAAGAGGTTTGGACGTATCTCATAAATGATTCAAGAGCTGTCCATTTCTTAAAGGGTACCAATCACCAAAAATAATTTTGCTCTGTATGTTAGAAGTTGCATGTCATTATACTATATTCAAAATATGGGCTTCAAATATTAATTCTATAAAGATATATTGCAATTTTGATTACACTCTCTATAAGTGTAAAAGTGACTCGTGAGTAGACTACTCGATGCACCCGTACACGCTCGCTAAGGTAAAGGCTCGCACAGAACCAAACTCTGAGTTCGGTTCCGTGCGAGCATTTTCATGTTATCCTTTATTTCCTTCATACTCATAAACTGTTGACCTATAGAATACCAGACAAAGTTCTTTCAGGTTGATTTTATACTTTCTAGCTGTACACAAATTATTTTTTCAGGTGATTGGTACACTTTAAAAACACATTATTCACAACAGAACTGTTCTAGTCTATAAATTTAACCCTTCTGTACCACCAAGTTTTTGAAGAAAAAAAATCATCGTAAATGAACTTTCAAGTGTTAAGGCTCATTCACATATGCCTCGATCGGTACACTGCTGGCAAGTAATGAATGGCAAGTGGGGATGCATGATGCAACCAAGGTCCTATGCGTACTCACTTACAGTACCTGTGTGTCATAAGATTCAGTAATGTAAAGCGTAGTATGCTTTAAAAACGCTGCGGTTTTTCCTTGGTTGTTTACCACAGCATATTTAAACAAGCTTTTAATCTTGGACATATTTATGGGAATGAACATCACAAAGCGGGTGCCCATGTCCATGTTTTTTTTTAAATGAAACTGTAACTATTCTTAGTCCAAATACATTGTTCTACACTCATATACATTGGCAGGATCTGCCGCCCACTGTACAGAAGGGGTAAAAGATGGCATACTTACGAGATTTGTAAGCTTTCAACGGGCATCCACTAGCATGCATTTTGATGTTATGCAATACTGCTTCTCCCTGCTCCATTGCTCTGTATGCCATCTTCTGAACGTCTATGTTGCAACAGTCACCTACAGCGAAGATGTTTTCATGACCTTCGACCTGCAGATATTGGTTGACCTTCAAAGCTCCACGTTGATCCATCTTGGAGGCTGTAAGGAAATGGTGAATCTTCAAGTTATTGTGGTAACAAGGAGATTCTCAAGTTATTATGGCAACACTATATTCTTGGAGATTCATAAATTTACATATCCAAGGGAAGTAATTCCCAACGCACCCCTCCCTGACAAACTTTCAAGCAAGGAAAAAGAATACAGTGGAAACTCACTATAACGAGGACCTTGGGACCATGAAAATTACCTTGTTATATCAGGAATCTCCTTATATCAGGGTAAAAAAATACAAAAGAACAAAAAGACCTGGGACCAGCAAAATTACCTTGTTATATCAGGAATCTTGTTATATCAGGAATCTTGTTATATCGGAACTATTTATAACGAGTTTCCACTGTACATCCAAATATTTCAATGAGATACTAATCCCAAGATAACACAGGCTGGGGTCTATGGAAAATGCATGTTATACCAAAATCAAATCATACCCAACGGGTTAGGACATCAATTGAAAGTCAGTCATCAGATAGCAACAAATTTATGAAAATTGTTATCAGCAATAACTTAAGCTGTACAATAATTTATATATGGGACTGAAATCATTGCATTCAATTGGCTACAAGTCAATTTGATGTAGATCTGTGGTAGTACAGTTAGCGATTTAAAAAAAAATCATAGGAAAAGGCCAAGGTATTAAAGCAAATACAGGCCTTTGCATGCTCACCAAACTCTTCTGCATAAGCCTGATTGTTGACTGACGAGCCTATGCATACAAACACCACGTCAGCCTGGATGGACTTGCCTTTGTCGGTGAGGACGGTTGCTCCTGACAGGTCTCTAGGAATGTCATCTAAATTGGTCACCTTCTCACCTAGATGTGACAATGAAAGAGAGAGAGCGAGACAGAGAGAGAGAAAGAAAGCGATATAGAGAGAGGGAGGAGGTAGAGGATAGAGAGAGAGAGAAAGAGGGAGAAGGAAAGAGAAAGAGAGTGAGAGAAAGCAAGTGTGAGGAGAGTAAGAAAATGAGAGGATCAGAGATATGGAGAGAGGGGAATGAAATCGAACAGCAACTTAGTAAATAGTAAACTTAACTGCTTTTTAAACGGCAGCAGGTAACAAAGCGTTGCCTTTAATTTTACGGCAAATGATCATATGCCTTGAGTTTTTCTATGTTTTGGAACTTGTCACCAGGAAGAAGGTTCCAATGATACATGTGTCTTTGAAGCGTGCAAGCATACATGTAACAGAATGCCACATCTTGATAACATATATGATGATCCAACATCTGCTTCGGTGATAATAGCTCCAGGCTTTATTTCATCAAGACAAAGAATTAGAGCTTAGGGTGCAATTGGGTTCCAGTTTCAAACTACGTTTTCTGAACTGTTTCTGAACGGAGGCACTAAACTTGTCGTTGGTGGCAGGTTCCATTATTGAAAGGCATGTTCACATATGAAGCAGTAAATCTTGACAGGTTTTTTAAATGTAAATTAATGGTAAGTGGCGATGAAAAAAAAGTAGCTGCACACAACAAAGGTCCCACGTGGTCCTACGCATAAAATGCATTACGCTAATCTAGCCCCTGCGGTTTCCTGCAGCATATTTGAACGAGGCACACTGATCAAGCTACGTACCAAACACCAGTTTCACATTAAGTTCTTCCAGCTGCTTCTGAACAGAGGCCCTGAACTTGTTATTGGTAGCTGGTTCCGTCAGGCTGTCTCTAGCATGGATGATAGTGACTTCCTTGTCTGGGTAATCTGTGGCCACCTCTCCTGCTATCTCGACCCCTGAAGCACCTCCTCCAATGATCACTACCGTCTTGGCAGCCTTAACCTGAGAGAGCAATAGCATAGAATAAGTCATTTTTATGCAATAGAAAGGGTTCCCAGCATGTCATGAAAACTAAATTCCCTGATTTATTCCCTCGATTTTTCCCGGATGGAGTTTCAAAATTCAAGGATCGTTAAATGAGAACCTGAAGGGTATTTTGGTTTCAAAACAACTTTAAGATCAAATTCAATACTTGAAGAAGATGGTGGTATAGTCACTATAAACTGCAGGCAATAGGTACCTTTTCACAGGCATCACTGTACAGATCCAAGGCCTGATTTAGGGTACAGTCATTCTGCAGCTTCCCAGGAAATGGTCCTGAGGTGCCGGTGGCTATCACAAGATAGTCATAAGAAATCTCCTTGCCGTTGGAGAGGACAACATGCCCTGCTGAAGGGGATATCTTCTCCACAGTACCCTGTTCAAAGCTATCTCCAAAGACTTGCCTGATAGGTATAAAGGACCTTTTAGCAAAACCTGTATTACATGAATGGAAGAAGTAAGAGGTGAATAGGACACATAAGAAGTTCATGTATTTTGTGAAAATGTGTTTCTTGTGTTTTTTGGAGTTGGTCTAATTCTTTTTTTTTTCAATTAACCTTTTAATCCAAAATGCTGGAGCCACCATTTTGCCTAATTAAAGAAATCAGTTTTACTCTTTTGACTACATGTTGACTATCGTGTCGTGTTGTGTTTGGTATATTGGAATGACAGAGTCTGGCAGGAGATAATTTATACAAATTTGGCAGTGTATGGTACATGTATAGTAAAGGCTTGTTCACACATTTCACATTTTCTTTCATGATAATGCCTTGTGTCAAAGCTTCACATATCCATATCTTATAACAAGCAGATATTAAAGTGAGTAAGCAACTACACATAGGACTTTTGTTGCACAAACAGCTTTTTTTTTTTACCCCCCCCCATTTGCCATTCATTTACAAGTAAAAAAAAAAAAAAAAAAAACAGCAGCTGGTTTTACCACTTACATGTATGTGAACAAGACTTAAAAGTACTTCATCCCTTTTGCAGACTTACAAAAACTTATGCGAAACTTTGCACAGGTTTAGCAGACATTCTTTGAAACTGCATATGAAATTTCAAGGTCACAAGTTCTATAACTCCTTTGTAAGAAATGAAAATCTTGCTTTTGTCGTAGAGGAAGCTATGCAGAAATCAACACAAGTACATGTACTAATAACGTTCAAAAAATGATTTTAAAAATTACACGTTTTTTTTTTTAGTCAAATAAAAATTAAGTGTTACAAAATTGCCGTTATTACTTATTTAAAAAGCAAATTATAATCCTTTGCACATCCGCACAAGCTTTGAAATAATAATTCTTTTGTAATTTATCGCATACTCACACAACTTCAAAATTTAGGGCTGAAAAAGGGATGAAGTATCTTTAATGTTTAAATACCTGGTTCAACACAGGCTCTTGGTGCAGACAGAGTAATGTGCATGGCTTCACGGGAATCAATGACTACCAGTTTACACTTGTCCCTGAGTGGATATGCCACTGTTTTCCCGCCAAAGCTGCAGCCGATGACTACCACCGTCTTTTCCTTCAAATCACTCTGTGATGATCCCATGACCTAAAGTTAAAAGAAAAATAAATGCAAAGTCTATAATCATTGTAGAAATTCAATTTCCTTTTCATACCGATTTTCTGCCAAAGTCGCAGCTAATAAGGTAAAATCTTTTTATTCAAAGCACTACTCTGTGACAATCCCATGATCAGGGTCCTTGCCAGTGCATAAAGCCTAGGGCCTAGGGGACTTGAGAAAAAAAAAAAAAGGAAAAATTCTCTTTAGACAACTAGAATTTCAACTAGAATATGTATATCAAGTATAAACTGACCCCAAACTCAGTGTGTTATTTTCAATTCTTATACTTTAAAGGTACTAACAATTTGGAGCAATTACAAAATATCTAACCAGAGTGTCAATTGTTTGGGAGATTAAGACAACTAATATCAGGTGCAATACCTGTTCCCAAAAATTGAATTTGTAGGTAATTTCTAGATTTTTGCCCAAGTCAATTTATAAAGCAAATCGCTTTTTTTGTGCCTGACATATACAACTACACATCTCTTTGAATTGTTCTAATACACATTCGAGGTTTCCTTGAAAATAAATCTCCTTGAAAATGGAAAAAGGGTGTTTTACAATTCATATTTTACTTCTTTATACATTAAAGGGAAAGTCCAGCCTGGTATTTAGTTGATTTTAATGAAAAGCTGAAAAATGAGAGAAACAGATCAGTGAAATTTTGAGCAAAAAGCTGTTGACAAATAAGAAAGTTACAAATTTTTGAAGTTGTAATTAATCAAACACAAATTGGCAACTCTGTGACGTATCTTGCGAGCTCCTCTCCCATTTGCTTGATGTGTATAGAAAGATTTTCATTTTCTTAGTTATTGATAAATGAATAGATTTGTTTCATATACAAGTAGGTTTACACACAACCTAATAATAATAATAAATATATTATTATATTTATTATTATTATTAGGTTGTGTGTAAACACATGTTTGCAATGATTATCTAGGGTGTGTGTATGATTATTAAATATTTTCTTTAGAGAAAATGGAAAATTATGATTTTTTTTTTTCAGTACAAGCAAATGGGAGTTAGAGGACATCGCAAGATACGTCACAGAGTTGCCAATTTGTGTTTGATTGGAAGTAGACTACCCCTTTAAATAGGAAGGTTATTTGCATGATCTCCTATTTCCCTTCAAAATAAGGGATCATATTGAAATCCTGAAATAGGTTAATGCTCTTCTACTACACACAGGGTAAACATAACAGAGTGAAAATATAAAAGCTACTGGTTTACTTGCATCATACAAAGTTCAAAAGTCAAAAGCAGATAGTTCTGCATTCAATAAATAGAACAGAAATAGAATCTTGAGAGAGAGAGAGAGAGAGAGAGAGAGAGAGAGAGAGAGAGAGAGAGAGAGAGAGAGAGAGTGGATATATATGGATGCACAAGAAAGAAAGGAAGACTTAAACTACATGTATCTTCCTAAGAACATAAAAATGAAAATAAAATATATAAAGAACTGAAAATGAAGGAAAAGCAGAAACATTTAGCAATTTAGGGTCCAGCTTGAAAGCCTACAATCTCTTTGTTTAGTGGTCCTTATTCATGGTCTTTAAGAAGTGCTCTGTGTCAGGAACAAGTGGTTTGATACATAGTTTATTTTACCTGACTGCTAAGAAAGCATGTTAAAGTTGTTGGTCCCATGGTTGCTTGATTGCAAGCATGCAACCATGGGACTTTAAGTCCTCTCTGAGGGACTTGGTAATGAGGATGCCTTACCAGAGGGCACTAGCGCATCCACTTGGTTTTGAACCGAGGTCCTCCCAGTTACGAGACCACTGCTCTACTACTGAGCCATGTTGTAGAGTGCATGAATGTTAAAGCCTATATATTAAACAGTAGGTGTGTGGAGTCATGCAAAGAAGGGAAATCACAATGACTCAGCAAAAAAATTATTGCAAGTCATTTTGTACTGATTGAAAATCAGTACAAATGATTATGTTTCATATCAAAAAAATAACAGATAACAAAATACACCAAAGCTAAGGCAGTTCATATAGCTATGTGGATCATTAACCCTTCGTGATATCACTCCACATTTTGTTGTTAGGCTTAATAATTAACTTTTGATTCAGAGCCCTCAAAAAATATACATGTACCAGGGGTCTGTAACATAATGAGATATAATCAATCTTGCAATCAATTGTAACTCTTCAGTACATGGTTTGCCATAGACTTACGACTGATATCAATAGTAAAACTGATTTATCTCTTTATGTTACAGGCCCCATGCATTAAGTAGAAAGAGCAAAAATTTCTGCAAATTTCTGTGTCCATTTTTGTTGCATGACCATACTGTGTTTGATACCAGGAATCTGATAAAGAATAAGTTTTAAAATCCTTAAATTGGCAAAACATTAAGAGGTCCAAAATCATTGTTTTTTAAAATCAAAATTTGACGCTGGAAGGACGGCGGGAGAATTAGCGTCGTGGCGTGACACTCCCTCCAAATGCGGGAGGGTTGACAGCCCTGGAATCTATGTAGACATGGGCGCAAATCCAGGGGGGACAGGGGGTTAGGGTCCCCCCCACCTTTTTGAAGATAGGCGAATGTCCCCCCCCCCCCCACCTTTTTGAATAACTTTTTTTTTGTTGCTTAAGTCAGAGAATTTTCGAGGTGAATGTCCCCCCCCCCCATTTCAAAATGGATTTGCGCCACTGTATGTAGAACTAAGTTCTACTACAACACTGAATTTGATAACTTAGTTTTAGCTTTGAAAAAAAAAATTACTGTTTTGCATTTGAAACCCATAACATATTTCAGTGAGCAGAACGTAATTAACAATAACACACACAAACAACAGTCAATATTCAACACAACACTAAGAAGCAGGTCACAATGACTCAGCAAAATTATTACAAGTCATATCTATAAAAAAAAAAAAAAAAATTACAAATGTGTTCACAATGTATGTAATTTCTACTTCTTTAACAAACATTGCTCTTTAATACGATTCCAAAGCTTGCCAGACATTTCAACAATTAATGTATGCAAGAAGGATTCCATATCGGCCATCCATATACAGATATCATACCAAACACTGTCAAAGCAGGTGAATGAATATTATTCCAGTGTCAGAGCAGTGAGCTCTAGCGGGGAGCTCCCTGGAGTTGTATTAGTGATGATCGAATGAATCTGGCTTGTCTCCAATCCAAGTAAAGTCCAAGAGCAATAGCGATGAAACATTCATAAATTTGAATATTATTTGTTACACCTCACCTAAAAAATCGTGTGGCCTAGAGAGTAGAAAATCAACCTCACGACGGCTCCAACAAGATCCAAGATGAGCAGAAATGAATTAGCACAACCCCACACAGTACAGTACCGGTAGATGAGATATCAGCGGACAGAATAACTAGTATCAAGCTAGCTAGCTAGCTAGCTAGCTGCGCTGCATGCTGCATGCTTATCTGATCTCCGGCGCCCGCGCCGCTCCGGATCGATCGAGGCCATGGCTCAGCCCCCAAATCCAGCGGGTTGTCTATGGTTAAGGTTGTGGATGAGCGAGCGCTCAGTATATGGACTGCCCCGCCCCCGCCCTGCCCACTACCCGCCAATATGATTTTGGGGGTTACCCCTAATACCCCCTGATCATATCGGTTTCTGAAATGAAATACTGCCAACACCCCCCCCCCCCCCAAGGAAAAAAAAAAAGAAGAAGAAGAAGAAGAAGAAGAAGAAGAAGAAGAAGAAGAAGAAGAAGAAGAAGAAGAAGAAGAAGAAGAAGAAGAAGAAGAAGAAGAAGAAGAAGAAGAAGAAGAAGAAGAAGAAGAAGAAGAAGAAGAAGAAGAAGAAGAAGAAGAAGAAGAAGAAGAAGAAGAAGAAGAAGAAGAAGAAGAAGAAGAAGAAGAAGAAGAAGAAGAAGAAGAAGAAGAAGAAGAAGAATTATTCAATACAAAAAGGAAAGCATATACAAAGAGATACATAACATAAACAGATCATATCAAATCAAAACAGTTAAAAGATGATATCCAATATAGGCCTACCGGTATTTGATTTCACTTGGCAGTTTGGTGAAATTTACGTTTTATCGACTTCAGGGAGAGGATCTTTGCACTGTATGAAGGTGCGATGATGGCCAGCAGAATAATTTACAAAAAACACTACTTAATGGAGGATCAGGGCAGCAGAGCGTTTGCTAGTGTTATTTTTTAGTTTTATTTATTCATTTTATTTTTATTTTTTTATTATTTTTTAATTATTATTATTATTTTTTTTTTTTTGGGGGGGGGGGTAAATATTAATGTTGGGGAAGGGGGCAAATGAAATTGGTACTTTGGGGGCTGGGAAAAATAGGGCAAGAATTAAAAGGGTGGACACAAATAAAGAAAAATTCACCTATTTAGGAACAATGCATATATACTTACCCATCCATCCTGATGAATTCTTTATAAATAATAGGCGTATAGTATACAAATATAATACTGTCATGAGACGGTCTGGTTGGAAATATGGTGACGTGAAACAAGACTATTTTTATGAGGGGCACAGCCCCGAAGGAAAATGGTCATCTTCACCGAGGGTACCATATTTTAACCAGAGACTCGAATGTATTGTAGGCAGTATATATTATTTGGTTTATATCCGCCATCTTTGAACTAAGGCCTAAATCTACTCATTATAATCATCTACACAGTAGGCCTATGGTAGACAGCAAACTTACTTACACCGTTTTGAAGAAAGGATGAATTTGCACGGATATCAAACGCGTAATGATGACATTATCATGCGCCGGTGCCTAAAACAATAGATACGCGCAAATGAATGTCATCACAATGTAGTACGCACTTTACGTGTGTGATGACATACGCCGTAAATAGTATCGTGAATAGAAGTACTATTCACGGATCGTGACGTCAGATGTTACCCTCCACTGCATTAGGCTAGTGGGAATTGTATTTTGTCACATGACGCACATTGGACCAATCAATTGCGCATATTCTAACTATTGCTTCCTCTTTGCAGAAATGGTCTAATGCTCGAGATCATTTAAAGAGTTTTCTTTTATATGCTGTCGAAGTCAACGGCTTGAGCATTTACAGCAATTATTATAGCGATGATAGTGATGATAATGACACCAGTCATTTTATTTCTTAATGGCATTTTCCTTTGAAGTTTATGGCATGACGTGTTTAGATCATAGTTTAGAGTGGGGGTGGACGGGGTATGCACATCTGACGGGCTTGACATTACAAATTACATCGAACATAGGCCTAGGCTCTGTGCGATCTGCTTCATTTATAATGAGATTGGGAGCGGGTTATAACAAAGCGATAAAAATGCCTCTTGAAAGTGACATTTTTGATGTTTTAATAATTATTGTCACACATTTAAACAAATTTTACACACACAAAAAATACCACACACTGTAGTAGAACTGGGCAAAGGGGTGGGGGCAGGAGCGTTGCTAGAAAAATTTTAATGGGGGGGGGGGGGGGTGTGACACCCAAATTTGCTGACAACAATGCTGCATCCTAATCTCCCTCTCCACAAATAAAAATAAAAGGAAATCGCAGATGTATAGAGATCTTGATCATATACGGGCTCATTTTCACAAAGGGGTGGGATGGGGCTAATCCTTTTGCCCAAATACATGGGGGGGGGGGCAGGGGGGCACATCCCCGGCCTTCTAAACAGTGCCCTTTCTTCTCCTTCTGAAAAGTGCCCCTATTCAAACCTGATAGTTGCCTCCTTATCGCTCTTAGAGTGCCCTTTTCTCCTTCCGATAAGAGCAAATTTACTTCGGATAGGTGCCCCTTTTTCTTTCTAATAAGTGCCCTGTCCCCTTCTGATAAGTGCCCTTATTTTCTCTCTATTACGTGCCCTTTTCTCCGTTGATACATTTCTACTTCTGAGTGCCTCTTTTCCCCTTCTAAAAAGTGTCCACTTTCCCCTTCTGATAAGTGCCCCTTTTCAAATCTAATATTTGCCCTCTTCCTTTTCTCATAAGTGCCCCTTTTCACCTCTTATAAGACATAGTTATCTAGCTTGAAAGAATCGGTGCGGCTTTATGCAGTAATAGGTACCTACATCTATTACGTAAGGCAGTGGAGCTGGAGGCAAGAGGGGCAAAATGCCACCCTTTACGCAAAGGATTTCTCATTCCGCAAGCTCGAATATGCCCCTAATTTACACCAAGTAAGGGCAATAATATCTGAAAATTTCCCCCAAACTCGCTCACTCTTATATAGTCACAATGAAATCAAGCAGATCGCATAAAATATGGTGATATCGATGTAATCCTAAGAGAAAAACGACACGGTTAATGTACGAATTAAAAGATCATTCGACATTCCCCCCAAATGAATTTTTCTGTTGTCATTTTCATTATATTGTTGTAAATAATGCAAAAACCAAGGACTTTATGATTAGAAAAAAGTGTCGCTCACACATGAATGATTAGACCAGGGAAGCTGCATGAAGCAGTGTCCAGAACCACAATAAAAAGAAAGATGATGCTTGATGTATTAAACTGTTGGGTAATACCAATGTCACAAAATTGTTTTGTTTTTTAGCTCTTTATGTTTACCCCTTGTAGGTGCCCCCCTCTTTACTCCAAAAGTGCACCTTTTTGCTGGTGCCCCCCACTTTGAAAGACGCTCTGCCGCCCCTGTCCAAATATCAACATTTCAATTTGTAAAGGTTTGCTAGCGAGCAAAATTTTTTTGGCTTTTCGAAGTGAAAATGTACAGAAGGCATGCACATCCAGAAGTTACACAAATTTTATCCGGGGAAACTCGCTACCCAAATACAGTGTGGATATTCTGGCACCTCGCTGCCCGCATATCGGAATTTTGAATATCCTCGGGGAGGGTGGGGGGGGGGGGGGGGGGGGAGGGCTGCAACCCATTGCCGATGGGGGATGCCTTTCGCCCCAATATTAAATTTCCTGTGTTATTGCGAGCGAGCGAAGCAAGCAAGCCAAAAAAATTGGCCAATTTTTCCTTCTTTTTCTTTCCTTTCCAATTCATTTCCTTCTTTTTTTTCCGATTTTTTTTTCCTTTTCCTTTTCTTTTCTTTTTTCCGATTTACTTTTGCCTTTCTCCTTTTATCTTTCTCCTTCCTCTTCCCTCTCCCTCTTTTCCCCTCTCCTTTTTTTTGATTTTTGGGATGCACTTCATCATATAGATTTTGACTCGATTTTAGAAATTCTGTTTGCACCTTTTTTGAATGAAAGCACTTTTCACTGCACTAAAGGTGAGAAATAAAACCTAGTGGGAAAATATACTGACTATTATGCTGAAGAACATTTTCAAAACATGGGGAATTCGATATTATGTGCTCCTTCTCCATCCTTTAAAAATTGTCTGTCCCCGTTTTGCTCACATCTACATGGACGACATCCACTGATCTCCCTCCTCCTCCTCCGCTCCTCCTCCTCGGCCTCCTCCTCACGTCACTGACCTGTACCTTTCAGGTCGTAGATGGCGTGTAACGAAAGTCAGAAAAAAAAATACAACAATCCATCGGATCTAGTCACCATTAACAACCGAGACGCCATGGAAAAGCAAAATTTACCACAAGAAAATGATCAGTCTGCCTCTCTGGCCAATTTCATAGCACGAAATTATGAAGAGCAAAAAGTAAGTATCACACGTTAATGTTGATTTATTAAAGCATAGACCAGAGCGCGTTGATAGAGCTCTGGCATAGACGTTACAGCTCCGTGTGGAAACTGTGATAAGCCAGTCAAATCTAATCAATGCGGCCTTTTGTGTTTTAATTGTAAAAGATGGTTTCACACTGATTGTCAAGCTATAAGTTCATCAGAGTACTGTAGGTTATATGAATGCCCTAATGAGAATTGGAATTGTTTAACATGTAGTCTGCCATCTTTCTGTGATTCATTATTTACGGACGATTGTCTAGAGAAAGAAAACCAAATTGATGATAGACTAAAAGAAAACTATTTAAGGGTCAGTCAAACACCTGAAAACCAAGTGAAAGCAAAAACAATTCTGCCAAACCTCACAGATGAAAAAATGTCTCTTTATCAGGAATTTGAAGAAAAGTTTAACGGCAAAGGTCTTCATTTCTTACACCTTAATGTGAGGTCTATTCTGAACAAGATATCGGAACTTAGAATTCTTTTTAAAAGAATAAGCCTGTCTATTATTGCTTTCACTGAAACATGGTTAAATAATTCCATAAATGATGAAGAAGTTGAAATAGACGGATATAAAATCATACGCCGTGATCGACCCTCTGGCTCTGGAGGTGGTGTATGTTTATATATCAGAAATGATATTGCATTTAATATTATTGATGATATATGTACAGGAGATGCGGAATCATTGTGGATTAATTTGCTTATACCAAGATCAAAACCAATTGTTGTGGGTGTTCTGTATAGACCTCCTAAGAACAATTTGTTTATCGAGGAATTGTCCAGTTCTTTTGATAAACTAAAGAAGGATGACGAAATTATTCTTTTAGGAGACATGAATATTTGTCTTCTTCACAAATCGCCATTGGCTAAAAAATATATTGACTTGTTGAGTCTTCACGGGTTTAGTCAACTCATTAAAGACGCAACGCGCGTTACACCTACATGTTCTTCTCTACTGGATCATATTATTTGTAGCAAAGAAAATAAGATAAGTCAAAGTGGTATTATTGATCTTGGTATTAGCGACCATTCTTGTACTTTCTGTACACGGAAAAATATTAGACTGGCAATAGGTCATCACAGGACTAGTACTATTAGATCCATGAAAAAATATACAGAACAGACTTTCAATCTTCAACTGTCTGCTGTTGACTGGTCAGGAATAACTGACTGTACAGATGTAAATGAGGCATGGTCAATATTTCAACATGTTTTTATCTCAACTTTGAATATGATAGCGCCACAGAAACGGGTAAGAATAAAACAAAGATCAGAAAATTGGGTGACTAAAGATATTCTTTCCCTAATTCAAGAGAGAAATATAGTATACAAAAAAATGAGGAAAAGAGCAAAGGATGAGACGCTCTCTAAAAGATACAGAGTATTAAGAAATATGGTCCAAAGAGAGGTGAAAAAGGCTAAGCTAGAATACTTACAAAACAAGATAGAAGAAAATAAACAAGATTCGAAAAGACTTTGGCAGAATCTGAAAAGCTTAGGATTAAAAAGTAAGAAGAGAAAAGAACAAGAATCTGTCATTACAATCGATGGGGAATTATGTCATGATAAGATGGCCATTGCTAATGAATTCAATTCTTATTTTACAAATGTGGCCGCCAAATTAGTAGACAAACTCCCTCCTTGTAAAAATCTTTTCAGCGCAGACAATGATTGTATTCGTGAGTTTTACGAAAGAAAAGGTGTACTTGAAAACAGCTTTGAGTTATCACCAATCAGTGAACAATTTGTTTTCAATGAGTTACATAAATTAAATATATCAAAAAGTACTGGGTTAGACATGATTCCAGCTAAATTTCTGAAAGATGGTGCGAAGGTTTTATATAAGCCTTTAAGTTACTTAATGAACCTATCTATCTTGACGAACACTTTTCCTGAGGATATGAAAATAGCAAAAGTGACTCCACTTTATAAAAAGAAAGATAAAACTGATGTAACCAATTATAGACCTATTAGTGTTTTAAGCGTAGCATCAAAAATTCTGGAAAAATCGGTCTGTGTTCAAATTGAAAAATACTTCAAAGAAAATGATATAATTTATGAATTTCAATCTGGCTTTCGACATGACTATTCGACTGAAACATGTCTAATTCATTTAACTGATTATTTGAGGACAGAAACTTCCCAAGGGCGCTTTGTTGGTATGGTGCTCCTTGATCTGCAAAAAGCTTTTGATACAGTTAATCATGGCGTCTTGTTGAAAAAGTTAGAAATAATGGGTTTTAACAAGACAAGTTTAGAATGGTTCAGATCCTACTTGTCTAATCGACACCAAGTAGTGGCCATTCATGATATTCGTTCCAAACTAATGCCGATAACATGCGGTGTTCCTCAGGGAAGCATTTTAGGCCCAATTCTATTTACAAGTTATATCAATGATATGTGTATTTGTATAAAAGACTGTAAACTATTATTGTACGCTGATGACAGCGTACTACTCTATTCAAATCCGAATCCAAAATTTCTTGAGGAGAAGCTCAGTGAACAGCTATCTACATGTGTTGATTGGATGACTGATAATAAGCTTTCTTTACACTTGGGCAAAACAGAAAGCATTTTGTTTTGTTCTAAAAGTAGTTCTAAAAAGTCATTTGAATTCAAAGTGACACACAATAATCAAGTAATTCAGAGAAAAGAATCTGTGAAGTATTTAGGCATTGAGTTGGCTAGCGCAATTTCATTTTCTTCTTTAGTAGAATCAGTTGTAAAAAAAGCAAATTCTCGTCTAAAATTTTTGTACAGATATCAAAATTGTTTGAATTTAAAAGCAAGACGTATACTCTGTTTTGCTCTTATTCAATGTTTGTTTGACTATGCTAACCCTGTATGGTATAGTAACATAAACAAGTTAGAACAAAAGAAGTTGAAAATTATACAGAACAAAATGGTGAGATTCATCAACTGTTCTGGTCCAAGAACTCATGTTGGCTACAGCGAACTTTCTAAAGCTGGTTTTCTTGAAGTTAACCAAAGATCAAAACAACTCGTATTGCATCACGTGCATAAAATATATCATACTAGGTCAAATCATTATATTCGATCCAACTTCAATCTTGTTACTGACTTACATAATTATGATACAAGAAATAGCAGATTCAACTTTAACTTACCAGAAAGAGTAGGTAGCATTGAAAATTCGTTTTATTACATTGCCATCAAACATTGGAATACCCTTCCTAATTATATAAAGGAAATAGAAAACTTTGCTCTTTTTAAGAGGAAATTAAGGGAATACCTATCACTTGAGAGTCAGAGGAGAGAAGCAAATGACATGGTATATGATTGAAATTGCCAGAAGAAAGAACACTTTTCTTTTCTCTGCCAGGTTCATGCTGTCTAAGTTTGTATATACTTTTGTTTTTGTACGTTTTAGAGATTCAACATATTTTTTATTATTCTTTTTGCTCCTCCTCCTCCTCCTCCTCGTCATCATCATCTTCTTCTTCTTCTTCTTCTTCTTCTTCTTCTTCTTCTTCTTCTTATTATTATTATTGTTGTTGTTATTATAATCATTATTACATGTTATAAATGTTGTTTTTGTTATCATTTTTATTATTCTTAAAAAAAAATTTCTTCTCAGTCTGTAAATAATACAAATTGAACTAATTAATTTTGTATGTTGGGGACCCCACTGGAAATAAGCTCTCGAGCTTTCGTGGGTTATCCTGTTCAAGCTTACATAATTTTGATCTGATATTCTTTTATTGTTGTATGTTAGAGGCTTGGCAAATAAAATCAATCAATCAATCAATCAATCAACCCCCGCTGTTTGCTTACATTCCGCCGGCCTGCGCCTGCCTGGCCTGGCTGGCGGGTCAGCCGACTCCGAAGAAACTGGAGTGAGCCCCATCCGCCGGCCCGAGGCCGGGCGCCGGCTGAGACCTGAGTTACTTTAATAGGCCACGCCAGTTGGACTATAATATATAGCTGGACTGTTTACGAGTAGGTTGTTGTTGTTGTTGATACATGTACGTGTAGCAGTTTAGATCTAACGTTAAATTTGAATTTAGATGATGATGAATAAACAGAGGCGCATGGCCAATTTGGGAGATTCTTTCCCATTTGGGAATGGGAATGGGAAACTGTCTTCATGCATCTCAATAACCTCACATAAGTGTGAGTGGTCTCCATGAGGCATGAGCCATGACCACGGCATTGTTAAGAGATTTTTGTCAAGATTTTTCACCTTGGCTCAACTTGAAAATGTGATAAGCAGATTGCTCATGAAAAATTATTCTTTTCTGTTTTTGACCATCATTTAAAAATTCACTGTTTACTTTCGTTTTTATAACATTTTTTTGTTTTTTGTTTTGTGATCCATTATAGATCTACAGTACAAGCAAATTAGCTGAGAAAAAGTGCCTCGTTGTTGTCGTTGTTGTTTCTGTTGTCCTTTTCTTAGCAAAGGTTCCAATATCAGAGACTGTCTCCCAAGTGGGAGAGAGTTTCACAAATCGGCCGTGCGCCTCTACTGATAAGAAGGTTCTTCTGTCATGTTATTTTTGTAGGAGGCGAGAGAGCGAACTGGGGAAGCAAATGAGGATCAAAGCCAGAGGGTTGATGCATTTCTGCAAAGAGCCTTAAGTGAAAGTAAAAGGTATATCTCCAGTACAATTAACAAATTCAACCATTATTTTTCATAGAAAAGCACAAAAAGTAAAAAGAATACATCTTGGCCCTCTTGCATAAAACATCGCATTTTATTGCAACAAAAAAAAATTAAACGCAAGTCCCAAATACGCGATCCTGATTGGTTGAAAATAGAGTTGCGTTTAATTTTTTGAGTTGTGTTTGAACACAACTTTTAGGGTCTGTCTGGACTACAATACGATCCATTGATCCAGGATTTGTAATAGAGGGAGCACAGTGGAAATATTTTGGGATGTGAACTTTGTCAGTTGGGTTTCAAAAGAGGGGGCACGGGCCGGTTTTCCCTCTATGTAGATCTGGCGATGTATTGCTCTACAGCATCCACTAATAGTGCCTTTAGCATGAATGTTTGTGTTTCAGCAAGTTTAGGTATTTTTAATAGATTACTGGTCCAAACTCCCTGTAGTATTCACTATTCAATGATATAAGTTATCAACAACTCTGAATGATTTGTATATCTCTTAAAATACAGTTTCTTTAACTCTTTATCTGGACCCTGTGGTCGACTAATAAAACTAATAGAACAAAAAGTGGACCACCACCGTCAACTTTTGTCACACGTGCTATGTATGTGTATAAACATTATATTACAAACAATGTAGCAGTATAGGCTTTCGATCGATCCAGGGCAAATAAAGAGTCAACAGAACTTCAATTTCCTTTGGTTTCTTATCTTTGGCACAGAATGAATGCAGAGGTATCCAAGTCTGAGAGAAAACAGAATGAGCTCTACAGAGAGCTTGGACAGGATAAGATGCATTCCTGGATAATGGAACATGCATCAGAAGTCACCGTCACGCTACCTACAGGAGAAGGAACAGCAATGGACACCGAGGACATCGGCAAGCCAAGTGATAAAGCAGACGTTATTAGATGAAAGATGATACAGATACGGAAGTTGACATTATAAATAAAGTTGTAAATTTTGTATATATATGTACAAAGGAACTGTACAGATTTATCCCGAGTATTATTATGTCAACTGGAATTGATTAGAAAGATAATGAAAGAGAGGGGGGTGAGAAGATGGTGAGAAGATGGAGAGAAAGAGAGATAGAGAGGGTAAGTGAAATAGAGACAGAGGGAGATATAGAAAGGGAGAGAGGAAGGGAGAGAGAGAGAGAATGGGGCAGATAGAGAGGGGAGGGGGACAGATGAAGAGAGAGGGAGAGGGAAGTAGAGAAAGAGAGAGAGTGAGGAGATGAAGGGAGAGATTCACGTAAAGAGGAGAAGATGGAGAGAGAATCAGAAAAGAGACTGACAAGAGGATGGAAAGAGGCAGGGAAATGGAGACGGAGGTAAAGAAAAGAGAGAAAGAAGGGAAGACTGAGTAAGAGGATCGTAGAGAGATAGATGAAAAAGGAGAGGGCAGTTGAGATACATACATGTGAGTGTAGAGAGTGAGAGAGAGGGGGGGGGGGTGGAGAATCAATTTGAAATAAAGGGAGGATGTTGAGAGAAAACTGATACTTACATGTACCTCAGTTTAATACTTGGGAGGATAAATGAGCAATGAAATAAGTCAACGAGCAACCAGAGATTCTGTAAATTAACAATTTTACTGTGACAATGTTATTAGCAGTAATAATATATGAGGTATTATGAAAGGGAGAGAAGTGGATAGAGAATGAGCAAATAGGAAGTGCGATACAAGAGGGTAGGGAGAAGAAGAGGGGACAGAAAAGGATTGGTAGACAAACTGATACCCATGGGTTAACCAAGCCCAAGGGACTTTGTTCCGAATTATAGCTAACAGTCTCATGAACAAGTACATATCTGAGACAGGCGTAATGATTGGGAGGAGAGATAGAGGAAATGAAATGAAGATCATACTTTGTCAAGAAGTGAAAATGGATTGTTACGAAAATCTTTCTACTGAAGAGGGTGATGGAAACTTACTTATAAATGCTAGCAAAGGGATCACCCCCCCCCCCCCTCCCACACACACACACACACACACACATGGTATTCCTGATATGGAAATTAATTAAAATTGTGATTTGAGGAACTTAAACATGAACACTGCTCATAGTTTTTTGTTGGTGTCATATGAAAATGTGTAATTCAATAGCTTTTTTTTTTTTTGGGGGGGGGGGGTCAGTCAATTCCTGAAAACTGTCATCACTGTGATACAGTTTCAATTTTTACTAACCAAGATAAATGAGGGTCAACACAGAAACAAAGAACATATTGTGGCAGCAGGAAGTTGTTTGAATATGGACAATATTTACCTTTTATTATAAACATATATATGACACAGTTGTCGAACCAAATTCTCGCATGATTGACGAGACTATTATAAATGACAAAATTTAAGACAAAATTATAAGCTGATAATCTGAATTTCCTTTAAATATTCTAATAATATTTTTACAATTTTCAGACATGTAAGCATGTGCTGAAAATATAAACTTTGTACACATACTTGAGAACAAAATAGTGCATGCTGGACGGAATAATGCACACACTACAACAAGCATAAATGTAAACGCTGGATTCTCTCCATCATGAACAAAATAAATAATATTCAAGTACCGTAAACAAATTTAGGTGGACATTGAGGCCGGAATTCACAAAGGTGGTTTAAATTTAGACCATGGTTTATGCAGATGTCGTGGTATAAGTGCGCTTGATTTAGCGCATACACTTAAAAAGATCCAATAATGAACGCGCCTGATTGGCAAAGGGCGCAGAATTCACGTTAGTTGCCATGGTTTAGACCATGGTTTATGTAAATTTATGCACAGTTTATTTCAATTAATTTACATAAACCATGGTCTAAACCATGGCAACTAACGTGAATTCTGCGCCCTTTGCCAATCAGGCGCGTTCATTATTGGATCTTTTTAAGTGTATGTGCTAAATCAAGCGCACTTATACCACGACATCTGCATAAACCATGGTCTAAATCTAAAACCACCTTTGTGAATTCCGGCCTGAATGTCTTCATCTGCTGATCAAACTGAAAGGCCACATTTGAAAACTGGTTACTTCAGCTGGAAACAGAAAAAATTTACATGTTTGAAAGTTTTAGGACAGGGCAGTTAGTGAGAAAAAGATCTTTTCAAAGACAAGATCACTAATGTAACTTTCCTTGATGAGGTTTCTCTAATTTTTCTGCTTTCCCTCAAAACAAACTATTTTCAAGACTTTGCTATCGATCATTACTAGGTTAAATTCCAAGTCAAACTGATATAATTCATGTATGTTGAAACTGGTAAATGTACCTTAAAACTTCACTATTTTACAAAATTAATATATATCATGATTTTTGTTTATGGTTGAGATTTCCATAATTCCTACTGCATCCCCACTAGATTTTTGTAACAATTTCACAATGTCCAGGCTTGATATGGATCCAATGATCACAATAATTATAATACTACAGATACTTTACAAGCATGTAAGTGTGAAATGAATGAATGTTGAATTAATCCAATTATTTAGAATCTTGTATCATTATCCTGCATGTTTTATATACAATGTGTAATGGATCCCTTCATGAAGTATTAACAACAAGTGCCAACTCAACTTCTCAGGCATTCAATTAACAAAGTAAAATACAACATTTAGTACATTTAAATCAATAGAGGCTTGCATATATATTGACAAGATATTTAAGCTCTGGTTTTCAAGCAAATGTACATAACCTTATTTACATAATATTTGCATATTATATACATATTATACATGTATAAAACTTATGAAGCAGCATATCTCCTATCTGCAACGTTTCTAAGGTTCAATTATGGGACAGATGTTTTGATGTCATTACTTTTAATTCCACTTCTTCACCTGCTTATCAACAACATAATTTGGGGGTTACCCTACCCCAACAAGCTTGGTCCTCATATAATTTGATTATTGCTGTGTCAGCAGTGGGCTAGTATGGGCTCATATGGGAGCTATAAATAGATATGCAACCTCCTGCATGGACAGCACTGCACCCTGGGCTCTAGCCAGTGAATAACACCCTTGGTGCTAAAACCAAGCTTGATGGACTTCAAAGAAAACTACCAAGTGTGAGTTCTCCACGACAAGAGTACCAACAGGGGCAATATATATGTCATTGCCAACTTTCAAGCTGCAAAATTGCTTTGGTCTTCTAAAATCACCCCTAGGATTCTGCAAAGCCAACTTTCTTTTGATTCAGACCTTGGCATGTGCAAACAATTTTCTGCCCAGAAGTCTGACTGTACTTCCATTATTTATTGTCAGTCTCTTGTTCTGTCATGAATCTTTGAAGGTTTGGTCATATAGTTTGGGTACATGGGATTTTTCATTGGATAGGGGAGTCTTGTTTAGTATGTCATTTCTTTAACAAATTGCATAGCAAGATTTTGTACACACACAAAGACACTGTTCTATACAACGAGAAATCTGCAAAATGCTATCTACGGAATGGAAATTTCATGAATATCTGTATCTGAACTATTGCAAACAACATTCTCATAAATCACACAAAAACACTACTGCTGACACAGCTTGATTTTACATGTATATTATAGGATATTCAAAATTGACTTTATTTGACCCTAAAAAGCTTCCACACCAATATTCTGTATATACGATATGTAGTGTGTAGGTTCAATTTAAGTTTTCTTTGCCAAGATGTTGATATCTGTCTTTCTTGTGTGTTTTTCAACAAAGCTTGAATCTTTAACATGCTCCTTAAGCTTTCATGTATCAATATGTCCCTAAAAATGGTATCTATCAGGCCATCATTAAAAATAACATGTTAGCAAATCAACATATTTTATAGTCGGTGCATAGACAATTACTGCATCAAACCAAAACAAAAAACACACAAGAAAGACTCGGGCATCAGGACAGTGACTGCGTATAACCAGTAGTTTTAGGTATTATTAGTAGTTTCATTAATTGTGTATGAGTGATTTATTGCCACCATTTGTAGATATTGAAAATAAAGACAATGAGAAAGTGTTTCATGAGACCTATGTGGCAGTGACAACTTTAAATGGGCACCCAGCTTTTTTTAGTGTTATACCAATGTTGAGATGATAACTTGGGTTAATAAATGGGCATTTGCTGTTTATGGGTACCATCTTAATGCTGCTAGCTGTATCATGGCAGATAAGTTTGGTGCGGTTAATTCTGAACAATCATCATGGATGGTGGCTTGTTACGGACGGTGATGGTTGGAGACGTGACATCCCTGGGACGGTTCGATGATGCATGGGGTTGGGGTTGGTTCATAGCGCTCTCCAAGATTTGCTGTAATGATAGAATGCAATATTTCATCATTATTCAACATGAAAAACATGAGTTTTGCAAACAATTTGGATTCATGAGAACTGACTTAGTCTGCATTAAGTCCTAAAAATCATTTAGACAGACTGCACTATTACTTCTATCCAAAACTATTTTAAAATATCAATCATGAATCCTGAACAGAGTTTTATTTAACAATATATTTGCCAACATTCCAGCACTTTAGAAGAAGTCTATATTCTTTCGAATCATCACCACTCAACCTTGTTACCAATAAATTATGAATCATTAACTCGTAAACTATGTTCACGCTACCTGGCTTAGTGCACAGCCAAGCTCATGTACAGCAGACTCGAGCATTATTTAGTACCGGTATTCATTGATAGGCCTAGTGTGTTGTGTTGATGGACTACAAACATGATTGGTTCACATACTCTGTAGTGCATAACACAGTCTTCATTTAATTCAGCATTGTTTGAATGGCAATTTAAACTATGTATAAGAGAGAATGATAAGACAAAATGAGGCAGATTAAAGGAAGCTGATTCATCTAGAGTTTTAGAAGATTCTGAATGGCTATGGGTTAAGGGTTGATGAACTCTTGCTTACCCGTCTATCTGTCCTCATCTTAGCATTGTAGAAAGAGGCGGAGTCAGGGTTCTCCATAAGGAGCTCTGATTGGAGCCTTTCAAACTTCTCTCCTTCATCTTCAGGCTGAAAGATAGAACAAGACAAATCTTTCTTGATAATCAACAGGTTGAAAATATTCCTACCATGGTTTAAATTTTAAAAAGCACTATTTGACAATATTTTCTTTAACCCTTTTGAGACAAATGACCAAATTTTTTGGTTTGACTCAATAACTTTTGATTCAGGGCCCTAAAATATATACCAGATGCATGAGCAGAAAGAGCACAAATGTCTGCAGTCACTGTGTCCATTTTTGTGCAAGACCATATTGTATTTTAAAAAAGCAGATTAAGCTTTAAAATGCTTAAATTGGCAACACACTGAGAGGTTCAAAATCATTGTTTTGTCAAAATTGGCGATTCTCTCAACTTTTCAACAAAGTTCGTAACCATCTATGTTGTTTTCAAAGACATTACATATTATTAGAACCACGTAGCATTGAAAGAAAAATGATTATTGTTGCCAATTTGAAGAACAAAATGTGATCAATTTAGCCCTTCAATTATTCCTCTCATGAAAGGGTTAAAAAAAAGAAATACTTTGCTTCATTTGTTAAACTTTGTATTTTCAGTATGTTTGGCACAGCAAATATAATAGACATGGGATCGGTGAGCGATTAAGCTCTGGTAAGCTCCTAAAGAGCTCTGGGCCCCGTTTCATGAAACTTGCTTTCACTGACAATTTACAATTACTGTTATAAGCTCCTGAAATCCTTGCATGTGATAGGCTGAGAGCAAATTTTCAGTACAAATCACTGACAAGACACTTGATGAAATGCCCTCCTGGTCAAAAAAAAAAAAAAAAAAAAATCACAGCAAGCAATTGCAATTTTACAATAGCAAATCTCAAAACTCCTGTTGCCTAAAACATATCTTTACACTGATTTGGTAAAGGCATAAACAAGACTTATTGAAATTGACTGAAAAGATCTAAAAATTTCATCTTCTTAATGAATATTTCCTATGTGATGTTGTAGAGATGTTACAACATATTGTGATATGCCGAATACAAAGACAGTTTATTTTCTATGATTTCTCTATACTCACCATGTCATACTGGGTTCCTGCTCTTGTTCCTATCCCTGCTGCTGCACTAGACTGACCTTCTTCAGCTGTCAGGAAACATTCACTGTACCAGCTGTCAAATTCTGAAGAACAAGAGTCCACTTGCAAAATTAAAATTTATAGTTTTCCTACATTTCTAACGACTGATTGCGATGAACACATGATTGTGTTTTGAATGATGATCTCCCAATCAGTCGATTGAAACAAATTTCATCTTCCAAACAAAAGGTGAAAACAATAATGCACTTCATGAATGACCACCTCAACATCATTTAAAACATGTTTCATCCTCCAAAGAATGGGAGAATACACCATTGGCATTCATGCATGACTGCCTCAACATCGTGAAAAAGCACAATTCAACCTCCAAACACAGGAAGAATTCACTGTTGACAATAACAATACATTTTGCAACATTTCACTTTTGACTTGGCCCATTACATATTCAGATGTACTGCACATTCATGATCCATGATTTCATAATCATTCAAAATGGGGCAACAATGTAAAGGGGAATAAAGAGGCTTTTTTAATAATACCAAATTAAATTATGATAGTACATCAAAACGAAAGATATCAATGCTCAAACTTGAAATGCAGAACTTTTTTGGAGAAGTTCAGTTTTTAGTTTTAGCAATTGCATGATCACAGCTCTATGTCATCATTAAAAGTCCTCACCAGTTACGAGCCTCTGTCTGCACTGGTCAACCAGCTTCTGGCAGTACTGAATCTCTGATTTGATCTGTCGGAGTTCGTCGTAATCACCGCGGTAAGAGGCCTTGAGTTCTTTCAGTTTCTTGATCATCTGAAACTCTTCCTCGCTGATCACCATCTCTCCTTCCTCATTCACAAAGTCTCCTTAAAAAAAATGGAAAAAAAATGTTTTTATCATTCCTTCACCTAATTGCGACAAGAGAATTCTTTAATGTTTGGGTACATTATCTATTGATTAAGAATAAAAGTACAATTTAATCTCATTTATCCCACAACCAATCATACAAAACCCTACATGGAGCGGACATGATCTGACAGTGTACATAATGTTTGGGTACATTATCTATTGATTAAGAATACAAGTACAGTTTGATCTCATTTATCCCACAACCCATTATACGAAAACCTACATAGAGCGGACGTGATCTGACAGTGTACATAATGTATTACACAGTTCTCTCATTCATTTTCATGTGAAAATATCACTCAATACTCGTTCAAAACTCACAAAAAATTGGCATGATGTACCAATGACTAATGTAGCATTAAAGCGTAAAACATGAAAGTTCATTACAAATAATATCACATATATAAAAGCCTACTGAACTTCACAGAAATGCAGTGTATGAGCATAACTCTCATGCATGCCCAAATTACATATCTGGATTGGTGCTGGTTGCGACATGACCAGATAACAAGGTCGGACTGTACTGTATAATTACTGTAGATATTATAAAACAGGTTCCAGAATGTAGGCATTCTAATTGGTCATATGACACCACTTGACCGTGCATTTTCTTCCCTACCGTCATGACCGTGCAAACAAAAAGGTCCCATCAAAAAGTGATGATGCACGGCTGAGATGCGCACATCTGGCACATACAAACATGGTGAAATGTGGAAAATTCAACAACTGTGGCCAACAATATCAATCTTGTTGGTCAGCAAGCAAAAACGTGGTTAAAAAACCCCAAAGAAATAGAAATTCTTAATAATGATAAAATTATTCTTTAAAGCAAGTACAAAAATAAAAAATACAGAATACAACTTGCTTATTTTCTAAAACTGTTGATCAGACTCATTGGAAAGAAACATGATCACATCAGCATGAATTTCTAAAATGCAAAAGGCCAACTGCACAAAAGATTACTGCCCTTACGTTTACTTTGCCTCAAATAGAAATAAGAGGAATCATTCATCACCAAGATGCCAGCCCTAAACTAACCTTGTTCAGCCTTCTCTTGCCTCAGCTTCTCAATAGTATTCCTTGTCCCATCGATCTCTTGCTTCGTCATATTGATCGTCTTGGCTAAGTCTCTGCAGTGTTTCCTCTTGCCCTTCAAGATGTCTGCATAAATGTCACAAAGTATTCATAAGTTAATGCATCGTATTGTTTGGTCACAGCTGTTTCATTGTGGGTACATTTTACTAAATATAAATATTGTTGCAAACTATTACAGGTTACATTATCCTAGGCGTTTGTGACATCTGGGCCCCGTTTCATAAAACTTATTATCAGTAACTAGTTACAATAATTGTCATAAGCTACTGAAATCCTTGGTTCTTGATTGGCTGAGAGCAAATATGTCATAGAAATAGGGCAGTTGTTATTGATAACAAGTTTTATGAAACAGGGCCCTGGACTGTCTACTGCTGGGTTATTCTACAGCATCGTTTGCGTGAACTTCTCTAACATATCAAAATAAATGCAGGCACAATTCAACTGCATGAGATGACTTTGAAATATGTTGAAAAGAAAACATGGATCACAACAAGAAGACTAGAAACACAATGCTCATTTTGATAAAATTTGTAACAGATGTATTTATCGGTGAGCTGACAATTGTTCCAGTGACATTTTCTCTGGGATTTACTTCATCATCACAGATACAGGGTTACACCTCAGGACTGCCATACAGTTTTAGGTTAGGTTTAGGGTTTAGGGTTAACACATAGTAGTTCAGTGTTTTATTAGGATCTAAATTAATCAGTTTCCCTCCTCAAATTGGCAACAATTATCCTTATTTTTTTTTACTCCTACATAGTTTGAAAAAAATTCAAAAGTTTATTAAATGAACCAAAGTGGATGAGAACTGCAAAATTTAAAAGGAAAATTGCCAATTTCTGCATGAAATAAGTGATTATATATTTTACACTGCATTGCCAATTCAGAAACTTTAATGATTAGTTACAATTAAATTGCTCTTATTTGTGAACGGCACAAAGTACTGCGTTGGAAATAGACTTAAAATTTTTATGATTTTTGCTCTTTCTCTTCACGTATAATGCGTAATTCCAAGCATTCTGGATCAAAAGATGATGCAAAAAGAACACTAAAAGGAACCACTGTACAGATATGGGTTAATGCTACATGAATGTACTGTGTTGGGGTTCAATTTAGAAATTCCTTTAAAGCAATGTTTAGAGCAACCGTTGCAGGAGAATGTATTACGGAACCACATTCACACCTTTATTCTCCATGAGTATCCTATTGATCTCACTGCCTTTCTCATGTTTGAATTCCTCAAACGCCACCGTCCTCAGCGGGGGAGTGGCCCTTCCCTGTGTGGCGCCCTCTGCAGCGGGGCCCTGTGACCCTGTCGCCGAGGCTGTCTCGGTGCGAACGGCAGATTCTTTGGTGTCTGCACCAACATGACCGTTCCTGACAGGTGAGGCACGCTCCATGGTAGGTGAAGGGCTCGATACACCTTTAGGTTGAGGGCTGCGGAAATAATGATGATAATAATATATCTTGTTTACATATTCACAAAATCTTTCCCTGTGCAAACCTTGAATAACATGTTGACTTCATTCTTGTACACATTTTGAGGTCAAAGTCACAGGCCCGTATTCTCGAAAGTGGCCCAAGTTAAGCCTGGCTTAACTTAGGCCACTGATTTATGGAAGGCCATTCGTCAACCCCCAAGTCCCGTATAAATTACTATATTCATGTAACAAAGTAAAGAAACTAAATTATTTTCTGGCATGAAATGAGCATTAGAAATCACTTCTATCGTGTTGGTTTTTGTATTTGCATTTAGTCCCAGAACTTTTGTGATTTTGTAAGATTAAAAGAGGGTGACATTTGGCTCTCCATAATTCGGTGGCCTAAATCTACACACTTAGGCAAGAGCTTAAGTTAGGCGCTTTTCGAGAATACGGGCCATAAACATTCCAACAATATAGCAGATCATGTAGATGCATCAGATCACATTAATGTAATTTTAGTATACAAGATTTAGTGGCAATATGAAATAATGAAATGCTTTGGACAAGTAGAATTTTTTTTAAAGAATTGCAAAGCAATAGGTGAACAAAAGACTCATACCTTCCTCTTTCCTTAGCTTTCCTTCCTCTTGCCTTTCTAGCTGACACGACAGATGAATGCGCTGGTTTAGATGAGGCTGGGGCAACTCCAATACCAAAACCTTGTCCATCAACTTCTCCTACATACGTAGCACCACCATCTTCATCAAACACAACTCCAGCCTGATATAATAAAGAAATATACCAGAAGGGCATTAACTCAATTTCATATGTATGGAAATAAAATCTTGTAGATCGCATTCTTTTCTCTGTTAAAGAGTAAATAGCTATTAAAGGCTAGAGTAATAATATACAAATCCCTTTGGAAGTGCTAGGGAAGATACATCATAACGTGATATGTGCTATACAAGAACAGGTTATAATAATGATAATGATAATAACAGGATTTGTAAGGAGCCAAATCCACTTGAACTCAAATGCTGAAGGAGCACTTAGTGCAAAAGATTAAAATAAAAAATATTTAAAAATAAAATTGGTTTTATTCATTTTTATTCAAAGTATATATTCATTTTCAATACCACACACCATGAGATGAAAAACTTTGAGCACAAAAGAGAAAAATAATCATGGAAATGCATTTTGTATTTAAAGGGGTAAGGTATAACAAAGGTTGGGTCAGAAGGCACTGAGGGGGGGGGGGGGGGCTCTGACATATGCTCTGGTGACAAATGCTCAAGGTAATATTTTGCATTAAAAATTGGGGTTAGGGTAGCAATAAGCCAGTTCGTAATTACAATTTGTGCAGTTAAAGGCCGTTTGCACCAAGTACAATTGACCTTTATACGCTGTCATTTTGTGCGCACCACAATGCACGCACCAGTATGATTTTACATGTTAAACAAGTAGTGCGTCCAATAAAACATATGCGCATGTGTGACCAATTAGGGTCATTTCAGGGTCATCTGTACCATGAACTCGAATTACGAACTGGCTTATTAGGTTTCAGGTTAGGTATACGATACGCTTAGGGTCGGGTACAGTGTTTGGTCCAGGGTTGAAGTTAAGAATTCAATCAGTGTATTAGATATTAACTGTAAAGCAAATGTTGCTGGAGCATGGGTTGGACAACCGCAAAGGGATATTTTGACATATAGTACTGAGTGTTAGTGGGTGAGACTTAAAGGGGAATCCAACCCTTGTAAGAAGTCGATTTGTATGAAGGCAGAAAATTAATAGAAAAAGGATGGTGAATGAAAGTTTACAAGAAATCGGACAGAAAGTAAGAAAGTTATGACTGTGTGAAAAGTAAGATCACTAAATCTATGTGAATCTCACACTGGCAATTTGGTCGGTCGATTGTGATGTAGCGGCAGTCAACTCTCCCGTCTGTCTTAAACTAAATCAAGATTAACTTGCAATTTTCTCCTAAGTGCCTTTTTCCTTGGGGCAGTACTCAAAATATATTGTAGATAATATATTGTTATAGGTCCTCATAAAAGAAAAATATCCTACTGAGTTTTATATTTTGAAAAATTGAAATTTTGGTCATTTTGTATGTTGGAGCAACTGGGAGTTGTCCACTGCTACATCACAGTGGCATTACTGATTCAGCCAATTTGAAATTCCCATATGTATAGTGATTATTATGATTGTTATTGCTTGTCGGATTTCGTTCAAATTTTCCCAGTCTTCTTTGCTGATTTTTCTGCTTTCTTTCAGAACAAATTGCCATTAAGGTTGGATTTCCCCTAAACAAGGCTTTATTCCTGGGATAAGGATTATTTACCTTCTGGGCAGCAGCTACAGCATTAGGATCCATTCGATCAATGATGGTGTACTTCTGCCGCAGACGACCTTCGACCTCACTATCCATCTGGCTCACCATGGTCTTAAATGTTTGAAAGATGCTTTGAATCTGTCGGACATTGACAATGTCGATTTCATCCAGTGAGCCATCGAGGTAACGTCGTACCTGGTTATTGATCTCTAAGAGTTGAGTGTCTGAGAGAGGCTCATAACTCACCTGACTTCGGTTGGCCTGTAACAAATCAAGTATCAAGTTTCAATTTTATTCCTTTTCTCATTGAAAATACATTAATATTCAAATGATAAATGAAAATGCAAATATAGGAAAAGTTCATATAGAGACTAGCCAATATATAAAAGAAAGAGAATGAAGAACAGAATAACTCAATAATATAACATATAATAACCCAAACATATGTAGAAAAGAGTAGATAATGTACAACTAGAATAGGGCCAAATCCTAAAAATATAATCATTATGCTTGAAATTATCCATTCTTACATTTTAGAATAGGTTAACACGCACTTCACCCACAGAAAAATACCTCCAATACAAGTCAATAACACCTTAATCTAAATGACAGTTTTCCAAGAACATTTTTTGTTGGTATATTCATTCATTTCTTGCAGGATATAACCCCTTAAGATCAAATTTTATACCTTTTTTTTGCAACTATTTGCCTCATATTCAAAACATATTTACTTCTACTCTGAAAAACAGTACTAAGAAACCCGGGGTCAACTTTTCAAAAAAGGCATAAGTCTGAGTTTGTGGACATCCCACTGCAACATGTCTTGTAATATGAACACTTTTGCATGGGATATCCACGCATCTAGACTTATGACAGTTTCAACATAATGGCCCCATTATTCCTTAAAGCAATCCCATGTTAGAGTTACCAGTGCATCATGCACAGTAAGCTCATATTTGAAATGTTTGATGTCCTTCTCTAGTTTCTGAACTCTTTGTCCACTTTGGTAGACTAACAGAACAAACAGTGGACTGCTGCAGTCAACTTTTGTGACATGTATGCAAATAAAGAGTTAACAAGCAGGACAGTAGACTTACCAGTGTATCATGCATAGTAAGTTCATGCTTCAAATGCTTGATCTCTTTCTCTAGCTTCTTGACAAGCAGGGCGGGGTCAAAGAACTCATTGACAGCAGGGTTAACAGCGACACACATCATCCTTGTAGCAAACCTTAGGGTAGAGATGGTCTCTTCTATCTGTTTAGCTTCACCCCAGACATTGGCTATCATAATGGTGTTACAATTACCACCTGTGGAAAAGAAACGGAGAGGGGTATGGTGATATCTACTACTTTATATGATTGTACCACACATGCTCAAGCAACAGTTGCTCCGCAGTCAATATTGTACATTATATCCTTCATGAAAAGAATCTGTGCATATGATTGGTCCAATATGGATTCTGGAATGGAATATCTTATAAGAAATAAGCATCAAAAGTTTGAATTTGGCAACATATATATACATGTATACAAATATTTTCATTTCCAGCTTAGCTTCTTTTGGTACCAATCTACGTAGGTATGCAGTTTATTTTCAGATGGCAGATACAAAGAATGTATTGTAGCAATGTAAATTATCATTGTTGGCAATTTGGTCCCAACAAACAAATTAGGCATAACATACCTAAAGAATCTTTGAGACAGTGTGTTAGTTTGGTCTGTCTGTAAGGTATATGTTCTCTTCTTCTATCAGCCAATGCGATGGTCGTCTGCTCCAGGAATGTCAGGGATTTGTTGATGTAAACAGCCTCTTGCTGAGTCTTGCCTTCAGACTAAAGCAAAAACAAAACAAAATAAACATACAAAAAAAATGATATCAAAATTATAATGACTCAAGTACACCTACACCTCCACTTTACTTATGTTTTTGAACTTCAATATTGTAGTTTAAGTGTCCATTTAAGTGCATAGTCAGGTGAAATGTTTTTTTATAATATTGATAAAAAGGCCTTTGGATATAGCAATGCAAAAGTGAGATAAATGCATCCTTGCATGAAACTTTTTGTTTTTTGTTGTTTGTCTTCACCACCACTTTTTGATTTTTCGAAACTTCACTCTCTCTCAGCTAAAACATATTTTTCTCACTGATGCATACATTTAGCACAGCTCTAAATTCATCCTTTGTATGCAGAACAATACATATTTCTCAACAAAATTTTGTTCTACCCTCTGCTTCAAAATCTGATTCATAAGTCTGGAGAAATCTTATATGTAAATGAATACAATTTAAAGGTAAATATTCTGAGGCTGTGCCCTTTGACCCACTGGCCCTAAGCCTGGGAAGTCTTATTCCTCTGGAACAGATTTGTTTAGCTCCAATGCATTTTGAATAAGCAGAGAGGGGTTGAGTATTCACAAATGTGACCCTCCACCACAAAATTACCAATAAGTCGCAATGGGATTTTTAGAGTAAACAGCTAAAATAGAGAGCTTGGGTCGAAAAGTTGATTTTAGGGGTTTTTTTCCCTGATAGTTCATTTATTGACCTACCATCTGACCAACTCTGGGGGCTATCTGCAGTGTATAAATGTATTTTTTTCTTTGATTTAAAATTACCATTTGGGGGGTTTTAAAATACAAGTATGCCACCATGCTGGGTAAAATCTTCACATTAAAATGTGTACATAACTCATAAGTTATTAACTCTGTGGCTTTCAAAATCTAAAGAAGGAGAGAAGTATATCTCCTTTGAAAGTAGCCAAAGTTTGAGCCTAATCTGATAATCCCTTCATAGTCAATACTAGGGGGTTTTCATTCAACTTTTTTAGTGAGACAGACTATAGGACACCAATAGGGCACTCCTGAATGGTCACTCATCTTTACATCCTGTTTTCTCTATTATTCTGGTGATTAGCTTATCTGACAAGCTCTCATTCTCATTGTATAAATTTTAAAGGGTTTGAATGGTCTAGATAAGGCAAGCTACATATCATTCAATAGCTTAGAGTCCAAGCTTACAAACTATGTTAAAATGTAAAAATGCAAAGTTTCTGACTTATTGGTCGTTTTGTGGTGGAGGGTCACAAATAAATTGTTCTTACCCCTGTCTTGCTAAGACGTTCTGAGCCAGCGAGATCGACCAGGTTAAACTTGCTGCGAATGTACTTGGCATTGGATTCCGTCCTGGACCGAGACTCCACATGAATGGTGAAGATACAGTGAGAACGGGAGGACACACTGTTCAGAGCATGAGATGCGATGGCACGATTGGTCTCACCCTACAAGATAAAAAAACATAAACAGATTTAACCTTTCAGGACAGGAATTATTTAAGGGCTAGATTGATCACATTTTTTTCTTCAAATTGGCAACAATAACATTTTTCTTTTAGTGCTTCATGGTTCTAATAAGGTGTACTGTCTTTGAAAAAAATATACTTGGTTAGGAATTTTGTCGAAAAGTTGGAATAATCGCCAATTTTGATGAAAAACAATGATATTGAACCTCTCAACGTGTTGCCAATTTAAGGATTTTAAAGCTTATTCTCATTTTAAACTTCCTGGCATCAAACGTAACATGGTCAGGCAACAAATATGGACACTAGGCCCGTCTTCATCAGCCCGAGTTTCCAAAATAGCCCGCTAATTCTGATCCGGGAAACTAACCCGATCAGAACTAGCTCGAGCTAGTTTGTAATGAAGACGCAATTAGCTGGCTATTTCGTGGGTTTCTAGCTCGAGCTAGAAGCCTAAGTCAACTCGGGTTTTTTTGTGAAATAGCGCGCTATTTGGCGAATTAGCCCGCTAATTCGCAGGTGAAGACGCACTCGGGTTTTGACTCGGGTTAATTTATTCATGACACCAATCCTAGAAATGTTATTTTCCTTATGTATTTCTTGATTTTCTTCTCTCTTTCCACCTTTTCCTTATGTATTTCTTTGTTTTTCCTTCTTTCTTTTTTCTCCTTATGTATTTCTTTGTTTTCCCCATTCTTTATTCTTCTTTCTATTCTTATGTATTTCTTTGTTCTTCTTTTTATCCAGTTTTCTTCATATTTCCTTATTTATTTCTTTGTTTTTCTATTTTATTTTTTCCTTATGTATTTCATTTTTTCTTATGTATTACTTTGTTTTTCCTTCTCTCCTTTTGCTCCTTATATATTTCTTTGTTTTCCCAATTATCTATTCTTATTTCTATTCTTATGTATTTCTTTGTTTTTCCTTCTCTCTTTTTATCTTTTCCTTATGTATTTCTTTGCTCTTTTCTCTTCAATTATCCTATATATTTTTTTCAATTTTCCATCTTCGAAGTGCGCATGCTCTGAAGCTCGAGTTTATTCCAAGAACGAGCGGGAATCGCTCGACTCGGGCTGATGGAGACGGGGTTTTTCAAACTCGGACTTTTTTCTCGAGAAGCGCTGATCGGGCTAGAATCTCGAGCTTGAGCAAACTCGGGCTGATGGAGACGCACCTACTGTTGCAGAAATGTTTGCTCTTTCTACTCATGAATCTGGTATATTTTTTAGAGCTCTGAATCAAAAGTTATTGAGCCAAACCACAAAATGTGGTCAATTGTCTCGAAAGGGTTAACACAAGCACACATAGAAAAGTGAGATTTTACAGAAAATACACCTGGTTCCACTCTTATACAGAGTTGCGACTGATCCAAATTGATCACAACTTAAAGTTAATCGTAACACTTATCTCTTATACACAGTTGCTATCAATTTAAAGTTACAAGCAATTTGAATCAATCGCAACTCTTTATAAGACGGGGCTCTGGGATTAAAGGATAACAGAAAATGATCTATAACAAACTATTTTAAATGTTGTATTCAACACCCTGACTAAGTAAAACAATGGATACATAACCTCACCCCCCAAAAAGATACTAAATATGATGTTTCTTAATAAAAGTACTAGAAGCTGATACAAGATTTGAGGTGAAAGCATCTTGCATAAAGATGATTTCCCAAAATATAAGGAAAATTAAATTCACACATCTTTAAACAAAAAGACGAAATGTAGTGAAATCTGTAAGTATTTCATTGGTGCATAGATATAGAAGTTTCTTATTTAGGACCAGACCGATAAGTAGTTACGAATGAAAAGCTGTACTTGTTTAAGATGCATGCAAACTGCTACAAGGACTAGGGCATCTTACAAAAATGCTTACTCAGAAGGACTCATTTGGAATTCAGATAAAGAGATGGAGATTTAGGGGCTAGTGAAGTACCTCAAAGAGTAGATTGAGAGCCTCCTCTTCATTGTGAGCTAGATGCACGCTCAAGCCTTTAATATTGATTCCAAACTCATCCTCTGTGATGGTCATCTGGGGAAGCCCCTGGATGCTGTAAGGTAAGGTGGATAAGAGGTCAAACATGGTCTCGTTGTAGATCTCGAGGTAGCTGATACGAACGGTGATTGCTTGCTCAGGCCTCTCCTCCACTTCCTTGTAAACCTGATAAATGGGAGAAAGAGAGAATACAAATAATCACGAGAAACAACAAAATGTGATATTCAAGATTTTCTTTCCATTGGTGTTAAATGCAATGTAAACGTTCACAAAACCTGGTATCATGAGTTAGGAGCCACCAGGGTGTCAACACTGAGTTACAGTGTATGAGCAAACACCCTTCAGGCTCTCAGCAGACGGTATCTACATGTACGTACATACATGTATCAATGAATCACCTCTCTTGGCCATACATAATATTTTTTTGTAAGATAGGTTCTGTATATACTTTTTAAAATAATTTGCTGCCCAACACGATTCCAATGTTATTTTTCCTTTACTCATTATTGTACGTACATGTATAAAACATGTATCCATGGTTAACAGCACTAACCAAATTGTAAAAGAATATACACACATATTGTCCGGACACACTGGTTATCCAGACAGATCGTTTCAAACAATGAGTGGAATAATTGTGCATGCAAATTTTAAAGAATCTTTCAAAAGCCATGTTGACAAATACTTGAATAAATGGCAATGTCTGAAGTATGTGATGCTACTTAATGTGTGATTTTTTTTTTTTTTTTTTTTTTGGGGGGGGGGTAAAATCTAATGGCAAACGAGACCGCTTTTAAAAGTTTTGGTGAAGTCTATCTACACACAATGCCCATCTTACTTGTATCTTAAAGGAAACCAAAACCCAAGGAGAGAATCAATGTTATTGGAAAGTGAGAATTCAGAGAAGCACTTTACAAAAATTTTCATTAAAATTGGTTAAAAAATGAGAGAGTTATGGAAGTTTGAAAAGTCTCATTTTACTTTCTATAGGGATCCTCAAATTGGCAAAATTGCTTCAAAATGGCTGATTTTGTGAACAACTCTCCATTTGTTTTGTACACAGATTTTCAGATTTTCCCCATTATCTGTCAAGGTGCAGTTAATCTCCTCCCGGGGGGTGATTCACTAACAGCTAAAATTAATCCCAAATAAGAAAAAAATCAATTTTAGGAACAATATCCATCCTAAGAGCGATATCGCTTTTAGTGACTGATTCACTAAGGTATTTGGGATTGATTCCAGCCTCTAAATTGATTTTAAGATTGGGAGTGATCCGCATCGCTCCTAACAATCACAAACGGTCACTCCATCCACTGCATGCCCGCCCGCGTCCCAACCTGGGCGCGGCTACGCTGCTGTGCCTGCCTGCACGCCCATTACCCTAGCCATAGGCCCTAGCCCTGTGTATGTCCAGTCGATGCGTGCGCGCAATTAATGCAGTAGCTAGGTAACGCGCACTAGCTACGCGCTAAGTAGAGAATTAGGTCGGGTGACTGAGGGGCGGTGACTGAAATTTGAGTACGTTGATTGGTTGGAATGAGTGCGCTCGTAAATATTCATTTGCGCTCATATATATTCATGATAAAATTGATTCCATCCTAAAAGCGATTTAGTGAATCAGTAAGGTGGAATTAATTTTAAGCTGGGAATGAAATCAATCCCGAAAATTGATTTTAGGAATGATATCGATCCCAGTTAGTGAATCACCCCCCCGAGCTCAACATATATAATGGGAAAATGTATTTTACACCACATATGTCGAGTTCAGGAGGAGACAAGGAGCACCCTGAGAGATAATGGGGAAAATCTGAAAATCTGTGTACAAAACAAATGGAGAGTTGTTCGCAAAATCAGCCATTTTGAAGCAATTTTGCCAATTTGAGGATCCCCATAGAAAGTAAAACGAGACTTTTCAAACTTCCATAACTCTCTCATTTTTTAACCAATTTTAATGAAACTTTTTGTAAAGTGCTTCTCTGAATTTTCACTTTCCAATAACATTGATTCTCTCCTTGGGTTTTGGTTTCCTTTAACCCAGAGCATCACAGTGTCTCCTTTTAGTGACGTTTTTGCATTATCTCTTGATACAGAATGCTAGGAATTACACATTTCCAATGCAGTACATGTACATTGTGCTGTTCATGAATAAGAGTGATTGAATTGTAATCAATCATTTAATTCTCTAAATTGGCAACATGGCGTAAAATAATAATATATAATCACTATTTTCGTGTACAAATTTGAAATTTTCATTCATATTAGTAACTTCATCAAATAAACATTTTTATTTTTTCAAACTACGCAGGAGTAGAAAATAAGAATTATTGTTGCCAAGTTAAGGAGGGAAACTGATTAATTTTGACCATAAGAAAACTTAAAACTGCTATGGGTTAATCAACATACCTGTGCTATAGCCCTAGGAATGACTCCTCTTTGTTTGTAGTTCTCTGTAGCTCCTGTCATTGTGTATGTCTTTCCAGCACCAGTCTGGCCGTAACAGAGCAATGTCCCTGCAAATAGCAATGTGTCAAAGTTACTACTGTATCTAGCAGCTAAAATTTAATCTTTGAAATGAAATCACCCTATATCTGTTTAAAGTTGTATGGGCAACATGATAATCAAGGAAACAAACACATGGTAATAAATATATCCAAGAATAAATATCCTGAAATAATGTGAGCATGTTTAAATATTTGATATTTAAAACAAGTTTGAAGCTTTATGATATTTATTTTTCATCAACGTTTACCAACAGTTTTGAATAGATTTATGCATAATTGCATCACAGGAAAAGACTTTTAAAGTCTTGAATAATATCTTTAAAACGTTTAACTCAAGTGAAATGATTTCATTTTCATTCAACATGCTATTACAGTCGGTTTCATCCCAAGTTGTCTCAAGCTTTGATTAGTGCCAAAGTAAGTATATTTCTTCCCATATTCATTTACTGTACTTATTTAGGATAATCTTAACTAAATATCTCAGACTGCGGTCTATAAAACACAACCTATGCCTTGAATAGACTCCTCCACCTACACGTATTATTTTTTTTTTACCATGTCCTGGGGAGCTTTTCATCAAGTATTTTGTCAGTGCTTTTTACCAACAACTGTTATAAGCTACTGAAATCCTTGAATCTGATAGGCTAAGAGCAAATTTTTCAGTACAAATCACTGACAAAACACTTAATGAAACGCTCCCCAGATTACTTAAAATGCTTTTATATTAGGTACTACAACCAACTTTATTAATTTTCTTAATCAATTTTACTACTTGTGATGGATATCCCTTTTCTTGCATCACCACCGTAAACACTATATATAATGCTGTTTTTTTTTTTTTGTATGATATTCGTGGAAAGAAAGGAATCTTAAAGCCTTGGAGCTTAGTATTCACTGGGTTAAACCCTACCATTATAGCCATCAAGAAGCTGTGTCACTAGGGGTGAAGCTACTTCTTCATACACCTTATCTTGACTGGCATTATGAAGGATTCCATCCATCTTAAAAGACCAGTCCAGCATCTGATTGTTGACCACACCTCTTTTCGCATCTTTCTTGGCATGGATGTTGACAGTCTGTAATAAATGAGGAGAGTGAAGTTTCTCATGAATACCGGTACTCATTTTGAATCACACAAAGATAATCGCACAAATTCTTATTCTGGAATTAAAAAAACAATAGAAAACAAACAATCAAAAAGTATTCCTAAAGTTCTACTTCTTCTGGGTAGAACTAACGTCACCATAGAAAACTAATGCAACCGTTTAAACCAAGGAGTTATCACAGATAACTCCTTGTGTTGTTTAAACAAAATACTAAGAATGATCAGTGGCGTACATTAACTGGACCTTGGCGTCAAGAGGGGCAAAACTTTAGAGGAAATGGTGAGCGGAGGGAGATTCGTTTGGGAAAAAAAAAAGGTTACCAGCTCAAAAAGAAAGGGGAGGGGGCACAATGTATACTTGTCTTTCAAATTTGTTTTGGGGATCAAAAGTTGTCAGGGGGCAGTCTGCCCCCATCCCCCCCCCCCCCCTTGGGTATGCTAGTGAGAATTATTAACAATTCCTCTAAGTAAATTGGAATATCAGCTGTTAATGTAAATTTGCAATTTATTTTTTCACTGATTGGAATGGAGAAAATATTAGCAAAGTATGCAACATTTATGTCTAATATTGGGAAGAGGAGTTGAAGATTTTTTTCTATACATGTAGAACATTTACAAGATCTATGCTAACAAGCTCACAAAACAATTTGAAAGTGAAGATGATTTTATTATCATTCTTCTGTTTTATTATTATTTATTATTATTATTTGTATGAAGGGTTTTCAGGCGACCAGAAAAATTGGCGTATCTCATGGTTTGCGCGAAAGTTCCCGGGTGACCGTGCAATTTTAAAACAATATACAAATATTGACTGCTCATGAGGATGATGGTGGAAATTATCACTCCCTCGGTGGTGTTCATACCGGCCCTTCTATCACCCCCTCGGCGATTACAGAGCAGTCCATATTTGTTTTATATACCTCATCTTTTTTACCAGTTTACTGATTCAGTTGCTAAGTCACTCGCCATGTTGAATTCTTACGCGCTGCGCGTATATTGAACGCAGTCATGGATGTAGCCTAGCAACTCGCGAAAGCGCTCTTAAAACCTGAACCAAATTTTGTGTACGCATGTGTGTGCAAAAGTCGCGGAGGGATTACGCGTTCTATCACAGGGTTTGGGCGTTCTATCATTTGACCTTAGGTCAATTGATAGAACGCCAAAACCCTCTGACGCAATGATAGATCGAGATGCGCCGTGTCATGTGATATAGTTTTGACCAATCAGTGAATAAGAATCTATGTATGAGGTATATAATATCTCATGGTTTGTGTAAAAGTACCCCGATGACCGTGCAATATATCTCCATATCTCATGGTTTGGGGTGCGCGTGACGCGTAAAAAAGTGAAAACGCGCTTAAATACGCAAAGGTTAAGACAATGGATGTATGCGCGCAGCTCTTGCAAGATGCTTGGGTAAGGACAAAAATGTTTTTCTACCTGTGTTTTGGGTCGAAGTTAATACAAAAACATAAGGACATGTAATGGTGAAAATTGAGGAACTAGGTATCATACAATTAATAATAATAATATTGAATGGCTTTTCTTTCGTGGGACACAAGGATATATCGTACTCGCTTTGAAAATATTTCACTCGTCGTGCCGACTCGTGAAATATGCTCATAGCTCGTGCGATATATCCTTGTATCCCACTCAAGGCCATTCAATATTATATAATTATTATTATTATTAATGACAAATTTGACACTGTCATAAATATTGTTGTTGTTGTTGTTGTTCAAGACATACCTTTCCATCTGGATGGAGTTCAATCATATCCTGAGCAAACTTGTCTGTTGGTCTGGTGCGTACAAAGACGCGGACCTTACTGCTTCGCTTGTTCATCAGGGATGTCTCACTCGACTCAAGGACTCCCTAAAGGGTGAAGGGTAAAAGGAGGAAACATTTTTAGGTTTTTCTTCTTTTACAAATTCATTTCATTTTCACTCATTCAAAAAATAATGAGAAAAGCATAAAAAATAGCTACATATATAAATGGGCTCGCTGTATATTGAGATAAGGGAGAAGAAAGAGAGGGGCAAAAGGAAAAAAGATAGAGAACTGAACAGACAGGTGATAGAAATAAAAAGGTAGGATTATATGAGAAGCAGAAGTATGATAAAGAGATAAAGACAGTAGACTCTATGAAAAGTTTAGAAAGGATTAGGAAAATAGAACAATAAAATTTAATTTAGCTTCACCGTTTAGTGTTGAGTTACATGCTGATTCTGGTATCGTGGTGTAATCAATATTGATCACATCTTTAAATTTTGTGTATTTTTTAACCCTTTCATGACAGGAATTATTTAAGGGCTAAATTGATCACATTTTGTTTTTCAAATTGGCAACAATAATATTTTTCTTTTAAGTGCTACATGGTTCTAATAAAATGTAATGTCTTTGAAAACAAAATACATGGTTAGGAACTTTGTCGAAAAGTTGAAAAAATTGCCAATTTTGATAAAAAACAATGATTTTGAACCTCTCAATGTGTTGCCAATTTAAGGATTTTAAAGCTTATCCTCGTTTTTTAAATTCCTGGCGTCAAACAAAATATGTTCATGCAACAAAACTGGACATATTGTGTGCAGAAAATTTTTGCTCTTTCTACTCATACATCTGGTATATTTTTTAGAGCTCTGATTCAAAAGTTATAAAGTTATAAACAATATTTTCCTCAAAAAAATTCATTTAACTTGATGTAGACCCTAGGATATACATCTATTTTAGTAATCTATTTCAGGTTTCATTACACCACAGTTCAAAGTTTAAAGAAGAATAAAATTTAGGGTCTGTTTAAGAAAGTATAGATTAGGCATTAGGCTGACACATTAAACTCCAGTTTTGCATTGCTTTACCATAAAGTATACCCACACGTTGTGTGTCTGGACAGGTTATGTATGTATCCGGACAGATACAGGCAATTTGAACAAGTTTGCATGCTATTTTCCAAGAATCTTTAAACTGGTACATGTTTATAATTTTGTACATCAAAACTATTCATGGAAATTAGACTTATTTAATGCATATTTTAAGCAAAATCTAACATCAAAAGAGATGGTTTTATAGTCAAGGATTGTATTTCCGAACAGATTGTATTACCGAACGTGTACAGTTAAGCGCCTAAAATGAATTTTCATACGCGTGGGATTACGCGTATGAAAACCACACTTTTGAAACAAAGGTTGTGTCTTTTTCCCATAGGTTTCACACGTTCGGAAATACAGTAGCTTTTTCAAGGGACCAAAACGCCGCGTCGTCGGAAAGGGGTTCACTCGGAAGGGAATATCGTATCAAATCTACGTTGTCTTTTTAAAATTCCATCAACTTCTTTTTCTGTAGGACTTTGAGCATTCATTCTGTAAGTTTGACAGATATTCGTTTGATATTTTATTTGCTATCGTTGATTTTCTGAAAAGTGTTCGGACACTGGATCCACCACCATACTTTTGTTAAGTGTCCGGACACACAACCCCCATCCTACCAAATCTTTGTTTGTGATCTAGACTAAAAGTTAGACCTGGGTGCCATTGCATAAAGACTTACTATTATAGTAACTTTGCCATCAATGGTAACTACCATGGTAACGTTGCTCAAGAGCCAATCAAAATCCAGTATTCCATGAAAAGTTACTACATGTATAATAGCAAAGTTACTATAATAGCAAGTTTTATGCAATGGCACCCTGAAGTTACATCATACAATGTAGTAGATCTAGACTATAGCGATCATACCATTCTGTGAATTGATGTATCATCCATGTAGACTGGAGTTTGGGCAAGAGAACAATTTTCTTCCCCTTGGAATTCATCAGAATCATCTGCCCCATCATTAGATCCCTGGTTTGATTTTGACCCACCCCTCCCTTCATTAGTACGACGACCCCTCTTCATATTTCCTGGAAACCTGGTGCTGGTGGACTTCAATCAACTTCTAAAATTTCATATTTCTAAACTAAAGTTAAAATCATATTAGTCTACTTAGTCTACGTTAGCTTAATTTAAAGGTCAGTTAGATCAGCCTTTTTCTGTGTCCTTAATTTAATTTTAAGTTCAAATATCAGTTTGCAGAGCCTTAGCATTGATCAGGTTCAGCTCCTCCACATCGTCCTCGGCATGGCAGCCAGCACTCAGGCATAATTATCATATAAATGACAAATCTCAATCTAAAGAGTCTGTTTTTATTTTGTCAACAAAGAAAATTATTTTAACAGTGTAATTTTTGCACTCAACATGCTCAATCATTTTTGTGTTTACCAGTAGCTGATTTGTTAGCAATGATACCGGTACCTTTATCTCCAGATTGATGATGAAACAATAAACACGTCACAAAAGGCGACTAAAAAAGTAAATACGCTTGCTACATCGAGCTAAAAAACTGACGGCAGGACCATTCCCAAGTCATCGGAGGCTTAAATTAGGCGATGGCTGTGCCCGTACTCCCGGCATAGACAGATCCCGGTGCTCGTGAGTGCAGCTAGGAGTAGGAGGGCGGCTCGGCCAGGGACACGCACTGTCACCGGCGAATTTCATGAACTCTTTACATTTCTTCTGTGATTTAACATGTTAATATAAAAATTGATCGTTTTTTTCATCATATCATTAACTACTAATATCAGAAAAAAGTAAATAATAATGAATTCATCGATCTACTTACCAGAATATAAAAATGTTAATATTATTCCGAATTGTCAAAATTCCAAATTTCGTCCGTGCTGCAAATATATATACAAGTACACGTTTCGAACGGCGCGCACACGACGCGTCCGGTCCGTCATCATCACGCATTTGATATTCGCTTCGTTTACACACACGCGTCGCCGTTGTTAGGGCTTCTGCGCAGGCGCATATGGTCTGCAGTTTTATTGTCGAGAAGCTTGGATAAATGAATGAAACTTATAGTAGAGTGATTAGAGTCTATTATAATAACATAGGCGGATCCAGAGGGGGGTCGCAGGGGTCTGGACCCCCCTTTTTGGCGCCGTTTTTTTTTTTTTTTTTTTTTTTTTTTTTTTTTTTTACTTGGCACCGTCTTTTTTGGCGTTTTTTTTTTTTGTAGGACAGCTACACCCTTAAGCACAGGATCAATCCCTATAAAATCAAAGTACTATCCTGTAAAATTTGATGCTAACAGTCAGACAAACCAAAAACAAACTCACTTGGGAGAGGTAATGAGCCTGAGTCCTATATGGTGAAACATAATGACTGCTTTCTATCAGATTCACATGAGTTCAGGGTCAAAAACGGGCGAGTTTGTGAGATTCACAGGAGACCTCAATTGACAACAAACAAAGATAAGCCCTAAAGGCTTTTGGGATCCAGACAGTATTAAAGGGATGCAAAAAAGTCTAAATATGTAAAGAAAAAATATACATGTATATACACGATGAAAAAGAGAGGATAATAAATTGAGGGGGTGGGGTATGGTTTATAGTTCATAGGGTAAGGTGATTTTTTTAAAACCTGGATCCGCCCTTGGTTCATGTCATGATTCATATTCATCAGAACGTAGTGGTGTGTTATACTTTTTAAGACCTATTTCAATGTCATTTTACAACTCTCTGTAATCTTTAAAATTATCATTGTCAATTGTTCAGTATTGATGTACTTAAAATCATCAACAACAAAATGTAAAGTTGCCGGAGGCAAAAGTAACGGCACATTGAACATGTTGAATGCCGTTTAAATGGTAATTAAATTTATCCGATGATAAATGCTATAAAATTTTTGGTTAAAATTGCAACAGATTTTGATGAAACCAAAACATACTCTCCAAAAAACAATTCTTTATTGGTATTTACATTTCCAACGAAATATCATTTTCCTCAACAAATATTTGAGATTTCGGTTGAAAATGTAGTGGTCTCGTATTACTTTCATGGGTAGGGAATAATGGACCATTTACCTATGACGTCATTAAGGAGATTATTTCATTAGGTAAACAAATTTTTGTCATTATTTCGGTACCCTGAGAAATAAAAAGAGTTGCTGAAAGCATTGGTAAACCTTACTAGTTTGTGTCTGTGTTCATGTTTATGCAAATCATGCAAACGTGCTTAAGGGTCTGGTATTCCCTACACCTACCCTATGGTTGTACATCGCAAGAAGTGAACTTCATGTGTCCATATAAAGGTTAAAGTTGTGAAGGTCAAGACTTAAAGTCACACAAAAGGTCAAAGGTCTGTTAGAGTCAACAAAAAGGTCAAAGACACGAAATTCAAAGGTAATGACAGGTGCTCGGGGGCAGTGGCGGCACCAAGGGGGGGGGCATGGGGGGCATTTGCCCCCCCCCCCAGTCAGAAGCTTTGCTCCCCCCAGTTGCCCCCCAATAATTTTCGGAGTGAAAAAAAAAAAAAGGGTGGAAAATGAAAAAGAAAAGAAAAGGAAAGAAAAAAGTGAAAAAGGAATGGAGAAAAGAAGGAAAAAGAAAGAAAACGGAAACTTGGAAAGCAGTGGCGGCATCAAGGTGGGGGGGGGGGCATGGGGCAAATTTGTTCGCTCAGCTCGTGTAAATATCCTCATATTTGGGTAGTTTTATAGCCGAATAATTTCTGTACATTTCCACTATAATAGTGTCAAAATTTTTGCTCACTCGCTTCGCTCGCTCGCAATACAGGCCTATAACTCCCACCACATAATCAGGCCGAGAGATGATCAAATGTCCTCATATTGGGGTAGTTTTATAGCCAAATAATCATTTCTGTACATTTTCACCACAAAAAGTTTCAAAATTTTTGCCCGTTCGCAGTGTATAACTACCACCTTATTATCGGGCAGCAAGATGCTCAAATGTCCTCATATCTGGGTAGTTTCATAGCCGAATATAATTTCTGTACATTTTCACGACAAAAAGTGTTCGCAATAAATAACTACCACCTCATAATCGGGCAGCAAGATGCTCAAATGTCCTCATGCATATTGGGGTAGTTTTATAGCCGAATATGTAATTTCTGTACATTTTTACTATGAAAAATGTCAAAATTTTTGCTCGCTCGCTTCGCTCGCTCGCAGCCTAACTAACACCTCTTTATAATCGGGCAGTTCAGCTAGATGCTCAAAATGTCCTCATATCTGGGTAGGTTTATAGCCAAATATTCTGTACATTTTCACTACAAAAGTGTCAAAATTTCTTTTGTCCGCCCTTGCCCCCCAACATTTTCTTTTGCCCCCCATTTGCCCCCCCCCCCACTTTAAAAATCCTGGTGCCGCCACTGCTCGGGGGGGGGGGGGGGGGATGAGGTTTGTTTTCTCCGAGGACTTTTGATATATTTTTTCTTGTTGTTGATTGGGAACGCTTGAATCTGATACATTGCACCATGACTAGTTTTGTGATACAAAACTTATTTATTTTGCCTAATGAGTAGATGCTGTGGTTAATTGTTAAATCCTGTGAATTTTCACCAAAACTGGTATTGGTACTGTTGTTGATCGGCCTTGATTGTGAACTCCTGAATCTAAGGAACTTTCCCTTTTTTGTGTTCTTTTGTGATTTGTGATTTATAACTCGTGATGATGTAAACACTTGCGAATTGTTATCTCAGGGATGGAAGGAGAAAATATAGATGATATTTAGTGAATAATTCTTCATTGCTGTAAAATGTGTATATGTATCACTAAAATTTACTAAGTGTGTTTGTACAGCATGCGCACACCCAATTCCTAGGTTATCAACATAATACTTCAACATTGAAGAACCAATCTCAAGTAATAAATCTCCAGATTTTATTCTTATTTGTCTCACTGGACTGTTTGTGTTGATGCCACATGCCATCTGAGGTCCTGCACAGCAATGCAGACTGGAAAATCTGGGAAAACTTTTAAAATATATATATATATACATATATATATTAATACAGTCCAATGGCGCAAATCCCGGAGGGGATGGGGTATGCATTAACCCCCTCCCTGTTCTGATGTACGGGGGGGGGGGGTGGCCTGTACAAATATACCCGCACTTTTTGATAAAAGATGGTAATTTGCAATCATTATATATGTATTTTCCATCTCAAATAAACAATAATTCCATGTAATATTAATAGATTAAATATAATTTCAGTACAAACTAAGACATTTTCAGGCTCGTATTATCAAATTTTTGTGGCGCGCTCCGCGCGCCCAACTATATTTCAACATTAAAATAGTCAAACAGGCATATATATATATATATATATATATATATGCCTATAGAGGCGCTTAGCGCCTTCGGCGCTTGCGTTTGCCAGAATGATAACTTCTCACCCTTTGGACCCCCCCTTTTTTTAAAACCTGGATCCGCCCTTGAATAATAATATCATCCTTATTATTCTTACATCCAACTTATAATACCATTCTCCCTCAACTACCATTCTCCCTCTAACTTAATACTACACCTTCCAAACTTACCATCCTAGACTAGAGTTAGTTACCTCGGTCTCTCTCTCTCTCTCTCATGCTCCGTATACCTCTTCTACCTGCACAAGACACTCTATACAGAGTGAGTCAGAAAAAATGTCCCATCATTTTGAAGTTGTCTTGTTTGTGTATAACCCTATTCATGCATTCTCTCAATACAACAATGCTAATATATTCCAGCCTCATGATACTACAATCCTACCCCTACTACCATCCTAACCCCCTAACCTTAATCCCATCCAGGGGTGTCGATCCGTGTTCATGAGGGGGGAGGGGGGGGGGGGGGGGTGTGGAGGGGGTTTCCCCCTCCCACACCAGGGAAGTTCAAAAGTCTGTCTATTAAACTTGCATTTTATTTACGCCAATGGACGGAATACCTTAATTGAGAATAACAATGCCAGCTTTTAAGCTTTTAGCACGCCTTAAAACAAGAAAAAGTATAAGCAAAATTTGTTATTTGATTATACCAAACTAAAGAAAGCCATCCCCAAAATATGGGTCAAAGATTTCACATGTGAAGATACGGAATCAGAAGATCAAATTTACCCTCTTGAAATTCCTCATTTTACATTTGGAAAAGTTTCTTTTCCTATTAGTGACGTAAGCAGCAAACGTTTTTGCAATATGATATCTCTTAAACAGACATTTACCAACAGGTGCTGTCTTTTGGGGAAAAACCTATTAGAATCGGACTTATACGAGGGAATTTCGTTTAGGAGAGGTGAATTTCAAATTGTTGTACAACATAATTATATACTACCTGTCAGAAACAACCTTTACAAATGGGGACTAGCGGACGATAGATATTGTCCTCAGTGCCACGTAATAGAAGATGTAGTACACGTGTTTACTGAATGTGAACTAAACAAACATTTCTTTGCATAATTATGTTAAACAGGTGGTGTTGTATACTGTTGATGTTGATATGTACCTTGATATCGCTTGTTTACTTTAAAGATAAATACTGATAGAGAAATAAACATTGTAATAACAATTGTATTTTGGTGAATATATACAAAATGTTATTCTCCGTAATAAATACGGTTTTGACGAAAGAAGTTTCAAACTGAGATATATATTTCAAAGGGAATTACAAAACCAGGATTATTATAAATAAAGATTTGAAACAGGCTGATAAAAGGTAACCTTTTTACCGGATAAATTGTTAAATGCAATCTAAAATAACTGCTACCAATATATGTATTTTGTCGAAAACATGTCTTTGCTATTGACTTAATTGTATCGTTTTCACAATTTTGTTGTTGTTGATGTTTGAAAGTAAATAAAAACCTCAATCGAGGCACAAGAAAAGAAAGAAAAAAAATGCGAGCGAACGAATTTTCTTCGATATTTTCGCATTGAAATTATAAGGCACATCTTATTTCCTTACTCATTAAAGAATGTGATGGTATATATTTGAAGATCCAACATAATGAGTTTGGATAATTATTAGTTTTAAGTTATTGTAAATAATTCTTATATATTTTATCCAAATATATTATATATATATATATATATATATATATATATATATATATATATATATTTTTTTTTTTTTTTTTTTTTGGGGGGGAGGTGATAATACAGGCCATCCCGGCCCCCGTCCTCAATTTTTTTTTGGGATATATACCTCCCCCCCCCCCCCCATCCCCCGGGATCGACACCCATGCTTAAAGGGAAATCGAGCTCTGAAAGAAAGAGTGTCACTGTGATGTATACGGTAGTTGCGGACAACTCCCCCACTTGCTCAACACACAAAATGACTAAAATGTCATTAAAAATGTATTACTCATTAAGATCTTTTTCTTTCATGAGGACCTATAACAATATATGCTATCTCCAATATTGACATTTTGGGTACATGGCAAATGGGAGAGGAGCTCGCAAGTAGAGTTCAGTGCGCAAGATACGTCACAAAGTTGTCAATTTGTGTTTGATTGAATACAGCTTCAAAAATTCATAACTTTCTTATTCCTTATCGTATTTTGCTCAAACCTTCACTCGTCTGTTTCTTTAATTTTTCTACTTCTTTTGAAATCAACTTGTAATCAGGGTAGATATTTTTTTTTGTGTACGATGATGGGAGAGAACTTTGTCCGCAAGTATGTCACAATCGACTCACCAAAGTGGCAATTTGAGATTCGCATAGATGTATCAAACATCTATAACTAAACCTTCTTCCTTGTCCGATTTCTTTCAAACTTTCACCTTCCTATTTTTCTTATTTTTCTGCTTTCGCACAAATCATCTTAATACCAAGGTTGGATTGCATGCCATTTAATTCTCTCCGTTGCGAACGCAATCCTAGCAATATTGCAGAAAGTGGTTTCGCGACTGTGCATGGTGTTGCCAACATTACAAGAAGCATTATTCTTTGGAGCTGCTGTTAACAGCTGCACCTGGAAGATAACGTCGCACATGCACGCTTGTTCCACAGGCTGAAGGAACTTAGCCCTGCCTCATGCATCTTTCCGGTTTGACATTTTGCATCATTCTTTAGGTTTCAGGATGGATTTCGGTCGCATGGAGGTGGTCTCCTTTGCTGTTTTTCTGGTTGCGATGTTCTTCTTCGCGGACTTTGACTATACTGTGAAAGGTGAAATCTTAGTAGCAAATGCTGGAGAGAACCTTTCTCTGCATTGCAGTACGCCCAGTAGCAACAACTCCATGTCTTGGTACAGAAGAGGAAAGTGCATTGCATATGTTTATCGAAACTATGACCCAATATTTTGTGCCAAATACAATTCCAATTTTTCACTGTCATTTAACACCTATTCTTCTGGTGACATGTCATTTACGCTTCATATTTACGATGTGAAAGTAATGGACACTGCAAAGTACGTGTGTATTGCTAATGGAAGCTCTAGTAAGGAATACGATGTACATGTTATTGGATGTCCGCCGTGCTCCGTAAATTCATCACGGCGAGGTTCAGGTCATGAAAGAATAGACGTGATTTGTTTTCTTAAGAATTTCAATACTATTGAACGAATGAAGCTAAACATCACAGTGAACATGAATAAACAGAAAACAGCCGATATTGAAGGCAATGTTTTAAGATTTACTGTTTCGAAAGCAAAGTTGCCTAATGGTGTCACCGTTGAGTTTAACCCTTACCCTGAGCGTGAGCATATCGGTGCTAACATAACCTGCATTGTTCCTGCTCAGCCTCCAATGCCTGATATCCAATCATCCACACTTTCTCCATCCTCCTCACAATTAAAAACAACAACCGCAGAGGATGACACTTCGACGACATCAAAATTGCCGTCGACCAGGAGTTTAGACATTTTTACTTCACGAGCAACGATTCCTAGAACCTCTGACAAGAAGCTAAACAACACAGACCCCATCACATTACTTCCAAACATTTCATCGATAACGTCAATTTCTACAACATCCAATCAGTTGTTGGAAAATACATACTCCGACATCGACTCGAGCAACTTTAAGAAAGACAACGCGACGGTCTTCATTATTGTCATTCCTGGTTCTAACGTCATACTCATTCTGATTGTGATAATACTTGTTATACGATTTAAACAAAAGCGAGACCGAAAGCAAAACAAACCTAATGCAAGTGAAACGAATGTCTCAGTGTCTGATAAAACTCCGACAGATGGACAAGACACATGGTTTGAGTCTCATGAAGAAACATCTCGAGTGAGATCAGGTGAATTGATGGATAATGTTTTATACGAGTCCAGTGACGGAATCATTGGGAGATCGATCTCGAGATCCACCGATCATCTCGACACCGCACTCTACACTATCCCAGACAAGACAGGTATCATTAATCGTGGTGCTAAGTCGAAGGTTGTGTCTGTCAGTGATTCCTCAAACTTGGTCAATCTCCATGGCAACAACGGCGCAATAATCAGTCATCAGCATGAGCAGAAAAAACAGAAGCAAGAGAACAAGTATGAGAATGTCGATATGCTAAATCTGGCCCGGCTCGGAGCCGGAGATGATAATGGTACAAAAATCCCGCTCTATGCAATGCCGGGAAAAGGACCAAGATCCACAAGGTATACCACGGAGACTGGACCAGGAACAGCATCGCCAAGAGATGGTCCTGATATCCCGATCTATGCAATGCCTGATAAAGGACCAATATCTTCAACGTAATTAAAGTCCATACCGGGACCAGGGTCGAGAAATGGCGAGATGGCGTTTCTGATAAGAAACCAAGATCTACAGGTCCACAATGAAGACAAGACAGCCTGGGGGAGGTCACTCCTCAACCTTGACTAAGGATGAAAAACCTAATGTAGTTCAGCTCGGTACGCTGAGGTTAAACCCAAAGTAATATAAACGTATCCCCATGATCATGGAAACTTTCAAAAATTCGTTATAATCAGTCAAGGATTTTATGCTCATGTGTAGTGTACATGACTATTATGCAGACTGATCACTTTTGAGCAATGTAGCTGAGGCATTGTCACTTTTAAATAATACAGTAGAAGCAGGATATTAATACTTCTCAAAATTATTCATCGTGTGTAACTCAGAGCTTTTTAACTAATACTGAATAGCAAACTTTCACAATATTGAAAATATTTACAAAATAAATGATATAAACATTAAAGCAATTCGATATGAGACGTTGTAATAATCATTATCATTGTAACTAATTTTACATACCCATAAACTTGACAATTTGAGATTGGATATCGTTGTTTACATGATTTGTGGTGTATATTTTTCCAAAATAGTGTAGTATCCTTATAATTACGATAACGATGCATGCTATTGGAAGTACCATTATTAGCGAAATCACTAATCAGTTGCGCACATTTATTTGTGTGGATACTATTATACATGTATAGGGATTGAGCACAGCTAAGGAAGGAAAAGGGAAGAAAATGCTGTTCTTTGTTAAAGGAAAACTCCGACCATGTAAAAATTGCTGTAAATAATTATAATGACCATAACAATAACAATTGTAAATTTATATTGCCCAATTTCTTTACAAATATACCCAAATATTCTCAAAATTATTCATCGTGTGTAACTCAGAGCTTTTTAACTAATACTGAATAGCAAACTTTCACAATATTGAAAATATTTACAAAATAAATGATATAAACATTAAAGCCATTCGATATGAGACGTTGTAATAATCATTATCATTATCACCACAAATCATGTAAACAAAGATATCCAATCTCAAATTGTCAAGTTTATGGGTATGTAAAATTAGTTATCATTGTAACTAATTTTACATACCCATAAACTTGACAATTTGAGATTGGATATCTTTGTTTACGTGATTTGTGGTGTATATTTTTCCAAAATAGTGTAGTATCCTTATAATTACGATAACGATGCATGCTATTGGAAGTACCATTATTAGCGAAATCACTAATCAGTTGCGCACATTTATTTGTGTGGATACTATTATACATGTATAGGGATTGAGCACAGCTAAGGAAGGAAAAGGGAAGAAAATGCTGTTCTTTGTTAAAGGAAAACTCCGACCATGTAAAAATTAATGTAAATAATTATAATGACCATAACAATAACAATTGTAAATTTATATTGCCCAATTTCTTTACAAATATACACAGGGGCAGATCCAGGATTTTGTAAAAAAAAAAAAAGGGGGGCACACAAACTCCGACCATGTAAAAATTGCTGTAAATAATTATAATGACCATAACAATAACAATTGTAAATTTATATTGCCCAATTTCTTTACAAATATACCCAGGGGCAGATCCAGGATTTTGTAAAAATGGGGGGGGGGGGGGGGCACACAAATGCAGGGTTGTCAACTTTGGGAAACTCCTAGGAGGGAGATCCGTATTTTTGGGGTCTCGCCAGCCCTCCAAAAGTCGCTCGGGGGGGGGGGGGGGTTATGGGGTCCAGTTTCCCTCCATCATTCTTTGACAAGCAAAAACAACAACAACAAGAACAAAGTTTTTCTTCAAAAGGGGGGGGGGCACGGGCCGGGATTGCCCCCCCCCCCTAAATCCGCCACTGAATATACTCAACTGCGCATATATCAAAAACAAAAGCAGTATTGAAACTATTAATAACATATATTAAATCAGACCGGGTTATCATAAAGAAAATATGTATGTATAGGTTTCCTGGAACAGGTGAGTTCTTAGAAGGCTTTTGAATATATTAATTAAAGATGTATACCTATTTGAGGGAAGGACATCATTCCAATGTTTGGGGTCAGCACTAAGAAAAGCAGAGAAATATCAGAGAAATGTGATCAGAAGTAGATAACATCAGAGAATAGGGAAAAGTAAATCCAAAAGGGTCTAATGAAAATCAAACTTTATAGCTTTTAAGTGATGTGCATATCATTCACATTTTGAGACAAATCGGCAACAAACATGAGGATCATTAATTTGTTTCTTTTATTCTTAATTTAAATTTCCCATTTTTCCAAATCAAAAATAATTTCTCATGCCAATGCAAAGTAAAGTTCAATTGATGATACCATGTTAAACATTCAGTTAGTGATTTCTTTCGTAACCGTTAAGAAATAGAAGTTTGTATTTCGGAAAGATTTTCATACAAAAAGAATATCTTTTGATATACAAACTTATTCAAAATATTTACCCTTTTTTATCATGAGAGGAAATATTTTTCTTGCATAAATTGCAACCATGCAGTAATAATTCCAGCATCAATGTAGCTTGTATGCAGTGGCGTATTTAGGTACTCTGCATGCATGGTGCCCGGGGCAAACTATCAAATCTGCACCCCCCCCCCCCCCCCCCCAATGCCCAAACTCAGATTAATGAACGTTTTTTATTTAGAAATGATGGCACTACGTGAAAATGAGTTTTGATGCACATAACCCGGGTTGTTAGCCCAAGTTATTGTATAAGCGAGGGAGCAATACGACCAAGCGGCAGATCCCCCCCCCCTTTCACCCCTCAAATTTCTTATGTAAATTACCCTTAAAATTTTTTTTTTAATCCACGGGAATACAGCGACTTAGCAATAATTTTTTCTGAGATTTTGAACATTCCTATTTTGGGGGGCGCAAAATAAATGAAAACCCTGAAGAAATATATTTGAGGGATATATAGTAAGGCAATTGCAAAGCAAATTTATGATTTCATTCGAATGTTTTATACTAGGAAAGTGTTTTCTATTCTTATATATGGGCCATCCAGGGGCGCAAAATTTAACAAGCTCCTGCCTTATGCGGGGGAGGGGGGCAAAACAATAGAGTCAATTAATGGTTAACACTTTAAAACGCAATTTGGGGCGCGAAATAGCTAAATCTTTAACATAATTATGCGAAGGAGGAAGCGACCGAGCTCTAGAATATTTTCGCATTTCAAACCCTATAAAACACAATTTCTTACGCATTTTGTCCTTGACAGGGGCGCAAAAAAACCTCAAAGACCATAAAATTTCTTGTATTTCTCCCCCTTTTATTTCTCTGTTTTGCGTTTTTGCGCCCCCCTTCAAGTGCCACCCGGGCACGTGCCCCCTCTGCCACCCCCCCCCCCCCGTAGATACGCCACTGCCTGTATGGAAAGGCTTGAAGAAAAATCAGTTCCTTTAAAATAAATATCTAGATTCAAGATCATGGGAATATACTAACCTATTTTTAGCCAGTGCAGTGAGGTATTATCACAGCCGCATGACCGATCTGCTAATATTATGTTTCCATTAGACCTGTTATCATCATCGTCATTGGAGAAAGCATAACTTTCTAGTCAGTTGTTTGATATTAATTGATCCCTTTACATTTGCTTCTCTATATTTTCTACTATATTTTCTTCTTTCATTGAAATAAACTTATTTAAGGGTTGGAATTGTTCTTTAAAATAGTACTGATTATTGTGCCTATTAAAGGTATGTCCCGCCATTCAGCAGGATCGAAGAGTATCCTATACAAGAAAAAGGGAATTCCACCTCATTTGATTGTATGATAGTGCCATTTGGACATGAAAATGTGCATGAGGAAATTTCTAATCAGAAATTCAGTCCTTTACGATGTCTAATGGACTTCCCTGTTGCAGCAAAAACAACACCGTCACGGACACTAACTTTACATTTTAGGAATTGATTTTTTAAAATGTAGCCAACAATGATAAAGCACTTTGAGTGTAAGATAAAGTATCAGTCTAATGCTTTGACGGGTTTTTTTTCTCTTCCTTTTCTTTTTCTTTTTTAATGAGAGGAGGGTGGAAGTTAAATTGTTGAACTTATATGTGCTTCATTTCGAGTGCACTGCAATATGCATTTACACTTTACTAATTATGCTTACACATGCACTCAGGTAAATATCTCGAATCTTTTATCAAATATTTTTCATGCATGTTAAATGAAGAATAACAAATTTCTGTTTACCAGTAAGCCATGTGAAACATGGAATTTGCGAATTGGTTAAGAACATTATAATCCGAAAATTATATCTAAACCTAACTTGACAGTGCACAACAACACTATCAAGTTGATGTAAACCTTGCACTTGATAATGAAAATCATTTTTTTGTAACAACACTTTCTTAATAAAGAAACTTTCAATAATCCGTTTTAAGTCGTCGAATATGCGGTAAATAATAAAACTTATATTCTACTAGCATGATTAGAGTTGCCTTTGCAGGAAAACTGCATTAAGAATTGCGGAAACGGCATACAATGAAAATACAAGATCATGAATATGCATAAAATAATATACATAACAGATTATTTCCGGACTAGAATTGCTCCCGTTAATGGCTTATTACTCAGTTATCATTCTTTTTATATCAGAATGTTCAGCAAATGGTCCTGTTTTTATATAAGTGTAAATATTCTTTTGAATTTCGTTCTGTGTTCTGTTTTCGTTGTTATCAGGACTTACCCTTGGTAATTAAACAGGAAATGAAATATTCTGCGGAAATGTAGTAATAATAGAACAGTGTAGCTAACTATCCTTTAGCTCTATACATGCTATACGAGTTCATTAATATCTAGTAGGCCTATCCGATACTTGCCGAAGTATACGTAATTTCCTTGGGAAGAACCGATTACAGAAAATAAAGGCATGAAATACATGTATATGAAAGGATAAACAAAGAAATAATAACATAAATAATAAAAGCGATTACTCCAAACATGCTAAAGTTGAGACAAGAGACTGTAATCAGACTACATTACTCGTGTGTCAATTAAACTATCATAAAGATGTAATCTGAAATGGAATGAGCAGTGTTCGCAGGAGGGAAAAGTGATGTTTTAAGCTTTTAACCCATACATCCATTGTCACGTCATCATCCGTTTTTCTCCCATCCTCCCGTAAACATGGCTCCCCTTTTAGTTTGATAAGCGTTCTTTTCACACAGATCTCTTTCTTATTCTCACCAGGGTCCATTATGTACAGTTTCCAAGATATTGATTCTATTTTTTTAACCACCACCTCCCCCCCCCCCCCCCCGAAACCACGGCCTGGATACGCCAGTGGGAATAAGTGCGTTCGGTCATTGTATTGGTTGTAATGAAAATGGCATACAGGATCCAGCAATTATAATATAGCTGAAATCTTTCACATTATCGGCCCAAATCTTGCCCGTGATATTCGAACATCTAATATAGACTTCTCACTCATTCTTAAAAGAAGCACAAGATCACACAATGTGTTTCTCTCCAGTTACTAGTAATGAACTCATTCAGGGGCGGCGCTACAGGGGGGGGGGCAGGGGGTGGCCGCCCCCTATCATTTTTCAAGCGAGCAAAAAAAAAAAAAAAAAAAAAGAGGAAGAAGGGGGATAAAAGGAGAAAGAGAAGGGGAAATGGAGAAGAGAAGGCTAGGCCATGCAATAATTGACATAACTGTTATATTCCTATTTGTTATTTCAAGACCCTCGACGTGCGATGTTGCTATACGCGTCATTTTGCCCCCCCCCCCCCATTTAAATACCCTGGCGCCGCCTATGCAAGCCAAAAAAAAAAGTTCTGGCTGTGACGGTATTACGAATTATTTTATTTAAAAAATTATTAACGAAATTGCCAGTCCTTTAGCTCTCATATTTAATGTTTCTTTAACCATGTTAACAAACGGAATAGTTCCAAATAAAATGAAAATAGCTAAAGTAATTCCAATTTATAAAAAGGTAGCAAGCAAGATACCGTTAACTATCGCCCTATCTCACTCTTAACTTAATTTTCTAAGATTCTTGAAAAAAATAGTATATTCTCGCACTGTGTACTTCCTAAATAAGTACATGTGCAACATTTTGTCTAAGTCCCGATTTGGCTTCCGAAAAAACACTCAACTACCCATGCATTGCTAATGTTTATTAATAGCTACAGCTATTGATGATTTTTTCCACACGGTCGGTATCTTCCTGGACTTCTCCAAGGCCTTCGATACCATCGATCATAATGTTCTTCTCTATAAACTTTCCCACTATGGAATTCGTGGGAAGGCCTTGGAGTGGTTCAGGAATTACCTTACAGACCGAAAGCAGTACGTTAATATAAATGATCATGAATCTCACATGAAAAATGTTTCATGCGGAGTGCCGCAGGGATCATTACTTGGTCCACTTTTATTTATACTCTAAATCAATGATTTTCAAAATTGTTCTAATAAACTTTCTTTTCTTTTATTTGCTGATGACTCCAACATTTTTCTCTCAAACCGTAATCCTCAAATCCTCCTGAGTACGGTACATTACGAATTAAACCTTGTATTAAACTTGATCCAAGCAAACAAACTGTTACTAAATATAAACAAAACAAACTTCATTTTATTCGGCAAATCAATTGAACATCTGCCAGGACCAGTTTTACTAAACGACATAATTCTTATTCAAGTTGCAACAACCAAATTCTTAGGAATATACATCGACAACAAATTAACTTGGAAAACACACATGAATAACATAAGTATAAACTCATATCGAGAAATACAGGAGTCATTGGCAAGCTTAAAGCTTACTTTCCTATTCGTGTATTATTTTCTTTATATTCTACACCAATCCTTCCATACTTAAACTATGGAATCCTTGCATGGGGGAATAGTGTTAAATCCCTTTTCGTACCCACACACAACCCCACTCTTCCACTCGTGCAATACTCGATTCAAGGACTATTACATATATTCTAGGAATATTTATGTTTCAACTCACAAAGCATGAACTTCCTAACTCTGTATCTTCTATGTTCGTTATGAATTATTCACTTCACTCCTATCCAACCAGACAAAGCCATTCTTATCACCTTAGAACTCGAACAGCTTTTGCACACAATACATGTACAATTATATTTTCTGGACCAAAACTGTGGAATGACCTCCCCCCAGACTTAACTAATACCGGCTCACTGTATACATTTAAACGCAAATTCAAAATATCCCTCTTAAATACTTACGCAATCCATCCTATGGCTCCGTAGTAATGTACTGTATTCCTCGTCTTCCCCATTTTATTTATTTTTAAATGTTTTATTAAGATCATTTCTCACATACATGTTATAATCTCAAAGAATGTTTTTTATTCTTAAGGGAATCTACAATATTACAAGCCTAGCTTCTTTATTAGATTCCCTCATATTTCACGTCAAACTATTTTGTCTTATCCCAACTTTAAAATTATGGAAATATTGATCTGTGTCTTTGTACGTTTAATTGTATTTTTTTTTTCTTCTTCTTTTGTAGAAAGTATTGAAGATATGTTCCTATATTATTGTAATAATGCAATGGTCAATATTTATGTTCCAATTATGTCATTTGAAATATGAAATAAAATGAAAGTAAAACTGAAACTACTGGTTGCTGTGCAAACTTAATGCAGCTTTATTATTATTTTCATAAAACGAGGGTCCTCAAGGTATGGTTTCACATCGTGACTTCCGTCAAATGACGACTGAAAAATGTTATATTAAAAGAGAATTGTACTTTCTTTTTTTGCTGAGTGTATGTATACATATGCCCATATAGGTAGCACTGGTAAGAATTATATGCAATATCTTCTAGAACTGTCTATTATGCTTACACTTCTATCTATTTCCTTATTTGATTTTCGAGGTCATCACTCAGCAAAAAAAGAAAGTACAGCTTTTCTTTTAATGTAACATTTTATAGGCATATGTATATACACTCAGCAAAAAAAGAAAGTTAACACTTTTTTAAGTTCAGATTTTTCATACAATACTGTAATAAAATCCAATAAATTATATATCCAATTATTAAGTGAAAAGTAACTATCTTTTACTCTGTTATGGTTACATAAAGATAAATTTTAGGCATGAGTGAACACATTCGTTTTTCTCTTCCAAGGTACAAAAGTAAAAATTGCAAAAATTGACAATTTGCCATTGATGTGTATATGCCCTTCCACATGACAATGGAAACAAAAAATCAAACTTACACGATGGCTTTATCTTTGAATGAGAGACTTAGTTGAAACTGCATGATCGTGCTTTCGCGCGCGCGCTCTCTCTCTCTCCCTCTCTCTCTCTCTCTCTAGCTCTCTCTCTCTCTCTCTCTCTCTTTCCCACAAAAAAGTCCAAATTTAAATGGGATCTGGAGTAGCCACAAGGGTGATTAAACGTTCAAAATTTAAAATTTTTATGAAATTGAAGGCTGAGTAAAATGTAATGACAATAAATGGTTACTCAGTGGCGTAGTGTGTGGGATTAAGGACAATGTATTTCCAGGGAACACTATTGTTGGGTTCAATATAGCGTACCACAAAATGCATTGTCCTTGATCTCCCATTCTACGCCACTTTGGCTAGTGCTTGGCCCATTTTTAGATCTGAAGATTTTTTTTTTTTCAAGTGCATTGAACCATGCAAGCTTTTATCATGCTTTGTTTTAATTTTCGGTGCAATATATGACTGTGAAGTTCAAGTTGCTTGAGTTAATTTAATTCAATTTTATTTTTTTGTTGCATTTTTGCAACTTTAACTTTGGCACCTTGGAACGGATAAATGATTGTGTTCACTCATGTATAAAGTTTCACTTTGTGTTCACCTACCAGGGTGAAAGACAATTAGATTTCCTTTAATTTTATATATAATTCATTGATTTTTATGAAAGTCTTCTATGAAAAATCTGAACTTGAAAAGTGTTTACTTTCTTTTTGTGCTGAGTGTATATATATATTGTGTGTGTAGTAGTAGTAGGCATTATTTAGATTCCTAAGACTTCATTTTTCAATCTACATTGTATCTACCTATTATCTATCCCCTGTCTCTCTCTCTCTCTCTTTCTTTCTTTCTTCCTTTCTATGTCCCTTTTCATCTCTTTTTATTGTGCACATATTTATTCTCTTTTATTCCATTCATATCTCTAACCCTCCTTTTATGTCACCATATATAGCTTAGAGCCTAAAAGTCGCCACTCCATTCATGTCCTAAATCCACCATTATAAAAGTAAGAGATGATGGTAGGCGATATTGGCTTTTCTCACAGGTATAGGTCCTGTAACAAAGGGTGAAAAGGGATGTTTGCATTTATTTTTGATATAAAATAGGTTTTATAGTGTTCCTTTTTTTTGACCATGTTTCTTGGAATATGTTATTAGGCAGTCACCTTGGTTAGTGACTGATAACTCCTGGCCAATTAGAAGTGTAGTTTTTGATTAAGGGCCGTCCCCCTATAAATAAATGACCAATGAAGTGATAGTATATGAATGCATGTGGCTCCCCCACTTAGCCCCCTTTCTCCATCTACCCGGCATGTACCACCCCCATTCCCCCTCCAGTTTTCTCCTCCCCTTCCCTATATCAACAACTAATTTGTGGAGACGTAGCTTGACAAGTTTGGAACTCGAAATCGTTTGAAGTTTGAACAAAGCAGCAGTGTCGTCGAATTATTGTAAACGAAGTCGTAATCTTTTACTCTAAGTCATCTTTAATGCTTTTGGGGGACTGAGAATATATTTCCTCAATCGTTAGAAACAATATTATTACCAAGTCATCTTTCTCTCAAACTCATCGGCACTTGGGTACCTTTGACCCATTTGTAAAGGTCTTCCAGTGTTCCCGACTCGGTCTCGTTCCAGTTGAATGTTTCTTCGATTTGTCATCGGCACCATGTTCCTGAATGTCCTGTACAGAGGCGGCGGAACGTCGGGCTCGGACAATGGAAGTGGGGGGGGGGGGGGGCTTTTGTTTGGGGCGCCGCCTCCGCCTGTACCCAACGTTATCATCCTTCCCGCTCCCATCTCATTCGAGTTGGAACCCCCGCTAATATAACAGACCATTGACTGGTTCCCTCTCGGTTCCCGAATGTCTCCACCGTGACTGGGAGTGGAACCCGGTTCCTTGGCTTAGAACGCCAATGCCTTAACCACTCAATCAATCTCACTTTGAGAGAAATTGACAACTCAGTTAGGAGGATCTTTTATTCATCTCTTCATTTATTATTAACCTTTATTTTAAAAGAAAAAAAGATTCCACATGTCTCTGCGAGGTCAAGTTAAATTTATGGTAACATAATTATGGATGTACACGTATAATAATGTATCGAAAAGCATTTCTGGACGAGAATTGCTTTTTTTCATTTTGCTTATTACTAAGCTTTCATACTTCATTTATAATTTTTTTTAAAGCACATGATCTCGTTTGTGTTTTACATAAATCTAAATCATGCTTTAAATATCGTTTTGTGTTCCGTTTTAATCATCAGAAGAACTCGCGGGTACACTTCGTAAGAAACACGAAATCTGGTGATGTTAATATAAATATAACACTGTGACTCCTATACATTTGTGCTCTATATGATTTTCTAACAGAAGAGACCTTAAGCATATATAGGTAATTTCCTTCGCCAGAACCAATATAGAAGAATATCATTTGTATGAAATTAAAAAAAGATAAACAAAGCAAAATATGTAGATATTAATTACAAATTACTCGAACTTTGTAACATGATTACTGTAATGAGACAAAATTACTCGTGTGCCGTACTATTTTTTAAAACCTATCATTGTGACGTAATCTTAATTGCATGACAATTTTTCCGGGAAGAGAAAATGGCTCATAAAATGAAGGCATCATAGGACTGAAAACAGATCTTATTTTTGTTTATTTATATCAGAGCAAAATTTTAAATACTTATGATCTCTGTATTAATTTTTTTCCTCAAAAGTAGCCCTGTACTTTCAATATTGAAGCATGCTGGAATAATTTATTTAGGTATATAGGTTTAATTGCCATTTTACTTCTGATAAATATGACACATTCTCTCTAGTCAGGGGCGACGGAGCGTCTTTCAAAGTAGGGGGCACCAGCAAACAGGGCACTTGGGAAAGGGTGCATCTACAAGGGTGAATATAAAGCACACACACAAACAAAAAAACAAAACAAAAAACACGACCATTTTGTGGCATTGGTATTACCCTACAGTCTAATTAATACATCAAGCATCATCTTCTTCCTCTTTATTGTGGTTCTGAACACTGCTTCAGCTTCCCCAATTAGCGGTTGTGTGTAATGGTCTAATGATTCGTGTGTGAACAAGCGAAGCGAGCGAGTAAAAAGTTTCAGACTTTTTTCTAATGATGAAGTCCTTGGGTTGTGCATTATTTACAGTAATATGATGAAAATGACAACAGAAAAATTCATTGGGGGGGGGGGGGGGGGGGGAATGATCCTTTAATTAACCCTGTCGTTTTTATAGGATTACATCGATATGAACATACTTTATGCGATCTGCTTGATTTCATTATGACTATAAGATCGAGCGAGTTTTGAGGGAATTTTTAGAAAATATGCCCTTACTTGGTGTAAATTATGCGCACATTGGAGCTAGTGGAATGAGAAATCCTTTCCGTGGGAGTACTAGCGCATCCAATGGGGGGGGGGGGGGGGGGGGAAGGGGCCGACTGCCCCCTGACAACTTTTGACAAAAAAAAAAAAAAGATTTGGAAGAAAAGTATATATTGTTCCCCCTTTCTATTATTTTGTTTTGTTTTGTTTTTTGTTTTTTGCTTGTCAGAATATTGTGACAAAGGAAAACTGGACCCCATCAAATCTGGTATCCCCCCCCCCCCCCCCCCCCCACTCAGCGACTTTTGGAGGGCTGGCGAAAAAAATAATTCTTTAAAACTGGCTACAAAAAAAAAAAAAAATCTCACTACCCCCCCCCCCTCCCTCTGGAAATTTCCCCAAAGCTCGCTCGCACTTACAGTTTGATTAATAATGAAATCAAAATGATGTATGTTGACATTAATGTAACCTATAGTAGGTATTACTCATTTTTTTAAACGAAATCATTGCTGAGACAATGATAAGAAAAAGGACAGAATTCAAAGTACGAATAATTCAAAATGGCACCAGAATAATGAATTCAAGGTTGTCTTTATCATTATATCACTGTAAAAATCATAATAGAAGATAGATAGATAGACAGATAGAGAGATAGATAGATAGATAGATAGATAGATAGATAGATTGATTGATAGAAACAATAAAAAATTTGAAAATGATGCCTGATAATGTAGAATTAGAATGAAGGGTTATTCCAATTCCACTATGTCAAAATGGTCTCTATAGCTTTTTTCGCTGTGTGTTCATCTTTTGTAGGTGCCCCATCCCCCCCCCCCCCGGGCCCATTTTGTTGATCCCCCCCCCCCCCCCCCCCCCCCCCCCCGCTTTGAAAGAGCCTATACACTCTTTCAGCTAATTTCAATCCAGGTTCCTAAGCCCAACCCAAGTAAGATTGAATCAAATTTTCTCTTCCGGATTTTTCAAAAAGGAAGAGGAGGGGTTCACTGTTACTTTACATATCACGATACTGTCCATTTTGGCCGCAGCGATATTTGACGCTGCGTGGTACTGGTCGTTTGTCGAAATATCATAATCTTTTTATCAACAGATGGGTATTAAAGACTCTAGGCGATTAAGTCAGGTAAGCTCGCGGCGCTCGTCCCGTACGGAAGGGGAAGGGATTCTGCCTCCGGCCCTTTTACTACCCCTAGTTCGTTGGTAACTTCCCCCGTTTGTACCCCCCCCCCCCCCACTGTTCAACAAGCCTGGCAACGCCAGTACCTCTAAACATATCTCTTTAGGAAAGTCTGCCTTTGGATTTGATCTAAGTATTTTGCTTTTCGTCTTTGACCATTCCTAATACATGTAGTTTGTTGTAATCCTTTGTCATATGCATGTTCGTAGTATATGATAATCATTATTTCGAACATGTAATCCTTTGTCATATGCATTGTAATCCTTTGTCATATGCATGTTCGTAGTATGATAATCATCATTTCGAACATGTACACCATATACCTCTTCAAATCATGTTCATTATCGTCACTTTCGTGTTCTTGTAAGGTCTAGTTTTGAACACTCTATTACTGTGAATTATACCTTCAAATTTCAAGATCGATTCATTTTGTCAAACCAAGATCTGATGCAGGCGCTGCGATTTCTTGTCACGTCCGAGGGACATGACTAGTCTTTACTCATTATTTTCTATAAATTTTTATTTAACCTTCAATGATTTCCGGAGGGGACTTGCCCGTCCCCTGGGATCGTCGCCCCCTCCCCTCAGATCTAATGACTGCGAAAATTTCTCCATTTATATAGTCTGGCAACTCTCAAGCGGGCGATATAGTTAGGTACACAGACGGCTCCTCGTGTTCACTTTTTTTTTGTCAGTAGTGTTCACTCTTTTTTTTAAACATGGATTCCCATGTAAAATTTAATGCTGAAAACGATGGCATCGACTGATTTTTGATAAAAAGTGCCCAAAGTGCCCAAAGTGCCAAAATTGTATGTTTCATTGGCCCGATATTGTGTATTTCAGAGCCAACCTTGGGGCTAGAAACCTTCGTTTGGTGTTGAAAACCCACTATAAACAGTAAAATGAAATATGGTAATGGTTAAGACCCATCAAAGACCACAGGGGCCCGGCATTTTAAGGGATCAAAGGACCAGCTACTCACTAGAGTAGAAAAGAGTGTTTTAAATGCTTTTCTTGAAGTAATAGAAGCTCAGTAAATGTATTTTGATATCAAAATTATGGTACTATTGTAGACATGGTAGATTGGTTGATTGAATGATTTTATTTGCCAAGCCTCTAACATACAACAATAAAAGAATATCAGATCGAAATTATGTAAGCTTAAACAGGATAACCCACGAAAGCTCGAGAACTTATTTCCAGTGGGGTCCCCAACATACAAAATTAATAAATTTAAAATACTTATGTTAACCTACCAATGTTTACATCAGCTGGCTCCTACTTATCTCTCTGAAGTACTAACTCCATATAAACCCGATAGAATGTTACGTTCCAGTTTCAAGTCCCTGCTCTGCGTTCCACAAATAATGACAAAATCATACGGGGAAAGGTCTTTTACACATTCTGCCGCTCTTTTGTGGAACAAGTTGCCTGAATATCTGAAAAGTATAAATTCCTATGAAAACTTCATTAATTCTCTAAAGACATACCTTTTCACCACTTTATAGTTAATCAGAATTATGAACCCAGTGCATCTTTCCTTTCTTTCCTCTCCTAAAGTGCATAGAGACATGCAATTTTGCTTATGTGTAATGCGCTATATAAAAATGTTTGATTATTATTATTATTAAGTTAAAATTGTATTATTTACAGACTGAGAAGGATGGTATGATAATATGGTGGCCAAATATGTGTCAGGTGCCCAAATTCTGATTTTAGAGGGCCAAATGTAACATAAGTGTACTTGTACACTTATCAAGAAAAAATGAATTTGTACATATATTTTTCATATTTTCTGTAATAATATCTGTAATACCATTGTCTTCAGTCTTTCTGTTGGAAATGAAATAAATACAAATTTGAAATTGGAATCGAAAATTTGAAATAAGTGATTATAGGGCATTAAACTATAGTGGCATGACATATTTTCTTTCTAAAGATATTTTAAAATGTGTTCTACAAATAGTATTTATCAAATCAATCAAGATTACAAATAGCTTCGGAGCTTCGCCTCTCTCAAGCTGATCTATGAGGCCATTGAGTTACATGTTACATGTTCTCTGTGGAGCTGACGCACTTGCGAACGAGGCAATTCAGTAGCGCCACCTTGCAACAAAGTATTTTTAGTCTACATAAAATTATACGTGTCATTTTCCTTTACAAAAGCCGCAGTAAGTTTGACTAATCACAACGTTCATTATGGTAAGAATATCTCATTTCTGATTGATTTTGAATAATATTTGTGTATTTTGATCTTTTTCAGATGATATTAGGTTTGTTGGAGTATTGTGAGCATGAAATAGTGAAGTTATGGGTGGAAATAATGGAGATGAATGTGAGGCTTTGAAAAAAAATCAGCAGCTGTTCAAAATTAAGTCCCACCCGTTTTAAATGGTGTGAGTGCATACATGTACTTATTTGATACCATTACTTGCCCAATATTTTCTCCCAAGGAAAATAAAGACAAAACAGGAAACAAACAATACAATGAACATAAATCCAAATCAGTAGTAAACACATGGTTGAAGTGGAGACTCTTACTTCAGAGACCGTCATGACCGTAGGCCCAACCGATATTGGAGATTTTGCTTACAAAAGCAACAGCCAACATAACTCCAGGGAGCTCGAACGCTACGCGTTCGAGCTCCCTGGAGTTACAGCCAACAAGGCACTTCTCTCGGCCAAATTTTTTCTCTCTGAGGTCAGAAACGCATTTGCTTTGTGTGTGGATCACAACATCATCATTTATTAAAGTCGGCATTTCCCCTCTTATGAGGGATTACCGATTTTCGTGCCATGATGCCACTCCCTTGTTCCACTTCTACTTGTCTAGTCTAGAGCATTCTCCTCATTTAGACCAACCTTACTGCTTTCTTTTTGCACCATATCTTTCCATGTAATCTTCGGTTTTCCTTTTCATCTTATGCCATCAAATACCATGTATTAGAATTGTGGAATGAAAAACAAGTACACTTGTAGATCAGGGGGTCGTTTCATCAAATCAACTCCATGACAGTCATAACTTTGTCGGCGATCTACGGAAATGTCATGGACTTGACAAACTGTTTCACGAAGACATGATAAACGACAACTCAATGATATCGATACTCATCGGCTAAAAAACATAGTCTATATCACAGTCCATTGGATTTATCGTCAATTACCCAAACAGACTTTGAGGCTCAGTTTTCTCCAAATTGTTCCAAAATGTCAAAAAAGGCAGCGAAAATTAATACTGGTGATACAAACATCCCGTTTACATGAAAAGATGTGTTACTTATGGCATCTTAGAATTTATAAAATTGAGAAAACTTGAGGATGCATTTGCAATGTACGAATCTAGATTTGTAAATAAGAGGATACCGTAATTGACTAATTATGGAAAGAAGACCCAAATCGTGTACACTTTAGAGAAAATGATTAAATAAAGATATTTTATGACCCAATTCTTAATATTCAATTATAAAAAATACATTTAATATTGTTTATATCAAAGTATTGCGTGAAAAATGAAAAATAAAGGTAAAATACATACATGATAAATTGTCGTCTTTTAAGTTGGTCGGTATATACAGACTGTTCCGTTTTAGACGCTTTTTCTATGGTACACCGATGTGGGTATTTTTAATATTAATCTCACATACGTGTTGGGGGTCAAGAAGTCATAAAAACATATTGTCCGTCTGTAAAATATTATAATAAAAACATTCAGGCATGAAAATTTTCCGCGTATCCGCGGATTTCCGCTTTTTCCTCCGATCCTAGATTTTTTTCCGCGTATTTCACTTTTCCATAAAAAAAAAATCCAATTTCCGCGCATATGCCATCGTGTATACACAGTAATACATGGGCATGCAATAAAGACGGAATCGGAGGCGATCCCTTAAAGGGGGTACCCAATGCTGAAACAATGTTAGTTCATTTAAAAGATCATGATTTTATTAGAAGAAAATCATCTGCCTTAAATTTTTTTTTAAATTCGTGTTGCCAGAAAATCCCCGAAATATGGTAAGATTTCAGGATATTTTGGCCCCTCAGCTGTGTCCCAATTTCAGCTAGGTAACCACAATGACGTCAAAGTGGTTACCTTGTCGCGCAATTATAGCAAAATGCGCGCAAGGTGTAATGCATTTTGTACAGTCTAGCGCGCAACACATCTGCAATACGCGAACCTGGGTAACCACTTTGACGTCATTGTGGTTACCTAGCTGAAATTGGGACACAGCTGAGGGGCCAAAATATCCTGAAGTATTACCATATTTCGGGGATTTTTCTGGCAACACGAATTTTTAAAAATTTAAGGCAGATGATTTTCTGCTAATAAAATCATGATCTTTTAAATGAACTAACATTGTTTCACCATTGGGTACCCCCTTTAACTTACTACACATACATACTCGCACTGCACCTCGTGTCCGTGTATGGTCTCTACGTGCATGCGAAGGGATCGCCTAATAACCGCAGAGGATTTGTGTGCATACGCAAAATACCCCCGCCCGTAATTGCGCACTCGCATGAAGGCGGAAGGCTATTCATACTACAAGCAAATGCATGTTATTACATGTACACAGTCACACAACGCATGTGCAGTGCATATGTGTTTGCCAGTGCAGTCGCGACGTGATGTTTCAAGTGAGCGAATGATCTGTCTTTTGCCGAGTTGGATTGTAATATTAAAAGGATAAGCCTTGGAAATACCCAGTTTTATAGCAAGATTGTGGATAAGACTAAAGTTTGACTTCATCCCGGCATCTGGAAAAAAAGTAAACGGCATGCATTTTGCAAGGTGTGTGATCATCGACGATGAGATATTTTGATCGCTCACGGCGGCTGTGTTGAAAGCACGGCACGAAGTCACAACAACTACAACTGTTTTGGGGTATGACTTATGCTATATAGAATCATCTTAATCCAGATTCTCATTGAATATGAGGTTAAATATCTCACCACAGAATGCACTAGACTGCACAATTCTTAACCCCAAATTTGAAAAATTTCCCTACTGTGGGAGGGGGGATACCCCCCTCCCACACCCTCCCCCGCTCGGTCGCTTCGCTCCCTCGCTTTGGGTCGCGAAAGTTTTTCAGTGTTTTTTTTTAACAGCACTTTTCATGCCTGAACATTAGTAAAACTATTTGATAAAAAGAATGATAAAGAAATGTGCTTGGAGATCAGGAAATAATTTTCTCTTAACTTACATTTTTCATTTTTTCGCAGCCCATACACTAACTAAAAGCTGGCCTGTGATGGCGTTCTAAAAAGATATGACAGGTTTGGAGTACCGACAAGTCACTTGTCAGGGAAGTTGTCGCTGATCTTCGCAAATACGGCTTTGTGAAACGGTTAGCGGACAAGTTGAGCGACAGCGTCGAGATGTCGCTGATCTTGTCGTTATGACGGTTTGATGAAACGACCCCCTAGTTAACATCTTTAAAAACTACTTGTCATATTTCATTGTAAATCTATAACTTGGATTTTCGATATCATCTACATGGTGCCTGCATGTCCAAGTTTACAGTTGCTGTAAAATTTTAAGGCTTCTACAGACTGCAGGTGTGATGCTTAAAGATTTGACATTTCAAATTGAAAGGCATCTGTAAACAGGTGAATGTTATGAATTAATCCCAACAACCAAATCATGTTTTCCTTATGCATATATGTCGTGATTTTTGCATTCGATTATTCATACAGGCTGTATCATCACCAAGCTCAACATCTGTAGGTGGAGGAGGACGTGCCCCATCAAAGTCTGTGTCCCCAAGGTCAAGTGGAGGGTCACAGGTCAGACAAAGGTCAATATCTTTTCTTGATTACTCAATAGTTATCTTAAGTCCAAATGATGTGGCTTAAAAGCTGAAACTCTAGCTAAAGTCTATAGAGTAATAAATGTGTGCAGGCACACACATTTATGGACACAACTCAATCTCCCATAAAAGTGAAATCTTTGTTTTATCAAGTTTTTTAGCTGTTTACTTTAATTTTGTTTCCATTTGTTCTGGCAACATATGGGTGTCTTCATTCAATTTTTTTCAAATCCAGCTCCTCCATGGTTTTCTCTAAAAATATATCCTATGTACACATAGAGCTCTTTTAATCAAATTTCACTGAACTAATATAATAATCAGTTCTCTTGGTACTAGTTCAAGACTGAAATGTTGTTATCCTAATGTATGTGAAAAACCTGTGGATATTTGTAAAGGAGTGAACTTACAAATGAATATTCATTTTTTTCTTTGTAGGAAAACTGGTGGAGCCACCACGAGAGGGCGTGCTGCAGGAGGTAATAGCGGAGGAATGTGGAGATTCTATACAGAAGATTCCCCAGGACTTAAAGTGTAAGTTAACAGAGGATTAAAAAAGAATAATCCTGTACCTGTAGCTTGGGTACACAGTATACCCGTGTTAGTTTAAAATATACCAACCACCTGAAAAAAAGAATTTGTATACTGCTAGGAAGTATAAAATTAACCTCAAAGAACTTTATCTGAAATTCTATATGTCAACAGTTTAGGAGTATGAAGGAAATAAAGGATAACATGAAGGTGCTCACACGATACCGAACCTCCGAGTTGGGTTCTGCGCGAGCCCTTATCTTGGCGAGCGTGTACGGGTGGGTGTGTTGAGTAGTCTACTCATGAGTCGCTTTTATGCTTATAGAGAGTACATGTATAATTGTCCCCGCCGAACGAAGTTCGCGAGGGGACTATGAAACGGGCTCCGTTCGTGTGTGCGTGTGTGTGTGTGTGTGTGTGTGTGTGTGTGTGTGTGTGTGTGTCCGTCCGTCCGTCCGTCTGTCCGTGTGTGCTCAAATGTTAGAAAATGCTACTTCTCCGTCATTTCTTGGCCGATTTTGATTCTGATTGTTTTATCTGATAGGGCTGCGTGGGGGCTTCCAAACTTCTACACAGAATTTTGAAATTCATTAATTATGCAAATTTATGCAAATTTATTCAAAATTGACGAAAAATGCTACTTCTCCTCTATTTCACATCGGATTTTGATTCCGATTGTTTTATCTGATAGGGCTGGGTGGGGGCTATCAAACTTCTACACAGAATTTTGAAATTCATTAGTTATGCAAATTTATGCAAATTTATTCAAAATTGACGAAAAATGCTACTTCTCCTCTATTTCACATCGGATTTTGATTCCGATTGTTTTATCTGATAGGGCTGGGTGGGGGCTTCCAAACTGCTACACAGAATTTTGAAATTCATTAATTATGCAAATTTATGCAAATTTATTCAAAATTGACGAAAAATGCTACTTCTCCTCTATTTCACATCGGATTTTGATTCCGATTGTTTTATCTGATAGGGCTGGGTGGGGGCTTCCAAACTTCTACACAGAATTTTGAAATTCATTAATTATGCAAATTTATGCAAATTTATTCAAAATTGACGAAAAATGCTACTTCTCCTCTATTTCACATTGGATTTTGATTCCGATTGTTTTATCTGATAGGGCTGGGTGGGGGCTTCCAAACTGCTACACAGAATTTTGAAATTCATTAATTATGCAAATTTATGCAAATTTATTCAAAATTGACGAAAAATGCTACTTCTCCTCTATTTCACATCGGATTTTGATTCCGATTGTTTTATCTGATAGGGCTGGGTGGGGGCTTCCAAACTTCTACACAGAATTTTGAAATTCATTAATTATGCAAATTTATGCAAATTTATTCAAAATTGACGAAAAATGCTACTTCTCCTCTATTTCACATTGGATTTTGATTCCGATTGTTTTATCTGATAGGGCTGGGTGGGGGCTTCCAAACTTCTACACAGAATTTTGAAATTCATTAATTATGCAAATTTATGCAAATTTATTCAAAATTGACGAAAAATGCTACTTCTCCTCTATTTCACATCGGATTTTGATTCCGATTGTTTTATCTGATAGGGCTGGGTGGGGGCTTCCAAACTTCTACACAGAATTTTGAAATTCATTATTCATGCAAATTTATGCAAATTTATTCAAAATGGCTGAAGGTTCATAATGTTTTCATGTTTTATATTTCAGTTGTATACATGCATTGTTGGTATTCTCTTCTTTTGCATGCAGTAACATTATTTTATTCACTAAAGTTTTTTCACTGAAGTTTTAAGGTTCAGGCTAGTTAATTTCCACAGATCTGCACTTCCGGCGGGGACATTTATTACGCATTGCGTAATTTACTCATTCACTTGTTAAACTTGTAATACCTCTTTATAGAAGTGATATTTGAAGCCCATATTTGGAATATAGTAGAATGACATGGAACCTCAAACAATCAGAGTAAAATATTTTTTGGTGATTGGTACCCTTTAAGGTATAAGTTGATCTATCTGTTTGTAGCAGAAAATTCTCAACCTCTCATAGTGTTCATGTTAAAACACAGAGGTTATGGTTGCTGCCTTTGGAGTAAAACATCTTTGCGATGATGTACGTTGGGCAAAGCTTTGAGAAATTAGATTTCTTTGAAGAAATATGAAATAAAAACATAGATTTGACAGTTAATGTGGAGACCTTCAAAACTTGAAAATCTACTAGTATATCTTTTTCATTCTTTTTTTCTCATATTTTCACTTACCCATTTCATTTTCTTGTTTCAATGAAATCTACACATAATATCAGGGTGGAATTTCATTTCAAGATGAAACAGTTAACCTTGCAAAACTCGAAGTTGCATAAGTCGAACTTTCCCTAAGTCGGATCAGTTTCTTTGACCAAACTATGCAAAACGTGTTATTTACATTTCCTAAGTTGAATTTTGCATAAGTCAAACTATTTTTTGTGGTCCCAACAGATTCGACTTGGGCAAAGTTAGCTGTATTGAATTTCATAATATTCATCTTCACTTTGTATATTGTGTCATTATTTTTCTCTAATGATTTTTTTTTGTTTCCTGTTCTATTTTTTTTTTCAAGTGGACCAGTGCCTGTTCTTGTCATGAGCCTCATCTTTATCGCATCAGTTTTCATGCTTCACATCTGGGGAAAATACACCCGCAGCTAGAATGGACTCTTCCACATCTCAATGGAGTTCAAAGCTGTATGGTTAGGAGTGGAGCAAAAGAACTTTGTAAAGCAGGGGTAATACATGTATGGAGGGACAGAATACTCGACTAATATTCCTGAATCATGTTTGATAACAGCCTACGATGGAATTTGTACAGTGATGAATGTAGATGGACAAGAATGTCACAGCTTTATGCTCTTTTTTTCTTCTGTTCAAGTTTCTGGTTAAGACTCCTGTCCTCTGATTGGGAGAAGGTCATCATCATATTTCATGTCACATAAATTTTTACTACATTAAGCTACTTATCTGTTATATTATAATAGATTGGATAACATTGATAGCGAATTGCTTTGAAATAAAGTGAGGCAACAAAAGTTTGAAATACAAATCAGTGTAAGTTTGCGTAAGAGATCAGTGAACACATGGCTTCTAATTGAAAGTTATGAAGATAATTAGATATGGGAATCTCAAACTTACAATTTGTCATTTGTGATATCACAGGGGATTGCCCTTATATTTTTGAACAAGTGTTAATTTGTGCCCATATTTGAAAAAAAAAAAGAATTTTCTTGTAAATTGTGTTACCCTGGCTACTCTCATATTTGCTGCTTTTGGATTAGTACCTGAAAAGCAATTTGCTATCAAAGGTTTATGTTCTACTGTATTGAGCCAAAATTATACCTCGGTTAAAAACTTATTTCATTTTAAGTAAGATTCTCATTATTCATTGTTTCTTTACTTGTTATCTAGCTCTGTTGACTTATCTCAGACTCCTTGTACATGTATCATATTCCTGTCTTTATCTACATGGTTATTGGTGTTTATTGCAACTTATGTAATATGCAGTACCAACTGGTACAGGGAGTAAGGCCGTAATTTTAGCACAATTCTTTCAGCAAGTCATATCTCAAGTTCACTGACCAAAGGATTAGATTTTTCTGACATTTTTTTAAAAATCAAAGTGTTCATGGAATTAGCTTCAGCAATATTTTTTGTTTATTTTTTCCCCTTGTGAGAAAACTGAAGCGGAAAAGTATGAATTGAGATATATTGTAGCAAAAATTTGACAATTTGTAATTGGAAAATAATGATTTTCGTCTTCCGCATGCTGCCAATTAATATATTTTAATGCATGTAGTTCCAAGAATATTCCCTTTCAGCAAACTAAATTCTGTACTGCATTAAAAAAATGGATGCAAAATTTTCTCTGATTTGTACTCTTTCTGCACTTGTATATTGTGTAATTTGTTGTATTACTGAATAGATAATACACAAAAAGCTCACAAAATGGCACATGGATCAGACATGTAGGCTATATCACATTTTTCCATTCATGAATGTCAGTAATGCAGGAGTTCCATTATCACAATATCTGTATGATTCAATAGATTCAATTCATACATTCCCTAAGTTTATCATTCAAATTATGTAGGTATAGATAAAGCTTATTTTATTTCTTGGAGAGTACAAGTACATGTAGTAATATTTGATGAAGGAATTTTGTCAATGAATTTTGAAGATAATAAAATAGCTGTGTAAGTTGTCTTATATAACGTGACAGTTTTCATGTCCATCTTTCTGTATGTTGTGAGTAATAGATATCTGCTGTGAGAGATTGGCTCCAGGGCCAGTCTGATAATGGGACATCACATGGTGATTTTGGGCCCGTTTCTCGAAACTGTGATAAGTTGAAGTTCGTGGACATCCCATCAAAACGCTGGGATTGACACGTTTCAAAGGACTTATGGAGGTTTCAAGAACAGGCAAGAAACAGGCCCCTGGTGTCCACTTCAGGTGAACATATTTCTTTTTAAGTAGAATTTTCCAGCAATTGCAGGGGAACTTATTTGTAAAAGACACTGTTGTATCAAACTCTCATAACAAGCTGATTTTGCAAATATTCTATTTGCAAAATTGGATTTGAGCCCTGATGTAACAAGGTTATTTCCTTGTTCTAAAGGATTGTCTTATAACGAAGTTCCACTGGATGATCATTTCCTTGGCTAGATATGTTTGTTATTGGGATTAGAAAAGCAGTTAAACACATGACCACAGCGGAAAATTTGAAATTAATTTGAAATCAGAAAAACAGCATATGGGTCTACTGTTATACTAAAATTTGTGCAACACCATTTTCCTTATTTAGTAGATTTTGGGGTCACACTGCAACTATGAAATTGTATTTTTCTATCCCTCAGAAAATCTGTTACAGATTCATTTGAGAGGGGATGCTGCATGCATTTTGCCATGGTAGATTTCTGAGGCAAACAAATAATACAAAGTAGTAAATATATTAAGTAGTAAATAATAAATTTATTAAGTTAAACTCTCATTACACATCTTACCATACAAGAAATTATAGCTTGAAAATAATTAATATCCTCGGCAATTTCATTAGCATAGTACACCTATTTAACATTTTTTTAAAGTTTCTATATTTCAACTTAATGTGAAATAAATCCCAAGTAGAATGCTTCAAGAACATAAAATAGTTTCTGAAACTTTCCAAAAATATAAATACCACAGGAAGAAATGTAATTGCATACTTTAAGGTCAAGTGTACATGCACTGACATGACACATTTTTTTCCCACTTGGTTACTCTGATTATAATTAAAATTGCGTAAAATGATATATATATCTACAATCACAGCATAAATGTTTATATTCTAAATTTATCCCCATCCCACTGGGGAAAAATTACTCGATGGACCTTACTTCCAGAAAAAGATAAAAACCAAAGTATTTAGGCAATACATACAGCGTAAGTTAAAATTTCATTCTAGTTCATCTGCTATACCAGTCTCCATCCACGCTAATAAATACACACATTTTCATGTATCTATAATTAAATCTTATCTACACATATCTCAGCTTAAATATGCCTACACCATGAAAGTTTATATTCAGCATATTAATATATAGAATAAATGGAGATAATGCAAATCATGTTTTAAAATTTCCATATATATATACATCAGATAACATTAATGTCCAACATAAATACCCTGTTAAAATTTGAATAAGGCCTACCGGTACTCAAATTATATGTATACAAGCGTGAATAATCCACTGCAATGATATGTGAATATAGTTGATGGATACGACAGCTAGCATACATTACAAACAACATAAAGAGGATAAATTTACTTAAAAACTACAATACCTTTGAATTAATATATTTTATATATATATATAATGCTAAAATACATGTACTTATGTCTAGTTTGTAGTAATGGTTCGGTATTATTACCTGAAAAGCTGAATTGCCTTGGTTATGGGTTTAAAAAAAAAGTGGAATGCTATGTGTACCAATATCGTCATGTTCCTGTTGAAGTAATGTAGCACTACTCGTGTTCTACAGTCTGTGGGCTGACATCCTGGATGACTACTCCTTAGAACAACTACTGCAGTACACATCAAGGACAATAACTATTTAAATATCTAATGTACTACCCAGATGAATACCTCTAAAGCAGAATTACTTTATTTCTAAACAACTTACTAAAATCTTATTTAGGGGTAGTCAGCTTGAGCGACATTTGTCTAGGGATTATAAACTGGGAGCAATTTTAATTTCTTTTTGACAACCAAGAATTGGGCAAGATGAGTATTCTCAAAATCTACATGTGCACTTTTTGTGGTATGGTTATTCATCCATTCTTGGTTGTCAAAAATATTTCAAAATGCACCCTGAGTAGGGCCCACACAGTGGCGGATCTACTTACATATAGGGGGAAAAACGGCCCGTGCCCCCTCTTTTGAAACCCAACTGGCATACCTTAAGTACACAATGAAAACAAAAAACCCCCTTAATTATGTACTTTTCCGGCTCTGTGCCCCCTCTTGTACAAAATCCTGGATCCGCCCCTGGGCCCACACATAGCTTTATGAAGTAAAGTCTATAATATTGTGCATTCAGTAAAAAAATTGTTCAGTAATTTATTCATTCGTGCTAATGATAATGATAATTTGCAAAGAATGAAGCTGTGCACTCACACACGTGATATGAGGTACTTTTGTTGTACACCACACTTCAAGATTCACATTTCAATTGGACAAAAGCAAAATGTGTTGGCCAAGAATGCCAGAAGAGTGAAAGAATTGACAATGGATGAAACGGAAAAAGAATGCCAAAAGGCAAAGACATATAGGCCTACTAGTGTTTTAAGAAATTAAAACAATAGATTCATTGTTTTTAGTATTTTAGCAAAGAAAAGTGATAAGAAATATTTTCATCACATAAACTTGCAATTTTGATCTTGATAGTATAACACGTTATTTTAAAAAAAATTGCGTAAACTATTGGCAACTCCATGGTGGCAGCTTTTTGAGCTTCATTTTGATTTTCATGGTTACAAAGTGTCTGGTAGATTCTGGCAAGACATTTCACAAAAAGAGGATCTATGATGACTTCACACCAAACTGCAATGAACATGGATTTATAGAAAAAGCAGAGCAGTATAATGAAGGGGTTCAGTTTACTCGTTTTGAATTATGACAAACAAGAGAGTGAGAGACACAAATATGTAAAATTTAAGAAGAGGATCATTCATGTGAAACTGAACAAGTAGTAACCATAAGAACCTGTATTGGAGGCCTATATACTACTTTAAACCCCTACAAACATATACATTGTTGGTCCAGGGGGCAAAGTTCCAGATCAGGCTAGCTCAAGCTTTAGCAGATCTAGTAGCCCTGAGATTAGTAGAAGTCATGATTATTGTGCTGAAGAAATATGAAAGATATGTCCCACCTTGGTCTAACTCGGAATATTACAGACACATACACTGTAGATACAAACCAAAAGTTAAATGTTTAAAATATAACAGAAATAATGAATAGATAGATGGGCATCTTTATTTGCCTGTTAGAACATGTGAGGTACTAGCAAAGAATGATCTGTAGCTTTGTCTATCGTGGTGCATATTATTTTTCCCGAGTGAGATGGAATATCAAGACGTGATTAAAGCTATGATATGGAGGTAGTAACTATACTGGCCACTAATCCTGAAGCAAAGAAGACAGATAGACACACAAGTTAACACCCGAAATAGAACATGAAGACATAAAGACACAATTGCATGCATAGAATATGAAGACATAAAGTCAATGAAATGAAGGTAAAATGTTATACTGGCCATTCAGCGAGAAGCAAAGATGAGGATGAACACACAAGTTAAGACCCCGTGGGGCATGTCTCATTGAGACCTGTACATCATCCGCGTACACGAAAACGGAAAAAAGGGCATTTTCAGCATTACGCGCATAACCCGGGTTACACATTTAGGGCATCAAAAACAGCAAAAATCAAGAAAAAGGATATCAATTTCAGAGATAAGAGAAAAATCCGCTGAAATTTAAGGGTATAAAAATCAGATGTTAGACGGGTTTCCCCGTTTAGGGTATAAAAACTACTCCTACTACCCCGTTTAGGGTGCTTTTCAGAAAGTGATTTACGCAGATGATGTACAGGTCTCAATGAGACATGCCCCCCCCCCCCCCCCCCCCCCCCCCCCCCCCCAGCGGGAGATGAACACACAAGTTATGGAGCAAACACCCGAAAGAGAACATGAAGACATAAAGACATAATTGCATAGAATATGAAGAAATAAAGTCCATGAAATGAAGGTAAAATATTATACACTGTACTGGCCATTCAGCGAGAAGCAAATATGAGGATGAAGACACAAGTTAAGATGCCAAACAAAGCACACATACCAGAATAGCAGAAGTAGAGACAGCTATAGACATTGTAGGATGTGGATAGATGGCTATTAAAATATATGAGCATTAGATGGATAAAAACAGCACAGATAAAACCATATGTATTATTATGGTCAGCCTTCCTTCTGCTGAGGAGAAAAAAGACTACCGGTAGATAAATCGAAAGACAGAATATTAGATAGATATATCGTCGGTGGGGTGATAAAACCTTCTAACTCATTTTCTGGCAAATTTGTTTTCTTCTTCATAATTTTGTAGCTAAGAACTGATTTGATGTTTTTAAAACTCATGTAGTGAATTTATGAAAAAATAATGCCACAAGCAATCTGTGAAAGGAAGGTGATCCATTCACTTACTGTGCTCTTCTGAAATCTAACACTTTTGAGTTACAAGGTTTTATCACCCCACCAATGATATAGATAGATAAAAGGATAGATAGATAGATAGATCCAGTGGTGTCTATAGCAATTGATAAACAAGTTGACATCCCCACCCTTCTTGGTAGGGTGCAAGGGTGGACGTATGCTGGCTTGCGGCTTCACCAAATGCTGGATATGCCACTGGATAGATCGATGGTTTTAGAACACTTGTGCATGAAAAAAAAATCTAAAGCCAAGATAAAGAGGTTAGTTCCATAACATATTTAGTTCAACCATTAAATTGACCATGGCGCTAAATTTGTATATGATCTCTCTGTCTCTACGTCAGCTACCCCCACCACCGTCACATATCCACTTGGAGCGTAGCCACTATAGAAATGCATCCAATCACCATTCGACAGATGCCTCTGCTTCTCATGCTCCTCCTGTAAATCATCAAGAAATGATGAAAGAAAAAAGAGAGAGAAAAAAAAAGAACTTGATATGTTGGAAATTCGTGAAAACGACCATGGCCGAGAATGAAAATGGCAGATTCCAAGAATCATACTCATACTCGTATCGTTTCTTTGCAATTGGGATATTGTAGCTCTCTTATGAGATCTGTAAGTAAAAACCTACAAACATGTACATGTAAAGCCTCAGCCTTCTGAAGCCAAGTGACCTGCAGCATTGCATTAATATATGTTACTTTCATTAATATAATATAATTTATGGAGATAATTTTGATTCAGAATTCACTTAGCTGTTTAAACATATAACTTAAAGATAGCAGCCACTATTGAAACATTACTTCCACTGTAGAAACTAAAAATTGTAGATATTTATTTTTTTATTCAAATAAATTTAAATGGGTGCTCTCACTGTTGGAGACCACCATCCACTACTCTGCACCGAAAAGAGGACAAAACTTTACCGGTTAACAAGTGTGTAGTAGACCACAAACCACAGATTCCAAGATTAAAATTATATAAAGCCCAAGAATAAAATGATCTGTAAAAGTGCAACAAGTATTTAATAAGAAAGTGAAGAGGTTAAAATGATACAAAACTGCTATGAAAATTCATTGTTTTCTCACCTGTCTTTTCATAAAAATACTAGGTCCACGATTTCAAGACAATGTATTTTTAGATTTTGTTTACGTCCAAAAATGTACTTTATCACTCCATTCACTCAGTATGGCAGTAGTACATGTATTTATCATTACAGCACATGGCCTTCAAAATCTGATAGCACGTTTCATGAAAAAATTCAAATGACTGATGACAGAACTGCAAACAATCTCACAGCACTCGGTGCACATTTCATGTAGAAAATATTACCCGTACTTTTGAAGTACAAAGGCACATCCACCACCTCCAAAAAAAGTGGATTGTTAATGTTTTCAAATTTCTCTTTCTTCCAAAGATAGTCTTCTCTCATTAATCCAGTAAATCTGAAATAATCACTTTATATCCTAATAAAGTGTGTATTTTTTAAATCAAATGTTACGGTGCTGATCAATTTTGTGAAATGAGAGATGTGCATGAAAATACGGCACTCAGAGAAACAAGAAAATATCCATCAAAGTCAGTTTCTTCACAATAATTCAAATTCATATAAGCAATATGATATAAATGTAATCATAAAAAATGAGCATACAGAGACAAATAAGTTTTCATAAAATCACATCCTTACAGGTAGAAACAAGAAACTTTCCTTTATTCTTCTTGAATAGAAATATATAAATGCTACATCTAAAATCGCTTAATAAACAAATGCATATTATCTCTACCCATCATATGAGTATCATATAAAAGAAAGAGTAAAAGATTGCAATTAACATAATCATAATAGCAAAATTAAACATATGCAGGCTTTTTTTCTAGAAAGTCTATTCTATAGGCATTACTAACAATCTTTCCTCATTTTAGCCAAGCTGCCATATACATCATTACGCAAAGCATTGAAGGGAATTCTTCCTACCAGATACTCCATTACTACACCTGGGTCAAGAGTGACTACTCTAGATAAAATGTCTTGTTGATGGAGTATGCTATGATTCAAATTTTCAACCTCGTAAAATTAAAGCGAATTAACAACCATTCCATGGAACTTTTACATAATTATAGAACCTCTAAATATCCCTTACTTGACATTAAATATGGTATTGACAGATTTGGCATGAAAAGTATACTACATGTATATCAAAATAGAAGGGGCTATCTACATAAATATATAAACTTAAAATGTAAAGAAAGACACTAATATTTCTACTGCAGCTTATTAAACAATCATAAATTCTACTAACATTTCAGTACCAAGAGTGATTTTTTTTTTTTCATCCCTAGTCAGTAATCAAGTTAGCCAAATTTGAATGATTTTTCTGCTTACAATTACAACAACTTTTTGTCAAGGTGGAGTTTTCTTTATTAAAAGATTAAACTTCTGTAATTCTGGGGTCAATTAATATAAAAATAAGATATAGCTCTAAATCGAAAACCTGAAAAGTATTCCTGATCAAAAAAAAGAAAAAAAAGAAATACATTCATGTACATGGATTCACAAATTGGCAATTCCACCATTCCTAAGGTTTCTCTCATTTGGCACTTGGATACAAGATACATGTATATCGTTTTTGGATATAGAGGTATACACATGTACATGTAATTTTGAGTTCTGGTAACAATAGAAAATACATTCTCAAAGAACTGAACAACACAGAATATTGAAACTTACAGATAAAATGATATCTGCCAAACAATTTTAGTAGAAAATGTATAACAGGGGAGTGATTAGCAACAAGAATTAGAAAATCGAGGTAGAAGTCCAGGGCCCTGCCTTATAAACAGTTGCAATGGATTCAAGTCAATCGCAACTTGATATCAATCGTAACTCCGTACTAAAGAGTGCTAAAGAGATAAGAATTTGTAAGTTTGCACTGACTAGAGGATTTGCGATCGATCCAGATCAATCTCAACTCTTTGTAAGACTGTGCCCAGATTGTTCCCATGATACATGCTATGTGCAGAACTGGATATGTGAGCTGTGCTGTTCAATAAGTGATTTCACGCATGTTTTATTAGTTCGTTTACATTTTTGCTGGTCTTAACAATCGACCTTGGAGGATAAACGACTCGAAATTACTCTGAACCAGGATCTCTAGAAATGGAATTCTTTTCCTAGAATTTGAGGTAAAATTTCATTGGAATCTACTGGAATCATTAGCAGAACTACAGTAACACCACATGTTAACAGATAGTCAATTACAATTATTTCTTTTACTCTTCAGCCTTTCTTTGAGAACATGTACATGTTGACATGACATCAGAAATTCAAAATTTGATAAGCTCAAACATAACCTGGTGAAATAACATTAATTCCTGACATTTAAAGGAAAAGTAAAATAGAGTAGTTCTTTTAAAAATATCATTAAACTATGATTATCAAGGCTTCATCACTACAATTAATCCAGATTACATCTATCTAATGAAGCTTACATTTTGGCAATGAATTACTAGGTAACACAATAAAATTGAAATGGCCAATATGCTTGTTCATATTAGTAATATTTTGAATTGGTTAATAATAAGCATTATTTTAATGACCCTGTACAGACAACAGGAATCCTTCAATCAATAAAGATCTATAAATCTTTATAGATCAATTTAGTGTGGACACACAAATTCATGGGACCTCAGAGTAAGAAAATTGAATGAGGAAATTCCATAATATGCGCAGGGTTTATATTAGGCAATAAAATTAGCTACTGTAAACCAGAAACCTTCGCGGGCATTTAATGTTCATGAATTCCACAAGTGGTTTTAGATTTGTCAAAGTTTCATGCCGTGAAATCAATGAATCATAATTGACACAAAACTAAATTTTTGCAGAAACCAAAAGATTCTTGCTGTGAAAATGGCTGTCCTTTACAATGCGCGAAAGTTTCAAGTCGCAAATGTTTCTGGCTATACAGTCTACTTGTTTGGAGTACCATAATATGTTTAATCATGTTAAGTTAAACAGAAGATGAATAGAGGTGCAGTGATAGACAGTCTTTCATATTTCATGTTAGTCAAAATTAATATTTCTTCTTCATACGGTATACTTTTACCCCTAGTGACCTATACGAAAATTAATTATCCTCCAAAAGGGTAAAACCACATGTTAACCAGTTGGATACGATTTGATTTTGGTATAACATGCATTTCCCATAGACTCCAGCCCAAGTTATCTTGGGCTTAGTATCGAACAGGTTAATAACATCAACCTGCTACAGTGACTACCAAGTCCTAATATAATATTTACATAGTGAATAAAAAGTTATTCAAAGATCAAAGGGACCTTGCTTCATGATGGAGCTACATTGAATTTCCTTTACCACGATTTTTCAAGATATCAACTCGAAGGTCATTTCAAAACCCTATTTCAGAGCCGAAAGAAATCACGATCGAATTATGTAATATGTCACTGTATTGTTCGCACATTCAAAAGGTGATGTACTAGAGTATTGTAACTGTCTCAGGTTGATTTCTTCAAAGTCTTTGCAATTATGTTCTTTTATCATCATATTCTTTTACCATTTTCCAACTTTTAGACAGACCCAACTCTGAAAATTCAATACCCTATTGAAATAACTTCCATTCATAGATTTGTATTCATGTCCCATTAGGTCATTTCTACTGTTATAACACAATTCGAGCAATCGCCAATAGGGTAAAAATGCCCGGATGCAGGTATCGGGGTGCGTTTGCTATGCAATGTGGGACAGCTTTTGAGACCTAGTTACTTCCGGAATCTGACCGGTCGGTGAATGACCCGGCGGCCGTGCATGACCTCTCAAATCAGCTTTCCAAGATATGGCTTTGTCATTTAAGTCTCGAACAGAGCCGTCCGCAGCGGGCACCCGTCGTCGCTTTCTGCCGGACGCCTCCCGGTCGCAAGGCTCAATAACGCTGTAACATTCAGCGGCTCTCCGTACTAGCAATTCCAATTCGAGTTTGCGTTTTCCGTTGCATGGAATGCCTCTTTCTGTCAGAAAAGCTTTCAGCTGCAGAACGGTCATATTCTTGAAGTCTTGAGAAACGCTCGCCATGACAATTCTACGATTACCTTAACTTTTATTAGATAAGTTTGAAGAAAAATTCCTGAAGTGTGTACCGCGGTTACTTAGCATCCGTATACACCGGAAGTACACAGGTCCCGGAAGTTGAATGAGAATTCGCCAAAAACGGTACATCCGGGTATTTTTACCCTATTGGCGATCGCTCGAATTACATGTATATATGCATGTTAGCTTGCTTCTTCAAAGCAGCAGGAGGGAAATTGTGAAACTGAGCATACTACGAAAAGTTTATCAGAACAGAAATAGTTTTCACCTATCATCTACATATACAAAAAAGAAATATACATGTTAACCCTTTCAAGACAATTGACCACATTTTGTGGTTTGGCTCAATAACTTTTGATCCAGAGCTCTAAAAAATATACCAGATGCACGAGTAGAAAGAGCAAAATTTTCTGCACACACTATGTCCATTATTATTGCAAGACCATATTGCGTTTGATGCCAGGAATTTTAAAAACAAGAATAAGCTTTGAGATCCTTAAATTGGCAACACATTGAGAGGTTTAAAATCATTGTTTTTCATCAAAATTGGCAATTTCTTTCAACTATTCAACAAATTTCTAACCATGTATATTGTTTTCAAAGATATTACACCTTATTTGAACCATGTAGCACTAAAAGAAAAATATTATTGTTGCCAATTTGAAGAACAAAATGTGATCAATTTAGCCCTTAAATAATTCCTGTCCTGAAAGGGTTAAAATGTTTACTTTGAGTATAAACCCCACAAAGGAGAAATTCACAGTTGACATTTGCCATATACAGTCATTCCACTGATACAATAACAATAGATTATGCATAGAAGCTAAACCATTTTAATAAATGAAATGCTTTTCTTCATTGCATTCATAGTAAGAAATCACCCTTTGTGCGCTTAGACAAGTTTTGAATGTTCCAATCAAACTGAATGTATAAACATCTATATGCCCATACATTACAGCTGCTCAAGACAAAATTCCTTAAACTTGCATACAGTCCCTATTACCATAGGTCATCGTATAAAATAAATACATGAAACATTAGATACTTCTCACATAGTAAAAGTAATAGGCAATATGAAGCATATTTATACAAGTATCTTCCCTACATACACACATTTACACATACATACCTGACAAGAAAAAGAGTGAGATCGAGAGAGGGAGACAGAGTGAGTGACAGAGAAGAGAAAGTGAGAGAGAGAGAGAGAGAAGAGATGGAGGGAGATAGAGAGAGTGAGAAAGAAGAGAGGTAGAGGAAAAAGGAAAGAGTGAGACAGAAAAGAGAAAGTGAGAGAAAAAAAGAAGAGATGGAGGGAGATAGAAAGAGAGAAAGAGAGGTAGAGGAAAAAGGAGAGAGAGAGGGACAGAGAGAGGGAGAGACAAGAGAGTGAGACAGAGAGAGGGACAGAGAAGAGAAAGTGAGAGAGAGAGAAAAAAAAGAGATGGAGAGAGATAGAGTGAGAAAGAAGAGAGGTAGAGGAAAAGGAGAGAAAGAGAGAGAGAAAGAGAGAGGGACAGAGAGATTGAGAAGGTCAGCAAAGTGACTATTACATATGAATAGTTATCTCTAAGCATATATATTGTAAGTATATCCTCTTACCCATTAGCTGTAAAGACAGATCTATTCCTCGACTCTAAATATTATATTAATCAAGTAAATGTAAATGTTACACGTCAGTCAGTCTATGCAATACAGCAAACATGGTGTGACAGAGAGAACCATGCACCAGGAAAACACAGCATTGTCTATACTCCACCTCCACTCCTGTAGGTCGGGATCAGTTTACGCTCCCACTTGTTGAGCGCCAGCTCGAGGCGAATGTTGGCCATTGCGCCGGTCCTTATTGCACTCATGAGCTGGTAAAGAAAAAAAATAACAATATTCAGTTTCAGCACATAATATTTTGCCATCTCCACACATTTTACATAGTAAAATTTTACACGCTTATAGAAGATACTTACATAATCTATCTAAGCTAATCTAAGTTATGAATATTCATAGACTGAGTACAGAGAAAACTGAAATTCAGTTTAATTCTTGTTCCATATCTTTTATAATGACATAAAAACAAGGTATAAACAATATATTAGCAAGAAAAATTGAGGCTATGTGAGGGGAATTTACACCAAATTATAAAAGGTAAGCATGATAACACAGACATATCCCTACAAAAGTGAACACTGCATGCAAAAGCAATTTACCAGTATAATAATGTATCAGTTTTGACTTGGGTACATAACTACTACTGAAATACAATGCAATCGTACAAAAAACACTAGAAATATAATTACCATCACCCTGTATACCAGGTAATGAAAGGTGAGATGTGGTATTCACTGAAACAACTTACCATCCAGTATGTACACTTTGATCATCATCACAACACCTTCTGGCAGTTCACCCAATTAACATGCATACCTATGGAAACCGATCCTTCCTATCATCAGCTCCTGCTCTGTGGAATTCTCTACCCTTAACTATTAGGAACACATCTCCCCTTGATGATTTAAAAAAGCCTAAAAGACCAACCTTTTCTTACAGTAGTGTTACATTTCTTCTTTAGATAAGTTAATAAAAGATTATTGTATATGTAAAGCGCATAGAGAATTAAATATTAATTGTATAATTAATTTCTAAAATAAATTGAACGTTATAATTATGATTATTTAATAGGATTATTATCATTTCAACAGGATCCCTTGAAAATTGTTGAAGTAGTTTGTTTTAGTAACAATACGAGTGTAATTACAGATAAAATATGCTTTCCATGTAACAACTTGATCCCATTCCCCTCCCCCCCCCCTCCCTCCTAAGTATGTCAAACTAATCTACACATCATGGTGGTTTACTTCATTCATCTAGCTTCTTACCTGAAGGAATTCAGTGAGTTCTACCCTGCCATTCTTATTACAGTCTACTTCATTCATCATACTGCGTAGTTGATCTTCAGTCAAATCATCTCCAACACTCTGGAAAAACAAGAATACAAATAATTCAGATTATATCATGTACTGAGCTAAAAAAAAGGTCTGTTTCAGTTGCAGTTTTCAGTTTATTTCATATTTCATATCATATCACATAAATGGAACATAAACCATGATCAGTGCATTATTACAATGCTTTAAGAATACATCTTGAATACTTTAAAAAAAAGAAATGCAAGTGGACATACAGAGACACAGATTAGTTTTCCATCGTTTTAAAGTTGGGAAGACAAACAAATTTGGTGTGAAATATGAGGAAATCTAGTAAAATGCTAGGCTTGTATTTGTAGATTCCCTAAAGAATAAAAAAGAAGTCAAGGTATGACATACAGGTAGTCCTTACATTTCACATGAACCCTAGGGCAAGTCCTAAGAAATATGTACAGTTTACATCCTGGCACACAATGCAATGTCAAAGTCAAATCACACGACTTTCTCCTAACCTCCCTAGATTCCCACTCTCTACTGGTAGAAGAGTGCTCTGACTTGCTCGGAAGATGATTGCCTTGGCCATTATATCCTTAACAAACATATAGTCCACTTGACGTTCCTATACAGCCAACAGTGAACCTAGAAAAGTTTTGCACGTTGAATTTTTTTTGATGATTTGTAATCGTAAATAGTCAAAGGACATTTTCAGCTTTGTTGCCCCTTGGGCAACCTTGAACAATTTGCATAATTTGCATTTCAAAATCCAGTGTGTTATTCATCTTGTGCAGCATAACCTGTAACGCAATGAATGAAGGATATACCAGGGAATTGTATTGTATCGCAGGTTTCATTGCACAAGATTACATGTAACAACTCTCTTATCACTGGCTGCAGCACGCACATAATGCGTAAGTTGTCTTGGGTGGTTTAACATTGAATGTCTATGTGACGTTTTTGATTTATGCAAAATATGCAAAATGCTCAAAGTTGCTTTGGGGGCAACGAAGCTGAAATAGTTCGGAGACAACATGGGATCACAAATAAAAAAAAAAAAACTTCAACTGACAGACTTTTTCTAGGTTCATAAAATGTCAAGTCGACTATGAAATAGGGGTAGGGTTGCAATAGGAACTTAGGTTAGGTTTAGGGTTAGGGTTAGGGTTAGGGTTAGATATAGTATTTAGGCCAGGGTTACAGTTAAGATTTCGGTTAGTGTTGGATATTCCACGGGGAGCAAAGGTCACAGTAGAATGAGTAGGAACATGTGTCGTAACAACCAAAAGTACCTTTAGGAACTGTCTCATGTCATTAGGAGTAATGTATCCTTTCTTCTCCTTGTCTAACATCTGGAAACGTTGTGTGTACTTGTCTTTCTCTCCCTCGGTGAAGTTGATGGGTACAGTCATGAGCTCTGCTCGGCAGTTGTATCCCATCTCTTCGTTTAGGAATCTTCTTCCATTGGCAAGTTCCATCTGCAGGAGACACAAAAAGACACAGGTTATATCATCTACTAGACAAAACAAAGTCTTGTCAATACAGGGTTCTCTGCATTTCATGAAACAAAATTTCCTGGCATTTCTGATTTTTTCCTGATGGAGTTTAAACTTCTTTCCACATTAAAATGTGGATACACTGTTTGGATAACAGACAAAATATAAGAGAAAACTTTCTTTTGGGGCCAATGAAATCCCCATTTCCTGACTTTTCCCTGATCTGAGTGATGTTTTTCAAATTCCCTGACATTCCCATGACTGGAAAAAGCAGGACATCTTTTCAAGGTGTTCCCTGATTTCCAGGATAGCTGGGAACCTTGCAATATTACCCTACTGCACACTGGAGTACATGCTCAATTGTTATTTATCTTTTTGACCATATCATTATATCTGCTTTAAGGGAAATTATGTAATCTGAGCAGTCTAAAACTTAGATTTACACATCATCATTATATCAGACAACTGTTTTTTGATAGAATGGTGCCTCTATTAATGTTGATTAGCCCTTAAGGAGTGACCAAGTTTCCGATTATATGTAAAGATACAATATTGAGAGACAAACAATTAATCTTTTATACTAGTTCATATTGTTCTACGATATCCAACTTTACAAAACCTGTCTTAAAATTAAGAAGAGGAGGAAAAGCACTTTAAAATATTTGAAACAATATCAGAATTTAGGCAGTCTAAACCATCTACAGCATTTGAAGAGTTGATTATAGAAAGGATATGAAATACTGTGATAAACAGTTAACCTCTTGTCTAGTCTTGTTCCAGCCGAGTTGCTTGGCCATAATCTCAACGATCCTTGGAAGGGCTTCCTCCGCTGCTTGGACATTAAGAAAGGCAAGACGAGTTCTCCTAGCCAGCACATCAACTGCAGTACAAGCATACTCCTTCACTGCATAGACCACCTACAACAGATACAATGAATCATATCAAATGATTTAATAAAATAAGTTTTTCTTTCATATATAATCTGTGCTTATGAATTATCGGTGCTGTTGTTCTGTCCTTTATGTGTTACAAGGACAAGTACTCTTCATAACTGTGTGGACCATACTGGTGCTGCAAACCCCTTTGATTTTATCCCAAAATACTACAGATACAGCTAGGTTTGTGTGCATATATTGCTATGAGATGAATCATCATCTGCTTAAAACCAGAAGGATGTTACCTTATATACCTTTTGGCCTACAACTGATGTTAAGCCGTTACTGATGGAGTCGTACACATAGTCTCAAAGAAAAAGTGGAAAGGCCATACACACAAAAAACATTTTGCCCTCCTTCCTCCGGTTTATCTAAGACATAACACTGAAGAGCACTAGAAAAGTTTTACCTCAGCTTCAATGTAAGGGAAATCTTCCACAAGCCTCCTGCCTACTACTGGCCATCTCTTGCCTGTCAAGCTTGCCAATCGGGCTACCTCCACAGCCTTGTCTCCATATGTATTGGACAGGTGTTGAGCAACCTGTAGACAAGATTTTACATGCACATGTATGAATTAAAGTGAAATAAATAATCCAATTACATACATAACAGAATAAGTTCTTTTATCATTTGCTTCTCTTCTCATGTTCACTAGAAATGTGACACACAAGAAGACATAAAGTTTCAAAGAGAGGGTGGGCATTAAAAAAGAAAAAAAATGGCCATTACAGTTTTTTCAGGCATTTGCATTTAAGTATAACATTGAATATATCAAATTAAAACTATAAGTTAAAGGAGAAATATTCATCAAATTCACTTGAATAAGACACTCATTATAAAGAAGGTATTTATAAAAGATGTGTCAGCAGAATAAATTGATTAGGGATGAACTAAATTTCACATACAATTCATCAACAAACACAAACTTTTTTAAATTTATATTACAATGAACCTAGAGTACCCTGACTCTCATTTCATTTTCCAGCATTTTTGTAACATACATATTCCAACCATACATGTACATGTAATGACCAAACAAGTGTCCCTCTAACCTCGTTTTCGAGTCCAAAATCTTGAATGAGTCTGATAAACATGGTAGGTGTCCAACCATGAGCACCTTCAAGCAGTAAGCCGTCAGTGAGAGAATTATGCCTTGGTTCCAGACCACAAGCCTCTACAGCTGCATCTACAGCATCCACCGCCATGCTACGGTATGTTGTCCATTTACCACCTGAATGATACATATGATTTGATTTGATTTGAATTTATTCAGACATTATAAAAACATGTCTCGGGTAAACAAAAAAGGTTTGACCAACCCATACAAGTCTGTTTCCCGGATATAAACAACAAGTAGATTCAATATCATAAACATATTGCACAAGGTATTATTTTAAAAAATATAAACGAAGACAATAGTGATGATTACAAGTAAAAACAATGTAAGATTGCAGAGTACAAGCTTACTCAGTTGAGGTAAAGCATCTGTGAAATTAACTATGTGTGTTGAGATGGTTATTTAACGCTTTTTTAAACATGCTAAGAGTTTTCATATTGACTACATACTTCGGAAGTTTGTTCCAATCATTTATGGTTTTAGGATAAAATGAGTTCATATAATAATCTGTTCTTGCGAAGGGTACGTGCATCTTTAAGTTATGATCGTTTCTTCCAATTCTGTTCGCAGGTGTGCACCTGTTTTTATGTCCTATATCTATTAAACCATTAACAAGCTTATAATAAAACACAAGTCGGAGGTACTTTCGTCTATTCTCTAGTGTATTCATACTTAACTTTTGTAATAACGTATTATAACTAGTACTCCAGTCTTTGCACATCATTCTTAAATAGCGTTTTTGAATTCGTTCGACTAATTGTTTTTGTGAATTTCTATATGGATTCCATGCTATACAACAATAATCCAAACGTGAGCGTACTAGAGATTCATAAAGATTTTTTAAAACAGATTTTGGACAGTCAACAAAGTTCCTCCGAATAATACCAACAAGTCTATTGCACTTCACATGTAATTCAGAACAATGATCATTCCAATTTAAAGTATTGTTTATCATAAGACCTAAATATTTCTCTGACATTGTATTTTGTAACTCCTGACCATCAATAGTATATGTGTAACCTATATCGTGAAGCTTCCGAGACATCGTCATGATCTTACATTTAGATAAATTAAAATCGAGCATCCATGTCTTAGACCACTGATTTAAAACTTCCAGATCATTTTGTAAAATTTTACAATCGTCTAAAGTGGAAATGCGACGATATAAAATGCAATCATCAGCATATAATCTAATGGTAGAGGCGATGTTATTAGATATATAATTAATAAAACATAGAAATAACGCCGGACCCAAAATTGTGCCTTGAGCAACACCAGATTTAACATCAGTCCATGAAGAGAATTTACCATTAATAACAACTCTTTGCGATCTTTTTTGTAAAAAATTCATTATCCAATTTAAATTATTTGATTTTACACCATATACTTGCAGTTTTGTTCTTAAAAGTTCATGGGACACACTGTCAAATGCCCTAGCAAAATCAAGAAAAGCAATATGAACACTTGAACCTGTTTCCAAAATATATGACCAATCATCGATAACCTCTACTAATTGAGTTTCACATGATCTTTTTTCACGAAAACCATGTTGGTTATCACATAAAATATTATTATTGTTAAAATGCTGAAAAAGGTGTTTGCAGACTATTCTTTCTAAAATCTTACATGTAACAGACGTTAAGGATATTGGCCGGTAATTACCAGCGTCTTCTTTGTTGCCTTTTTTATATATAGGACAAACATTTGCTCTTAGCCAGTCTTCTGGTAAAATTCCGCATGACAAAGACATGTTAAAAAGTTTACATAGAGAAGGCGTTAATTGGTCTGCACCTTCCTTTAACAAACGTGGAGATATTTCATCAGGTCCCTGTGCTTTTGAAACGTCTATACTTTTCAACAATTTTAAAACCTCAGTCTCTGTACATTGAATATCCTTCATAATAGGTGCTTTACTGCTATATTCAGGTGTTAAGAGGCTTACGTGATTTTTAAAAGCTTGATTAAATTTTACATTGAAAGCATCAGCCTTTTGTTGATCTTCTGTTATAACCGTGCCATTGACATTTAGGCATTCAACCGTACTATGTTCAGATTTTCGAGACTTTATAAAACTCCAAAATAATTTCGGGTTATGTTCTAAACTTTTACACAAATCATTCTTTAAAAAATACACATAATTAGATTTAATTTTCTTCTTTACTTCTCTCCTTAACTGTCGATACCGTTCCCAGTGAGATTTTTTACGTGACTTTTTAGCTATGTTAAACATTCTATTTCGTTTTTTAATCATTTTTTTAACATCCTTATTTATCCATTGAACATTAGATCCTTTGGTCACATTGCCATGTGGGATATTTGCATCACAAATCTTCATCACAACATGTTTCCACGATTGCCAGTGATGTTCTACATCATATTCATTGTTTTCATCTAGTAATGTAGCGTCTTTTAAATCATTATGAAACTGTTCTAAATTGCCTTTGGAATAAAAGTATATTTTTCTCTTCTTAAATTCGTGTTTAATTATGTAACAAACCAATGTAAATCTTATTGCCTCGTGATCACTTATACCCGGAAATAAATCGACATTACTCACATGTGATGGCTGAGTTGAAAATATCAAATCTAATATATTACTTGTCGATTCAGTAATCCTAGTTGGTTGACATACATGTTGATAAAGAAAGTTATTATCAATTATCGAAATAAAAGAGTTTGTAAGCTCAGAGTTGTCCGATGTTACATGGTATCCATCGGCCCATCGTAAATTCGGTAAGTTAAAGTCACCTGTTAAAACAATGTTGTGCAACCTTTTGCCATTATTAGATATTAGGGACATAGATTTATTTAACTCATGTAAAATATCTAACTTACTACTTGGAGGCCTGTAAAACACGCCTAAAAATAAAGATTTATGATCTTTACATAACAATTCACACCAAATTATTTCACATTCGGATTCAAGATCTGGTCTGTGGAGTACAGATAAATCATTATGATAAGCTATAAGAACACCACCCCCATGTCTATTCCTGTCCCTCCTTATTACTTTGAAATCTTCAGGAAATATCTCTGTAGACAAAATTTCATCACATAAGTGTGTTTCAGTAATGAAAAATATATGTGGTTTTTCACATTGTATAATAGTTCTTATTTCATCAGTCTTATTTACAACACTTCTAGCATTTAAGTATATGCATTTCAGTTTATTAACATCATTACAATAATTATCATTAACTTTTAAAGGTACATGTGCTTTCTCATACATGAAATTTTCTTTACTTTTAGGGCTATTCTGCTTAGAAGAAGTAGAAATATTCGGTAAAATTTCATTGTTGACCCATGGTTTAATGAGGTGCACACGCGAGTGTTCAGCGTTGGCACTCTCTTCTTGGCCTAACCTTTAATAACATAACATATGATACAAATACATGGTAACAGTAATCATAACAATTCTTTACTGCCCCATATACAACACACACAGCCATGCTATAAATTTCCTCCTTTAGGAAAGCTTAAAGGCATATATCGTTGTGTGCCCCCCACAAAAGGGCCTAAATGGATGACCACCTAACATATATCTTCAGATGTGCACATTTGAAATTTTGACCATTCTAGGATTACATCTACGCAATGCACATCAGTCTCTACATTGCCTCAGTCATTAGCAGTGATATAAGAGTGAATAAATTCTCATCATTCTTCCTTTTATCTTTTTCTCAACTTTCTTCCTTTTATCTTTTCGATGAAAACTTTAAGAATTACACAATATGAACATTATTAGTTTTGGGGCCTTTTGACTACTGGATTCTCTCATTCCAATAGGTTTCATACAGGGGCCACCTAGCCCCTGTAGGCAATGGTGTAAAATTGGGCAATGCAGTCTATCCAATCCCAGCTTACCTGCTATTGTGACCAGTTTATTATGAGAGACATCAATGACATGATTCCTTGAGATGGATTCTGTATTCTTAGAGTTAGGGTCTGTCACTAAAGGTCTGATCCCACTCCATGCTGCCATTACATCACCTCGCCTCACTGTGGACAAAAGTAAATATAAGCAGGTGTTGTATATTAATGATTATATACCACATTATTAGGATTCATGGCAAGTGATTAGTCAAGAATGAAGGCATAAAATTTGCTATTGACCAGTACATCCTTTAGATGGAATCTGTGTTCTTAGAGTTCAGGCGGCATCACATCGTCTCACTGTGGACATAAGAGGAAGGTGTCATATTTCTATCATCACTGATCTATCACAAAAGTAAAGAATACAAAGGCATCGTCCATTACTTTATATTGTATAAGGACTTCTTATTAGGTCTTGAAAAATGTATGATTCCTCCTCAGTTACTCAGCATTTGTTTCCCATAGATGATTTACTTTCAATTTCTCTCCATAAACAAACATTGACACCATAGTAGAACCCTCCTAACTAAAGAACAATAAGATAGATCAGTATTCCACAATGCACCATCACAGATGTGAAAATAATACGATACAATGCACCATACTATAGATTATCAATCATGACTTGGTTGCAAAAGATCAGTACTCCTGTATTATTTATCAAGTTCTTTTCTACACAATCGTAACAAAGTTACTTGAAAGGAGTCATTTTACCATTTGTCAACATTCAAAGTAAACACAGGAGTCTTTGGGTGTACCATGAAATCAATAAAAGTACACATATCATGGTGGCACATACAAATAATGGCAGTTGAACCTATTGGAACCCGATCAATATGTCAACATAGACACTTTTACAATGTACCCATGGCATTCTAATGGTAAAAAATAAAAGATCTTTTGAGGTTACTCAAGGGGCATAGTATGGTAATTGTCCTCTAAAGATTCACCTTATGACAAGGTAATGTAAAAGGTACCAAGAAAAGGAGAACAGATGAAAGCCATTCTGAAGATGTTCATTACCAGGATACAAGTTGTGGCTCAAAGAATGAGCACAATACTAAAGACTTCTGCTTTAGATTTTATAAACACTAGAAGAAAAATTAACCTGCTTACAAAGGTGCTGAGAAAGGTACCTCTTTTAACAAGTGAATGAGTAAATTACGCAATGCGTAATAAATGTCCCCGCCGGAAGTGCAGATCTGTGGAAATTAACTAGCCTGAACCTTAAAACTTCAGTGAAAAACTTCAGTGAATAAAATAATAATGTTACTGCATGCAAAAGAAGAGAATACCAACAATGCATGTATACAACTGAAATATAAAACATGAAAACATTATGAACCTTCAGCCATTTTGAATAAATTTGCATAAATTTGCATGAATAATGAATTTCAAAATTCTGTGTAGAAGTTTGGAAGCCCCCACCCAGCCCTATCAGATAAAACAATCGGAATCAAAATCCGATGTGAAATAGAGAAGTAGCATTTTTCGTCAATTTTGAATAAATTTGCATAAATTTGCATAATTATTGAATTTCAAAATTCTGTGTAGAAGTTTGGAAGCCCCCACCCAGCCCTATCAGATAAAACAATCGGAATCAAAATCCGATGTGAAATAGAGGAGAAGTAGCATTTTTCGTCGATTTTGAATAAACTTGCATAAATTTGCATAATTAATGAATTTCAAAATTCTGTGTAGAAGTTTGGAAGCCCCCACCCAGCCCTATCAGATAAAACAATCGGAATCAAAATCGGCCAAGAAATGACGGAGAAGTAGCATTTTCTAACATTTGAGCACACACGGACAGACGGACGGACGGACGGACACACACACACACACACACACACACGCACACACACACACACACACACACACGCACACACGTACGGAGCCCGTTTCATAGTCCCCTCGCGAACTTCGTTCGGCGGGGACAATTATATGTTTTTCAGAGGTAAATTTTACAACATTTCAGCCGAAAGAACCGGTTGTGTGAAAAAAGGTTTTACCTGTGACATCTTTGCTGAGGTAGTCTTTGATTTCTTTCAAGATAAACTGAATGTCTGCTTCTGACGGGGAGGGATGATGGGTGACTTCACAAGATCTATCCGTTGTCCCAGCGAGAGTAAACTTCTCCCAGGGAAGAAAGAAGATGACACGCCCATCGCTGGTAGATGGATCCAACAGCCCCATAGCCTCAGGGCTAGAAACGAAGAAAAAAAAACCGTTTGCACTCAGTAATTCATAAATATTCTAAGAGCAATACACTAAAAAACTTTGCTTCGGTTCTTCACAGGATGCTGCTGACAGAAATCATATAGAATTGTAGGTTTAGTTTTTCAGTGTTACACCATGTAATCTTTCAAGGAATAAGAGCCCTGAAAAGGGCTGGTGAGTTCCGCTAAGAGCTCTGTGGTTCTTCACGTTTCGATCAGTATGCTCAGATCTCCATCATGAAAAGTATCGCTGATACTTCACTAAAAGAAATCATATAACAGCCCTAAAATTGTTGCCGAGAATTTAATATCTTATATTTAAGAAGTAATACAAGTAGTTCAAAAACTTGAAAACCCAAGTAAACATGATATCAAAGATTGCTATAAAATTAGCACTTCTGTTTTGAAGTCACAGACTAGTAGTCCAGTAGAGCCAGTGTAATGGAATTTAAAAAAAAATATAAGCCAAAATGTTACCGCGGAAGTATTGTTCAATATCAAACTAAAAATATCTTTATAACAACAGGAAGTACTGGCAACATATATGTACAACCAAACTTATGTATACAACATGATATATATGATTTTTGAGGGATTAATCAATCATGTTAGCGACTGTTTTTAATGCCATTAGTACAGATAATCTATAAGTGCTCATTTTACAAGAACATACCTGTAATAGTCTGGTAGTACTATGTGAACCCCTGAGCTTGGTTGACAAATCTTCTGGCATTCAGGCACAGCCATCTGTCTAATGCTGTCAGTAAAGGGTCCTGTGGCATTGATCACACACTTGGCCATAACACTGTATTCCTTACCTAGAGTCAATAAAAGATATAGATAAATGGTAATTTCAAATAGTAAAAGAGATATTTAAAGTGTACCAATCACCTGAAAAATAATTTGTGTACAGCTAGAAAGTATAAAATCAACCTCTAAGAACTTTGTCTGGTATTCTATAGGTCAGCAGTTAATGAGTATGAAGGAAATAAAGGATAATATGAAAATGCTCGCGCGGAACCAAACTCTGAGTTCGGTTCCGCGCGAGCCTTTACCTTGGCGAGCGCGTACAGGTGCGTCAAGTAGTCTCCTCACGAGTCGCTTTTACGCTTACAGACAGTGTAATTTAAATTGCAATACCTCTTTATAGAATTAATATTTCAAGGCCATATTTTGAATATAGTATAATGACATGCAACCTCTAACATACAGAGCAAAATTATGTTTGGTGATTGGTACCCTTTAATATCATCTAGCAGCAGCAAACCAATTTGCTAGGCCTCTTGGGGGCTCTCTTATAGGGAATTTTGGCACGACCAGTTCTCAACTATTATCTGTTGATACCTGAAATGGCTTTCATTTGCAAATGCACAATATATCATGCAGATAAATGTCACTTTTTAAAAAACATCTGATGAGGTTTTTGTTAACAATGGATTGTGTTGTTGTTGTTGTTGTTGTTAAGACACACACATTGAAATAAGTTTTGGGAGGAAGTACAATACAAGTGATGTAGATTGTGCTGTAACATGCTAGCACTTGCAGTATTTAGCATTTCAATAGTACATGTTAGGAATACCGGACTAATCAATGGCCCGCAAAAAGAAGTAAAGAATAGCAACAAGAATTAAGGACTATCACAAACAAGAAAATGTTTTGATACTTACCTGAGATTCTGTCCCTCAGCCTAGCTCCTCGCACCTCCTCCTCCCCTTCCTCATTCTTAAACTTGATGAGATCAAGTACCTCAGTATGGTTGGCCAACGTCGCCCCCATCCGAGCTGCTGTCAGTGCTATGGCAATATTCATTCTAGCATCATTGTGCTGACCTGAAAAAGTAAAGGAATCAATCTACCATAAAATATCATGTCACATTAAAACAATCTAATTTTCATAAATACTACATTTTACATAATGACCTTTAAATATTAATAAGGGAACTCCAAATATTTGAATAATTTTTTCGTATTGGTTTACATCTCGATTCATGTCTACACATAACATCTGATTCTTTTAAAAATCATGTAAAAACATTTCTGTTTAATTCTTAATTGATTTCTACATGTGCCTCGAGCACTCCACAGAGTGGATTTGGCGCTATATAAGTTACATTTATTATTATTATCATTATTACACGAGAGCAGGCCACTGACAGTTTGGGGCAAAATTTACTCTCTTATCAGTTGGAAGCATGTTTCCATCTTGCTGCTTATTTTTGAAAACAATATTTTCTAAAAGCTACTGGTACTAAACGATAAAATTTTATCACCATAGTTTTTCCTGTTATATTTCTATTTGGGTCTAAAGTCCACATATCTGAAGGTAAAATGGGAATGTTAGGGGCATTTTTCACAAAGATTAAAAAAACATACTTTTTGAATTCTGACTAAATGTGCAAAGTGACATTTTAATATATATGAGAGGAAGAAGGGTCCAACTACAACAAAATAATTTTTTAGTTATCACAAAAAACTTAATATTTTGATAAGTTTAAGAGACAGAATGTTTTTTTTTTATGTTTAGAGGGATCGTTTAATAAATGAAAAAAAAAATATCATAAAAAACATCAAACTGAAGCATTCTATTTCATATATTTATCAAAATTTTGAGTATTTCCTCAATAAGTCAAAAACTTGTTTTAATGGAGTTGGGCCCTTTGTCATGTATTTAATTTTATAGAATGAGAGAGTTGAATTTCACCATCATAGTAGACAATAGCACCAACAAGCTTGTCTCTTTTCAACATGGGAAACCTCTCTAAGGCTCGTTCCTTGGACAAGAAATAGCTGGCTCGTAAGTTCTGTCTCCCAGCAACAAGATCGTATGCCTTGATACCTGCCCAGTAGTATGGTAGCTGCCATAGTCTGTGTGAAGAGATCAAATGTTATATAGATATAGTAATTTGTGTGCAATTGACGGTATGAAATGTAACATGCTCCAATAAGTAAACATGTTTATACAAGCTATCATCCTAATTTGTACTATAAGTTGTTACACAGATATAAATAACCATTAGATGAAACAGTGAGTGAAAAATCAATGACTAGAAATAACCAAGAAAAGGGGGAATTTCAAAAAACTTATGCTCAATTTTTTTCTATTAGTTTCCATGCATGTAAATTTCAAACAATTATATCTGCCATAGATCTAGATCTTAGCATAGAGGTAGCATGATAAAACACTTTCACATCTAAAAAATAAATAACAGCTAATCAATGTATATGGGTGAAACTTACTTGTAAACAGGAAGCATAATAGGTAGAGGATAAGAAAGATGTGGGGCTATATCCAAAAGGTTGGCTCTCTCATGCAAGGCCTCCTTCACTAGCTTGTACTGTGAAATAATCATAATCATCACAATTAATTCATGTCAATATAACGTGCTATGTGCTGCAACATGCTGCAACATGTTTTGAAAACATTCAACCATGAACTTAAATAATTTCAAATTTGATTCCTGCATCAAGACTGGGTTTAGCTTTGAGTGATCCGATACACCTTCGGACAATTATGGTGCTATCTCAACACTCACCTGATCGTAATCTAGTCCCAAGATGGCCTTCTGAAGATAACGTACACCTCCGTGAATCAGCTTTGTGCTCCGACTGCTCGTCCCACTTGAAAAATCATACTTCTCTACAAGAGCTGTCTTCAGTCCTATGATGCACCAAATCATATTAGTCAATGATGAATACATGCAACAAGCCAATCATTGTGTGAAAAATTTACACATGCACTCTTTGAATTAATTCATGCTTACAAATCAGCTGTGATGCACAGTGATTTCAATTTGTGAATGTATTCACTGTAAAACAATTTTTTTTAAATTCAAGTTTTCCTCTTGGTCTGTATTTTCACCCCTGCCCCATCCCAAATGACAAACTATATACACACTGGAAATAAGTGGATCATGCATAAATATCAGGGAAGCAGCTTTCATGTGTACCCAAACCTTCTCATTACTAGATACCCTTTTTCCAGAGAACTAAATTCTGTCACTTTATTTCAAATTTACTTCAAGACCACTCTCAGAATACCCATTTTAGCTTTTGTACCATATATATACATTGTACATAAATACATGTACGTATGACTCAAGAAAACTAAATTGAAAACAACAAAAATTTTGAGGATTAAATTACATGTACAGCCCTGGAAATAATCATTAGACCAGCTCCTTTTGGGGGGGTATATGAGTAGTGTTAAGTCTATTTTCTATGGAAGAAGAATGATTATCAAAAGCTAATTCATGATCAATGGACTACTAAACTACATATAAATATGTATGACTCAAGAAAAGAGGGCACTAAACTAAAAAACATATATATTTTTTTTTAGAAGATTAAAGGATTAAGTTACATGTACATGTACATGTACATGTACATGTACATGTAGGAGTGACTGCTCACCTATGAGCCGAAAATTTATCTGAATACAAGTATTGTAAGAAAGACGAGAAATTTATAACAGCTAAAAATACATTAAAACATGTATAAAAAGATCAATGAAGGGAGACAAATGGACTTAATAGGCAGGTAGTCTTTATTAAAGTGTACATGTACCAATCACATGAACAAATAATTTGTGTACAGCTAGAAAGTATAACAACAACCTCAAAGAACTTTATCCATCATTCTATAGGTTAACAGTTTAGGAGTATGAAGGAAATAAAGGATAGCATGAAGAGGCGCGCATGGAACCAAACTCCGAGTTGGGTTGCATGCAAGCCTTTATCTTGGTGTACAGGTGCGTGGAGTAATCTACTCAAGAGTTGCTTTTACGCTTATAGAGAGACAGTATAATTAAACTTGCTATATCTCTTTATAGAAGAAATAATTGAAGCCCATATTATGAATATAGTATAACAACATGGCACCTCTAACATACTGAGCAAAATATTTTTTGTTGATTGGTACCCTTTAACAGGCTCCTTTGATAAGGCTTTGATGAGAAATGCATTTCGAGGGGGGAAAAAACAAGGTCCTAACAACGAGAGGGTCTTTCTAGACAGGTGGTCACTAAATCAGGTTTGACTGAAGGACATGTTCCATACAAACCTCTGCTAACTGCATCGAGAGCCACTCCACAACCAGTAGCCCCACCTCCTATAATCAACACATCATATTCATGTGTGTGTTGTAGGGATTGGATCTGCTGCTCCCGGGTGGGGAGAGACGATATGTAGTGCACGTTGCGTAGCTCAGCTGCCACAACTTGAGCCTGCCTGGTCTGGATAGTAATGACATTGTAGAAGAGATATTTTAATTTTCAAGGTTGTACGCTTTTCTGACAAATATGAATCTACATGTATATTATTTGAGGATGTCAAAATGTAGCATCCTTACACAGGTGACATTTGCTTTAAACCCACATATCATCCAGAATAGCCTTTTGACAAGGCCTCGTGACTTGGCTATTTTCCTCGTCATGCTGTGCCTGAGATGAGACTAGCCGGCGACAAAAAGAATGAACACGGCCCGGGTGAACGCGCGATCGAGCGACTTTAGTCGCAAGGCCTTTTGGAACCTGGGTTTCCATCGTCCGATATGAATTATTCACGAGTTGACATTCGTATGCTAACACGCCTACCGAGGATTATCGACCAATCACAACGGTATCTGCGGGGCTTGCTTTCCATGTGATTCGTTCATGGTGCCTGCTTGTCCTCCAGCTTGAGCTTGCGATCGAAGATAGTCCTTACACAACGGGATCGCCTGGTAAATAGCGCTTTTGCCATATCCCGTGGGAAGGCTCACAAATGCATCCTGTCCTTTGAGGACTGAAAGAATTGCCCTCAGTTTAAGTCCTTGAAAGCTGAAATTTTCAGCATTTGCGAGGCAAATTCCGTGCTTTTCAGCAACAATTCTTCTTGGGACGCCATGATTGATGTAGCTTGCACGGGGTGCCGAGATGAAGGCAAATTTGCATACCAAATTTATGCTGACGTCATGCGAAGATACGTTCGCTGATTGGCTCCTACCTATAAGGTAGCAGATCCTCGCTAGGAACAAGGGATAGCATAAGAAATACAGGCCAGGTTCCAAAAGGCCCTGCGACTCTCGATCGCGCATTCACCGGGCTGAGTGGCTAGTCTTGTTATGCAGCCACTACTAGCTTACTTGCCGAGAAAAATAGCCAAGTCATGAGGGCCTTGTCAAAAGGCTAAATCCAGAATGGAGCCGGGGATGGGGGGGGGGGGGGGGGGGGGGGGGGGGTGGCAGTTGCATGCGGTTACAAATTGGGGTCATTTAAGGGTCATTTATACCATGTACTAATCACGAACTGGCTTACTGGCTTTAATATCACTAACAAAATTAATATCACTAGTTCACTTCCAAAATATCTTTCACATAATCATTATCACAATGCTTACACTTACCTGAGCCAATTTCTTTTCATTGTTCTTGGATACGATATATCCAGCTGTGATTGCTCCAACCCCAAGGAGGGCACCTCCGACCAGAGCCCTTCGCAGCCGGTGTGTCAACACCATCCTTTTGGTGCTAAATTACTGAAAGAGACAGAAAAAAAGAAGAAGTAAAATCGAAGCACCGGTGTGTGTGTTTTTTTTGGGGGGGGGTGGGGATACCTCAATAATGTGACAAAGCTGCTTGCCTGTGATATCTCAACCTATGAAAAATCAGGTATGGTATATTCATATTGGTATTACAATAAAACAATAAACAAAACCCACTTGTGTTTGAACCATCAGTATTACAATGTACATACACACTATCAATGGCAAAACTGACTTTAATATTTTAATGGTGCTTGTCTTGGAAAACAGGTAAAACACAGAATACCTTTCCTCCTTTTCACAAATGTCCCAATTTCTGACTTGGTCTTAGCTGTTGTATGAATTGGGTAGTGTAAACATGAGTTCTATTAACAAAACTCTTTTAAAACATACAGCAGTAAAAAGAAGACATTATTGATAAACAAAAGCATCTTATCAGTAAAGGTAGAACAAAACACTTCTTGTCATATGTACGTGTTATTTACTTACAGCTGCAAGATTATAAATACATTAACTTTTAAACATGGGGTGGTGTGTCCAAGATTTATGTTTACATCATATGAGCATACTACAGTATACTTGCTATTCTTACATTCTTCTTCCTATCATGAAATGTATGGTATGTTTCAATTTAGAACGAGACTACTCAAAGGTTTTCTTTCTCAAGCTCAACATTTGCTACATGTTGGAAATCAATTCCCTTCTGTTTCCACTGCACATTTTGGAAATCTTTTTATTGACACATCAAAAAAATATGATTACATTTTGTATGTTCATCAATCCCTTCTTTTGCTATTCATAATAAGAAGAGTTTAGTCTTTTTTAAAAATTTGGCAGTAGTACAAACAATGGCATCTTCCCTAAAATCAAGAACCAGACAATCACACAAATTCAATTACCATCCGATGTTATCAGGGCTAAAGACTTCTTCTTCTTCTTCTCCTCCTCCTTCTCTTTCTTCCTCTTCTTCTATTTCTTCTTCTTCTTCTTCTTCTTCTTCCTCTTCCTCTTCTTCTACTTCTTCCTCCTCTTCCTCTTCTTCTACTCTTTCTTTTTTTTCTTCTTCAAAGGGCTATGCAGCCTATCATGAAGAAGAACTAAAGATTGCAAGCGGTGTGAGGAAGTTACAAATACTCCCTGTACCCTCGAACAATAGTACAGTGCAACGCACTTCCTCCAGCTGCAAAGAATACCCCTGATGTGGCTACATTATACTAAGTCTAATGCTCTAACTAAAGAGTAAACTCAAGCGCTGCGACTACATGATGGCCTGCACATCGATAGCCACTATGAAGCGTTTTTATGTAGTAACTTCAAGACAATATGGCAAATATGGTGTAATTATGAATTATGTCAATAATGCGTTTGTCTATTCATATACATGTATACACCAGGAACCCTTTTCCACATAAACGTTACCATGACAATAAGTGCAATCATTTTTTAATTCCCCTACTTCTCTCTTTTTCCTTCACCTTTTTCATTTCCTCACATCTGCTCCGGCCATTAATTTTTATCTCTCCTACTACCCTCTCTTCTCTTTTCTTCTTCCTCTATTTTCCTTTCTTTCCTCCTTTCTCTCTCTCGCTGTCTCTTGCTGACATTTTCCCCCTTTTCTCTCTCACTCTCTCTCTTTGGCCTCCCCTGTCCCTCTGCCTCTCTCTGGCTCTCTTTTCTTTTTTGTCCCTTTTGCTCTCCTTTGTTTTTTCTCTCTCTCTTCCTTTCTCTATTGTCTGCATTCTTTCTTTTTTTCTTTTCTTCTTTCCTACTCTTAAGATTCTCCTTCTCCCAGTGGGGTGAATTTATAAATGATTCTTCATGCATTGTTGAATTTTGCTATTGTCATGTTTACAAAGTTGTGTATGTATATTCTATCTTATTTATCATATTATGTGCCTATTATATGATTAATGTTGAGTTATACTTTGTAAAAAATCTGCAATTCAGCCCACAAGCCGCGAATGATTTTTGATCTATAAACCATTTTAAATAAATGAATAAATAAAGACAAGATCATGCATTAGATGTACAATGTACACCTTAGAATACGAAGTGACACCACTGCAGTGGGAGATCAACCTTACGTTACATTGTAGATCTAACTTAGTTATATAGTCTATTTGATGAAAATAGAGCACGCAATAGAATAGACATAAATAACTGTCTGGTTCTGGTATAGATCTAGATCATGTATGTATGTAGGCCCCGTCTTATAAAGACTTGCAATCGATTTGAATCAATCAACTCTTTATAAGGCGGGGCCCTACTATGTCTTTGGAATTCTTCAATAAAAATGAAGGCTGATAAGTGTCATCTTTATTAAACAAGTCAGCATTTTCGTGGTTGAGGAAACCACCATTCACTCCGCACAGAAGCACTTCATTGCGCCACACGTATTGGTTCCCCCCCCCCCCCCCCCCCCATAGACTCTGCAAACAAGCGTATGCATGCAAACGGATGAGTGGTTTCCTCAACAACGATACAGCCAAGAATTCCTCATACCGGACTCTTATTTCTGTAGAGCAACATGAAGGACAGTTAGGTAGATCTAGATCTAACTTTTTACATACATGTATATCTGACAACCGACAGCCGGTAGGCACACTCATCCAATGTATAGTGGTGTGACCTATATTATTAATTTAAGTTTGCGCACAGGGCAACATCTCAAAACTACAAAAGATTTCGAAAATCCGATACCGTAGCACCATTGGATAGAGGAAGCTAAAATTACCTAGGGGCATAAGTTTCTTTTAATTTCGGTGAGAAATTATGAAGTCATTGACAAAAGATCGACAAATTTTGCTACTTTTTGTGTCAGTTTCCAAAAAATATGAAGTTACCGACAAGGGTCTAGAAATCCTCATTTTGAGAGAAGATAACTGATAATTTTTTTTATAATTTTATTCAGTTTGATCCACATAAAATGGTGGAAATTTGATTTCCACTAGCATTACACAAAGAAACATGAAAAATAGTACAGTACAATACAACATAACAAACATGTAAATACAATAAAACAAAGAAATTCTCTGCAAGGGATTAATTTTGCCCATTGATTTTGCATTTATGTTTTACTACTGAAGTAGATCTAGCCTACATGTACATGTACTAACTTCACACTTGTACTAGTTGTACATGTTGTACTACCTTTTCCCTCTTTTATCTTATCGTTTTAGACTATTACTTTCTAATTCGTTCATTTCAGCTCATTTCTCATTCTTCTCATCATCTTTTCCTTTTTCTTATCATATTTCTGACTGTATACTTATAGTTCAAGCATGTTGCAATCTGACATCGGATTTTGAATTTGAGATCGCGATATCTCCAAAATTCTAAGTCAATTAATTTTCTTGTTGGAACCACTTTTAATTATTCCAGAAATCTGCTTTCCGTTTGGTATAAATCTATCTAAATAAATTAGTGTAGAATATGAGAAATCATGGATGGAATATCACATTCCTAAAATTTTTTTAAATGTGCGCGAAATATCAACATGGACTATGGTCACCCCATCATTCACGGACGGCCCCGCCCCAGTGCGGCGGCGGTCCAAACACCAACGAGCACCATCCATGCCTACGCTCCCCGAAGATACGGCGGACAAACTCAGCCTTTTTCGGCCATCGATCACCTGCACACTGATAATGATATCCGTGTTGAAGATAACTTACCGGTATGAGATTAATGGTTGATTAGCTTATATTTTCTGTTTCAAAAGCCTTAGCCACACATATCTACATTACTAAAACATAATATTTACATTGCAATAGGTTCATGAAGCTGGCGTTGTATCAATCTTCTCTAATTTCAGTCGCATTTTTACTCACCAATTCTGCAGATCAGAATGAGAACGTTCAGCCTATAAATGTATCATCAATCCAGCTTCCAGCCTTCCAGGGAGGGTACGGTACGGTATACCGGCGACAAACGATGCTTACATTTGGCACAGATCAAAACATTACAACGGAATAAATGTTTATTATGGTCATATACAGCTAAACCGATGCTTTGCTTAATGCTTGACGCTAAAAATTCTAAGAGATGAGATGATATGATGATCACTGTTTGAATCTAAGTTCCAGTAAAAGCCGGTAATCGATATTATATGTAATTCTTAGCCTGGCCGGCCTTGCAATTCACACACATATACAGTCGACAGTCAAATTAATAGTGTCAAGACAAATCACTCTCATGTACTTCCGTAGTATACATCCCAGCAAGCGTACAGTGTACGTAACTTGCTGTGTTTAAAAAAGCTCGGGCAAGACACGTTTGCCAAACTGTAACACGTAAAATGATGTCTCGTATTTTCTTGATATTTCATATCTTTCTCATGGGCCGCGGAACGGGAGGGGGGGGGGGGGGGCTACAGCCCCCACTTTTTTGAGTAGACACGTTAAAATAATCTCGGAAAAAAGGCTCGAAAATCAGGTCAGCTCCCCCAACTGAACACCAAAAATGACACAAAATTTTCCGTCGGGATGGGTTATCAGACCGCCCCTAAAAATTGGGGCAAATTTTTCTCCTTTAGGCCCATGGACCAAATTTTGTCAGAAGGAAGAGTTATGGGTGTACATTACAAAAATATAAAAACTTGGTGTTTTGGTGTTTTGGTTATTGTATAGTCATACACCTTAATTCTGACAAAGTTTGGCGCATAATTATGTTAGATGGGTTGAAATCGACCCGACTTGGGGCCCCTTTCGGGGGCTCTGGGGGCCTAACCCGGCGGCTTCGTTCGAGCTGACAAGCTTTTTGTGAATGACATGGATAGTCTAAGGAACTTTAAGGGGTCAAATCTCATATGTAAAATGGGTTGACTATTTCGGGACAGGCTCCTGGCCTATGAGTGCGGGGAGCGCTCAGGGATTAGGGTGGGGAAGGGAGGGGGGGGGGCTGGAAGGGGTGAGGTATTGTGTTTGGATGTGCGGGTAGTCTGTATCTCTCTTTTTTCTTTTTTCCCCCTCTCTCTCATATTTCATATTTCCATTTTTCCTTTTTTTTTTCTTTCTTTCTCCTTTTTATCTTTAATACATTTTTGTTTCAGTGAAAAAAAAAATAAAAGGAACAGTTATATCTAAGGTATATTTTCAGTTGTATAAATTCTTTTTTCGTCCATGAATGTATACATTTTTGCAGATAACGCAGAGCTATATTTTCAGTTGTAAATCTGTATAATTTCAAGTAAGCTGAGATTTTAAGTAAATCACAAGTACATGTATGTGTTAATTCCTTGTTCTTCCATGAATGAATGTATACATTTTTCCATATACGTATAGGTTTACCTGTGAGTTGTAAAAATTTCTGTTTATACTTTATTCATGACTGAAATGTTTCTATTTTTGTATAAGGTTGTTGATTTCACAAAAAATAAATGAATAAAAGAATACTTAAAACAAAAAAATGCAACCTATTTTCAGGCAGGGAGATATACTAGTAGTCTATTTGTAATTTTGTGTCTTATTCAGTATATTCACAAAATTATATTTTCACAAAGAATGTTTTCAGTAGGATAAGAATCCGCGCAAACTTCGAGGGGATGGCTTTCTCTCTTTTTATTGAAAAATAATGGAGCAGGACATCCGTATGATTTCAAAATGACTTTCAGTCATTTTTGAAAAAAATAAAAGAATTATAGAATTTAGGCTTCAGCTTTCTCACTCAGTGGCTGATTCAATATTCTCAGCCGCGCAGGGGGGGGGGGGGGGGGAGGGTATGTGTTTCAGAATCGCAGAAAAGGAAAATGCATTATTTATTATATACTTTATTATAATGTGGGCCTATGAATGGGGTGGATTATCGGAACAAGAAATTTCGGAATATGTAGCTATAAATTGGTATTGGATATCAATGTACACAGTTACACACAATCATGTTTAGGTTATTGCATGCAGTATTGTAGAAATATAGCTAAGGGTGCACGTGGGACACGCCCCCAAGCGAATGGCGACAAAAATTACTTATTTTAGTTTTTAGTGAAACTAAAGGAAAAGAGAAAAAGAGAGAGGGAAGGGAGAGGGGAATGGAATCTTAAAGATGATAGGACCCCTCCAACAGCCCCCTAATTGTTCATCCACCTAGTAAGACCAGTGCCCCCACCCCGTGATGCCAGGCCATGGGCGTCCTGACCCGTTTTTCGGATGGGGGTGGGGCAGGACAGCCTAATAGGCCATTCATGATTTTCTTACTCTACGGTTATTGAAGCACCTGGCAAAATTGAAGTCTGATCGTGTGATACCTTTTATATTTCATTGTTTGGAAAGTTTCATTTCCTGAGTTTTGCATCACTTCCCCCCCCCCCCCTTTTTTTTTTTGTTGTAATTTACACCTCCGGATTTATTGTTGTGGCTAAACCATATGTTTTCCCTCACAAAATTTTTCGGGGGGGGGGGGACTGCCCCCTGCCGACCCACAATCGATGCCCCTGCCTGATGCCATAGCCCCCCCCCCCCCCCCCCCCCCCCCCATGGCAGGACTGACTCTTCGTCACAGACATGCATATGCTCGGCGGGCTCCCTAATACTTTACGGACGCTGTAACCTAAGCGTATTGACCGTACTACCTCCACCATCACAATAAGTTCTTATGCATTAGGAAAAGGGTAAGCTGTCTTTCAGAAAATCATTTCGTACGGAAGTGACAGATGCAGACTTTTGACTATGATTGATTTTAAATTATGGCCTTGTCCTTGAGTAGGAGTGGGACCGGGAGAGGAGGCGGACCCAGAGATGTATTTGGGCCTTACATGGGGGGGGGGGGGGGGGGGGGGGGCGGTCGAAGGAAAAATGAAAGGTTGGTGTAAAAAATTTTTCCTCCAATCAATTTGAAATATAATTACAGTGATTATAAAATATAATTACATAAATTTATGACAATAGTTATATAATACTAGACCTATACATTCAGAACAAGCCTCATATTCAGGAAGAGGGAGGGGGCGTGTGAAGGGACAAACGGATCAGCACTATAAGTTTTTTCTACAGGATGCAGAGTTGATTCCAAAATTATTGGAGAGTCCCCTGATTAGAATGAGGCGTATCCTACTCTCTAAAAAAGTGTGAATTTTCACTGTTTTCACTCATCAGTGATCACTTGTTTTGGAGTGAATATCGAGTGACTATCGAGTGCTCTCTAATAGGAAAAGAGTGGAGTTTCACTCTATTTTCATTCCCCCGGGAGTGACGTCAATGATCACTTGATTTTTTTTTTTTAAGAGAGAGAGAGAGAGAGAGAGAGAGAGAGTAAAGTAGTTGCTTGACTAAATGATACATGGGGTTGCATTAGTTTTTTAAAAAATGTATGTGTAGGCCTAGGAATTTACAAATCCTTAACATTCGGTGTTTCTCTTTTCTTTCTTTTTTCAGGTACAATGGCTGTCTTAGCAGAGTAGGCCTAGTATTATTAGGTTATGCGTTCTATATAGGAATGATCATAGGCATGAGGCGCAGCGCCTACATTGGACACGGTTGATCTCCCTTGGATGGGACACTTCAGTGAATACATTCATATTTTAGACAGGATTTTCCAAGCATAAACCCTTATTTGTTATAACACGTAATAGAGGGTCTGAACTGTAACGCTATATGTAGACTTTACTCAAGCTAGCTAGACCTTCACTGCAAGAGACTGACGAAGTTAGGCTGGGCTCAAGACTCTAGGAACTCAGTCGAGGTGTATAACAACAAAGGTCTGTGCATGAAGCCTAGAAAGGCCTGGCGGTTCATGTCTATGTAGGTCAGGACTCTTGTCCATTTTAACAGCGAGAGGTAAAATGAGTTTAGACGAGAGTATGCATGCTACGACTGACCGACCATACAGTATGCATGGAGATTATTAGCAATATACCTTGTGAGTACATGCTGTTCAACAAACTAGATTATAGTGTTCAGATGAAGCCATATCCAGATTCCAGAAGAGGCGTAGCATGGGTCCAGCCATTTGGGAGGAAGGCACCCGGGGGAAGGGGGGCACGTGCCCCGGGCGGGACTTGTTGGGGCACAAAAACGCAAAAGAGAGCAAATGAAGAAAATTATAGTCCTGATAGTATTATGGGCCCCCAAATTCAAGGTAAAAGTGCATAATGAATGTTTTACAGGTTTAAAATGCGAAAAAATTTCTGGAGCTCGGTCGCCTTGCTCCCTCGCATAATTATGTGTATTAACGATCTAGACATTTCGCGCCCTTAATATACTGCCCATACAGCGATGTTTTCAGAGAGTTCGAAATTCCACAAATTATGATTATCTTTGTTTTTTCCTAGCGCGCATACGTGCTAGGAAAAAAACAATTACGATAATCATAATATGTGGAATTTAACAAGAACTTGAAGGAGCTTATAAGCTCCATCAAGTTCTTGTTAAATTTGCTCTCAAAACTATTGACGAATCTTATAAGCTCCATCTAGTTCTTGTTAAATTTGCTCTCAAAACTATAGAATTTCCAAGGTTCAACATTCTAAAAAAAAAATCCGAACTTTCAAACCCCCCCCCCCCTAAATTCCTTGAATATATCTCTTCAGGCTTTTCGTGGGGAATAACTAAAAAAAACAATAGATTAGCGTTTATATTGTTCGAAATTTGAAAACATCTTATATTCCTATCTGAGGGTAAAATTCACAAGAAATATCGTGTAGGAAGGGTGAAAAAAAATCTTCCGCTCCAACGCTTGTCGTAATATCTGAATTGAAATCAGTAAAATTTATTTGGGTTGTTCTTTTGGACTTTATACGTTTGGGCAGGGGGCGCAATCAGTATTTGCCGCGGGCACCATAATCAGGCGCGCCGAAAGCAGTTTGGGATGGGGGGGGGGGGCAGACATTCAAGGGGGCTCACCTTTCTAGGGCTCATGTCTTCTCACCCCTAAAAAAACACACACGCTTTCCCACCCACTCACAACAATAAAGAAGCACGTCAGAATATTTCCCTATTAAACACGTCTAATACAAAACCTCCACTACGTTAAAGTTTAAAGTTTGAATGCTTTATCTGTCTTCAGTGATCTACATGAATACGAAAAAAGAATACAAAGGCTTACAATTACGTAATCAAGCAATCAAGCTTTTAATATACACACGATTTTTACTCCTTTACTACTGATTTTTTTTTTTTTTTGAATGGGGGGGGGGGCTTTTTTTGGGGGGGGAAATGCATTTTGCACCCCCCCCCCTAACTTTTTCGTTTGGGGTCCGGCGCCTATGACCATAATCCATATAGGCCTAGATACGCCACTGGGGGCGGGCACCAGGTCTTACTTTATGGCGGAAATGGGAATCACAGATTAAGAGTAAGGGTGCAGAAGGGGTCCTATCCTTTCCCTTTTCCCTTTCCCTTCTTTCTCCTATTCTCGCTTTTCGCTTTTCCCTTTTTTCTTGGCCATTCGATGGGCGCGGGGAGGGGGGGGGGGGGAGAGGGAATGCCTCCGTATCCCCTGTATCTACTCTACCGACTGTACTGGTCAAAATTAAATGAAGTCTCGGAATGCCAAAAAACATACTGTTTTCTTTAGAGAATAAAGGGATAATTAAGCTACGCTAAACGCCCGCAAGACCGACTTGTCGCTTTTATATGAAAGTTCACAAAACTGATTTTTTTTTTCTTTTTCTTTTTTTTTTTGCTTGTCAAAACATTTTTTGAATTTAACTCCCCTTGCATTTTTTATCATTATTATTATTATTTTAATGTTTTTCACAAAATCCTGGATCCGCCCCTGTAAATATTGTCATATTACAGTGTCAAGAATATGAAAAGATTACGCGGTTAAAAGGCATTAGTGAATAACAACCTAGAGTTCTGTTGAATTGATCGTGAACTTGCCCTCAGAGCGCATTCTGTTTGTTTACTTCTAAAGTAAATAATAATGAAAGAATATGAGGCTCACTAAAAATTTGTTTAGGTCTTCGATACAATGGCTGTATTTGATGAGAAAGGTTTTTTTCTTTTTTTTTTTTTTTCTTTTACAATGGCTGTATTTGTTTGGAAACAGCGAGGTAAAAAAAATCCAGATAGTCTAACGAGCTCTATTTCCAACCCCCAGACATTTTAAGACGGATTATGAATTAAATCCTTTTAATGAAAGATCGTTGTATTTTGTATTGACGATATTGATTAATCGTAACTTAGACACACACACACACACAAACGCACCCCACACAGGCAATATACGCATTATTGTAATGAGAAATTAAGAGGCATTCAAATAACACCAAATACACGGATAGTCATAGTAATATTCCAACCAGAGAGATGGGTTCATTAGAATTCGAGCGTATACTCTACAGAAAATATTCCTTTCAAGATCGCAATGTATGCGGGTGTATCATTAAGACGCATCAGAGGGCTTGTCCTAGGGCTTGTCACATATCAGCGATTTAATAACGATAAAGCCCAACCAGTCTATGTAAAAAATTATCCAATCGTTGATATGTGACCTGGGGAGCGTTTCATGAAGAGTCTTGTCAGTGAATTTCACTGACAACTGTTATAAGCTACTGAAATCCGTGCATCTGATTGGCTGAAAGCAAATTTGTCAGTGAAAATCACTGACAAGACTCTTCGTGAAACGCTCCCCAGCTATCTTGTCCTATTCAGGTCTACTGTAAATATCTAGCTTGAATAGGCAGTCGGATTTGGGCATTACCGCTTTTAATACAATGTTGACAATACTCAAGCTCGAGTTTCACAGCTTTAAAAAAAAATCTTATATATTACAAGTGAAGCGACATCTTGTGATTATGATAAAGCCTAGTATCTGTTTAACTTTCTTTCAAAATTATATATATATATATATATATATATATATATATATATATATATATATATATATATATATATATATATATATATCTCTCTCTAAAAAAAAAAAATTAAAAATCGAGTAATCACTGATGTCACTCACCGGGGGAATGAAAATAGAGTGAAAAAAGAGTGAAACCTACTCTTTTCCTTTTAGAGAGCACTCGATAGTCACTTGATATTCACTCCTAAACAAGTGATCATTGACGTGACTCCCGGGGAAGTGAAAACATATATAGTGAAAATTCACTCTTTATTTTTAAAGAGAGTACAGATTTTTACGGAGGTGGTCCAGTGTACACTCCACAAAATTATACATTATGATACAGTTAACTTCAAATTGGTGGTATAAAAATACATTTTGATATTCTTACCAAAATATTTTTCTGTCATTGTGCTCTAGAGGAATCGCGGGAGCTCACAAAATTGATCTCGTTGAGTTAGTCCTTAGCTACATGATTGCATCTATTGGAGATGTGGTATAGCGCCATCTACATGTACACGACAACAAAATTTCAAAATGAAGCCTAAATTGGATAGCCAACATATCAATTATCATTGGCATTTATGTAAATAAATTTGTTCTATATTGGGCGAAAGGGGATTTGCGAGCAAAAAGGAGTTTAATGTTTGAAACCACTCTCCCTGCCTAAATCTGTCACCACATATTTATCATTTTTTGTCGTATTTTGCTGTTTTTCATAAAGTGAGCCTGGAGACAGGATTAAAGAAAAGGAAGAAGAAGAAGAAGAAGAAGAAGAAGAAGAAGAAGAAGAAGAAGAAGAAGAAGAAGAAGAAGAAGAAGAAGAAGAAGGAGAAGAAGAAGAAGAAGAAGGAGAAGAAGAAGAAGAAGAAGAAGAAGAAGAAGAAGAAGAAGAAGAAGAAGAAGAAGAAGAAGAAGAAGAAGAAGAAGAAGAAGAAGAAGAAGAAGAAGAAGAAGAAGAAGAAGAAGAAAATCCAGACACATTTATCACAAAGCAGACGATTTTTACACATTCGCTTGTAAGAGTGACGTATGACACAGCGACAGTTTTATGACTGCACTCTTTTTAATGTAATTCCATTTCTGGATTATGTTGCTTGACTCATCCTAAACTTTTCAGTACAGTCATCTACACCTTAATCTTGAACCATATTGAAATATCTAGCCGTAATTTCCACTTATAATTCATAGAGCGAGAAAGAGAAATCCGAACAGTCTTTTTCAGTTTCAAATTGTCGATCATTTATTTTCGATCGTCTTCAGGAACGAAATTTTAAGTGTACATCAATAATATGAGGATGATAAAAAAAAAAAAAGAAAAAAAAAAAAGAAATGATCGAAAATTTGAAACACAAAATGCCCCTGAGATCGTTTTCTGTTTAGAACAACTATCGAAACTATTTCAAAAAGTAAAACTGTTATTCGGGTACATGAAGAAAATACACTGACAAAAATTTCAATAATGTTAATAATAATGAAAGTGATACTGCCGCCGCCGCTGCTGCTGCTGCTGCTGATGATAATGATAATAATAATAATAATAATAATAATAATAATAATAATAATAACAATAATAAGACCGACAGCCCACAAGACCGACAGCCCACGAGACCGACAGCCCACAAGACCAACAACCCACAATACCAACAGCCCATGAGACCAACAGCCCACAAGACCGACAGCCCATAAGACCAACAGCCCATGAGACCAACAGTCCACAAGAACCAACAGCCCACAAGACCGACAGCCCATAAGACCAACAGCCCATGAGACCAACAGCCCACAAGAACCAACAGCCCACAAGACCGACAGCCCATAAGACCAACAGCCCACAAGACCGACAGCCCACGAGACCGACAGCCCACAAGACCAACAACCCACAAGACCGACAGCCCACAAGACCAACAGCCCATGAGACTGACAGCCTAAATAGAGCGACAATGTCAGTCCCGGGGGCCTCTAGTCACTTTTCAGGGGGTTCACTAGACCGACGGCCCACCATACCGACATTTTTCTATCTTCCCTTATCTATTTCTTTGTTTAGTCGGTCTCGTGGGCTGTCAGTCTGGGATGACCCTCGGCTAAAAAGAATATACCAAGACTTTTAGCATGGATGAATGGAAATGGGCGTCGCTAGAGCATTTTGAAATGAGCGGGGGGGGGGGGGGGGGGGGAGGTTGTAGAAACAGATGTTTCCACAGGTTAGCAAGAAAATTCCACACAAAAATATGATGGGTCTTCTGATTTTAAAATTTTCCTACAGATGTCCAAAATGTTGTCTAGGAAGCAAAAAACAAACAAACAAACAAAAAACAAAAACAAAACAAAACAAAACAAAACATTGAGAAAAACAAGACGGAAAAAAAAACAGAAAGAGAGAGAGAGAAAAAAAAAATTCCGCGATTTGTCGGCAGACAATTTTGAATGGGGGGGGGGGGGGGGAGGTTTGACATCCCAACAACCTCTCTTATTACGACGCTTGTGGTCATGATACATTAATGGATATTGATCTCACTGTGAATTTCATAAGGATAGAGCGGTCATGATGTTTTCAAACCAAACAAACTCCATCATTATCCATGCCGAATGCATTAAAGATTAGAAAGAAAGGTCCACAAATTAGCCACTAACGCAGTCATAATTCTCTTTTAAACTCCATATGATAGCGATTCATGATGTTATTTGGTAATTAGTGTAATCAACTTGTTTGAATTCGACGACAAGGGTAAATCTCTATAAAATGAGCAAATATAACTTAGAAAAAGCCATAAAACTGAGAGCCTCTTGTTATTTATCATCATGCAAATCTTTCTTCTTCTTTTTTCTTGTCTTTTCTTGATTGGTTTCCTTTTCTTTTTTTCTTTTTTTTTACATAACTGACATTATTTTATGCAGAACATATCAAATGGGTCCACTTCCTTCTTGATATTTTGGGGTCAGCATTATCTGACATAATATAAAATAACTAGGTTAGTTCTTCGCTGTACATACATTGATAAATATTTTGTAAGTGACAGCACATCGGTTACAACGTGCAAACCAGCATAGATTACAACGTATCGGTACTGGTTGGGCTTCAGGCAGGAAAATTCGCATATCTAAATGATAAAAGGGTTTTGTAATGACTCATTTTGATAGATTATTTCTTTATAAAGTTGTCTTGCCGAGAATCAGTGGTTACATTTTATAATTCAGTAAGGATTATGTTGTTTTAATGAAAGTGTAAGTTTACTAACTGTTACGTCAGTGATTTGTCATATGGATAGATAGTGTAGTATATCCCTAAATTATAGGATTGTGCGCTTCAGATTACCCATCACACTGTATCCGCCCCCATCATGACCCGATGGATCTCCCCGATGTTTCATCTGGCATTTACTCTGCTGCCTATGGTCTATTCATGCTGATCGATTGCCATCGACGGATGAGTGATTGCTGTTCGGCCTGGTGGTGTGCAGTAACTCGGCCATGCAGGCATGGGGGCGTCCTGACAAGATAGTCGTGTCAGCCGGCGTGGCTAACCGTGCCCGTCACAATACTTGAGACCGAATTTGATGATTTCACTCTGAAAGGAGTGAATTATTTCCACTCTGTCCGTAAGAGTGATAAAATTTTCACCCTTTAAAGGATTGGTGTTTCACTCTTTCCTGAGTGAAATAGTGACCACTCTTTTTCACTCGAAAAAGGGTTGTCCCTCATTTAATTCCATGTGAGAGTGGAATTTCACTCTATTTTGAGTGCAATTTTTACTTTTTTACAGTATATTGGCACACGAACAGAGGAAGTATTGCCTATTAAATACATGCAGAACATTAAGGGACGTTTTAAAACCTATTTTCATTATTATTTTCTTTCACTCTAAACAGGTGTATTTATTGCAACAAAACATCTCACACTCAAATTTCGTTTTACAAAAAGTTACAAAGCAATATAACATTCTACAGATACATTTTCATCATTTCAGGTAACAGGGAAAATATACATTTTGTTTTCCTTTTTTTTTTTTTTTTTTTAACAAAGGCAGTATTGTTGTGGATTTTATTTCAAGTTCCTTCAATAAAGTAAACCACATTTTTTTCTTCCTTTCATCTTTTCCTTTAACAAAGAACTAATATTAAAATTAAGATCTACTTATCATAAAAAAAGGAATGTTTATTTCACATTTTAAAAATTCATGAAGTAAATCTTCTGTACAGTTACATGTTTCAAATATATCGGAGTTACTAAGTTGCCATATAAAAACAACTACATTTTGGTAGGAATCAAGTTATATATTTTGAAATTAACCTGTTTCAACTGTTCTCTTTTATATTTTTCCAATTTCTTTGAAAGATGTTTTTCCAATTTATATAATAATTACTTAAGTTTGTCCAGTATGGTGGACCATCATTTACTATTTCATATTTTGCCAAAATATGATAAAACATTTTACTAGAACAAAACTTCAGTTCTTTTTCTTTTTGACAAATTGTTATTGTTGGAGTTTTTAACAAACTAGTTCCTATTAAAATTATCCTCCAAACTTTTTGTATTGCACTTTGGAAAAATCAAACAGGGCTGTCTCCTTTGTTTTTTTTCTTTTCTAAGCTCATCAAATATTTTGTATTCCTTTCATTTCACCCTCCTTCAACCATTTGCCTCTAGATCTTATACTCACTCCTTTATCTATATTCATTATTGGCACTGCTATTATCATTCATGAAAAAACATTTTAATTCTATTTCAATTGGTCAGTATGTGAAATGGTTGGTCAGGCAAGCTTTAATTAATCAATTTTCTGCTTTCACTTAAAACAACTTCCTATTAAAGGATTTCCCCTTTACCGTCAGCCTATTCTGTCACGACACTTAACCGCTAACATTACGATGATTTAATTTTTAGTGTAAATGACCAAGGATCCTGTTATGCCGCCTTCAACATAATTCTGTGTTTTTGAATCGTACTATTTTGGTATGCTTGAGATAAGCGAACAACAAAACAAAGTGTGCCTTAATTACATTACTACGATTACTTATCTGTACTCTCTATAGCTTGGATCATAATTTGTCAAGAAATATAATTTGCTTCTGGTGATAGAGATCCATCGATTTTCTGACAATAAGTTGGTGACGATTCCCATTCTCATGATGATGATGGTGATGGTGGTGATGGTGATGATGATGATGATGATGATGATGATGCTGATGGTGATGATGATGAGGAGGAGAAGGAGGAGGAGGATAATGATGGTGATAATAATGATAATAATGATGTTGATGATGATGGCGATGATGATGACACTGATGATGATGATGTTGATGATAACAATGATGACTGTGATGATGGTGGTGGTGATTATGGTGATGAAGGTGCTGATGATCATGATGAAGATGAAAAGGATGATGATGATAATACTGATCCTTGTTAGACGATGATCAGATAAGAAAAGGAGATAGAAGATAGGAGATAGACAGAGAAATATAGAAAGAGAAAGATAGAGAGAGGAGAGAAAGAGAGGAAGGGAAAGACAGAGAGATAGAGAGAGAGAGAGAGAGAGAGAGAGAGAGCAGATTATTTTTTAGAAGGGGGGGGGGCGTGCTGTTCGACATAACCATTAATTATGTATTAGGCTACTTGTGAATATCGTTTTCCGTATATTTCATTCTCTCATTATATAAAATACAAATTTGCTGAGAAAGGCTCTTTGGGAAAAACGTACATTGTCAATTTTTTTAATGATCATTGTACGAGTGTTAAACAATACGTGGTAAAAGAAAGTGATCATAACTGGACGAATTTAAATTACCCGTGTGGGGCAAAAAATTCCCCCCCAACCTTGATGTTGGGCAATATCCCGTAACCTTTTTAAAGAGTTATACACGGTATATAGGAAATTAGGTCCCAAATAAAGTCATCTTTATTTTCTTAGAAGGGCGTTGCACTGAAGACTCGATACAAATTATGATCAAAATTAGAGCGCGACGTTCTTCAAGTCATCGAAATGTTAGCCGGTGTGGGCCCCCGCGGGGTCCGGGAGATATAGCACGAGTGGGGTAACATGTCCGCTACGAGTGTTAGGTAGGCCCTTGAGAGTATCTCTAAAATGATCTAAACTCCGGAACAGCTATATTAATGACTCCTTCTCATTCAACCACATTTTCTAATTCTCAAAACCCTATTTTTCATCCGCGCTGTCTCAAATTCATTTAGGATGTCAATGCTTAAACTCGTGTACGTAACAAAATATGGTATAAGAGACCCAGCTCGATCATAAAGTCACCTGGGGAGTGTTTCATCAAGTGTTTTGTCAGTGATTTTTACCGACAAATTTGCTCTCAGCCAATCAGATGCAAGGATTTCAGTAGCTTATAACAGTTGTCGGTAAAAATCACTGTCAAGGCCCTTGATGAAACACTCCCCTGAAAATACACTGTCAGTTAGGGCAGATGGAGAGAGAGAGGGAGATAAAGAGAGAAAAGAAAGAGAGAGAGAGAGAGAGAGAGAGAGAGAGAGAGAGACATGTAAGAGAAGGAGAGAGAAATGAGGTTAACAAAAAAAAAACATGAAAAGAATCTAGTACAATCCTTAACCAAACCGTCTTTTAATATTTGGTTCTGTTAACTCGCATTTCATCCACCCAATAAGGACTGTGCCTCCTGACACCCCCCCCCCCCCACCTCATGGCTGGACCCACGTTATGCTACTAGAAAGGTGAAACAAGTCTTCAATTTATTCATTAACGTTCGAGAGAAAGTTTGTATTCAGCTTCGTGATTCTTTTCATCTGAAAATATACTAGAATAATTCCCCTCTATCAGTAAAACATCCTTAAAATACTATGATCTCATCCGAAATGCGCGCGCTAAAAAGTTCTCAAAAGTCTATTTCGTCTTTTTTGTTTTTCTTTGCGTACTTTATTGTTAGGTTCTTTAAAATTGTTCTCATCTTCGCTGAACCAATAGCTCCGGCAACAATTTCTATGATCTGTATTTAAGTTAGGGCTTGATTCCGACTGGGTTTTAGGTAAGGTTTAGGGTTAGGACTATTAATCCGGTAGCGAAGGGGGGTAAGGTTGCATTGGAATGTTATAGTTTTTTTTTTAATTGATATCGGCTGTTCAGACCTTCTATTTTAACAATCCACATGCTGGAGCTCTGTCAGCATTGAGCAATTTGAGATATACGTGAAAATCCAAAATGGCTGTCGGCGGCCATCTTGGATTTTGTGTTTACCTACTTTAAACATCTTTACAGATCTAAAAATTGGGTTATATGGGTATTTTGGGGTGGAGAATCCAAATCTGAGGTTAGTTTCAAGATATAAGCGTGTTTTGATGTCAAGATATAAAATAGCGGCTAGTTTTTAAAATGGCCGCCATATGTCGTAGGCTAGGTTATGTCGAAAATGCTGTTTACCTACTTTAAACATCCAAAGCATTCTTTAAAAATGGGTAGTAGGGGTTCTGTTGGGTGGAGAATCCAATTGTGAGGTTATTTTGAGGATATTACCATGTTTTGATTTCTAAATATAATATAGCAGCTAATTTAAGATGGCGCCCCCAGCGGTATGCATGCAATATTGCAATGAAAATTGAGGAGAAAATATATGATTATGCCTCTTTTCTCTCTGCAAGGGTGATATCTATAAATACAAAACAACAGGTGTATAGACGATGGGGAGGGGAAAGGGATAGCCACCTTTCCAATCACACCCACACATACAGACACACACACACACACACACTTTACACTATGGAAACAAAACAGTGGTGTTCACTTTTCTGTAGCTGACAAAAAGTATATCTACTCCATATGCATGTATTAGATTTACATAAAACTCTCACTCAATTTTATATTCAAGTGTCGATTTGGGGATGTGGAGTAGGGGGAGGGGGGATATACTCCCCAAATTGTGGGTAGGAAGATTGTCTGCATTATCCCCCCCCCCCCTAATAATTCACCATCCAAACTGTCATGGCCCCCTGCAATACCATCAAAGAATAAAAAAGAAGGACAAAGTGGGAAGAGAATTTCAAAGAGTTAAAATGGTTAACGAAAACTTTTCAGCGCTGTCTCACGTCGCTCACTCGCATTTTTAAAGTATCTTTAATCATGGTTTTGCATCTTCTCTCTCTCTCTCTCTCTCTCTCTCCCGCTTATGTTATGCTATTCTTCTACTTGCATTCTACTTACCTGAATCATTGTCGGACATGTTTAATAGTGTTATGAAATGAAACTGGTTTGCATCTAATTATCTTTCTATCTAATGTTATATTATTCTTAATCTAGTCATTAAATTATAATAAAGCTGCAGGGGGTAGAACGTCAAGAGAAGAATTTTCCTGAGATAATGGCCTTTGACCCTATTCCTCTCTCACCAAGCCGATAAAATGTGTTACTAAAATGATGAGATTTGAGTTACAATACCTGTTCTCAGTACAGCATACGTTTTAAAAATCTGTTTTTCTATTTTTCCTCGCTACACTCGCCTATAAAATCTAAAAACAATATATTTTAAAGGAGGCATGCGCTCTTATTTCTTCGGCAACATGTTTGAATATCATAATGTTTTTACATCAGAGTCAAGGTGTCCAACCGTCCTTAAATTCTGTGGTAAAATGTACCTCATCAAAATTATTTTGGCAGCAATTTAAAAGAAAATTAGTAATCATCTGTACCTAGCTTTGCTTGGTCATTTAAAACAATGGTTTTAATGGCAAGCGATGAGCCAAAAAGCGTCATATTTGGCAAGTTAGGGTAATTAAATATACCAATTAGAATTTTGAAGCTATCAAGGAGTTTTCTGTACTCACTGCACGAACTCATTTAACATTTAAATACAGAATACTGTAGTTGGAGAATACTTTCTCGCCAAGAGTGTGCTTTCCTATCTCCCTTCACTCCCTCTTATTATTTTTAAGCAAAGTACACTGTAGCTAAGAACAGAAAAGGTTAGACCAGTGAGGTTCTACAATAGACTCATAGTTGGAAGTAAGGCTACCATACCACTGAAATATCTTTTAGACCATGATCATAAAAGAATAAAATTTATCGTGAAAAAGTGTGTTTTCCCCACTCGCTCGTAACATGGTGGTTTGGAAGTAAACATTCGACCAACAAGGTGCTGAAAAGGCAGCAAGTTGGCCTAATAAACCATTCAAATATCTTTACTAGTGTATAATTTGATGACAAAATTTTATTTTTTACTTGCTCACTCACAAAATAAAAAATGCAGTGGTTCATATTTTTAAAAAGTGTCAACTACAATGTATCAGGACATATCATTTTCTTCTGTTATCATAGGTTTTCCCGTCCAGTTTCATCAGAGTTGCATTCGAATTCACGAACAGGCATTCAAGTTCGAACGATTTTCGTCAACTCTCTGCTCCCATGGTTCATTTTCATTCTTTGAGCATTCAATTTCGTTTTATATCATTCCTTTTAAATTTTAGTTCATTCAATTTAGAGAGAAATTCATTCAATTTAATGATGCAAAGTTGTCATTCAATTTCGCGCTATAGCTGGATAGACGTTCATTTTCGTCCCAAATACGAATTTCAATTTCATTCATAGGGACACACCTTCGTACTTTGAACATTTCGAATTCAATTAACATAAACAAGTCTGTAGTGCTATGTAATTCTTACCTCATTTTCACGGCATATTCACCCTTTTCACTGTTTTTAATCATTTAATTTCATTTTCATTTTCAAAGTTTATTTTAATCGTATTTTGTATATAATTTCTTTTCTTTCTAATCTCTTCCAGTTTCATTTTATTCCCTAACAGTATGGATATAACCAGTGGTGGATGGGGGGGGGGGGGGGGGGGGGAATTTCCGGTCCGTTCACCCACTACCCCCTTTGAAAGAAAAATATATATTATGCCCCTCTTTTTTCAAACGTGCCCCCCTTTTTTAAGAGATGCTCTTTTTTTTCTGCTTGTCAGATAATTTTGGGAGGAAAAGTATACCCCCAAAATGTGCTTTTTTTTTTTGCTTGTCAGAAAATTTTCGGAGATTTGTGTGCCCCCTCCTTTTACAAAATCCTGGATCCGCCCCTGGATATAACGCTTCCAGAATGGTTATAACTCATATTTTTTACATTTAAGTGTATTATATATAATAATATAGTATTACAATACATTTAAATCCTTCGTAAAGGAATTTTATAACTAAATTGCATATGAATTGTGTGAAATTCACATTCTGCAATATGAGCCCCATAATCCCTGATATAGAGGTGTAAATACACCATAGAGTGAGGGTGCGTATGTAACTCTAATATGGAGTAAATATATATAAAAAAAAAAGAAAACATCACTGTTTTGTTTCCATAGTGTAAAGTGTGTGTGTGTGTGTGTGTTGTGTGCGCGCATGTGGGGGTGTGTTTGGAAAGGTGGCTACCCCCAAGCCCCCCCCCCCCCATCCTATTAAAACTTCTTGTTTTGTATTTTTAGATACCACCCTTGCAAAGAGAGAGAGAAAAAAAAGGCATAATCATATAATCATATATATTCTGCTCAATTTTCATTGCAATATTGCATGCATACCGCTGGGGGCGCCATCTTAAATTAGCTGCTATATTAAATTTAGACATCACAACATGGTAATATCCTCAAACTAACCTCAGATTTGGATTCTCCGCCTAACAGAACCCCTATTTCCCCTATTTTTTAGAATGCTGTGGATGTTCAAAGTAGTTAAACAGCATTTCGACATAACCTAGCCTACGGCATATATGGCGGCCATTTTGAAAACTAGCCGCTATTTTATATCTAGACATCAAAACATAGTCATATCTTGAAACTAACCTCAAATTTGGATTCTCCACCCCAAAAAACCCTTATAACCCATTTTTTTTAGATCTGTAAAGATGTTTAAAGTAAGTAAACACAAATTCCAAGATGGCCGCCGGCGGTCATTTTGGATTTTCGCGTATATCTCAAATTGCTCAATGCTGACAGAGCTTCAGCATGTGGATTGTTAAAATAGAAGGTCTGAACAGCCGATATCAATTTTAAAAGAAACTATAACATTCCAATGCAACCTAAGGCCCAAAATCCGGGTTTGGCTGCCGAAAAAATGATAGGTGTAGTGTTTGAACCAGAGTCGACTAGTGCTGGAAAATAACCGCACACCAATCATGTCATTTGTTGTCTCTATGGTCTCTGGAGCATATTTCGTGCAGTTTTATTTAATGTATTTCAAGAATTAAATTTAAAAAGATATTACGAATTCTTAAATTCTCTATTTTTAATTTTTTGTAATGCCCCTCCCCATTCATAATTATGTTTTGCCGTATTTGTGAGGTGATCCATATGTATGAACTTTATGGTAATCATAAGAGTGCACATTGTGTTGACTCCAAACTGCCGAAGATTGCACGACGGCCTGTTAAACGCTCTTCACAATGAATATCAACTGTGCGTCGACTGACCTACGACAACCTCGCCCACTCGTCTTTGACTTTTGATTTCCCCTCACACCCGTTACTAGCAATGTCATTTGTTTTTGGTGATTTGTGAATAATCAGTGAGTCCGCTTGTTTGGATTAACTTGCCACATGACCACGAAAGGGCGCCACGTAAACTTTCTCTATATTATACTCGTCGGTTGTGGGCCAGTCCAGGGTGCGGGCAGAGGTCTAGGTTTTCATGACAATTTTTTTTTTCTCTCAATCCACCTTTTTTCCTTTTGATGATTCCAGCTATGTTTCTTTACAAATCAAAGTGAAACAATATCATCATGTGCACAGATTTGATAGATAATGACCCTTCGTCATTTTGTCATGTAGCAGGCGAAATTCGAAGAAGGATGATTAGATTTCCTTTTGATTCCTTATAGTTAGGGTTCGAGACTCGCGAGCGTAAATGAAGATGTGCAGTGATACTTAACAGGAATTAATGGCAAATACAAACACAACCATGCAGTTTAAAAATAATTTTGGTAAGAAGAAAAAGTTTTGTCATGATTTTAGTCTATAGAAATGAAATACGAAGTGAATGAGAGGAGAATTTCGGTCAGGTAAACAAAATCCTACGCTGAGACAAGGATGTATTAAGCCAATAGAGAGCTGTGTGTGCTATAGACTTGGGGATTGTTCAGCATTGCTTTAATATTTCTGAAGTTATCTCAGGAACATGGTGATTTCTTAAGAACATTCAAACTTTGTGACTCGAGATGATCTTTTGCCTTTGACCTTTTGAAGAAATGAATCCTTTATGCTTATACATTATTGAACCATCGAAAAATGACATTCGCTTTCATGGATCTGAATTCTTTCGCGAAAATGCAGTAGTTATTACGCACGGATGCTTGGGCAACCGAAAACATTGCCTTAGGTTATTTCTTTTGAGAACCAACATCGAAAACGCTTTGCCGTCAAATGATGGGATTAAATCGAAACTTAGTCACATTAAGGGGGTGGGGCAAAATTGAGAAGAGCCAAGATGGGAGTGACAACATATTTATCCTCACCAGCTAATCTAAGCCTAAATAATATATATTTCGATGAAAAGTGCGTATTTTAGAGAGTACGAAATATGTTGGTCACCTATATCTCCCAGCTTTCTTTATATTGTTTACACTATATACATCGTAATGAGCAGTTAGTATCTCGTGTCAAATAGAAAAACAACTGAAAGATCAATGATCTTGAGTATATTGGGATGTCATGGTCCTTTTAGGTAAGTCTCTACGTATGCTTCTTTATGACGTATTCGTAAGTATCCCTTCGGCAGTCATGGGAGCTAATGGATATAAATAAGTCACTTCTAAGGTTACCTCCTGATATTAATCCCACAAAAAGCAAGGAAAATATAAATAGCAAAAGCTTTCATTAACGAAGACGGATGAAAACGAGGGATTTTTTTGAATATTTTCTTGAGGCATGAATAACTGCGGAATAGACAGTCATAAGACGCACAGTGATCTCAGTTAGGGACCTCCTTCCGCCAACTGTTTCATGCCTTGTCAGTCATTGTTATTCAAATCGAAACATCAATCTATCTAAGCCAGTCATTGACATGAGCAGAGAACATAAGCTCATCATGTCTTCCGAAATTTACACAGGAAGGATTATGTCAGATGATTGTAAAAGACAAAAGATGATTGTAAAAGACTGGGCGTTGTGGCGTGCGCCTGTGATCCAGCTAACAGTGGAAGTTATAAACTGATTCAGCGGACCCAGGTTCGAGACTGAGTCACGTCTTTCGGATGGTGGCGTTATAGGTCGGTCCCAGACGTAAAGAATCATATCTGATTGATACACGTCTGTAAAAACCCAATTACACACACACACACACACACGCACACACGCACAAATGTTTCCAGGAAACAAGGTAAGAAGGTAAAATGGATATTGACTTATACCTCGAACAATGGATGTACAGATTACAATTAGCATGAGGACATCCATGTGCACCATTACCTTAAACATAGTTATCCAACCCATGATAATTCGATGGATTTTGAAGGAAAATTAAAATATAACTAGCGTATGGTACCAGACAAATTATAGGAGAGTGGGTCTCAATTGTAAAACAATACGGTAGATCCTAATCACATGATTGGTTGAGAGCGGACATGTGACCAAGCATTCACTTTGCCTAAAATCATTACTTCTTCCTAATGATCGGTTATTAGCATTTTTGTTTGTGACTGTTTGACTGGCCGGTTAATCATCTAGATGTGATGTGAAATTATGAGGGCAATTTGTCAAATGACAAGGATCCTCATCACCATTTTATAAAAGCGATAATATACACGTATATCAAATGTTCAGGCATTAGTGTAATTATCCTCCTCGGGACCTTCGAAACAGTTCAAACACCCTCGGCTATCGCTTCGGGTGTCCAGACTGTTCCAAAGGTACAGAATGTGTGGATAATTCTCACTAACGCCCTCAATGATGTATATTATGTATATGACTTTGGAGAGGATGTTTGAATAGTTAATGATCATGTAGGAATATATTAACAATTGACTCTGCCAGGGCAGTAACATTTGTGATCCCAGTGTACTGGTTGTCTGTAGAGGTATTCACCTGCTGGTGAAAATCAAGGCAAATGTAATACTAGAATATATGACTAGAATGCTGGGTGTACATGAAGCATCGACGTCTTTCTTTCTTACTTTCTAATTTGCTTCATGGTAACTACTTCTGGCGGAAACGTAAGAAATAGCTTACTTTTAAATGAAAAAATAAAGAGAGACTACTACACGATATGAATAAAATGCTTTGTGAGTGTTGTGCTCTTAGTAGACTATATTATAACATTCATGATTTTTTATTTTATTTTGATTTTTTTTTTGTGATGCGCCTATACATTTAAACAGCAGGGGCGTAGACAAAGGGACCTTATCCCTTCCCAGTTCCCCGTGGAAATTTTGGACCAAAAATTTCACAAATTTTTACATAATAATTGAATGCTTAAAGTAAGACTGCATAAGCTCAGTAATGCACGGAAACGTGAAGATTTGACACATCCAAATGAAATTTTTCCTCGATCGCCATGAATAATAATTATTCCAGCGCATGAATAACCCTCGACCACAATAATTTTTACCAGTGACGCATACCGCAGAAGGCGCTGATCCCCTGTGTGCCAGCTGAAAAAACATTCTGGTTATGCCATTGTAAAACAATATCCACCTTTGAGATCTTGGTTTCATTTGATTGTCACCCGCGGCTTGTATATCTAAGAAGCAAAGTTGCAGAATATGTCTTTTTACTATATCTTAATTTTCCCCCAAGCAATAATCTCACCATTCTAAAAGAGGTAAGTAATATAAGAGTTCAATCCGATGGGATTGAGAGCTAAAAGTTTCTTAAACTTCACTTTTTTAATCTACATTAAACTGTCTTACATAGACCTCAAAGGAAACCTCATTCCCAAAATAAATATATAGTTATCATGAAGATTTATTGTATACCTACCTATCGTCCCACGAGATTCCCCACCAAAATGCATGTAGCGTTATGTTATGTTATGCTATGGTCACGTCTGATCGTGCGTGTATTTGCACGTGCGTGTCCGCAGCTGCGATCGGCTGTGTGCCAACTCCTGCGATTCGTACGTCCTTCGCTTGTCATGGTCACAACTAGTCGTGCACCTCTCCTCATCTCCTCTTGGACGTCTTGCACCTTTCTCATTAACATACCCCCTCTTACCTGCAAGAACTCTTGAGGCGAACGTACAGCCCCGCACAGGTACGTGCAACCGACGTGCAACAGACGCGCAACATGTCACGGCTCCGTATCGAGCCATTGGCTTTGTGAGACCCCCGATAGGAGCTCGTGCGATGCTCGCAAGAAGCACGTGCCGAAGTACGATGGCTGCGCGTGTCACGTGCGTTCGTACGTCCTTCCTGTCACAACTAGTCGTGTATCTCTGTACATGTCCTCTTGGGCGTCTTGCACCCTCTTTATTAATATATCCGATCAGAACTCTTTGGCGTCTTGCACCTTCTTTATTAATATATCCGATCTTACCTGCAAGAACTCTTGAGGCGAAGTTGCGTGCAACCGACGTGCACCCGACGCAAGGCATGTCACTACTCTCTATGGAGCCTTGGGCTTCGTAAGATCTCCGCAAGCAGTCACGTGCGTTCATCAGAACACGTAGCCACACGCAGAGATTGTTGGACATGTCGCAAGGATTTTCGACCGGTTGTGACCAAAACTTTAATGGGCTCATGTGCAATATATCAACAGCATTATTTTCTCAACTTCAATTTAATCCTAAATCATATCTTAAAAAGGAGCTTCGGCTCCATTATTTTGATCTTGTATCCATCTAGCTATACTGCCTTCTCAGTTTTCTCTCATTATTTCTATTCGTTTGGTTCGGTGTGTTAGGGAACCCCTGCTAGTTCATATCAAATTCAGGAGAATTCTTCATTTACAAGAGAGGCGATTCCAATTTTAAAAAGGGAGCTTTCCCATTTCCCTCCCTTTATGGAAAATTTTAGACAATATGGCTTACCAGTCATTTCAACATAGTGTATGAACACAACTACCAATCAATCAATCACCTCTCTGAGATTCTTGACTGAAACTTTGAACCTGGCCCAAATATAAGGAAGATATTTTTAGTCATAATTTTTGTAGGAATTATGAAACACAGGCTTAAATCAAATGAAGAATTTAAACGTGTGTTTTCTTGAAAAGAGATGGAATGTCTCATATCAAAGCCTATTACATCCATCATCAAGTATTAAACTGAGTCTTAACAAAAGGCATAATGTTTTTATTTTTAGCAGGGTAGTGGAAAATATTGTAAACCATCATTGGAAGATTATGGAAATTAGAAGCTGTCTGCTTGCAAAAATGCACATTTTGAAATGCCACTGTAAGTAGAGAGATCTTCCTCTCTACAAGGAGTTCTACATCTGTCATGAATGAAAATGGTGAGGACATTTTTTTAGGTGTAGGCCCCATACGGTTATAACGGGTGACAAATTTCACTCAGATATAATAGACCGCTTCGGTAATGTATGCAAATTTTATACATACCTTTCAAACAAAGGTTTGAAAACAACCTGAAAGCTTGCCGGACATAACAACAAGTAATGTATGCAAACTAGAATCCAAGCATTGAGGCTTATTTATAAAAAGCAGGTTATAATGGAATAGCTCGTCACTACGTGCTCTCAGAGAAGAAGTGTGCATAAATTTGTATACATTACAGAACCGGTCTATTGAATGTTTGGGGCTACATTATGGCAGGAACTCATATACCATTAGTAATACTTAATCATTTAGTAATCATTTAGGGTAATGACCAAAAGACAACAATACCCCCCCCCCCAAGATTTCCTTTGAAACTCACAAAATCAATTACCCCCCCCCCCCCCCCCGATGTGGGTGTGTGTTGCATATACGTTGGAGAGGGAGGGTTTGTGGTTACGTGCGCGCATAATATGTGTATGTGTTTGGGTGAGTAAGGTAATGGTAGAACGGCTAAATGTTGACATTGTTTTCCCCATTAGACTGCTGCATGGGAAAAATATTGATATTAGGGAGGCGGAACATAAGGATAAACCGTTATTGAGATTCAGCCTGCTGTTTGTGTTTGTGTGTTGTGTGAATACGTATTTAGAGGAGAGAGAGAGAGAGATAGGGAGAAAGAAAGAAAATGCAGTGTGTGTGGGCGTGTGTGTGTGTGTGTGTATGAGTGTGCGTGTGCATGCGTGTGTTATTTGGCTTAGATGGAAAATTTTTTAAAAAGAAAACATGAAAAATTAACCATTTGATCATACTCATGAAATATATGATATACACTGCGAGATCAAAAGGAACACCTCCAACACAGAAATAAATCTATAATGCGTTTTAAAAGTAGATTGTCACGGGGTATGCCAGCTTTTTTGCGAAGGATGCGAAAGTCGAAAAACTTGCAAAGTCCAACATTCGGAAAAGTTTTTCTCCGAATGTGTCGCGACAATGGAGGCGTAACCATTCTTGCGCGCGGTTTGTGCGTAGTTCTTACAACATATGTGCGAATGTCATGTGTAGCGTTGCCGAACAATGGCCAGTCCACATACACGAAAAACACTCTACTGAAATGAGAAAAACAGGAGAAATGATCGGACGAATTTCGCTGCTTTTGCAAGACATGAGCGAGACATTCTCCAAACTGTTGGAATCTGTTTGGGGTTTCACGAAGATTTTGAGAACATCATGCTCGTCGTGAGTATAGGTCATGGCATATGAAGAAGCTTTTGAGACATTATTATGAACAAATCACGAGTAAATCAGGACTTGGGATGCTGGTAACGTTCCCAAGAAATATCAAGCTTTTTAAAAAATTTCCCGCCTAACTGAAAACGACTCCCACGAACTTCCGAACCCTGATGCATTTTCGCGAACTTTTGGAGCCTATTTCACAGGACACGCGAACGATTCGCGAAGGCTGCGAATGTCGAAAAAGTGGCAAAGTCCAACATTCGTATTTTATGCTTCAAAAGTTCGCCAAACATGCGCGGGGGTTCGGAAGCGTCGTCAGTTGTTTGCAGGAGTCGTCTTTAGTTGGGAGGGAATTTCAAAAAAGTTTGAAATTTCTTGCGAGCGTTTCTAGCACCCCGGGTCGTGATTTGTTCGTGATTTGCTCTCGAAAAGGTCTGAAAAGCTTCGTCATATGTGCAAGACCTACTCACGACGTACATAATGTTGCAAAATTTTCGTGAAACCCCAAACAGATTCTGAAACTTTGGAGAATGTCTCGCGCATGTTTTGAACTATTCACGAACTGTTCGCGTACTTCTTGAGAACAGGTGACTTCGCCAAAGAATCAAACGCTAGCCTTTCACGTTGAGGCCCTATGTTAATTAGCCTACCGTTCGCGACGAATAATTTGCAAATGTATTCCCGAACTATTCGCGAGGTACATAAGAACCAAAACCGACGCTTTCACGAACGTTTTGCGAAGATTTTGCTCACGCGACATTCTCACGGAGTTCGTGCGAAGTTCTCACGAACGTTTGCCGCACATTTACCGCAAGTTTGGCGGCAAATCCGCACCATGTGACGTCTGGCCTACATAAAGCGCATTGCCGAGATGTCTGACTTCATTCTGCGACTAGAAAGCGAACTATTCACGAAGAGACCGATTAACTCAAGACAGCTGTCAACTCGCATGTTAGTCTCGTGTTCTTCGTGTACGTGGACTGGCCATAGTTCTGCAACGCTACACACGGCATTCGCATATACGTTGTGAGAACTACGCACAAACTGGGCAAGAATGGTTTACGGCTCCATTTTCGCGACGCATTCGGAGAAAAACTTCTCTGAATGTTGGACTTTGCCATTTTTTCGACATTCGCATCCTTCGCGAATCGTTCGCGTTTCCCGTGAAAATCCACCTTTAGTAAAGATAATGAACGGACAAAAAGCAATGGTTAGAAATAAGGTAAGCCTACATTTAAAAAAATGGAACTATTTTGAATGTTGGACGAAGGAGGGCATACACAATAATATTACAAACGGCCTAAAAGAATTATATTCATTGGTACAATTGCCCTATATACTTTAATTCTGTACATACCAGGTTTTAATCTAAGCCTTGCTCAGTTAATTTGCACTATGATTGTTTATGTTTGGATAGCATGTTATGGAATTATTTCATTTGTATTGTTTGTTGCCACGTTGAATTATATTGAGTAATTAATGCTTAATTTGCAATATTCTTTTTTGAAAACTGAATCAAGGAATGAAAAAGTATGAAAAGAAATTTTAAAAAGTTTATGCACCTGCTCGTGTTTGTGTGTATGTTTTTGGAAGGGGATAGATAGAGAAAGAGAGTGGGAGAGAGAGAGAGATAAAGCTGGTTATAAATCACACGGCGCTTCTCGCCTCTGTACGACATGGATTTACGTTCATGCTTCAAACTTCAAAAGCTTGATTTCAAAAGTCAAGTATCAATATCCTGTTTTGCAGTCGTTACTAAAATCCTCCATTTCAAGTTGAAAGCTCCTACGTTCATCGACTGTGTTCTTCCTCTTCAGGTTTCTACGTAATTCAGTGGAACATGTTTTCCGCTGATAATTGAGGAAATTAGAGAGAAGGGATGTCCAAAAGAACCATGTATAAACAAGACAAAGTTTTTCTTCTGTCCTGATCAATTTATAACTCCGTTTGACAGCATTTATCTTGCGCAGCTCTTAATGTAACATTCTAGCTCTTACCTGGTGGATTTAAAGTAAAGACAGTGTACTTCAAAATTTCGACAATGATATTGCGTACTGGGATTCGTCTAAACGAGGAGTCCTCAAAATCTCGAGTGTACTTGATTCTTGATGAACGATTAAAAGCATCAAGACCTATGCCTTCTCATGTTCCTGTAGCGTTCAGGGGTTTCCCAAAGGAAAATACCGAGACAACAATTTACTGTAAGTAACCTTTCCGAAGAACCGTGTTATGTATTTGTGTCTTTGCATTAATGAATCATGTTCCCCAGTCGAGTTTTTATTGTCAAATATTCAACAGCAGAATGGGGGAAGGTACGAGAATGTGTCGTATTGACTATGCAACTAAGTTAATGATATGCATGTATACACTTGCTATTACCATGTTTACAATAACGTAGCTTACACATCACGGAAATGTAATATCTTTTTCGTCTAAAAAGATAAGATAAATAAGGCTCTTTTTCTTAATCCTTGTGAGAGGTTTTTGAGACCTTTGATATGTCAGAAAAAAGTTGATTAACTTTTTTCATTTCTAGTCAGAGATTTTGGACAAAAAGGATTAGAGGACATGTCTTTGTTGATTAAAAAGTTGATTAACTTTTTTCATTTCTAGTTAGAGATTTTGGACAAAAAGGATTAGAGGACATGTCTTTGTTTTTCGTTTTTTGTTTTTTGTTTTGTTTTTTGTTACTAGAGATTTTTTCAGACCTGTGCCCTATAATAATACTCTGGCACCACTCTTGAAAGAGGATTATGCTTACTGCATTAGCCTGCATTAACCCAAACCTTGTGGCATTATAGTACGAATTTCGTACTATAATGCTTCAATTTGCTTCAATAATGTAAAACATGGTTTGACTCCTTATGGAACATGTAAAATCATCATTATTGTAACTTATTTTGATACAAGGGAGAGAATCTTTATTTCATCACATCCATAAAAATTTAAATATATTTAAAATTTCATATAATAAAATACATAAGGAAAAGTGAATGTGTGACATCATTGGTTCACTCATTTCTATACCGCCCATGTTATGCATATCACTGTTTCATGAAATAGTGCAAAACTTCAAAATGCCGTTACTTTCTTATTTTACATCCGATTTCAGTGAAATTTTCACTCTTATGCTTGATTAAGTTTACTCTATTTATTCAAATCAACTTGATATTAGTGTGGACTTGGCCTTTAATGGAATATTATATTCACGTGTTACAAAGTATGTATGTGTTTTTTCTATAATTGCGTTCCCCTTTTTACGAATTTTAAGAGTGGATTTTGAGTTGATTCACATGTATGTTTACTTTGTTTTAATCTTTGTTGATATGTTCTGGTTTTTTTAATCATGTAAAAATATGTTTTGTACTTTTATGTGAATGCAGGGCTCTCTGAAAGAGTAGATCCAGAAATGGACTTGAAATTAGACGATGCTGTGGAAATAAAACTGAAAAAAATAAAGGTATTGTATTTCAATAGCCGGAATGCAAAGTGCCTATAATACTTGTTGCTATAGGTAGCACAGGCATTATGGCTTGCCTGACCTAACAACATGTAATATATGCAATTAGCTTTCTGACACTTGAAGTGAACTTATTCCTAGCATGTGAGTGAAATAGTGTGTCCATAGGCACTTGACAAAGTTTTAGGCATTGAATTTGACATTTGGAAACGACCTATTGCTACCAAACCAGAACTAATTTTTTCTTTAAAGAGTTTCCTGTTGGCCGACTAGTTATCCCAAGAACATTTCTTAGATACGGCATATCATAAAGAAACGGAAGGTTCAATCCACGCATTATTCCCCACTATATTCCCTGTTCTAAACTTCAACTTTTTACGCCGATTGTTCAGATAAAAAAAAGGGGGATGATATTTTAACTAAATCGAATAAACAATAAGGAAATTATTATTTTTAAAAATTGCATCAGTCTGAAGAAAATATTTTGCTCTCTATGTTAGGAATTTAATGTCGCTATATTATCAAATATTACTTCAGTAGAGAGAAATTTTAATGTTGAATTTACACTCTCAATAAACGTAAAAGCGACTTGTGAGTAGACTAGTCTACGAATCAGTACGCGCTCGCATAGAATAGGGCCCGCATGGAGCCCAAGTCCGACTTGAAGTTTTCCTTTAGCTTGTTAAAGGGTACCAACTACCGAAAAACATTTTGCTCTGTATATTAGAGGTTCCATGTCATTATAATATCGTAAAAATATGGGCTTCACATATTACTTCTATAAAGAGATACTGCAAGTTTAATTACACTCTCTGTAAGGGTAACAGCGACTCGTGAGTAGACTACTCGACGCACCCGTAGGCGCTCGCCAAGATAAGGGATCGCGCGGAATCGAACTCAGAGTTCGGTTCCGCGCGAGCACCTTCATGTTATCATTATTTCCTTCATATTCCTAAACTGTTGACCCACAGAATGCCAGATAAAGTTTTTTGAGGTTAATTTTATACTTTCTAGCGGTACACAAATTATTTTTTCAGGTGATTGGTACACTTTAATACTCCTTAATCGTTAACCCATCGACGGCCAGGTTTTTAAGGTTGATTTTATAATCCTATAGCTGTTATTTTTTAGGTGATTGAGTACCCTTTAACATTGAAATCACTATGCATATTATGGGAAACATAATCTATGGAAGTAAAAAATATGGTTATGTCTTAGGTAAGCTCTAGATTTCACTGTCTCATTCCAAAACATACACAATCACACCCCATGAGCACACACACACACACACACACACACACACTTACCAAATCTCTCACAACTATGGTTACCAGATAATACAACAGCAGAACATGTTTTTTGACCAGATAATATATCTTTAATAACACATTATGTGGAATATACAGAAAATAACTGAATACACATGAACGTAACAGCACACTTTGACATAGAAAATACTATCATGCGTTGATGACAAATTTTGTTTTAAGTTACAAGTTGCTATTTACAGGTACAAGTACTTGAAGAGTAGGGGAATCATTTGTTAATGGTGTAATATCACTTAACATATGCTAAAACAATCTTGACAATTGGCGTTATTAGAGTTCTCAGTTATCATTCACAGAATATATATGTGCATAAAGAAAGCTCGACTATGCAAATAAATAAGAAAGGCATAATAATATCATGGAGATAGGAAGATGAGGTGGAGAAGGAATTGAGAGATAAGGAAATATTACAACAGAAAAGGGAAAAGTGAGAAAGATAGAGAGAGAACGAGTGAGAGACCATGAAATATACGAGAACTGAGATGAAATAGGAAAAACTCGCTGGTGGAACTTTCATAATAATTTCCACACTATTTTTGGAATTTGATTGTTTCATGACGAGCGAAAACCCACAATTTGATCAAAACCTTACACTATAACCATTAAAAGTAAATATATTTTGTTTGTATCTCTCCTTTATCACCATCAGAGAAAATATATATTTTACTCTACCTCTTTGTCAAGATACTGAAAGCAAAAATAGGTTGATTGTACACGTACATTTGTACCATGAGCATTAAAACCAAAGTACTTCAAATATACATTTGCATCTAATGAAATCATTTTGATTGTACATCCTGTATGAATTAATAGAGTACATAATACATTTAGTACCTATATGGGGAAACATATTTTGATCGTACCTACATAATGATGGCCCATGGGAGGTAAAATACTGCAACACATGAAACATTGCAATGGATATTTGAACAAATATTTTTCGAATAGGCGCCTTTACAATTAAAACTAATGAACTTGATTTTGACTTCAATCATTTCTATAACCAACATATCTAGATTGTAATTTGATAACTTACTCATGTAGAGGAGTATATTCTATATCATTGATATCATATGATAGTCAAATTTTTCCTCATTGAAAATATGGCATTTACGTGGATCTTGAAAAAGAATTGACATGTACTTGAAAATCCCCCCCCCCAAAAAAAGAGAAAAGAATAATGAGGATTACAAAAACGCTGTGTTTCATAGCCATTGTGCATGCCTTTATCTTACGAAAGTCACAATTCTTATTTTTATGTATGTCCTCTATGACTATAATCTTCTTTTACCTGTTATTATATTTGCAATTCATAAGAAATACTTATAAAATCATTCAGTACTTCTTTCAACGAATACATTTTTATGATTTGCTACAATCGATAATATGGATGATTGATGATATTAACATTTCCTCTTATAAAACAGACGGTAGCATTTTCCAACATATGAAGGAAACAAATTCAAACACAAATCTAAAGTATGTTTACTGCAAAATGAGTGAAAACAAATTACAGAAATGAGTTCAGCGCATCACCATGTCAAAATATCCTTCAATAATTGTTAGTAAATGATGCACTTCAACTTTTTGCACAGTTCATTCATATGACTTTAATCATCATACCCTATTTGTATTATATTGCAGTTACCTATTACACATCAACCTTGCTTTACACATACGCAAAGAAGAATTTAACCCGTTGAATACCAAATTCTCTCATTCCCATAGGCTTAATATAGAGACCACCAAGTTCCTGTTGGCAATGGGTTAATATCAGAAAACAATCGCAAATGATTCTTGTTTTCCTTCCACCCCGTTCCACTATAGACAAAAGTCATGGTTTGAAATTATGCGAATTTCTTCTGATTTGATGAGGGTTCAGTCCAGTCATACCCTAGCATACTTCAAGCCAAATTCACCTTGTATGGACAGCAAGCTACGTGTGAAGAGCTCTCGAGACCCATCGATGGAATCTCGCGAGACTCACTCGCTTGGAGACGAGATTTATGAGAATCCCCATGGATTTACATTCCCGGCTTTTGACCCGATACGTCTTTCCGTGAATACTCTTTCCCCGGTTTGTCTAAATCATATGCAAGTTTCAGTCTTTCCCCTTTAAATAGAAGCTAAGTAAAGCAGCCTCTTATTCTTGAGAGGATGAACCACAGGAATATTGAAAGCGTTTATTTTTGCTACGGCAGTGCTCATGTTAATGTAGTTTCTTTTACTTCGATGTCAGTATAATACTTTATACGTCAATACAGCACTAATAGTGCAAAGCAATACACAAGAAAATAGTATTTTTAAAATCTTGCGTGAAAGTTCCTGGCAGTTTTCTGAAAATGCATATTTCTTTCATTAAATCAAGTCATAGATCTTTTCTTCCTTTTTTATTTTTTTTACTCAGAACAAAAACAGCATTTACATTCATTCATTGTTTACCATTGCCACAATCATGACGATTTTCACTGTTTTATCATTATCATTGTTAAAGGCAGTGGACAGTGTTGGTAAAAGACGTAAGGTCAAAATATGAATTACAAATTCACTAATCTTTAGATATACGCCTACATATGAGAATGAAATAAAAACCAGAAAAAAATTCTTTTTGGAACGTCTGAAGTTAACCTTTTTACAGAATGTATTGGTTAGCGGTGAAAATCTTGAAAGGATAGGTCTACACTCAAGATAATTTCAACCAACAATTCAACTCTACATATTCGGAACGAAAATATACAACATGGTGTTGGATTGCGTATCACGTGATATATGGTCACTTCATGTTTAAAAAATAATCCGTAAGCTGCTATTAAATCTATCATCTCCTACCTTTGATCTTCATTATTTCATTATTCCTGTTAATTAAGTTTTGTCTGGCATTGGCTTGTGCCTGTGCGTGTCTGCTCTTTAGAAGCCGTCTGAGCATACTCATTGAGACCGGTTCGAAAGTTTCTACCGCAGGGCCTGATCGACGGCTTCTCTCTGTAAAAAATAAACAAATAAACAAGCAACAATATAACAGTCATTTTATTCAAGTTATATTGGAACGAACTACGAGTCGTTAAAGGGTATGATCACGAATGATCACTCTGTCTTATCGGACGCTCTTTCGAAATCTGCAAATGACATCAAACCAGGTTAATTCGTAAAATTCGGCCGGAAAACCACCAGTACCAGAACTTTTGTTGTCAAGCATGGTTTTGAGAGCATCAATAACATTCTTGTGAAGTTATAAGATATTTTCTCCTTCACGTTTTTCTGCAAATCATCTGAGAGTTTTTGGAATTCTATTTTATTTCATACGAAATTATTCATATTCAGACTTTCAGAGAAGACGACGGATAACAAGTTGAGAAATTTTTCTCATAGTTTTTTTTATCCTTGGATAAGATATTTCTGCTTGACGTCACGATTTGTCAATTGTCATCGATTTGTTTTGTAATTGCTTTTTTTTTTTTTTTTTTTTTTTGCCTTTGGTTTGCACAAGGTAAAATGGTTTTTTAAAGAGCGTTGCTGAAAAAAGAAGATTATTTAATCATTAATCTTTCTTGCTTGATATCTTATATTAGGGATTCTGTGAAAGCATTTCCCCAAACAGATATCGATTTCTGTGTATATACCTACAACTCTGAGCATAAAATGAATAGTAAAAAGCGATACATGTACACACTGTAAAAAATAAATGTAAAACTACAGGTTTTTTAGCCCTTGAAATTACAAGTTATTGCCGTTATTTCAATTTTACAGTTTTTTCCTGTAAAACAACAGCAAATTTGATGGTTTACCGGAAATCAGCATATATTTACATAATTTTATTGTAAAGTTACATAATTTTGTTGTAAATATATGCTGATTTCCAGTAAAATAAAATGTGGAAAAACGGGCATTCCTGGCATCCTGACTGCCAGGAAATTCCCGTGAAAAAACGGCAAATTTTTTTACAATGCATGTATTGTCGAGTTGTAATGAAGAGAAGATTGAAGTTTTTTAGGACTTATTGCTAATGCTGCAAATGCATAATAATTCGTCACACAGTTTTACTTCATGAAATCTTGAAAAGGTGTTGAAATGAGGGGTATAAATTAAAGGATAGAATTCAATCTTTTCAGTGAAGGAAATAACAATGATACAAACCCTTGCCCGAATAGTGTGGCCTAATTCTCCCTATCGCATATAGCCGATATCAGCCGATATCAGCTCCCGATTCCGATATCGGGGACAACGATGTTGGCACATAAAGTTCCGGTTCCTGTCTATAGCTAGCGAGCATACACTGATATTTCCTTGCTTTTTTCGTGCGTGATTGTTCTGCTGAAAACACGTTTTGCATCTTCGGCTCAACATCCCACATTGGGTGGCTTCTCAGAAGAATCCCATTTAAATATCAACTGTATAAAAACACGATTATTTGCTAGATTAGGAACAAAAGGGAGTTTTTGCTAGGCTGACCACGTCTTCTAACACATTGTCAATGACGCTCCGGCCGGACCCGGAAGCTCAGTTGCCAGCAATCACATGCCCAAAAATTAGAGCGCCGCATGCGTTCGCATTCGGAGAGCTATATGCGATAGAGAGAATTGAACATGAATCCATCCAATAAATAAAATACATATAAAGAAAACTACTAGTAATAAATATAAGGATTTGATAAACCGTTCCGAGGGAATTAACAGGATGTTAGCTACTGTTTTTCATGTCACCTTTCTTACAAAATGTTAGTGGTATGATTGATGAAAGACGATGCGCCTCTTGAAATATGAATGCATGATATGGGCGCCAATTCAGGGTAACACTCGTGATAAAATCTTCAATAGCACGAAGGTATATTTTACAGAACAAGAATACTGAGCGAGACGCAGTGAAATATGCAATTAAGTAGAGCCAATTCTGCATTAAATACAAGCGTGGTCACACACTGACAACAGTAATTTCTGAATTGCCACGAAGCTATACTAGTACTTCAAAGATAATTATCATATCTCAAGTCATACCAGGGCCCCGTTGCATAAAACTTACCGTTAACGGTAACTATACCATCAACGGTAACTCCCATGAAAACCTTGATTTTGATTGGCTATTGAGTGATGTTTCCATGGTAGTTACCATTGATAGCAAAGTTACCGTTAACGGTAAGTTTTATGCAACGGGGCCCAGGTTTAATATCGTGAAAGTACCTTGTAAATGTATTATACAATGTACAACTTGTCATCTTAATATGTATGTCATACTGTTATTATATCTCCCCCTCTCAACCCTTCTCTTGCTCATTCTCTGTCTCTCATTCACTCCTTTCTCCCTCCCTCTCTCTATCTCTCACTTTCTCTCTTTCTCTCTCTCTCTCTCTCTTCCTCTCGTTTTCCCTTCTCCCTTATGTATTTTGCTAAAATCTTCTTACTTGTACACACTCACACACACAGAACATGTAAACTGACAGACATAATAGGAATTTATGTCATGTTACTAAAATGATTCATAACCAACTAGATTATAAAAGATGCATTATTCAATACTTTTATAACCCAGCTAAACTTCATTATTGACTTTTCATGTCATATGTAGATAAATACAGATGAATAATGTGCCAGTATGAAGTTAGATGAAATGAATCTGCTTTATGTGTTGATAACCGATTGTGGATGAAATAGACTGTAAAATTGATAATGTGACCCAGTTATATTACATTAAATAATTAAGTAAATTAATTTATTTAATTTTCATGTATATTGTAGTAACTCCATTGATTTCCCTGTTCTTTTACCCTTGTTTACTTACGTTTATTTCTACCTATATAATGTGTATGTTTATATTGTACTCCATCATTATTGTTTATATTGTATCCTGTCATTATTGCAAATGTTTGTGTCACCAGTGGAAGAAGAATTTCCAGTATTGGACAATAAATGCATACTTTACTTTACTTCATTTTTTTTTATTCATATGTACTTTACTTTACTTTATAAAGACGTTGTATTTAACAAGCACAGGCATGACAGGTTTGAACACACCAAATAAATACTATGAGGCAATATGACAATTTTGCTCGAAACGAAATTTCAAATCTATGAAATCATCATGTCAAAAAAATTAAAATGGAACAGCGAAAAATGAAGTTAAAAATGTTTAGAATTATGCAACTGCTGGATGTCAGGGTATTCGGTAAACAGTCCCCCCCCCCAAAAAAAAAAAAACAACAAACAACAACAACAACAACAACAACAACAAAAAACAACGACAAAAGCAACAACATACGAATAAGTTTAGATTGGGTCCGTTTTAAATGACTAAATCCTACATTTCTTTTCGAAACTTACAGCTTCACTGCCATTACAGAAATGATATTTAATCCATATTTCCACCATGGAAATTTAAAGAATTACATTTCTGTTCCTTAATTGACTGCTATTTTTCGATAAATCGTTTCATGAAACATCTTTAATGAGTTTGTAATTGAAAAAGAGTATGGTAGGGGAAAAGCACCGTCATGCTTTTACCAGCTAGTGCAGTGGCGGATCCAGGGGGGGCAATCCCGGCCCGTGCCCCCCCCCCCTTTTGAGGGAAAACAATGCAATGTGCCCCCCCCCCCCCTATTTGCGATTGTGCCCCCCCCCCTTTTCGAGCAGAAAACCTTTTTTTTTTTCGTTTTTTTTTTGTTTTTGTTTTGTTTTTGCTTGTCAGAGAATTATGGAGGGGAACTGGACCCCATAACCCCCCCCCCCCCCCACACTAGCAACTTTTGGAGGGCTGGCGAGAGACCAAAAAATATGGGTCTCCCTCCAAGCAGTTTCCCAAAGTTGACAATCCTGCATTTGTGTGCCCCCCCCCCCTTATACGAAATCCTGGATCCGCCCCTGAGCTAGTGTATCGATGAATTGAAACGTGTTACTCTAAAGCATAAGTCAAGATACAAAGCACAACTGAAAATATAACGAACAATATACTATTCACTGCCAATGAATAATATATGGCTAGTAGCAACGGGGACTTAATCGGTTAGTTCGGACATAAGATAGCCAGCAGCACTGGATTATATTACATGACTGCTGGAAATGTAGGTTAAATCAGTTACTTCCGTTTCTTTACAGTGTTAGAACAAAAAAAGCTCCCGTGCCCCAATTTGTTCTCTTCTAACCCGTATCATATTAACCTTAAATATATATATATATATATATATATATATATATATATATATATATATATATATATTCGCCCTAAAAGGGGAAATGGAAAAAAATGCATAGCAAAGGAGAAAAATTATGTAAACCTGTTTAGACATAATAAAGGATATGATAAAGGGCATTTCCTCAAACAGCACATATTTTACCCATGGCATAATATGAACCCTGAATTTGAGATGCATGCATAAGGCTACCCTACATTTTAAAAAAATGGATGGGTCCTCATATCGGTGGACGCTCATTATAGCATTGTGACATCGAAGTTACAGGTTGTGATATGGCAGGCAAAGGACAGAAAGTCTAGTTCAAAACGTAAAGGAGAAATGCATATTTCTCCTTATAGTCGATTTCCCCCTTTCGCTGCATTTTTTACCACGTATTTTTGCCATAAGTAGGTATCTAATGAAATATATATATATATATATATATATATATATATATATATATATATATATATTCAGATATAAAAAAAACTTTAAAATGTACAGTGTTCAATTAAAAAAAATGATTGCATTCAGTTGCAGCTTGTAAAATTGCAAAATTAAATTAAAATATTAAAAATGTAATCGTGCGAAAGAATGGTATAAACTATACCAGTCATGTTAATCCATCAATTAATCAAATTGTAAAAATCTTCAATGGGGACCCAACCAATGTCTGTAAACTTTTTTGTTGTTGAAATAGTTCACATATTAAATGAGGAAGAGTGTTTGTATTCTCATCCAAGCTGTGAGATAAATCGTATGAGCGATAAATGAGTAATTCAATATCGCAAACCTTCAAATTGTGAAATAAGTAGATTTTCGTTAAAAAAAACACAAACACACATATACAAGGCCACAGAGGGAGAGAGAGAGAAAAAAAACACCCCACCTTCTTCATGATGGGAAAATTAGAAAAATCGTCCCGAGGATGGAAAAACCGAAAGAAATATATGACGAATTAACTGTTTATTTAAAAAACTAATCGACCATACAAAACAGGGTTTTAAACAGATCTTCATCTAACTGTACTTTGTAATTACCAATGATAAATACTGTATCGTTTAGCACCATGTGGCGTGTAGAATCACTTTCGTCACCTACTGGTAATGCCCTGAGGGAATATAATCATAACACCATAAGAACAAATACTTGAAGGCTGTATGACGTCAGGTTTGATGCCTGCCACTTGTATCACAAATGGGCTCATTCCGAAAAAAAATTGAAAACACATTAAACAACAACTCAAATTTGGCAAACCACTATACTTATTTCGTAATAGAACCTGATCCATATTACCCACTGCCTTCATACGATATTTTGAATGAAATATCCCCTCAAATACCGATACTTTGCTGATAAACGAAATTTTCCGGGCGGAGAGACTCATGGGTACAAATTATCAACAGGGGAGATGAAAGCTAATACTCAAATGATGCATATTAAATGGTAGAAAAATCAATGCAATTAAGGGACCCCTCAAAAAACAGTTGAAGAAAATAAGCTGGAAATTGGATTCCATTTTGAACCACCATGGGGTGTGTTGCTACGTTTTTATGGAAAAGGGGAAATGCAGTTCGAAGTATTCCTTAAAATGATTACCAATACCCTAAGTCCCCGATATTTTGATTAGTATTAAGGTCCGTCAAAGCAGTGGAAACATTCGTGATCATCAATCCTGCGGGCTAAAGGGTGCTTCTGAGTAATATCTTAAGATGATAATTACAATATTTTGCTGGAGTAGCCGCGATCCATACAGATCATGTCACTCATGCAGAATCTCTTGGTTTTATGAGGAGAGAGTTGACAAGACATGGACAGAAAAAGAGAAAGGAGGGAGGGAAAGAGAGATAGAGATAGTGAGATAGAGTAAAAGCTTCGTAACAAGATACCTTATTTTTACACATCCCATCACACCAATTAAAACAAAAATTATACTTCTAGCCAGGGTAGCCTCATCATTATAAATTCTGCTGATCCCGGAATCATCATTACCCTAGCATTGCATTAACTGATTTACATATGATTAATGTAATGTTATCTAAAAAAAAACATATCTGCAATTCGGCCCACAAGCCCCAATGATTTTTTAAATCAATAAATTAAATTGTATGAAATGAATTAAATACACCTAGGTCAAGAAGGACAACATTTTATATATTTTTTTTACTTTTAATACTTTTTTATTCCTTGATTAATTTTTTTCAAAATGAATATTACAAATTAAGCATTGATTACACAACACAATCCAACATGACAATAAACACAATACAAATGATATAATTCCAAAACATGCCATCCATAAATAAACAAGCTTAGTGCAAATCAACTGAACAAGGTATAGATTAAAACCTGGCAGGGGCAGAATTAAAGTATATTATCGTATTTGTCAGCCTTCCGTCCAACATTCAAAATAATTCAATTTTTTTAAGATGTAGACTTAAAGGTAATGGACAGTTTTGGTAAGCCCTCAAAAACTTTTGGTCGGATTTCTTTGATTTTTGTTGATAAGTAGCAAGTTATTAGCAATACTAAGATTCTGTGAAGATTTCGCCTCCTGAAGTTTCAGATTTCAGATTCAGATTTTATTTACTTTTTAATATTAAACAAGTGAGAGGTAAAAAATAATTTATGTACTGGGCCAGGCATGTAAACTCCCAACAACAGTAGCAGGCACTATACACTATACACACATGTAAAACCAGAGGATTCTGTGTATACCACACACAGTGAAACACATGCTATCTCCATGCGAAGCCCCAAGATTGTTGTGCAGGTAGCCGTCGGGTGGAAAGGTTCTAGTGTAGGGCAGTGATTTAGAGTTCCTTACAGATATTTACACTGAATTTCACTGGAAATCATAGACGGAATACCAAATGATCTCTTATAAACACATTGTTGATTTGATTTGATTTGATTTATTTTCCGTTTCAAAATAATTATACATGATACATATCGATAGAATGATTAAACATACAACAATGTAATAACTTTAGTATATCAAACTAACATACAAAGATAAAGGGTACTAGGAGGAGTACAAAAATAATTTACACATTTTGATACAAGGAGAACAGCATGAAGCAACATTTAACAAGTTTTTTTTCCAATTTCCTCTTTGCTACCAAAACTGTACATGAGCTTTAACTATTTTCGTGCTAGTGCCTTTTTTACGTTCATATACACAGGGTTTTTCAACTTTTGCAAAATTATTAAATTAACTGGCGCCCACATTACTCTTTTCTCACCTCATTTATCCACCATTTTTTTGTAAAGCGAGCGCATCCTCTGTCGGATATAGGTTGCTTAGAAACTGTCTCTATCAGAGAACTGACAGAGGTTTTGCGCACTATAACTATTTCATATTTCAGTTTATTTGTATGATACATTTATCATTTATCGTTCTCCTGAAGAAGACGCTAGGGAGCGTCGAAAATTTAAGGAAATAAAACATCAAACTTACTGACTACAATGCATTAACTGTGTCTTTGTCTTTGCCTACGTCAATGCCAGTACGTGAAATATCAACATGTTTGTATATATATATATATATATATATATATATATATATATATATATATATATATATATAAATATATATATATATATATATATATATATATATGTATATATATAAATATATAAGTGTAAGGAAATAACATATATAACACTGGGGCGGATCTAGCTTTTTTCCGAGGGGGGAGGGTGTGGGAGGGGGGAGGGTGTGGGAGGGGGAGGGTGTGGGAGGGGGAGGGTGTGGGAGGGGGGATACCCCCCTCCCACAGTAGGGAGATTTTTCATTTTTAGGGTTGCCAGCTTGCGATTTTAAGCATACTTGCATGGTCTATTTTTTCTCTTTTTTGTTTTCCTATGCACATTAAATGTTTACTTGGCAGCCCAAGGGGGGGGGGGGGTTTAAACCCCTAAACCCCCCCGTAGATCCGCCACTGCAACAGCTTTGGCAACTCTCGTGGAAATTTCACAATTATATATATATATATATATATATATATATATATATATATATATATATATATATCATTTGCTTCATTGCGGCCCTGAAATCCTTACATATGTCTGGTTTCTTCCTTCCAACAAGGATTGAGTTACTTGTTCTATTATGTTCTATTTATATAGGTTTCCAGATTATAGAGCAAAAAATATATTCTCTTTATATCATGTGGCATAGATTTCAGCAGGAAGGGCTCTGAGTTATGTAAAATACGAGTTTACTTTTTCTGACTTCCAACTCTTCTAAATATATTTTTTCATGCTCAGTAGTGGGAGGAATTGGCCGCAAACAAATTATTGTCCCTGTAGGCAACAAGCAAGGCGACAAACTAACTAAATATCACACTACGTTCCGACAAATTAGTGAAATTTGACCTACAAAGTGATTAACAGATGAAACGGAAAATGGCATAGCCGTGTATTCGGATATCACTTGAATCCCTTGGCAAAAGACCCGCTCACGATTTCAGATTATAAAGACCTGAGCATCTTCACCCTTCCATATGGTCTTTTATTTTTTTTAAACAAATTAATTTTTAAAAAAATCACACGATTGTTTTAAAGTATTATGTATATTCTGAAGGAGGGAAACGTCATTCATATATCAAGTAGGATGAATAAAATAGAAACAGACACAGAAATAACATAACTGAGGCATGACGGCTTAAGTGCCAACATGCTACTTTTATACGTGTACATGATCAAAAATATCTGTAATGGTATGTCTTTAAGCCTTATTAGTATTTACCTGAACGTTTAAAAGTAGAACCGTCAGGATCTTCTTAATAATAATAATAATAATGCAGTTCATGCATAGCGAATATCACAAAGCGTTATCTCTACGCGCTTTAATGAAACGAAGAAAGAAAGCGAGAGAGAGAAAATAAAATCTTGTGTATGAGCTGTAACGTTCATGCGTCTTGGGCTTCAGTATAATCCAAAGTTACTTACCTCATGAGCTAATTTCAACTATGCACTAACAGAATAATTGTCTTTTCGTATATGTGTAAGAAATGCAAAGTCCATGTATCCATTATTGTCACGAACTGTAACTTTGAATAATATCTTTGTATCATTCATATGAATTGTTTGTAGTGTCTAATATAATCTAAATAATCAAATATATACACTTTAACGGTCAATGAGTTCTAAAAATCAATTAAATGACATGTAACATAGAATACGGTCTCATTTGCAAAAAAATAATCTGTGAAATAGGCCAAATGAATAGTAAATAATGACGTTTTACTCCACGTTGAACTAGATCACTCCATTTAAAGTTGTTACCATTTAATAGATACTCAAAAGCTCATTCTGAGAGATGTTTTAAAAGTGCTCTTGAAGATCAACTGGCTGGTATAAATGTCTTTTCGCAGAAAGTAATAAGGCCCGTTACAGAAAGATAAGAATCAAGGAGAAGTAGTAATGAGACAATTGCTCCGTACAGACGACATGCAAGGCACTGATTCTACTATCGATGGCATGGTGATCGATGACTCTCCATTATTGATTGATCTTTTTCAATCTGCATTAAGTGGTAGATCAATAAATGTCTTCACCCCTATTAGACCTGTCACTTTGGAGACAGAAGCACGTGTCTTGCAGGTCCCTTAACAGAATGTTCCCGTTTGCGTTGATTTCCGATAAACGTTTGCTGAATGACCAATCAAAAGTTTCACGTTTCTCATTCTTGAGAGAACCAACGCAGCGCGGCCGCCGAGTACTCTGTAATAATTATTGTAGTCATGACTAGTCCTTATATTGATAATAATGAAAATAACGGTCTTAATTACCCAGTGTAGTCTCATCATTAGTTCTTCCCGAGGGCCCTGTAATCTAATATCTAATCTAATAATAAGGCGCTCAAGCATTCAATGAATATCTTCCTACTGGGAACTCATTCATTTCACCTGGGTCGAGAGTGGTAAATGCACTAAAATTTCTTGCCAAAGCATATTAAGTACTATATACGTTGATTCAAAATACTGTATCATGGTAGCTATATTAGATTTTTTTTATGGCGATTATCAAAATGTGATCGATACTTTAAAAAATGTTCCTGTAACTAATTAACCATATCGTCAAAATCATTAAAGTCTTCAGTCTGCTAATTTACGTTCTGGAGCCAATGTGCTCGGTTTGATGTCATTACCGGTGTAATCAACGTGTGATCCGATGACAATTTAATGACGCATTTATCTTCTTTTTCTTTGTTACAATGAATACATTCAATCAAGTTGATACTGTCTTGAGGATTTCTGTACATGAAAACGGAAATTATCATAGACCAATTAAATTGCCTAGACGTAGAAGTTAATTGAGGATAATATTTGTTCAAGGTAGATTCATAAGAGTGTCCTTCTTAAGTCTAATTACCTCTTTACCTTGGCGATCGATCATGCAATATCCACAAGATAACATTTATATGCATTTTAAATGATGCATTTTTAGCTCGTTATTGGAAAAAAGGTGAATATTATAGACCTAAAAATGACAGAAATAAGTACGCAGCTGATCTTAAAATTAATCATTAAACACTAACGGGGAGTGTGCTCTTTGGCAGTTGTCTATATCCAAATGTTGAACAGTATCACACGCCCTTTCCTTATCATAGCGTCTCTGGTCATTAGTCTTTAGGCAGTAGCGTGGGTCCAATCACGGAGAGGGCGCTGGTGTCATTGCGGGGGGGGGGGGGGGCAAAGTGTCTTACAAAGTGGATGAAATGTGAGAGAACAAGACCATTAAGCAGAGGGTGAATGTGGGGTGTATCATTTTTTTTTTCTCCCACAGCCTTTCCTTCTTCTTCCTTTCTATTTCCTTCTTTCCCATTTATTTTTCCCGCCATTCAATTTTTTTTTTTTTGGGGGGGGGGCACGTTTCTCCATGTCACTGTATCTATTTCACTCTGCATAATTATGATGGGCTTTTACATGTGTTTAGAGTTCTACACGGGGAATGCGTTTTACTTCATCCACCTAAATTACAAACACGTTTTAAAACACTCGGGCGATTTCTTACTTGTCACGTTAGGAGTATTATATGAGGTGCTTGCACTAACCCACGTTTTATACAGTGAAGTGGAACTTCGTCATGACTTGTATGAGTACATCTCACATACAAGTGAAGCATAAGTCAATAGCTTTAAATATTATATGATATAATAATAATAATGATAATAATAATAATAATAATAAAAATAATAATAAAAATAATAACAAGAAGAAGAAGAAGAAGAAGAAGAAGAAGAAGAAGAAGAAGAAGAAGAAGGAGAAGAAGAAGAAGATGATGATGATGATGATGAAGAAGAAGAATATTGATAGTAGTCGGTACTATTAAAGGGAATATTACATAATTATTTATCGATGTCTCTGGGCGCTTCCAAAGAGCTTCAGATTATTACGCCGGCTCGGCTCTGCCCTGATGAAGGTGCCCATTTACCTCACCTTGGTGGAGTGTGGCGAATGTTGATTAAAGGTCCCCTGCAACCCAAATGCAAGTTGATTCCTGCTGATGAGCAGCGATGCATACAACTTATATTTTGCTATTCAAAGATCTAAATATGTTTCATAAATTTTCAAAATATATTAAAAATCATTTTCTCAAACATGCTAAGCACCACCCTAAAAAAAATGCCCCAGATCTCATTCCTGCAATGACATTATCTGTCAATCATTAGTGAGCTAAGGACAGACAGGTGGTATGTAGTTTTGCCAGAGATGGCCATCAGTTCTAAAAGACCATACAATCCCTACTTAGGAGTTGCTATGTCAGACATGCTGTAGCATCACTAGGAAAAGAATGGTAATGAGGAGGTATTGTTTGAATGCATGCTATTCTATTGTGAGCATGTGCTGAGCTGGGGGGAGTTAGATTCCACTGTCTGTTGTAGAATGTTAGTGTAGCTGACTGATGATGACAGATGATGTCATTGCAGGAATGGAATCTGGTGCTTTTTTTTTTTTTTTTTTTTTAGGGTGGAGCCTAGGAGGTTGGGAAAAATATTTCAAAAAACATTTAAAAATCTGTGAAACATATCTAGATGTTTGAATAACAGAATATAGTTGTATGCATCCCTGCACATCAACAGCAATAAACTTGCATCTGGGTTGCGTTTGGGTTGCAGGGCCTTTTAATGTCTCGTCAAAGTACGTTATTGCTGTGGTAGGGATTCGAACCCCGTATCTTGTGATCGAATGTCCGGTGCCTTATCCACTAGACCACAACACCTCTACCTTTACTTTAAAAAAAAATCCTTAAAAAAAACTGATGTGTAACACGTGGAATGTACGTGAAATCGAAGAACGGAGTATGCTTTGTGCATTACATCATGAGATGTAATTTGTGATCTGATTGGACACCTTCGCAATTTATTTCGTAATGAGTAAGCATCAACACCTCCGGATAAGACGATCTGCGCCTGACATGAAATTGAACCTTCTGGCTGCAGTCATCATCCAGGAAAACTTCTTAATTCCTGATATCACCGTGTTACTTTAACATCCAGGTCACCGATGTTATCTTCCTCGACTAATTACATCATTGTGGAGCATGCCTTCTGGCAGTTTAGAATGGACATGAAATTGCTCCAAACTGATAAAACACAAGCTTTGTGACAAAACTGTCAGCAATTATTACCATAACCTTCCAGTCGTCTCATGTGATAGACATTTCTCTATCTGAATTGAATCGCAATTAGCAGAATAAGATTAATACAGATACGTAGATGACAAATTTATAGATTTTGACTCTTGTAAATGCCACTAAAAGTAGTTTTTATCACCTTCACTGTCCGCATTACTTTTACAATGTACCGTATTTCCGAAAATACTCATATGATTTTACTCTCATTATTGTAGTTATTAATATTATCATTATTATTGCCTACTATGTTTCATATCCTCATTTCCAACGACAAACAAACCAAAGTGATGTAATTCATTTCATGTATGCTTATTGAAAATACCCTGTATTATTCTAAACATTATTTCTTTTAACAAAACTGACAATACGTATAAAACGGTGAAATTTTAAAAAGCCAACGTCCAACCTAGACCCTTTGAAATCATCATCCAACATGGCTCACAAATTACGAAAGACAAGCAGTGATTTTAATGGTATACATCTAAATGTTAACCTGAATTATAAACTTGTATTGTATGGAGTTTTGACTTACATAGCTAAAATTGAAAGTAGTAATATGTGTAAAGTCATCATTAGGAGTCAATAAATCTATTGGTTGTGTTTGCGTAAAACTGTACAATTTTTATGTTTATTTCAAATATCAAAAAATTGGGCCTACCTGTAATAATGTAGTTCTCTAATCACTCGTAAAGGTGTATGGTATTTTTACAAAAGATCATTAGAAAAATGCAGATACAAAGTAGGTATCGAAGCTAGTATCGAAGACATTGATTATTTATGTCATATTATTTTCAAAATCTTTATTTAGTATTATCTTAATGAGATCGTAGAAAACAATATATAACAAAATATATTGTAAGCTGATCTGTTTTATATAAAGGCCTTGTTCCGCATTACGTTTTAACTAGAGATATTGTGAGGTGGCGTGGTTCACTCACTAGACATTCAATAGACGGGTTGAGGGGTCGAATCCAAGCCCCGCACTCAAATCATGTTGTAAGACATTATACATTTGCCATTCTTCACCCCCGTGTAAAAGGGTACCTGATTATGCTCGAACGCGACCTTGGTCGCTAGGCTAGAATCACAGTGTGACTTGCTAGCTATGTAAAAAGCCATTACTACTAATTGTTTGACTACGACAAAGCCCTAAATACTCGTAAAAACAAACATATCCCACCATAGTTCTGAAGAGCAGACATTAATGCCTTGTCACAATATAAATTTGCATTTCACGTTCATAATCCATTTGAAATGCTCATTTCGATAGATTTCAGAGTGACTCGGCATGTTTGATTTGCAACAGGAGTTGCAAATAAAAGCTACAATAGTTTAGTGCATGACGTGACGAGAAAATGGTAGTATTAGGGATATCATCGCAGAGGAAACATAAAACAGTCCGTGCTCACAGAAACTCCAATTTCCTCCTCGTTATATCGACTCAGAAATTAATGCAAGCAAACACCGCAAATGCACAACTAATTTCTTCGTGGAGTGAAAGACCAAACAGAGGGTGGTTAGTCAAGGGCCTGTCAGAGTCTCATCCATTTCATGCCAGATTGATGGTGGATGTGAAGAGCAAAATAAGCACATGATACAACGAAGTAAGTAATCACGCCTCGTACTAATGTGTGAACATAATATGAACGATGAGCTAAGAGGGGTACGAAGTAAAGACAGTAATTGGATGAGAGGGTATAGGAGGGATAGAGAGGGAGAGAAATAGAGTGGGAGAGAAAGAAAGAGAGCGAGTGTGTTTCACTATGAGGTATCTTTTCATCCTCTATAATTAATGTGGAAACACGCATGCGGAGAATATGATCTAACCCACACGCGTTCACACACATTCACACACCCACACACACAAGAAGCCTTAGAGGGGAAATATCGAAAAAAAAATTGTGTTTGACGGAGCATTTTTGTTCAGACTAGTGTCATTATTTTGTGAATCTCCGTCACAGAATATATATATATATATATGTATACACACACACACACACACACAAAATAATGACACTAGTATGAACAAAAATGTTTTTTTTTTATGCTCATAATGATTTTTGTAAACTGAAATTCTTTGTGAATTATTTGCTGTTATTTTGGACATAAATTATATATATATATATATATATATATATATATATTTTTTTTTTTTTTTCATGTATATTTCGGGGGAAATGAATGTAATTGTTATTGTCAACACCATTACTGTTCAAAAAAGAAAAGGACAAAAATAAGGTCAGAAATACTTTCTGATATATTGCAACATGTTCTAGTTTTAGATTTTTCTATTTATGTTAATTGAAAATTAAAAAAATCACAAGTGAAGATAATGCATCAAACCACATCCTTGTCGGTGGTCAACCTGAAAATAATCACCCAAGACATTTTTCCGAGGAAACCATCAGCACTTTAGCCGACCTTGATTTCAATCCTACCACAAAGTATCCTTCAGAAATGAGGTCAGGCTTCATATATTCTTCTAACTTTGAAATGTCATCCTGGTCGAAGATTTGCACTTGGCATCAGATGACCTGAATTAAAGGCTTGACAGTATGATGAAAGTGGACGTGATCTCAAGCATGGTTCAAGACAGATGGATGACAAATCTTGAAAGTTATTATTTTTTAACGTCTTCCTATTTTGCGGAAACTGCTGGGACATTGTACAAGGATCAGGCTCACGTGAAGTTGACAAGAAGCATTCACTGCATAACGGTAACTTATTGGCTGGAAAGCTGTTCCTACACATTATCCACCACCACCTCGATTGACGCTTGAGAGGCTTGTTTCACATTGTTGAACTTCCGTTCTCGAATAATAAGCAACCGTATATACAAATACAAGCTTCATTAAGCCCACCGCACACTATACGATCGGTCTACGATCCGATTTTGAAAGAAAATGTTATATCATTAGATATAAACAGTTAAACCATGAAGCTACAAACCAATGGTTAAACACATAAAATATGCTTCATTGAGGTTCTGAATAGTTACATAGATAGAAAAATCGAAATCACGGCCTATCACGAGCCTTCTAGTCGGAGGAAAGGCCAAATCGGCTCCAATTGTCATTCAGTGGATGTCTTTAATATGGAAACCTGGACTGAAATGTTTACAGGCCATGAAGCTTGTCCGTTTCGCTGTGAACAATGGAGAATACAATTTGTATCTCGAAGGGTAGAGGTGTTGTTCAGAGTAATGAGATCTGTGATTTCACATGCTCCATTTAATTGACTGTCAACTGAGAGTCTATACGTCGTGTAGTCATGGCATTAAAATCACGAAATCATAAATAATGTTATTTTGATAGTACAATCAGTATTCAAAAAATCAGTATTCATAAATGAAGCAAAAAGTCCATTTTCCCGAGGGTCTATTTAACCCACGCAAAGAAACAGAATCAGATGCTTGCAATAATGTTCTTAACCAGTTGGGTATGATTTGATTCCGTTATAAAATTTAACACATTTAAACGTAAATATACATTGTCCTTGTTGGATAGCGACAACAACAGATAAACTTCACGTTCACGTAGACTTAAAACTAATGTATTAGACGGCCTCTTTCCTCTTACGTTCCCCTATCTCTTTCTATTCCCCCACCTCTCCTTCTAGTTATCCCTGCCTTTTTATCTTTCCAGTACTGTTCAAATCCCCCTCCTTTTTTCTTCTTTTTTTCCTTTTTCTCCTTTCTCTCTTTCTCTCTCTCTCTTTCTCCTCTTTTTTAAAAAAACTTGTTAATAGTGCTGAAGTCAGCACGTTTCTTTCTTTTTCCTTTTAATCTATGGACTGCAACTATATTTCTTTTTTTTCAAACAGCGGTCTAAGAAATACAAGCTTTGCTTATTTAATAGACTCCTCAAATTATGTTTTTCCTTTACAACACGCATTTGTCATCGAATCCAGCCCAAGTTATCTCGGGCTTAGTATTCCAAGGGTTAATAACGCAAAATATCTGTCAGTTCAGTTACTTAAAATTCAATGTCCTGCAGTCAGTTCTTTTAAAATTATTATTATCGCAAACTCCTTCCGGGATTGTTAATCATTAAATCGAATAATCTTGTTTGCCTTAGGAATTGATGCCGAACGGGACTGATGTTAAAAATACAGATACTTAAACTCGATTGCTCCAAGAAAATGTTACCGACTCAAAATAAACATTGAAGTAATCATAAGATGAGAATATGGGAAATTCCCAACTCACAGAACTTTTTACACATTTCCGGATGTAACTTTAATTTTACTTTAATGATGTACGCCTTAAGACTTTGTTTTCTGCCCTGTTGATTTCTAACAAAACTGTTGGGTTGTCTTGAAAAACATATATAATGCAATACCCCCTAATGTTTGATAGAGTATAATTTTTTGGGAAAGAAATGTTACAAATCTTTATGGTATTTAGTTCACATAAAATGATAGAATTTAGGCTTGTTGAGTTGTTTTTTGTAGACATCTCCGGCGTTTGCTAAACTGTAAAGTCGCCGTAAGTATTGATTAATGTAATTTTATGGAGAAGATAACATTCACTAGGTATGTGCGTGTAGTTGCTGCCCAAGAAACTTGGACTAAATCTGAGTCAGGAATTTTTTCATGGTTAAAGGGCAATCTATGCTTGTACAAGGCCCAAGGGCTTTATTTATGTAGTTCCCCATTTCATTTTCTAATTTCGTTTATGACTTATTTTGTATTTGTTTTGAATGTACTTTTTAATTGAAAATGAAATAAATGAGAATTGAATTGAATTGAATATATAAGAGAATGTTTAAACGAAATTGCAATAATAAAATTATGAAGTTTTGAAAGTTGATATCATTACACGTATAGTAAATTAAGATTGGCAAGAAGGTATGGTTATTAGATGTAATGTCAGGAGAAATTGCCAATTCGTTCATAACACACAAAATGACTAAGATGGTGTTTTTCATAAATTTTTAATTGACCTCTTTATTTTCTTTTAGTGTGACAATTGTCACAACGATCTTGAGGAAGAAAGTTACATTGGGGAATTCTGAAATTTTGTGATATTTTTAATGAACAACAACAAATGGGAGAGTTAACCTCAATCAATTCACTGTCGAATGGCAGTTTGCAAATGGCAGCTTCACTTAATTAAGTTTGAAGCTTTAAAACGATTTTGTCCATTTTGTTTAAAGGTTCGTTTAAAAAGTATTTCAAAGATGATTTATATGTTATTGTTTTTATAACACGTTGTGGTTATTAAAAGCAGGCAGATTCTATTGATAATAATAATGATAATAATATGCCCATTTCTATAGCGCAGCTAATATACAAATATACTGCTCTTAGTACAAAGTATCGTATTACTACCCCGGCTTTAGGCAAGTCACCGTGATAGGCGCTAAGGCATTCAAGGAATTTATTCTTCACCTAGGTGGAGAGTAGCAAATGTAGATTAATGTCTTGCCAAACTATATTAGTAGTGACTTAGCGGGACTCGAACCGCGTACCATGTGATCCACAGTCCGGTGACGCATCTACTAGACCACGACACCTCTATAATCAAATAAAAGTTTCGACAGATGCGCGTACCGGAAAATCTCTCGAGGAATGACTTTTTGGATGGTGCATGTCTTTAACCCTTTCAGGACAGGAATTATTTAAGTGCTAAATTGATCACATTTTCTTCTTCAAATTGGCAACAATAACATTTTTTCTTCTAGTGCTACATGGTTCTCATAAGGTGTAATGTCTCTGAAAATAATATCCATGGTTCACAATTTTGTCGAAAATTGAAAAAATTGCCAATTTTGATAAGAAAACAATGATTCTGAACCTCTCAATACGTTGCCAATTTAAGGATTTTCAAGCTTATTCTCATTTTTAAAATCCCTGCAATCAATTGAAATATGATCATGCAACAAAAATGGACATAGTGTGTGCAGAAATTTTTGCTCTTTCTACTCATGCATCTGGTATATTTTTTAGAGCTCTGCATAAAAAGTTATTGAGCCAAACCACAAAATGTGGTCAATTGTCTCGAAAGGGTTAAAGACAGAAAACTAATCGATTTTAATCTCGAGACTTTTGTCGCCCAAGGCTTAATTTTCCTTGAAATTTGCAATCTTGGAGATGTGTGTTTGAGAGCCACCATGTATCGTTTTACAGAGTGAGAATGGGGATAGTTAAATACTAGCGAGTATCCGATATTTCCCAAGGGTTCATATTCGACGGTACTAAAATCAACATTGATACACCTGTGTTATTAGGAAGCATAAATAGTAGCCAAAGTAATATGTAGCAAAAGGGGTATAGAAGCATAAAAAGCATATGATGTAATGACAAAATAATTATGTTTCTTTAGGCTCAAATTATTGCCTTGTATGTTATGCTTACTGGGAAGATGTAAGTAAATGAATAGCACATTACTTTAGGATTTTATAATCATCCGCAATATGCAGATTCACATCATTTAGCAAACATTGTAAACAACAGCGCATAATTTATTTGGGTTAAAACAGTGATAGAATACATTACGAGATTTTACATATGATATAGATTAGAGAACAGGTTGAAAAAGGATAAAGGTAGGCCTTGGTTACATTTTTCCGATAACGAGATTTGTCATTAGAGTGTACCAATCACCAAAAGATATTTTACGCTGTATGACTGCTCGAAGCACCCGTACGCGCTCGCCAAGATAAAGGCTCGCGCGGAACCCAACTCGGAGTTCGGTTCCGCGTGCGCACCTTCTTGTTATCCTTTATTTCCTTCATACTCCTAAACTGTTGACCTATAGAATCCCAATTAAAGTTCTTTGGTGTTGATTTTTATACTTTCTAGCGGTACACAAATTAGTTTTCAGGTGATTGGTACACTTTAAAGGTACACCCTAGAGCTGCCCTACTATTACTAGACACGAGCATACATACTCATACGTACATACCTTTGAGTAGGGTGTACCTACTGATATAGATAACGAGATTAAAAATATCGTTATCGTTATCGTTATCGGACAAATGTGACCCACGCTTAAAAAACCTGCTTGGTGGAAACCTTACTCGCATTTACTGATTGTTTATACCTTTGCATCAAAACATTTGGGGACTAACACTACTTTCTCGCTGTTACATTACATTCAGATAACTAATTAAGACATGTGTAAAAATGCTCATATGCAAAGTACAGGTACAGATAAAAAGTACCTTACTTTCCAAACACTTCGGGGGGTATTCTACTAATTCAGATAAATACTACACTGGGACAATGAGTCACGTGTGGAACAAAGGAACGTTTATAGCCCATTCTAACTCACTTTGTTAAATTCGACTAAAGACCAAGCTTAAACCCAGCGTCGGGTTTTGAATCTTTGTAGAATACGGGCCTCAGTGTCTCATTCATGGCGAGTGTCCTATTTCCATTAATGTTAATGCATTTATTCTACATTACTCACCCATATCGTTATAAATATCATCATAGAGATACTCTGGTAACGTCTTGTCGGGTGAAAGAAGGGCACGCAACGTGAGGTAAGTTTCAAGAGACGATGCTGGAGAAAACTGATGTGTGCTCTGATCCGCAACAGGTTCGCACTTTACCGACTGTAGAAGAAGACAAGTGGCGAGCAGGATGGCTGTACTTAGCTGGCAAAGTGACCGCTGCATCATGGTCAAACGGCGAGGTAAGGTTGTGTGGAAGGGAAGGAGGCCTTTCGGAGTATTTCGTCAGTGTGTCTCTGCCCAATATTTATATAACTTGACGAATTTAAGCGGTCTGCAAAATAAAAGCAAAAAATAATTTTAAAAACTAATAGCAAACATATTCAAATATATGTGAATTTAAACAAAATGTGTTATAAGTGATGCTACAAAGTCATGGATAAATAAAGGCTATTGTGAAGAGAAGGAGAAGAAAAACTTGTTGGGATTCACCTTAGGAGGTGGTTTGTTGGTATAATGCGACAGCAATAGAAATACCAAATCGAATGAAAAGGATGTGGACTACCGGAACTTCAAGCTTATGGGATTTTGCTGACTTCACTTCCGTGACCTCCACAAAAAAGGTCGGTGATAAGAAAAAACAAAATAGCCAGTTCTTGTGAACGCATACACACTCACACATACACACAAATGAAACAAAACAAAAGTTAGACACGTGTAGAACGTGACATATTCTTTAATTTATCTGCCATCAACTGAGAGAGAGAAAAATAAAGGGCATTACTGTCCAATTCAAGCACTTTGTATGGTAGTTACTGTGCAGAGGAAACGAATAATGCATTAACGGTAATTGATGATTGTATTAAGAAAGAATATACATATACATACATCATATATATGTATCATTAGTCAACCGTGTGAGGTACCATTCTTTATTTAATATATGCTCTAATTTCTTCCTCAATTCAAAGCTGATATATACTATGCAGTTGTTGGGAAACGGGTCTAAAAGCTTTGAATTGAGGAAGAAATTAGAGCATATATCAAATAAAGAGTGGTACATCGCACGGTTGACTACTGGATCAATAAATGAGTAAGCTGTCAATGGAAGGAGAGGATAACGGCAGTGTTACAAAATCGGACTTTTTTTGGGGGGGGGGGAATTATGAAAATGAACAGGAGAATTTGAAATATATCAACAGGGAAATGTAAAGAGATAGATGAGGGAAGGGAAGAAAGAGAGGGGAGAGGGAGGTATAGGGGTAGAGAGTCTGGAAGGGGGAGATGAAAGAGAGGGAGAGATAAAGAGAGAGATAGAGAGTTGGGGAAATAGACAGAGAAAATCAAGGATAGAGAGAGAAAAAAAGGGGGAATTGCATCAAAATAATGAGAAGAAATGACATCGACTGAAGACCAATAATGACTGAATTATAAGACGATTCTCAAGATGTAATAAGAAGAATGGAAACCAACCACTTGTAAGAAAAACCACCACGTTGCATTGCTTAGCTCACCAGATAAACCATAGAAACTAACCTTAATAAAGATAACCACCGTCTGTTGAAACCACGAGCAGAGAGATCTACTTCATGGAATTACTCCTGATATGAGCCTGTTGATCACAGTTCAACATGTATTATTATAAAACACCCATGCTGATGAATGGCTTCAAGGCGTGTCCTGACCTTGTAAAGTAGCACAGCTTAAAACGCGTCACCCAAGGCACGATCAAGATTAAAGGTTAAAATCACAAACAAATATTTTGCTCTGTATGTTAGGGTTCCAAGTCGCCATACGATATTCAAAGTATGATATTTAATTATTAACTCTATGAAGAGATATTGCAAGTTTGAATACTCCCTAAATAAACATTACAGCGACTTGCCAGTAGACTAATCGACGGACCCGTACGCGCTCGCACAAATAAGTCCCGCGCGGAACAGAACTCGAAGTTTGTTTCCGCTCGAGGCTGTTTTATGTTTTCTTTCTTTTTTTCTTCATACTCCTTAACCGTTAACCCACAGAAGGTCAGGTAAACTTCTTTAGGTTAACTTCATACGTTCTAGCTGTACCGAAATTATTTTTTAAAGGTGATTGGTACACTTTAACAATTAAACGGGATATGAGCACATAAATAATTTCTGAATTCATCTTGCAATACATGAGCATAATTATCATAATATTATTAACAGTAATTAAAAATATTATAAAGCAATCAAGACTTCCGTTATAAAACGTCGAGAGAAGGACAAAAACGTTAACTTTTGAAAAAAACTTTTTTTATTCTTTGAACGCGTGCCATTAACTGATCAAGCCATCGTAGAAGCAACAGTATAATCAATATTGATCCGAACAACTACCAATGATTAGAAAGTCTATAATAATGTTCAAATTGTCATTGATTTGGAAGGAAGCATCCTACTACAAAGAAAGTACTTATTTTCTTTTAGAAGTTTCGTCGGATAATATTTCCTTTTGGAAGAGGAAGACTTTTTTTATGCTATCAGGTAGTCACGCAGCAGATTGGAAAGTATCTTTTTCCTTTTCTAATTTTTCTCACAGGATGGAACATACGGAAATCTATGTCACATAAAGGAAAGACTTTTTTTCTGTCCAATATGACCATATGTCATATAATAAAAGTTAGCTATAAAGAAGAGGCAGTCTAAAACAGGGTTGTATTCTGAAAAAGCGATTTTTGGAAAATGGATCTCCTATTGTTCGTAATATCCTCATTCAGATAATTATGTCTCACCCATGTAGCGTGAATCATATACGGATGCGCAAAAAAGGAATTTACTTTATTCGGAGAGGGATATTTGTCATGCTATATCCAGTCATAGTACATAATGCAACAGATTGTGATAAATATTGATTGATATCACTTAGAAGTGTCGGGTGCTTACGTGATTAAAAAAATTCCCAGTAGGGTACTGAGCCATTTCCTATTCTCTTATAGTCGCGCGCACGTACGCTATTCCCCTGACATGTTACATGTTTGACATGATGACACTGATCTTTTTCTCAGATACTGGTTGCAGATGTTTCCCCTTTCAAGAATGTCGCCTATTCGATTTCTTTATCATTAATCAACCTCTGACAGAAGCAGAAGGGCATTAATTTAATCTTTACATCTGGGGAAATATTTAGGCACCAACTTGCCGATATTTATATTTTTGTGGAAAGAAAAAAGTTCCATGTTTAGTTTATTCCACGGCTGATGCCAAATACAATGATACATGCTATGTGTTTGAGACACATCAGAGTGAGGATCTTGCAAAACTAAATATTTCTTTCATTCAATTAATCACTGATAAGGGCTAACATTTTTATTTTGTTTGAGCCAGAAAGGCTCATTCTATATATACATTTCCACATATTTTTTATAACACAGCAAAACAAAAATGAAAACAAATAACATGAATGCGACTGTGTCTCCTATATACCTCCGACTAAATACAGTTAAGAGTAAGAAGCCTACAATTCATGTTAAGTGACTTGTTTGAACTTTGACCTACCGAACCAAAAATCTAATAACTTTATCTCCTCCTAGTGATGTATACATAATAGTTGAGATATGGTGATAACAAAACTAACGAATCTTTAATTCCATGCATTACGATATCTATGATCTTTGACCTTTGACCTATGTACACCAAAATCTAATAAGTCCGTCTCAATATGGTGATGTATACTAGTATCAAGTTTAAAGTTAATTGCTCAAATTGTTCAAGAGATATTGCAATAAGGAGGCTAAAAACCTGAAATTTCATAGTAAGTGACCTCTGTGACCTTCGACCTTTGACATACTTACCTCAAATGATTCTTTAGATATCGCGTTTAACCAGAAAGCGGGAATAAAGAAAAACCCAAAGAAAAAACTCAATGATTTCCTGCTAACGTACGTCACGTACACATCTCTATGAAATCTAAACAGAATGTAGCTTAGTTTCCGTTTAAAATACAATGCATATAGATGTTTATGATCCAGTCCCTGGTTACCTTAATGTTGTTTTGAAATTAGAAGTGTATCACTCTCTCTAAAAAGTTCATGTAAACCCCTAGAATGACCAAATGTAAGTTTAATGGCAATATGTAACTATATCTTAGCAGTAACTGGGTAAAAAGTACATAGCATGAGATAAAGGTGCATGAAATTCATAATTGGTAGTAATTTCATGCTGCCATTAAAAGCATATTTCAAAAAAGTTAGATATCATCATCTTTACATCAGGTCAACTGCAATTTTCACTTTTTTTGCCTGAAGTATATTAGTTGAATGAAAGACCAAGTAAATGTTGTGAACATTAAGCTTATTTTAAAGTTTTAAACAAAATATCTTTGATATGAGAAGTTGAAAATATAGCCGAATATTGTTTAAACTGAATAGTGATTTAGAGGGATATATATGTGAGGGAGCTATAGGGTAATGAAAACCGTTAAAAAATACTGAAAAAAGCCTTTCCTGTTCCTAAAAAATGCCTCTTTAAAATATGAAGTTGCATAATATAGAGATACGTAAAAGTCATGACAAAGTTCTTCAAACAGTAATGACTGATTATTACAAATAAATAAATAAATAAACGATAAGAAATAAATGGATAAGTGACAACAGATGAATGAATAGAAAAATAACACAATTTATCAACGATAAGGGAATATCTGCAAACCTACGTGTGTGCCTTCATGTTATTCAGGAGAGTTATCTAATTTCTAACATTTTCTATTTATACAAAGGAAAATTGTATCAAATCTATATTCATGAGTATGAAAATGATCTTCTGAGAATATGACAAAGACACCAAAAAACAAAAATCAAATCAAATCAAAATATCACGTTAAACTTCTAGGAAGTAACGCTTTTACAAAATATCATATTGCATGGATGGCATAATAATTGCATAATAAATCAAATATTATTGAAAGGTTTCCTTATAGACTGCATGCACGTTTGAAGGAAAAAGACACATGTGAAGGCCTCATGAACGAGAAAACAAATTGCGCATCACATTGCTTATTGGCGCTTGAACGTATCACAACCACCGTGACTTCTTGGAATAAGCAGGCGCCACTGCCGATTGTTGATGGCACTGTAACGGCGTTCTGTTTTTCTACTTGTGTTTATCACTTGCATTCACCAGTGATCAGTCTGTTTATTCTCTGTAGGTGACGCAAGCAGAGAAATAATGACTACGTTTATCGTATGAACCCACCCACACGAAAACTATTTTTCCCCTCTCCATGCAGCATTCCCACTCAGCATACACCCACTGGAAATGGTTCGGAAGTAGTGACACTGAAATGCTACGTATCTTTTCAAGTGTAATAAATGATGGAATGATAAGCTTTCTATCAGGGTGAAGACGGTTTATCAAGTTGAATGTTAACAAATCTCGGAAATGAATTGTCTGATTGAAAGCACAATTTGGGTTGAATCTTCGCTGCAGACTACGGGTATAACGTTTAATCTGAGAAGAAATAGTATGCAATTTCTCCCTTAAACCGCTATTCTGTACAGGCCCCTACAAATGACCTTTTACTTATTTATGAATTGACAAATGCTCTTGAGCTGATGGATGCTTCTGCTTTGATGACGTTATGACGAGACAAAAAAAGATTATTCCACAATTCAAAACAATTCATTTTCGATTGGCACTTTGCATTTCTACAGGAAAACCGACAAGCATTAAATTTTACCAAAAGCAAAGTTTTTTTCTCAAAGTATTTTCGTCGTTATTCAAACGACAAAAATGGTCTGTAGGTTTCTACTGATATGCTATGGAACAACCATTTTATATTTCCCCTCAAACGTAAGGGTCACCGTTGAGGATTTGAACCAGAAGCTTGCTACTGCCCTACCACTGTCCCATGATCTTGGGATGCTTCAACAATTTGCTCCAGCGACAATTTCTTTGGGTTTTATTTCGTCAAAGATATAGGTTAGGGTTGCGATTCGGTTTTAGGTAAGGTTTAGGGTAAGGGTTAGCTTTAGATAAAGTGTTTGGTCCAGGATTGAAGTTAGGAATTCGGTTTGTGAATGATATTAACTGCGGAGCAATTGTCGCCAGAGCAAGTGTCCTACAACAATTGATCATGGACAACATGACGCAGCTGCCACGTACGGTACTCGGCATTTTTGGACTTTCATCAAAATGTGTTGAATACACACACACGCACACGCACACACACACACCCACATACACACACGCACATATATATATATATATATATAATATATATATATATAAAATAGTCTGAATAGTAGGTTTTGCCCCTCCCTTTCCCATGTACATCATGCTCTAATACAATTGAACACCATCACAAACTGGCAACTTTTCATAAGTGAAAAGAAAACACAGACAATTTTGCAAAAACAGATACCAGATACCGGGAAAATTGCATAAAGATTAAAGTCACTCAAGCACCAAACACCTGAAATTGAACTACATGTATATATTCGCTTTAGTGTCTATATTTAATATGCAGTTAAGAAAATATTTCATTCATTTTATTTCATTAGTTTCTTTTCCCATTGTGTGAGAATAAGGAGAGTAGTCATCAGACAAAGGTCTTGTAGGTGCGCGTTTGTTTGTGTTGTTTCATATGATTGTTTACATCAGTAGAATTTCATTGTTGACATCCAGAGTGAAAAATAATGGAAACCCCCATCAAAGGAAAAGCTTACATTTTGAGAAGGTTGAGCAATATATGCATCCCCGGAGGGATGGTTGCATGGAGATGATTCCTCTTATCATCTTGGCAATTTGACATCGCATCTGAAGGAGCAGAAGCGCCATTAATATCGGAAGTCATTATGCAAACATCAAGTGTTTTCAGGCCTTATGACCTTATGCAATTGCTATTTTAAATCTGACTTTTTTACTCCATGCAGATCATATGCTGGAGCATTGTTGGTTGGAATGCTGCAAGTATAAAGACCAAATGCTAGTAACTGTTTATGGATAGGATTTATTTTACAACTTATCCTCTAAAAAGGGAAGATAAATTATAACCGTGAAAAAAAAAATGGAAATTAAGTTAATACGATTGCTGTAAACTACAACAAAAAGCAACATTACAATAACACACATATCATATTGATAGAAAAGATAATTTGTGCCACGAAGGCTGCAATTTTATGCATTCGTTTCGGTTTCAAGACAATCGAAGCAAAGCTGCAATTTCGTATTCTGTTCAAACAATAATTTATAATGCTGCAATCAAGCGTTCGGATGGCGGGCGTGGGTGTGTCATGTGCGTGAGTTAGTGGGTGCGTGTGGGTGTTAGTATGTTTGTGTATGGGGCTGTGCTTAATGAGAGGTTCTTGAGTCTTTCTTTCCTTCTTTTGTTTGTCAACTAGATACTGACGCTCTCAAATTCCCAGGATGCATTGTATTTGATATTGAACGTCATATATGTACTTAAACGTTACACGCAAGGTTAATTACAAGCGTTTTGTTGAGCAAACTGGAAATCAATTAACTAGATATTTTTTATTATGGCTTTTGAGTAGCTGACCACGCACTCCACCTTTTAAATCACCGATGCTGGAGGCACGGGAGAAGGACGGGTCGGGAGCATTCACCTATATATCAAACTGTAACCTAATTCCATCCATTATGCGTTGTTCGACCCGGACTCACATTTTCTTGAAATTGGATGCACTCCGACTTCCCTTTATTACTTCAATATAGAACTCATCACGAGCACTTAAAAATGTTGATCAGAGACGGCGTGCTAGGACCGGCAAGGCTCTTTCTTTATCATTCTCTGTCATTTTCTTTTCTCCGTCTCTATCACTATCGCTATCACTATCACTTACCCACAGCCCTGTATTTATTTCTTCATAAGACTGTATTATAGTCCACTCGAAAATATACATTTTTCCTGCATATCAGAATTTATTTTTCAGATAATTAATTTAAATAGAGATGATAAAAACGGCATATACTCTATACGAAAAATTGTCCATAGATCACGACTCTTATGCGATGCTAATAGGTTGGTAACTGTAATAAGTACTTTTTGCTAATATGGTGGTGACTGTAATAAATAATTAAAAAGCTGTTATCAGTTAATTTCGGGGGGAAAAATAATAGAAACAAGTAATTTAAGGGACTCGTTATAGTTGAAAGCTTTTTTTTCAGCAGGTCTGTCCTTTAAAATATGTTTTCGTATGAAATTTGGGGCATGAAATTTTTGATGGAAAATACTAATGTTGTGATGCCTATTATACCATATCTTCAATGGGATTTTAATGCTACAACACTGCTCAAATGATAGTGGAATTAAAGCTTGATTCATGAAATCTTGAATTCAGGGAGAGAAAGAGAGAGAGAGAGAGAGAGAGAGAGAGAGAGAGAAGAGAACAGAAGAGAGGAGAATGGGAGGCGGGAAGACGTAACAGGAACCGAGCAGCGGTAAATGATATCGAAAAGATACAGGCATAATGGTCATTCCATTTGCAAGTATTTGCTATCCCTTTCATAATTTAGGTCCTCCTTTATATGTGATATAAAAGACACCTTCGCCCTGTTTCTACTTTGATTAACGCTGGCTAGGAAAAATTATCAATTTAAAAATTTATCACGAAAACTATTTCCCCAAAGGTACGGCGCCGTAAATTGTTTGGAAATTCAACTCCTTTTATTCTTCAGCTTTTCGTGATTGTAGCCCTGGGGCACGCCTCATAAATCGAATGTTATAATGATGCAAGCGTGGAGTGTTTATTGTAACATGAGAAGATTAATGTCTTTAAAGAATATTCAGAAGAAAAAACAACATTCACCCTTAATTTTTCAATCAGGAAAAAGGGTACATTAAGAAAAATCTATGCTAACAATCTCAAATGAAATGTATTATTCAGTATTTGGGCAATGGAGCTAGAATCAATTCATATTATGGGTCGCCAGGTGACCAAGCAAATTAAAGACACAGCAACACAGAGTGAAGTATTTATCCAAAATTGATTCATTTTTAAGCTAAAGTCTTTAAAAATGTGTTTGCCAAAGTAAACGTTGAATGCGAACAAACAAGAGGCAAATTTCTCTTCTTACATATTAAAGAAGGAGGAATTGCACCTAGTTTTCTCCCAAGTGATAAAAATCAATTACTGCCAATTTCCATCACTTATCGTATTCAGTTAAGATACTATGTGGTACATTTAGCTTGACAAATCCCTACAGTCTTACACTGTAAAAAATAACTGTAAAACTACAGTTTTTTTAGCCCTTGAAATTACAAATTATTGCCGTTATTTCAATTTTACAGTCTTTTCCTGTAAAACAACAGCAAGTTCGTTGGTTTACTGGAAATCAGCATGTATTTACATAATTTTAATGTAAATTTACATAATTTTATTATAAATATATGCTGATTTCCGGTAAAAAAAAAAAAAAAACTGTGGAAAAACGGGCATTCCCGGCATCCTGACTGCCAGGAAATTCCCGTGAAAAAGGGCAAATTTTTTACAGTGTACCACTTATTTCACTTTGAGGCTATATCTGTATATGCTTGTCCATTCTATTAAAAAAAATCAAGACCTGATTGTGCCCCTAGAAACTCCTTTTAAGGAACCTAACATGAATGTCTTTAATGAATTTTTAATTAAAATGTATATTCTATTCATTTATCTTGAACTTTTTATCTAGGTCTCTCTTCATCTTCTAGATGAATTTACAAGGTCCGTAGACTAACAATGCTTAAAATTAAATAGGAACTTATTTCTCTGAGTAAAATTCTTCAAAGAAACGAAAGACGATATATTATCTCTCCCCCCCCCCCCCCATTATAGGAAATTCACCCAACCCTAATGCGCCATTTTTAAAGAAAGTCAGTATGTTCTGTAAAATTCTTATCCATTCCAATTATCTTCTTACAGCTTCATAAACCATGAAAAAGCCTTAAGCCGTGGATAAATATACATCACTTTTTAATGAAATTGACTTTGTAGTCACCATGTTTCACCAATTTACATTTTGACGTCTTTATCACTTAAAAGACATGAGAAAAAATAAACGAAATACGTGACACGGGTAAGAAATTTTGAAGTTTTTAAAGAAAAAGTGTCCATCGGAAAGAAAATAGATGAAGTCATTAAGGATACCAGGGTCCTCTTGCACAAAAAATTGCGCTTAAACGCAACTCAAAAAATTAAGCGCAACTCGATTTTCAACCAATCAGGATCGCGTATTTGGGACTTGCGTTTAATTTTTTGAGTTGCGTTTATTCGCAACTTTTTATGCAAGAGGGCCCTGGATAGAGAAGGAAGGAAAATTTATTGGAAAAATCGAGAGAAAATCGGAAAAGGATGTTGCAACAGGTGAAAAGAGAGTCAAGGAAAGAAAGATATGCTACTAGAAAGAAAATAGCAAAGCAGATATATTGGATGGAGTAGGGAAGATAAAGTTAGAAAGTAATAGGGATAGCGAGACAGAAGGACGGGAAAAGAAACGGAAAGGGAGAGAAAAATAGAGAAAGGAGGGGTGAGAGAAAGAGATGGCCAGGGAGACGGAAAGATACGGAGAGAGATGGGGATCGCCGAAGCAAGAAACTCTACGCTCCACTGAAATCCGCACCCTGCAAGCATACGTGTCGTATTATTCAATCACATGACCAGTATTGATAGAGGACTTGTGAATCTCCCCTAGAGAATGGTAACCTTGTAGAGTTGAGAGAATTTTCTCAGTTGACGAAGTGCGTTTTAACAATATAGTAAAAGGAAGAATGATTTTTAAGTTGATCACTGATATTTTTGTTCTTACAACTCAAACGTTAATGCTCTCAATTTTGGTTGTAATAATGGAAACAAAATTCTGCATTTAGTTTAGTTGTCAATCATTTTTTTATATTGTCAATGCACAATAGTTATTGTTATAGACACTGTACTTTGAAAAATGAAAATGAAATGAAATAAAATCTAAATCTGAATCTAAATAAGCTCATGAAGCCCTGCTGAAAGTCTTTATTGCCAATCCGCCTGCATTTATGGTTAAGCAACAAACCCCCCCCCCCCCACCCGGAAATCTATTGTACACGAACAAGTCAAAGATTTAATCAGAATGTTAAGACGATGGATCCACCTATACAGAATGATATATAAAGCTACACACATACACACACACGCGCGCGCGCGCGCGCGCGCACACGCACACCTATACATATTAAATATACATGTACAGTCTCAAAAAAAAATCGGGAGATCATTGACGTCACTCCCCGGGAGTGTGAAAATAGAGTGAAAATTCACACACTTTTCTTTTTAGAGAGCAGTCAATATTCACTCCTAAGTGATGATTCACGTGATTCCCGGGGAGTGAAAATAATCTTTTTCTTTTAAAGGATATATATATATATATATATATATATATATATATATATATATATATATATATATATATATATTCATATATTCATATATACAGCGAATGTAAGAGAAGTTCATCGCTCTCTTTCTTCAGCGTTTGACGAAATCTACTGAAGATATGAACTGACTGCCCCAACGGCACAATAATAACTATTATACAGAAAAGGGTCTATAAAATACAAACCGTGCTTTTAATTACGCTTCTCTACGTAGGTTTTTTTACACTATATTTCATTCTTTTGATATACTGTACAATTTTCCAGTCATCAGGCTTCCAAATAGCAAATCATTCACCGATTATTCTTTCTTACAAACCGTATATAAATGATTCGCTTCTTCAATATTTGCTATTTAGATTATGCCAAGGACTAGGCATTTATAACCTCCGTAGATGGGGAGGGGGTAATCCTCATACTTTTGCCTAATAATTTTGGTGTATCTTTGAGATATAACTGTTATCTGTACATTTTGCGACAGTGGTAGAAAGGAAAAAATTGTTGAGAATACATTCCAATGAATGCTGTAGTACTTATGAATTCTTATTTAATCATATTTTTTGGAGTTGAATACCAGTTGATGTGAAATAAAGACACTTCGAGAGTAACTTTAACTTTCCTTCCTAGTCATTACGTTCATTTCGTTCAGTGTGCTAAAACTCCCAAACTCTTGTTCATCACATCCCATGGACATTACCCCTACGGGGAAGAACAATTTCCTCCTGGTCCTAAGCGGCTTAGAATCGCATTAGACCTGATCTCAAATGTCAGGATCATGTCCGTTTTAGACGGTGAGACAAAAGAGCGTGTAATTCAATGAAAGTAGCCTCGATGACAGGTGAAAAGTGGTGTGACTATGGTAACAAGTTCAAATGGTTTCGTTTTACACACCAGAAAATCCCGTTATTCAAAAAACGTATGTTGTCTGTATCATGATATACAGTATAAGGAAGAGAAATGGACACTTTGATGGTGATTCGAAGATGGGTTTGCTTGTGCTTGAGGTGGAAGACAGGAAAACATAAGAGAAAAATAGAGTTAACATCAAAAGAGAGAGCAAGGAAAAGACAGGGAGAAAAGAACGTATGAGCAAGAGAGAGTTTAAGCAAAAAATGCAAAAGAAGATTCAAATAGGGGGATACAATGTGTGAGATAAACAGTGATAGAAGATAATAAAGTTATAGGGAAGGACAGTGAAAGAAAAAGTGAAAAAGGAGAGAGAAGGAGACATAGAAAGGGAAGAAGAGAGATAGACAATATAAAGTAAGATGTGTTATAAGATATACCAACAGTCATATATACACATCTAATGTTGATTTTGATTTTACCCGGCGGATTGTAAGAGCATACATTTCACTGTGTGACTATACTAATAAATTGTCTCTTGAAAATGGTTTAAATAAATCAACAGCAAAAGAAATGAGGAAATAGAAAGAAACATAAAAGAGGAATAAAAAGAAGGCGTGAGACAGAGAGAGATGAATCAGAAGAAAAGAGAGATTAATGTAAGGATAGAATGCGGGTGATGAGCGATGAGGGAAAATAATGATTAGTGAGAAATAATGTGAGAGAGACGGAGACAGTGAGTGAAGGAAAGAAAAATTATACAGGAGAGAGAGACAGAGAGAGAGAGAGAGAGAGAGAGAGAGCGGGCAAGAATAGGAGGTGAAAGAAAGGAAGGGAATGAGAACTGTATAATTACAACGTAAAGTAAGATATATTCTTGAATATGCCCTATTATTATTTCGATATCCCAAGAGCCATATATAGGGACATCCATTATTAATTTGATTTATGGGGCGGTGCTGCAGATAGCATTCATTAAACACATTTTGTGACTGCCCATTTAAACAATCTGTCAAAATTGCAAGTACCTCATATTTCATATTCCACATGCTGTACCTCTTTTCATCTTTTCAGTATATCATCGGGATCACACCCTTCTTGTAGCCTTAAAGCAACATTTAAATTTGATTTTAATCTCGATATAGATGTGTACCAAATATGTAAAGCTAAAGAAGATACGGGATACAATTTTCCAGGTATTCCTTTTTTTTTTTAATTCCATCAGTAATGTTGTGAACAAAGCAACATGAATTGTTGCAACGGTTTTAAGATATTTTTCCATTTAGTCATCTCTAATGAAATCTGAAATTAACATGCATTAATTACGAAACTTTCTAGATTGTTGATAAGGGAATTCAATCAAATCCAAGGGCTGGGTCTCAATTTTGATTTTCATGGCAGCTTTTCCCTTTTATTTCATTAATTAATAACACCAGACAATATGTTGCTTAGAAATAATATAAATGTATTTTTCTTGATTCCGTCCTCATTCACAAATATTAATAAAAGTTGTTTCATTAGTCTGGAACATTATAAGGATAATAGATTTTCTTTATTCTTTGTCATGGTGATACCACTTATAATACGAATTTGTGATATTAGTTTCATTGAAAAAAGGGCTTCATAGCTATTTCATTGGATAACTGCCATAGTAGCAATGTCGTCAAAACCAAAATCTACTTTTGTTCAGGAAAAAACGTTATCATGCTCATTATCAACGCTTAATACCCTACATAATTCAATTTAAAAGAAATGTTGCTTTTTAAAAATAATTAATAGTTTGATCCCCACATTTCAATAAGATACCAAGGGCTTGATAATCAATGCTAACTACAAACGTTGACTTTGTACTGTTAAAGAAACCGTTTAAAGTGTACCAGCTTAGACAGATGATGTCTCCCTTTAAATCTCGCTCTCCTGTTTCTATCGCTATTTAATCAAAGACGATATTCAAGACACTGCACACGCAGAAGAATTTTGTACAAACTTTTCTCTTCGCCTACAGTCAACCCAACACCTACGACTCCTACGTTAAGGCTATTCTAATCGATAAAGGCTTTTGTACGCCACCAGCCAGCTTCTCCATTTCACACGTTTGTTCTCGCACGACCAAACGTGATTAAATGATTTCACAGTTACACTTCCGGCTGATTGCTTTCTGATCTCTTTCAATCTGAAATGAGGGCCGAGGATGTCTTTTGTAAAGTTTCTTTTCTTTTTACGATAATACCAATGTGTGTTAGCTTATTGTATGGTCATAAAAAATGCCACGGCACATCACATGCGTGTAATTCGCAAAAGCTTAGTTCCTAAATGATAAATCACCATCCAACATCTCAAAGCTCTTGACGAAGCATAAACGAGTGCCCTTGAGGTTAAGATCAGCCGACCAAGTTCTGTTGACAGAAACCCTTAGTCACATCACTTAAGGTGACAGAGTCTTCTATGGTAAATTGAGGTAAGATGTACCCCTTAAGCATAAATGGTTGTTTTGAACCCTTCGGAAGATAAATTTGTCTAACAAAAATGATGCAGAAGGATAATCATCAAGTTTTAATATTTCTATTGATTCAAAAAACATATAGATATAAAAAAGGTATTAATATTTTGTAATTAATAACAAGAGAGACTGTTCAAATAGATTTTAATGGGGATAGCCGATCTTACCTCTAGGTACATTTACTTATCAAAAACATTGCGACATTTGAATTGCCCATTATCAAACCGACAAGTGGTTGTTTTTGTGAAAGGTCCTTTACTACTGAGATCCAGTGTTTTATCGGAAATTTAAAAAGTAAGCATATTATTAGAGGTTTATATAGAGTATTATTGACATACGAACTTCGCTAATTAGTCCTGCGTCAAATACGACTGTTTTTTTTTTAGGGTAAACAAATCTTGGTTATAAACCCTGCTGACTCAAAATACGGAGGAGGTCCAGGGGTGTATTTGACATAGTAATAAAGCTAAGGAAGCTATTTTATCTATATACCGGCCGCGCATAATTCCCTCCTGGGTTCATCTTACCTGAATGGTTCCTCTTCGCTAAATTTACCCTTTACATTGTACTTTGGATCCCATGCCAACATGGCTGGTTAAGAAACATTTGCCAGTTCTACTTCCAGTACTGTTACGTATCGTGAATCTATCACTGTCTACCGGTGTTTTCCCAGAGAGACTTAGATCGTCTATCATTACACCAGTATTGAAGAAGTCCTCTCTGGACAAAAATGATTTAGGTAGTTACAGACCTGTTTCCAACATACCATTTTTAGGCAAATTAATCGAAAAGGCTGTTTCTAAACAGGTGTGCGACTTTGTCAACCGTAATGATTTGCTTGATCCTATGCAGTCTGCATATCGCGTGGCACATAGTACTGAGACTGCACTCATTCGACTGCAGAATGACGTACTTTGTGCAATCGACAACAGGCAAGCTGTTTTCTTATTAATGCTGGACCTCTCATCCGCCTTTGATACGGTGGACCACACAATTCTTTCTCATAGGCTGGCCGATGACTTCGGTCTACGAGATAATGTCCTTTCCTGGTTCAAATCGTATCTTAGCAACAGGTCTTGTAGAGTCCATGTCAATGGATCATTCTCCAGTGACAAAAGGTTGGAATTTGGGATACCGCAAGGGTCAATTGTTGGGCCACAGTTATTTACATATTACATTAGGTGTATTGGTAACATCATCAGCCAGCATTCAGTTCAATACCATGTGTATGCTGATGACATCCAGATGTTTACCATTTTTGATCCTACCAAGCCTGGAGATGCAGCTTGCGCATACTACCGTATCTCGAAGTGCTTAGAAGACATACAATCATGGCTTGTCAGTAATAAATTGAAGTTGAATTCCGGTAAAACTGAGTTCTTCATTGCTGCATCATCCACCGACTTGAATCGGTTCAATGACCTTTCATTTTCTATTGATGATCTAGACATCCCAATGTCTTCAACAATCAAGGATCTGGGTGTTGTCTTTGATAAGGAAATGAAAATGTCTGACCATGTAACAAACTTGTGTCGTACCCTCAATTGGCAAATTTACAACCTCAATCGCATCAGGGGGTACTTAAATAAAGACACTTGTCATAATGTTGTTAGAGCACTTGTGCTATCCAGGCTTGACTATGGTGGATGTTTGCTTGGGGTCATCAGTAAACAGGACCTGGGCAGACTTCAACGTCTTCAGAATAAGTGTGCTCGTCTAATATGTCAAAAACCAAAATGGTCCCACGTCACTCCATTACTCAATGAACTTCACTGGCTTCCCGTTTCTAAGAGAATACAATACCGTATACTGGTTCAGACTTACAAATCACTGTCAACCACACTTCCTCAATACATCTCCTCACTCTTTCAGCAACAGAGAACATCATATTCTCTTCGTTCTACCTCTGCTCCTTCCTATGTCATTCCAAAATCCCGAAAACAGGCTGGCTTCAAGTCCTTTCAGTCACTTGCTCCACAACTTTGGAACAGACTCCCCGCATCTCTCCGTAATAGCACATCACTTGACATCTTCAAGAAACATCTAAAAACTTACTTATACAATTCTTAATTTACTTGAATAGACTTTAGGTGACAGCGCCTTGTATCCTTTGGAAAAGGCGCTATATAAATCCAATTATTATTATTATTATTATTATTATTATTATTATTATTATTATTATTATTATTATTATTATTATTATTATTATTACATTCTTTAGAATAACTGTCCGCTGTGCTTTAAGAATGTAGAACCTCTTTCAACTTGCGGGTAGAATATTAAAGCTGCATCTGTACATCGCCGTGACAGCATTTTCAGAATAATTATCACTTCCCAAGGTGATCATGACGAATAATGGACCAGGGCCCTGTTGCATAAAACTTACCATTAATGGTAACTCTGCTATCAATGGTAACTACCATGGTAACATCACTCAACAGCCAATTAAAATCAAGATTTCCATGGGAGTTACCATTGATTGCAAAGTTACCGTTAATGGTAAGTTTTATGCAATGGGTCCCAGGCATTTTTAAAACTATGCACGCACAATTAACTTTGAAAATTCATGAGGTACTACCCAGTGAGCGTCATGACTTGCAGTGTTCGGTACGGGCGCCATAAAAGAAGCCGTCATTATAGTCGTGTATATATCAATACGAGAATATCGACTGATGAACAGTAAAGCCGATATTGACAGATCATGAATATATATTTATATAAATGCACTATATCATTTGAGGTGAAAAGTTTTTATTATGATTTGCTGGTCTATATAGCCTCACTACCTTATTGTAGCTTATCTAAATGTGACCAATTAAATATTCCATTTCAAGATATATCAGGATAAATGGACTTTCATTTAGATCATAGAAAATAAAGAAAGAAGGCGACATTTGGGTTTAATGGTCCGTTCACTTGACCTTCATAAAAAAAAAGATGAGAGTTCGAATACATGTTCGCTGCTTATGTCCTCATATTAGGCTCTTTTCTACAGCTCTAAAAGCGAGGAAAAGCCATAGGAATAGGGGAGCCCTAGGAAGGCTACAGTATAATAGAAATGAGAAAAAGGTCAATATTTTCATGATAACAACTTTTCCATAAAATCCAGTACACTGAATTAACTTTCATATCACTTTGATACGATTTGTCCTTTTCCATTCTTTATACAGGATTCTGAAATAAACAACATTTCGTTGTTGCGAGAAGATATTGTGCTGCTGTCGAACCACTACGAATGTATCAACAGAAGATCACAGGTTGAGATGAACTGGAAGAAAATAATCTTATGGTTTTACTTTTACTTAATCTGATTATATGTCTGTGGAGTAATGTAATCTCAAAGCTAAGGGTTCATGCTAAACTAGACCGTTGACATTCCGCTGAAATGAGCATTTGCGATTAAATGCAAAGTCGAATTTGTAACAAACATGAGCTAGTTGTCATACGACCTCATGCCATTGTGATTGTAAGCCCTAATTCTGCAGTACAGGATACCTTCAATTGATACTGTGACAAAATTTAATCAAAAATTTAGAATATTTGTCGAGATACGATACTGATACATGACCAAGACCATGAAGACCGCAAGTCAAGATCGGGAAAAGCTCTGGACGAGGTAATTATCAAGGAAAGGAAGGTGAAATGCTTCAGTCACATCAGAAGACGTCAGGGTTCATTGAAATACCGTGTCAAGGGTAAGGCGGGATCAGGATCTAGGTCTTGAAGGAGAAAGCAGGGAACATCTCTTGGGAAGAATCGAATCAGACAGCAAAAGTGTACTAGAATTCGGGGGAAGAGGGGTGTGTGGGAAAATGTGGCAACCGACCTCCAGACAAAGAGCAGATACCATATAGAAATAAATTGAGACTAGTTAATAAAACTGAGGGTAGAATATCTTTAGCGATAACATTTGGAGCCACATCGGCAGGCAACATTCATGTATAAGAATGTAGATTCTACAAATAATGTATTCTAAAGAAGTTTTGCAATGAAATTTAACTATACAAAGCTTAATTTTACAAAGATAAAACACACATTCAATGTGGATACTTTAATTCAATTCAGTTCAAATTAACATTCAACAGGTGATCAAATAGTACAATTTACCTGCATATCAAGTAGTAAGAATATAATCAAGAACTTACAAGACAGGGAAGAAGGCGCGATCCCAATATAAGCATACGCTTGTAGCGGGTACGTCTGAATACACAAATACAATATAAATTAGTACAAGAAAAGAAGAAAGGAACATACAAATAGAAAGAGAGAAGGGGAAAGGGAACTTGAAGAAGAGAGAAAGGAAGAGGACTGCAACATAGTAATAATGAAGTTGTATGGCATGCATGAATAATACAGTGGCAAGATATACGGTGAGAGTAAAATATCGAAATATTCACAGCCATTCTTACAAACTGATACCTTATTGAAATCTGCTAGTATACATTTAAAATTTCATCTTGCTTTTGGGGGAAAATGCCAAAAAGTGAGATTGACACATTGAGATTGTACACAAAATACAATTTTTAAAGACAACCAAATTTCAAGCATTAAATACCTTATTCTTATGTTCTAAAGGGGTTAAAGGGTCACCTTAAATATCATGAAACATGATAGTAAAAGGATTTTAATTTTCATCCATCGGAAAATTTTCATGTAGTCCCATCCATATATGTTTTGCTGTAGATACAAAACGTGACAGACGGGACATTACTTTATGATTGATAATTTTCTTCATAATATCAAATTCCGCCAAGTTAGCAGTAGAAATGAATTTTCCCCCTACCAAAGACCATGCAAGACTACGAAATTTTATTTCAAAACAATGATCCAATTTATTGTAAATGCAAAAAGTACCTTTAAAAACGTGACAGACGGGACAAAAATCCATTTGACCTTTGACCTCCTTTAAATCAGAAGAATATTGATATTTTTTTACTATTTGTATATAGACATAAAATTTCCCTTAGTTCTAACCAGATTTGATTAACTTTGTTATGATAACAGATGAAATCTCTAAAAATGACTCAATATGTAAATAACCATATTTTACCATAAAAATGTGTAATTTCATTTATGGGTTAGAAATGGGCTATTTTGGCTCAAAATATTGAAAAAATAAATTTGAATATTGTTCCATACAGTTCAAATCATGCATATTCAACTGACATAGAAGGAAAATGTTTAAATTACACTTTGTTTTTCCACCAAAAGTTGACATTTTCATGGAATTACCCATATATATTTCAGGCAAATGTAAACACTGATAGATGATGGTAAAACAAAGCAGTCTGTTAACTGAAACGTTGATGTTCCTATCAAATGTTCGTTGTGTGCGTGCGTGTGTGTAGGTTTATGCGTGTGTGTGTGGGTGGGGGAGATGTGCAAAATAGCCCACTGACAGAAACTACATATAAAAAGTGTGTGTTGTCGATAATTCGAAAATATACCAAGGAAAATCTGTAAATATCTTCATCAGATCTTTTTGTGGCGTCTCGGTGCCAGAGAAATTTCATTGATGGCGCCGCCAAGTCAAACACACTAAGGAATTCCACGACCTACTTTTGGCGGGAGCCCTAACCAATTTGTACTGTTCCCACTAGATTTGGGCGGGAAATCGTGCTCAAATGACACCGCCTTCTTATCCACTTCATAATAGAGAGACCTGTAGTAACTAAATGTACTCGGGTTTAACTCGAAAGATGTCAGCTCGCACGTAGCATACTGTCGCCAACCCATATAGATTTGATCACATCTTGATTTATTTGTCAATTACTTTGATGAGATGACTTGTATTCATGTGTGCACAGGGTATTTGCAAATTGTTCCCTCGATTCATCCACTTAAAGACGTCCCTATTTGACTGAAATTCAGAGAAAAAACCTATTTCAATCACGACTGATATAGAAATAAAAAGTGCGATGAAGCTGCTACAAAAGAACTAACCTAAATCGACTGCTTGGGACATGCTGCACTGTATTGTGTGATTGGTATCATTGACGACAAGCAATGAATACAGAGGCCTACATTTTATGACTTCTGAAATGTGAAAAAATGTATAACCCTACTTGTCTTCACAAATTATTTTTCTTTAAACGTTGAAACATGCAGGAATTATATATATATATATATATATATATATATATATAAACCCTAAAACCAGTGTAATAGGGAGACACTCGTTGTATTTTTTCTTTGTACAAGTTTCTCCTTTACGTAGGTGGCGCTTTTATGACGGAATAAACCACATTGTCGTGTGTCTCCGAAAAGCGGTATCCAGTGAAATATATATGTTGTTTTCCATGATATATATATATACCGTATATATATATATATATATATGACATTAAAAATCCCTTTTTTCCCCTTCAGCCCTCAAAAAAGTCTCTCAGTTGGGAGGGGGGGGGGTTATCAGATGTTTTGATCCATAATTCTCTTACAAGCAAAACAAAAACAAAAACAAAAAAAAGGAATAAGTTCGAAAAGGTAGGTCCATACTTTTTTCGTTTCTTTTGGAGAAAAGTCGCTCAGTGTGGGGGGGGGGGGTGGCAAAAGAAAAATCCCCCAGTGCTCCAAAAGTCGATGCTTGGGGGTATAAAAGGGAGGAAAATCCTTTTTTTCTCTCAAAAGTTGTCAGGGGAGCACTCTGCCCCCGCTGCCCCCCCCCCCCTTGGGTACGCTAGTGATGCTCATGCAAACTGGAACAGACTCAATTTTGTACAGACTAAACTTTTAGAAATTAAGATTTGCATAAATCTCTCAAGTTGTCCTAAAGCTACGACTGACATAAAAATAATAATAATAATTATGCACGAACAAGACATATTGATAGAACATTTCAACTAGTTTTAAATGCCTGGGTGTTAAGACTTACAAAGAGCTACGTTGGAATGAACATGGTGAAAAAAATTATCAAAACTACTCAAAAAATATCAGTGTGATTAAGCGTGCTTAAGCGTGCTAAAAGCTATGTTCCTAAATTATCTCTTAAACTTCTTTATAATGCCATTGTTCTACCTCACTTTGATTATTGCTGCTCGGTCTGGTCTGAACGATTTCAAAGACAAACAATTAAATTACAAAATCTTTTTAAAAAACTAGATGCCCGTGTAGTGTTAGGAGAAGGATTTGATGATTCTTCCAGTGACATGTTCACGCGTTTAGGATGGATTCCTATCCAGACACGTTTCCAGTTTGGACGTGCAGTGATGATGCATAAGTGTATACATGATATGGCACCCACATATTTAAAGAGTGATTTAAGTCATGTTAGTTTATTACATGGTTACAATACTAGACAAGCTGAAAAAAATGCCTTGTGTGTACCAAACGTTAGGACGGACACATATAAACACATTCCTTTGGTTTCGGGAATTAGATTATGGAACGAACTTGAAAGTTCTGTCAAGAAATCATTTACATTGAACAATTTTAAACATAACTTGAAAGTTCTGCTATCTGGCGAAAACTTTTAAATGAATATCGTGAATACCTTGCATATTGATTAACTGGTGTTACTGGCAAAATCATTCAAATACATTTCTCTATGAAATTTACTTGTTTATTCAAAAACGTTTTGATGACATGAAGCTTTTGAAACCGAATGAATGACACCACTCATTTTAGTTATTGGTGCTTTCATTGGTATTTATGCTGTGCGTACTCAATTATTATGCTGTATAATGAACGTTCAAAGTGTATTGTTTGAAAAGCAACACTGTCTTGTAATATATTCTATGTAAATATGTATACATGTATATCATTTTTGGTATCCCAAGTGGGGATTTATATTGAACCAAGACCATTTCTTTACTTTGTTTATGAGCTTTCATAATATCACTATATTTGGGGGGATGTCAAAAAGTAAGTGATGACCTTTCATCTCTTTTAAAAACCAATTACCGAATGTATATATATATATCAGTGATTTTAGAAAAATACACAAATAGGTTTCTGAAAATTTCCACTTATTACGAGGATACCAGATAATATGTATATATATTTAACTATCTTCTGTATTTTGTTTTGTTGATGTAATAGGTTTATATTGTTATTGTGATGATATATTTGTTATCAAACAGGGCCTAATTTAAGACCGCCACCATTGGTGAAAATGTCCTCCCCTGTATAAATATCAGAAATAAATAAATAAATAAATAAGTAATTTTAAATGTCTACGTCAAATTATTTATTATAGCTTTAAAGGTCTCTACGCGAACTTTGAGTGGTTTTACAAAGGACTAATAGGTTTGGCACTGAGAACAAATTAAGAGGAGAAGAAAACCCAGTATCAAAGTGCCGTTGAAAATCTGGGAATTAATCCTGAAGATGGTACCTGTTGTGACGTCCATAATGCGTTGAATTTATTGGTGTCATGGACCATCGTTCAGATTCGTCCTCTAAATGTCTGAATCAATGGGCATCTTTATCATGGACTTCTTCAGTCCGGTCAAAGACACCGGTGGATGCCCCCACAATTCGCTTAAATGGTGGTAACCATATGCTTTGCTCGTGTAGATGTTATTTTCATGTCTCTTAAAGATAAAGTTGAGTTCTGGTCATGAATTACCTTGTGAAAGAAACTGTCCAGAAGCAACTGGGAAAGGTTGATCATGTCTACATAAGAATTAGTGTAAACTGTGAGGTTTTGAAATCATTAAAATGATTTTTTTTTTAAACTGACCTAATGTCTCTAAAAAGCACATGCGCTGCCCACAGAATGGGTATCTGGGATTGCGCACAAATTTGGCATGATTGTTCGGCCCGAACACTTCAGCTATTTCTCGTCATATTTCGAATATGGGGGCATTTGAAGAGCAATCCTTTTCAGAGGACATTACTGCTATGATTCTTCCAAAGTGACATAAAAAGAATGAGAAAGCTCACAAATTATTTTTTTTCACCTTTCCCAGAACTCAACCTTCTCTTTAACCATTTGGAAGTTTCTAGCTTATAGGAGAGAGGTTGTAGGCATGTGGGTCATGAAATCACGAGATATATGGGCAGAATTTTACCAGTGGGGGTTTCGTCGCTTGCCAAATGAAAAAAAAAGCTCCATACATAGCAAACAAAAAACGTCGAGACACATATCCTATCATGGCAACCACTGATGGAACATTATGTATCAATTCATAAAGTTCTATATTTATTGTCACTTAGGTATATATATATATATATATATATATATATGAGAAATCAGTTGAATTGAATGAGAGAGCTAAATTCGTTGTTCCTCCTTACTGACTTCCTTTTTGTGGAAATAACTGCAGGGTTTACAAAAATTGTCTCCGCCGGGAATCGAACCCGGGTCTTTGGCACTGTACGCCAAACGCCTTATCTACTAGACCACGGAGGCGGGATGGGTGGTATTCGGCTACACCAGGTACAAACACCGACAGGCAGCCCTTGCAACTCCTTCGCAGTTAATTTATTCCTTTTCTTTGAGGGACAGGGGAGTATTGAACAATGAAAGACCGCATGTCTAGCTAGATCCATGGCGGATTCATGTATTAGAATTAATTAATTATTTACAATGTGTAAGAAATTTGTTCTAATACTATAGCATCGGCAACTCTCGTGTGTAAATTTACATAATGTGAGAAATCAATTGAATTGAATGAGAGAAATAATTTGCGTAGCTAAATTCATTGTTCCTCCTTACTGACTTCCTTTTTGTGGAAATAACTGCAGGGTTTACAAAACTGTCTCCGCCGGGAGTCGAACCCGGGTCTTTGGCACTGTACGCCAAACGCCTTAACCACATGCGGTTTTTAATTGTTCAATACTCCCCAGGCCTGTCCCTCAAAGAAAAGGAATAAATTAACTGCGAAGGGGTTGCAAGGGCTGCCTGTCGGTGTTTGTGCCTGGTGTAGCCGAATACCACCCATCCCGCCTCCGTGGTCTAGTGGTTAAGGCGTTGGCGTACAGTGCCAAAGACCCGGGTTCGACTCCCGGCGGAGACAGTTTTTGCAAACCCCGCAGTTATTTCCACAAAAAGGAAGTCAGTTAGGAGGAACAATTCAATTCAACTAATTTCTCACATTATGTAAATTTACACACGAGAGTTGCCGATGCTATAGTATTAGAACAAATTTCTCACATATTATATATATATAAGATATTACCCAATTTAGTAGACTATTGCGCTTCAGGAACATGAGAAGGTTGCCAGAATATTGGACGTTTCAAAATTCTGTAGGGGTGATTGCCCCCCCCCCCCCCCCCCCCCCCGCTCCACGGATTAATTATTTATTAAGGCATGGGGAGATGCAAAGCAAACATGCTAAGTGGGGATATACCGACAACGCGCCAGACTGTGAGTGTGGGCAGAGCCTCCAGACTATGCTCCATCTATTGAGCTGTGACAGGTAGCATGACACTTCCACTGAGACGGACCTGGCAGTAGTGTCATGACCCGAAATGATGATGAGCAACGAAAATTAACATTCGTTACCTTCCTCCAGCTTTAACAATGCACTCTACATTTAAATGAACAGATTATAAAATTTAATAGGTGTGTGTAGGGGCGGCGACTTCTTGTCACGGCCGGGGGGGGGGGAGCTGTGACGGTTCTCCCTCGGCCGAATAGAAAAGAAAGTTTCAAGTACTAGTATGCGAGGCAGCGTAGCGATCGAGCAAGAAAATTTCCTATTTTGAATAGTGAAACATAGCATTTTAGAACACTTAAGAGCCTATAACACGGTATACAACAGTGTAATACAACTTCTACTCATAATTTGCTACAAGGTCGGATAGCGATCAAGGGAGAAAATTTTGAACAGAATTTTAGAGCACTTTTCATCATAGACAAATCCAAGACTTAAATCACCGTTTACAGAGAAGATCTGGTATTTCTAATATTCGGGGGGGGGGGGGGGGAGGGCGGGGGAGGGGGTGGTAACAAACCTTATTTGTTCCCCGTCCCGCGTTTACGATACTGTACTGCACAGGGGAATCTCTGCCTTAATAATACTTACGTTTAAGAGATCTCAAGCAATATTGTACAGTTTACGGTCCTCGTATGCGAGGGAACGAGGCGACCAAGCGAGTAAATTTCCCAATTTGAATAGTGAAAATTGCATTTTAGAGCGCTTGAGGGCTTGAAAAAGGGTGCAGTAGCCTTTACTCATTATGTACATTTTTTTTTCAGTCTTCAAAATTTAGGGGGGGGGGGTTCACGTCCCCCCGTCCCCCGAGATCGTCGCCCCTGGGTGTGTGATTGTCCGGGTGTCATTGTCCGAGTGTGAAGGATGCAGTCACCATAATATACTATAACTCTTATGGCCATGCATTCCATAAATACGCTATTGATTGTAATACTACGGTCTCTGGGCTTTAAACAATGTTTCATTGATTCGCTTCGTGAGTTTCAATGTCGTGGAAAATAATTCCAGTCTATTTTCTGACCCTCATATTAATTGTGAAATCTAATGTGAAGCCAACCCCCACTGGTTCATAATTAATCTCTGCATTACTTTGAAAATTGCATAATATTAATTAGACATCGTTAACATTGTTCCTGATTACGCAGAGACACGAATACTGGAAGTGGTGCACAGCCCTTAATGAGGCAAAATAAAATGGCTTTTTTAGTAGCATCCCTGCGTACCGATCCAAAGCTGCGCCACATAATCTGAATAACTGGCCTTGGAAATACCTCTCTAGTCATGGACCTGCAATGTGCTCAGAATTACGCACTTCTTCGCTTGAGGTCATTCGTGTAATTGATTTTTGCATGCACACATTGCACAACATGCTACAGATAATTACATAGTCCTTTGGTTGTTCCCAGTAGTGATGAAATTTCCATCACAGCTTGGGTTAAACTGTGGATATTTTGCACACAATTCCACTCACTGCATTCATAAAAAGGAGTAATGTCCTGGTCATTTTATGATCTTTTCCTGGGGAACATACATGGTTAGCATAAATCCTCTTAGCTATGACAGGCATTAAATAGACAAAGTAACGCTCGATGACTGTAAGCTGAACATCGTCGAATGTAATAATTAAATCATGTTTCGTTATAGTTTTAAGTCATGTTTAAACATGAAGAGACTAAAATATTTAGAAAATCTTTCACCATGATTGTAACGACGGCAAACGGATTGAAATATTTCATTATTCAAAAGCCACGGCAAAAACAATTGATGAAAAAAGGTTTCTATCTATTCGAACTGAAACACAAACTTTAAACGATACACACTTTTTAATAACATTACATAAAGCATCCAAGATCATGTCTAACACTTTTGTAATCATATTCTTGACTGCATCCAAGATGAAACAATTCATTTCCTTTGTCACAACAAAAAATACGTAATACGGATAGAAACCTTAAAAACAATTTTTAATCACCCTAAGCTAAGCTGCTTCAAGAAATACAGACAGAAACCTTATCCCCCCAAAACAACAACAACAAAAACTTTTTCTACATGTAAAGTATTATCTATCGAACAGACTCCAAGAGAAAATGGAACAGTTAAAGATACAAGAATAACGGGTGCTCTTTCTCTGATAAATAAAAGTCTAGTAAAAGGTCAAGCTACTATGAGAGGAGCTTGAAAATATCAAGCAAATACTTGATGATGAAACGTAATTCAGATTATTCAAGGAGGTATTTTCTAGTGACAGTACATTCTTTTTCTTGCAAGAAGAAAGTCGTTCCTTTTGTTTGCAAACGTTTGCAAGGCTATTGCTAGTTTTATAGATACGGCCCATCGTGATCCAACACGCCGTGTGCTCTTGTGATTTCATTCCAATCGCTCCAAGCTTAAAACAAGTGATTGATTGCAAGGAACAGTTTTCTGGAGAATAAAATCGAATGCAAATGATCAAATCTCAGTAACTCCTTAAGGGAAACCGGTTAAATCAAAGATGTCATGCGAACACTATAAAAAGGAACACCTTAGGCGAACTCTGTACACTCAAGAAACATCTTTCACCTCTATGCGTATGATGAATGTTTCATGATATGTTACAATATGCAGAGAAGCTTCTTTCGGGCATGCTAGACACCTTGCCACAAGTGCGCGATTACAATATTAATCTACCGTGTCAACTTAACTTTTGAGAACTCTGGAGAGCAATAAACAATTGACGAATAATTTACCTGGAAAAATGTCCATAAAATGAAATCCCCCAAAATAATAACAACGGTGGGTATTGCGGGTGATTTTAATTAGAATCATGGTAACCATGAAAATTACCTTATTCACTGCCATAGTAAATTGGAACGTGTATCAATATGATAAGTTGGTGAAGTAAATAAAATGTGTAATATAATAAAGTGTAAGTGGGTAAAGCCAATGATTTACGACCAGTTGGTAAAGTAAAATAAATGTGTATCATAATAAGGAACTAGTAATTAAAATAAAATCAAGGTGCATTAAGATCATGAAGATGGCACGTTGGTTAAGTAAAAAAAAAAAGATAATCAAACGTTATATACATATTATCTCGAGGTTGGCCAGGAGTGGGGTTTTTTTTTTACGTAAATGAAATCTTTTTCAAGTGATTGTAAGTTATTGCATTTATTGGGAAATAGAACAATGTCGGAGAAATATAAAAAACAAGACGAATGCGACTGCGTCTCCTATATGCCTCCGCCTAAATTCAGTTAAGTTCATGACTCAAACTGTTCTTGAAATATTGTGATTACAAGAATAAGAAGCCTACAATTACATATTAATTGACCTCTTTGACTTTTGACCTTTGACCTAACAAACGAAAGTCAGATCACTTTATCTCCTCCTAGTCATGTATACAAAATAGTTGAGATATGGTAAAAACAAAAGTAGCAAATCTTTAATTTCATGCATATTTACCTTTATGACCTTTGACATTTGACCTATGTGACCTTTAACCTTTGACCTGTGTAACCCAAAATCTAATCAGATCGTCTTCCTGTAGTGATACATTCTAGTACCAAGTTTAAAGTTCATATCTCAAATGGTTCTTGAGACATTGCGTCAACGAGACTAACACCTAAAACTTCAGAAATTGACCTCTATGACCTTTAACCCACATACCCCAAAATCTAATGACATCATCTTCCTATGGCGATGCATACTATTAGCAAGTTTGAAATTCATATCTTTTATGGTTCTTGAGATATCACGTTAACGAGAGAGTGAGAAGGACGGACGGTCGGACAACCCGAAAACATAACTGCCTCCAGCACCATCTTCGGTGGGCGGAGGCATAATAAGTTGGTAAAGTAAATGAATCTATAAATCACGATGATGAGTTTATAAAAGTGAAGGAAATTGGTATTGTGGTGATAAAGTGAATTTAATTTATATCATGTTCAGGGGTGTCGATCCGTGTTCATGATTGGGGGGGGGGTGAAACTTGCATTTTAGAGCATCCCAAAATGGTTTTTAACGAAAGAAGGAATGAACTACGCCAACCCCTTACTTGAGAATAATACGAGCGAACGAATTTTCTTCGATATTTTTGCATTGAAATTATGGCATTTCTTATTTCCTTACTTCACATCATTAAAGAAGGTGATGGTATTTCAAGATCAAACAATGAGTTTGGATAATTATTAGTTTTAAGTTAATGCATCATAATTCTTATTAATTTTATCAAAAAATAATGGGGGGATGATAATACAGTCCACCCCCCCCCCCCCCCCCCCCCCCCCCATTTTCAAATTTTGCAATGCCTGCACCGTTCCACAGCCAGGCCTACACGCCGCGGCCCCAAAGGCCCACCCGGACGGGTACGAAGGTAAAAGCTAAAAACTGGGGTGCAGGTGCATATTACGCAATACTTCGGTATAAGTGCATCCTTGGCTACATGTATTTTTAAACAATGAAATGTTAGGTTATTGGCAAACTGGATTCGGACTTGGAATTTAAAAATGATTTTGTTTGATGAACCGGTATCTACTTCCTCATTTTCAGAATCCATTGTCACATCAACTCGTCACGTTGCTATATACTGCATTACAAATATTAAATCGGATGCATGCGATTGCAATGCATGTACTTCTAGGCCCATAAGTTTGAATTGTCTGAAGTTGGTCTAGGCCTAGATCTATGTCGCGGGCACTCCGGTGGAACCATTTGATACACTATATATACATTTTTTTTTTCTTCTTTGACCTCTCATTTTTAAACAGCCGAATTAACGCGACAATTACACGACTTATAATAATAATAATAATAATATTGGATATTTATATAGCGCTCATATCCACCATGAATGGTGCTCAAGGCGCTCCAATATTACCCCGGCTCTAGCTAGCCTACCAATTTCGGCGCTCACAGCATTCAAGGAATTCATTCCTGCCGGTACCCATTTAAAACCTGGGTGGAGAGTGGCAAAAGTAGATTAATGTCTTACCCGACCGTTTATCAAAAGCGTATAATGATGGGCTGGTAGACTAATGAAATGTGTATCATGATGATGAACGGGTAAAGTGATTGAAAGTGGATCAAGGTTGTACTTTAGTAAAGAAAATAGAATAAGTAAACGCGAATGATCTCGAGGCTGGCCATACTTTTTAAAAGGCGTAATGGAAACTTCCTTCAAGTGGTTACAAGCTGATTATTGGGAAGTAGAACAGTGCCGGAGAAAGATAAAAAATCAAATGTGTCAATAATACGACTGAGGAGGCGAGATGATGCTAATCGGTGAATCTAAGAAAAGGAATCCAGGTTGGACTTGGAGAATTGATAACGAAGAGACATTCCACACCAAATGGTTGATTCATTGGGGGGCACGTACGGCCCGTGCCCCCTTTTAAACCAATTCAACATCCTTTAAAAACAGCAAAAGATTTTTTTTCCGGATTGTGCCTTTTCTAAAAGAATCCTGGATTCCCCGACCAAATGCACAAACGTGTTATCACCATGGCTGCGAACTAAATAACATGAGTGGAAAAAAAAACAAGAGGAGAATTAAATTCGATCGAAGCGATTGTCTTTCAATTAATGAAAACTTTTCAACGGAACTTCCTGGGGTTATTTTCGTAATACTTAGAAGGCAAGTGGTTAATACAGTACAACGGTGAAAGGTCCATTTACTTCAGGTGGTTACATGTCATTGAATATAAATATATAACATGTATCATCCTAAGGGGGTTCGGAGATATTTCATGTCATATTAGGTATGTTATCCAGCCTAGCCGTTGTCTTAAAAGAATGTCGCAATTTCGGCGTATCGCTTCCTAAGGACTATCGACCACATGTAATTCATATTCTTGCACTGTGTTCATCAATACTATACAGCAAGTCCTTCGATGTTAATTGAGAGTAATCCGAATATGACACACCACAAACAAATACTTTGAAATCAAAATTATGTCAGAGGGAGAGAGAGAGAGGGGGGGGGGGAGGCTACAGGAAGAATACAGAGAGACAGACAGACAGACAGATAGAAAGATAGCCATAAGTCAGATCCCTGCATGATAATCTGAGAGTAATCCGAATATGACATACCGCATCCACAACAAAAACTATCAAATCTAAACTATCAAAAACCGTGAAAAAGATGGAGAGATAGATAGAGAGAGATAGAGAGAGAGAGAGAGAAGGGGGGGGGGTACAGAAAGAATAAAGAGAGAGACAGATACTGATAGAAAGATAGCCGTAGGTCAGATCCCTGCATGATAATCTGAGAGTAGGCCTAATCCGAATATGACATACCGCATCCACAACAAAAACTATCAACTCTAAACTATAAAAAAGAGGGGGAGATATGAAGAGATAGTGTGTGTGTGTGTATGTGTGTGTGTGTGTGTGTGTGTGTGTGTGTGTGTGTGTGTGTGTGTGTGTGTGTGAGAGAGAGAGAGAGAGAGAGAGAGAGAGAGAGAGATGGGAGGAATAAAGACGAAGCAGAGAGAAAGATGAGAAATTTTTGGATGATAATCTGGGAGTAATCCGAATATGACATACCGAACCCACAAACATACACTATCAATTGCGCAATATCAAAGGGAGAGACAGAGAAAGAAGAGGAGAGAAAGGAGAGGAGGAATAAACAGTGAAGGAGATACAGAAAGATAGCAATGAGAGAGATCTTTGGATGACAATCTAGGAGTAATCCGAACATGACAGAGCGCATCCACAAACATACACTATACGGTACACTCTATAATACCAAAAGAGAGGGAGGGAGAGAGAGGGAGAAAAAGGGGATAGAGAAAAAACGAGAGAGGGGGAGATATAGAGTGAGGGAGAAAATATTGAAGGATATCCGATAGCGAGAAAGCGAACGAGAGAGGGGGGGGGGGGGAGGGGGAAGGGGGCGGGAGAGAGAGAGAGATAAAGTAAGTAAGTAAACGGGAATAAAGAACGAAATATTGAAATATATGCAAGAGCTTGAAAGAAAGAGGCGAATGAAGAGTGAGGAAACGACATAGTGATAAAATACCCGAGAGGAGCAAGAGAGAGAGGTAGAGAGAGAGAGAGAGAGGTAGAGAGAGAGAGAGAGAGAAAGGAGTAGGATGAGAGTAGGATGAGAGGGCTAAAGACAACATCATTATTTCATAAATGTAGCATTCCTCTGAGTTTAAACTAACCACGCTGCAACTTCTCATTATTTTGTTCATATGAGGCGGCGTCTGGCGGTATTCTAAAAGAAAATATCCACCATAAATGTCAGGGTTCAATCGGGTAACTAATATTCACAAGATATCGTGTTAGGAAAAACTAGGAACAATGTGGTTATAAGTCAATGTGACGGAAGTTCACCAACCGACAGAGACACACACAACATTAAAAGATATTTTCTAATAAATAATTAGACTTTATTACACAAAATCTATAAGATTTAATGACGAAATGACGAAATGTCGAAAATGAATCAATGATGCCCTAGCAAGTTCAGAATTTGTTTGGTATACTTCACAATCACTCTCCTTTGTAATTTTTAAATCTTATTCCTTTTTCTGTTTTTAATTTGATTGATTGAGTTCATTTGATGTTAAACTTCCTGCCTATGTATAAAAACAGTTCATGTTTACTGATGTTTTAGTTTTCTGAAGATGATCTTAAATAAAAGGTGGAAAATTCGAAACTCGTCATGACTCTGATCAAAATAATGCTCTTAGCGTTTTATGCAAAGCTTTCTTACAAGTATGCGCCCATAGGCCCATGAGCCAAAGGCTCGGGAAAAATATGAAACGCCCAATATAAAATGAATATGAGAAAATCGAAATGAAAATGGAAGACAGAACATCAAACAAAGACGAATGAAACCGAAGCGAGGGGCGGGATTACTGGGTAGCATGATGTATTACCATTGAGTGTAGGGGTAAGGAATTACACATACACATGACAATAATGATTATCTTATGATTCAAGTAAACAGAAGAAGTATTAATAGGAGGCAATGGCAGCATTTAGAGGGGATACTGGGCAGCATGATGAATTACCACTGAGAGTATAATTAGGGGTAAGGAATTAAACATACACCTGACAATAATGATTGTATTATCATTCAATATAAGGTCAAAACTGTTAGTCTGCATAAGAGGTATTAATATGAGGCAATGGCAGCATTTAGAGGAGATAATTGCAATGTTAGCATGGTTAAGTATGATTGATTGAACACACGGAAACAAAGTTTACTGAAAGATATCCATAGTTCTGAAGGAGGACAGTAATCATAGATAAAGATTCTGTCAGATACTTGTAATATATTTGTAACAGATTTGTAACAATGACTGTATGCACATTCAAAATGGGAATCCAGGCGTTACACTGTATATAGTAATTATATATTGTAAAGCAGTTTTCATAACTGAACGCACCTAACCTGTATTCTAAATAAAACCCCAATAAATAATAAATAAATAAATGATACAAAACATCGTGGTATGGCATTTAGCATGGTTTACATTTTGAGTGATTTATTCTTAATAAGTATTATAAAACGGGTTCAAGAATGTAGCCATCCTGATTGGTCAAATAACACCACGTGACCGTGCAAAAAAAAGTGATAACGCACGGCGAGGGGACTAACGCACGGCTAATCCAGATCAAACACTAAGATTGTAAGAAAACACTAAGATTGTAGACCCGTTTTATAAAACTATTAATACATGGTTGTGAGTTCGTGCGTTAGTGCAATCCAGCAACACGCAGGTTTTTATCGTGGTGTCTAACACACTCGGCTACGCCTCGTGAGTTAGTACACCACGATAAAAACCTTTGTGTTGTCAGATCGCACTAACGCACTCCCAACCATGTATTAATAGTATACTATCCTACACGAAAGTTTATAAAACTGGAAGTAGAGGAACATTTTGGTGGACAAAACACAAACACAGGAATATTGAAAAGAAGTAATATTACAACGATACAATACGCTAAAAGTTTGCAAATTCTTAGTTAAGTTGAACACATAACATTGATTACAGTATATAATTTACATTGTCACAACGTCATGACATAATTAATAATCAGGAATTAAACAGGTCAAAATGTGAAGAAGAAAAAAAACTGGGGCAGGGGATGGACGTCTTATGCGAACAGTTCTTGCGAAATTCCATTTGCAAGCATCAAAAGATGCTAATTTTTTAATTTTTTTTAAAATAAGCATAACGGTAATCCGGTCAAAAAGAGATGTGCAAATAAGGGGAAAGGGAGATTTGTTTCTGAAGAAGAAAACAAAATGTAGAGCGGCGACAGAGATTTGATACCTTCTTTACGTCAGTTGAGCGATAACTTGAAGAAGTAATTTGTCGCCGTGACACAGTTTTATTGATACAAGATCGCGCTTCTCGTTCGAATCCTCTCTCTCTCTCTCTCTTACTTTCTATATTCATGGGGGGGGGGGGCTGATCTGAAACATTGCAAATCCTATCGAAAATCATCATGATGTTACTAAATCACCAGAATCTATTAACCCGAATACCACTTCTGCTATACTGCTGCTACAACAACAAGTACTACTACTACTACTACTACTACTACTACTACTACTACTACTACTACTACTACTACTACTACTACTACTACTACTACTACTACTACTACTACTACTACTACTACAACAACTGCTGCTACTACTACTACTACTACTACTACTACTACTACTACTACTACTACTACTACTACTACTACTACTACTACTACAACTGCTGCTACTACTACTACTACTATACTACTACTACTACTACTACTACTTTTACTTCTACTACTACTACAACTACTACTACTACTTCTACTACTACTACTACTACTACTACTACTACTACTACTATTACAACTGCTACTACTACTACTACTACTACTACTACTACTACTACTACTACTACTACTACTTCTACTACTACTACTACTACCACTACAATTGCTACTACTACTACTACTACTACTACTACTACTACTACTACTACTACTACTACTACTACTTTTACTTTGACCACTACTACAACTATACTACTACTACTTCTTCTACTACTACTACTACTACTACTACTACTACTACTACTACTACTACTACTACTACTACTACTACTACTACTACTTTGACTACTATGACTACTACTACTACTGCTGCTACTACTACTACAACTACTACTAGGCCTAATACTACTGCTATTAATGCTACTGTTACTACTAACTCTACTTCTGCTAAGACTACTACCACTACTGCTGCTTTTCCTACTGGTATTCGAGTGTTGCTAAAAACTACTGGTACTTTCACTACAACTTTTTGTTTGTTTGTTCGTTTTTTGTTTTTTTTCAACGATTATATCACTACAAGTACTACTTTTACCTCAACTGCTAGACTAATACCATTAACCTAGCGATAATACTTTTATTTCACAAGAATAACTTACACTGTTATCGCTGCAAGGTACTATACATTAACATTACAATATACATGTACGAAATCCCTCCCCTGCCAACACTTATTATTCGGCCAAAGATATCAATCTACTTCAATGTTGCTGTCGCTATTTTTTTTTCTGAATGATATATTTGCCTACAGCTTATCACTTCCATCACTATCATGCAACAGAGATGGAAGTCACTCAGCAACGCATCACTTTACTTAATCATTCAAAAAACAATGCACCTGAACGATCTCAGATATATGAATAGACTATTGGTACAAAATATGTTTCTTTGGTGTCATGTGATTCTAATTGGAGAACTTTCGTCATTAAAAGGTGAGATTGGTCCCCAAGTAGCCACGCAGGATTACATCTCTAGGGACTGGAAAATATTCACTAACCACCTTGTCCAAATTAAGTAGGTACGTGCGTCAATGCAACTCAGAAGGGACTCCACTTTCTTCCGAAGAAGATAGTTGAAAAACGTTGGTAGCAAACGCCACTCTACAATCCATTAAACGATTCGGTGTTTGTGAGAGACATCCAAGCGTCCGCCACAGAGCTCTGTTAATCTCAAGTGAGAAAAGATTGCCCACTTATCCGATCGCATGAACAGTGGGAAAAAAAAGCAATCGATAGCCCTATAAATATCGTGATCTTTCAAACGGATTTTTCGAATTTAAATGGATGTGCTTGAAGATATTTCAATATTCAGAATTCACTTATTTGTTAATTAATTTAACTAATGACCTATTTACGTACGCATGCGTTATTTTAAACAAAATAATGAATTTGAGCCTAATTTGCTTTAAAACGTGATTAATTAAGGCACAAAGAAGATCATCATGATAACGAAGTTGTATTCGTTTTAGAGATGAAAATATTCAAAGATGAAAATTGTGTCATCTCTTTAATTCTTTTAAACAACCCATATCGACACAAAATACACGCAGTATCCCCCCCCCACACACACACACTCATATGCACCACCCCCCCCCCCCCACACACACACACACAATTTCTTATCCAAACTCAAACCCAAAACGCACTCCACGCAGCCTCTGCCCACACACCATAAAGTAGCAAGGGTTTTCTTTAGAACTCAACATTTTGATTTCAATCCAGTATTGGTGAAAATACAATTTTTTTCTTAACATGATCACTATCATCCACCAAGGGGTATAACATCTAGATTCGATCGGTACTTCTTTTGCTTGCATCAAATTTTTTTGGGAGGATTTTCTATACGTAACTAGAATCTTATCAATAATCAAAAGTTTAAACCTATATTCAATCCCTGAAGACCCAAGTATCGTAGTCGAGTGGTTTAAACACTTGACTAAAGATGCGAAGGTCGTGGTTTCGATCCCCGGCACGGCATTTATGTCCTTGAACAAGGCATTTTATCTACATTGCTCCTCTCCACCCAGGTGTTAAGTGGGTACCCGGTCGCATGCGAACGTCATTGTGATTGGAGTAGCATGTTCGAGCCCCTAAAGAGGCGACTGGCTGGAATGTTTCCCAGTGGAGTGGAGAAGGTGCATGCATTGTGTGCGGGCAAGCCTGAATCCGATGACCAGGGTAATAATATGTCTGTAAAGCGCTTAGAAACATTTTAGATGTATTAGGCGCTATATAAATCCAGATTGTTATTATCATTATCATTATTAAAGGAGAGCAGACTTGGCGAATACATCTATATACGGCGATTTCGCTTAATGAAGTAAGTTATAGATTTGTGTGATTTCTTGAAAATGCCTTTGTTCTTATATCGATCTTATAGCAGTTATTTTCGCAACTCACGGGTGTTATAGCTTCAGAGAGAAGAAAATTAATTGTCTAACTCTCTGCGCAAATACTGTACGTTTTAATATAATGTGAAAACTTAGCCGTTGCAAGTAGTGGAATACGTACAGTAGGCTAATCAAAGTTTCTTCCATTTTCTTATACACTACCCTGTCGACTTAAGTTTGATCAAATCAAGTAAAAACCACGTACAACCAGAATCAATGAAATCACTCTTTTTTCATCACCATCATCAACTCACCTCACAATGAACTGCATCATTAATTCTAATCAAATAGTATTGATTCTCAAAGATAAAAGTTAAAGGAATTACCTTGAAAGTGTTCTTCTGAATATTTTTCATGTTAATCTATTTTTTTTTGTTGAAAAAACTATGTGCATATCTTTGAGCAAATGCTAATCTTTAGGTAGACGAGAATTATGTATTCACTGGTTAACCTACAGATCTTGTTTAATAACATGCGTCTGCAAGAAGAATGTTTGGCAATAGTTCCGGGATATTGAAAAAAGGGAGATGCACAATTGAAAAAAAAAATTCTGACAAACGAAAAGAGTCATCAGCGGTGCCTTTTTACTCCACAGAAGTAAGGATAATAAAGTTATCACTTTTGCAGGTGCCATTTCAGTGGAGTTTCAAAGGGTGGAGTCAGCAGGGGCAGGTTGAGCCCCCTAAATCCGCCAGTGCAAATTATCATAATTATGCAATATTCATTTTCATCAATCATGTCGATATGCATTTCACTCAGTGTCTGTTTTCTTGTTCATTATGCTGCCCAGAACACTTTTGGCTATAATTGTTGTCCCATCCCATTTAAGTGGAAGCGGTACATTGTAAGGTAATGTCGTCGTTCAATGGTAGGGCATGATTCTAATTGCAATGAAGAATACCGACAAAATTTTAATATCGATGATAATCAAGTCAAAGCATGCCGCCTCACGCATTTAGATCAGCGGAACGCGACGTGAATCATTGCCAACCGATTCGCTATTTGACAATTTGATCATTATGGCTTACTGTGCACAGTTGCATGTCAGTTTGGACGAAACCAGATCAAAATTTTGACTTTTGAAGAAGTGAGAGATAGAACTTTCAACCTGGAAATAAATTTGAGGATTAGAACATATGTTTCAACAGCCTTCAAGTGAAAAGGCGTTGGTGTAAAGCATCCGTAAAAACAATCTACCACGAGTCATGTAATTGCAAAGCAATCGACAATTTGTTGAATGGTAGCTTCCTCCCTCTCTCTATCTCTGCATTTTAAGGGGTTTTTTTTGTTTGTCTCTCTTTTTGGTCTGTCTGTCTGTCTGTCTGTCTGTCTGCCTCTCCTCTCCTCTCCTAAATGTTTCTGTGTCTCTGTTACTGTCTCTGTGGACTGCAGTATCTCTCTTCATCACCCCGTTTAGGCGTGTGTGTGCGTGTGTGTGCGCGCGCGCGTGTGTGTTTGTGTGTGTGTGTGTCTCTCTCTCTCTGGCTATCATTCCTCTTTTTAAATGGTAAATCTTTACCAGGTCAAAGTTGAAAACAAATATATTGATGAGTTTCCAACAAAGCGTGAACTTACTTCTGTAAAGCACACACCTTTGTTGTTTATCAATTCAAAAAAATTCACTATAAAATACGAGTCAAATAACCTCTCCTTGAATAAAAAGGAATTGACATGGATTACATTTTCGCGGAAGCAGAAGCTAGCAAGTCCTTTAGACATGTTTGACTTTGAAAAGGAATACCCAAACATTTTTATTTCATTTGGAAGGACGTGTCTCATAAGGCGTAGAGGAAACAGCATTTTCATCAATGGTCTTCTTTTATTGCATCTGTTGTCAGAGCTTTGCGTACCTTTCCAATTACCTGATTACTAGACATTATCTAATAAATTGACTCTGAATGTCTGGCAATTAGTACTCTGACGTCAAACATATCGCATGCCTCTATTAGCTTAACACCCCTAATTAAATCTAGTGATGTTACCTTCGGTCTGTATCAAATTATTCCCAAATGATGATTTTAAAATAGCTCACATCAAACAAGACGGATGAAATTTTACAACCGTTCATCAAATAGAGGGGCATTAATGGCGATCAAGCAATGATTTGTCAGATATTACTGATAGGATAAGATAAATCAAATACTAATAAGGTAATATCAAATGTACAAACTATTATCTGACTTACTCCATGACATTTTGTGTATCCGATATACTTGCTTTATGAATTATCTAAGGGGTCAACGTTTCATAAGGCTAAATGCTCTTTTTGTTGACCCCTCCCCCCATACCCATAAAATGTCTCTCGTTTGTTTATTTTAAAAAAAAAAAGTACATCATGTTATCATAAATCATGTACCTTAAGTGCAATTTTCATCTCATGTATCATGTATCATAATTATTTGTGTATTTTTATGGAGAATGAAATAATTGAATTGAATTGAATTGAATTGAAAAGTGCCGTGCTTTGCTATAATATCTCATGTTATTATGTTTGTTATTATATATATGTTTTTATATGTGGTAAATAAATTCAATCAATCAATCAATCAATATTATCTATTTGTGATATATTACTTTCTCTCGTTTGTTTTTATCTTATCTACTGGACCCCTCGGTAGAACAGCTGTGCTGCAATGGCACAGCTGAGCAGGGCGATCCTTCCATATTATTTTCTCATGTTATCATGTTTTTTATTATATATATGTTTTTATATGTGGTAAATAAATTTAATCAATCAATCAATCAATCAATATTACAAAAGAAGAACAAAAATATAACGTGTTTTTGTGAGTATTATCCTGCATTTTCAAGTTGTGTGCCACTGATAAATTTGTTTTTTTTTTGTTTTTTTTTTGTTTTTTTAATTATTGACTAAAGTTTATTTCAAATGGTCTATCGCTGCTGACTTATTTACGTTAATTACTAAACGAAGCATTTAAGTCTGCTATATTTGGATTGGAGCACCGAATACCGTATAATCATGACTATAACAATAACCATTTTAACTACTGTATCAAAACACTTATAAATGCAAACACTTATGCCGGCAGTCACTCTTACTAAAGATAAAAAGTATGATGATGATTATGATGACGATGATGATATTAATGGTTATAACTAGGATAATGTTTGGGCTTTTAGGAAAGACATAGTTATATGGCAAGATAAAATGCTGTCTGCATGTGCCATTGAAATCATTGTTAATTTTTGATAACGTTGGTGATGCTTTACATCCATAGTAAAGAAATGAAAATGTTTTTTTTTATTGACGTGTTTCCTGAACAAAATATGGAGCATCATATTGAAAACAACTTCATCCAACCTAAATGATAAAATTGAAAGACATATAGAATACACATGGACCAAGGATAGTTACATTTCAATGCATGGACAATCAGATTCCTCTAGCTACTCCATTAGAAAAATATATTTAGAAGAATGAATACCTCGCAGTTATTGCACATAATAGGAGGAGATAATTATCATCTTTCGACTTCTCCTTCTCTCCTTTCTGTCCTCGACTCTTCGCTGTCCTACATAAGTAAGGACATTTTGTTTCTTCTTCAAAGCTCTCAAGCACTTATTTGCCTTGGAGATCCAGCAGTGTAGTATTTTGTTTATTTCATGTATGATGATGATTATGATGACGACGATGATATTAATGGCTATAGCAAGGAAAATGCTTATCATCATAATAATAAATATTAATAGTAATGATAATCAAGACAACTGTTCAGAAAATCGCAGTGAAATATGATGATATTAAAATTATCGATTTTGATGGGAATGCAATAGTGAAATGATAATGGACATGGTAATGATTGTATTTTAAAAAGATTTTTCTTAATCATACTAACTCAAACTATATTTTTAAAAAAGTTTTCTCTAGAAATAAACACTGTTTTCGAATACTTCTTTCACGTCATGTCTTTAGCATTCCCTCAAGATACTTGCTTTATGCTACTTCACTTCCTTGTATCGGCGCCTTGCCGGTCAATGTCTAGCTCTGTATTCTTAAAGGCAATATACAGTGTTTATCAAGGTCTTGAATTTAGTGAAAATTTATATTTTCTTGATGCGTTGATATGGTCTATAATCATGTAAATCATCAGTTTTTCTTAAATACACTTGAAAGCTGTAAAGAGGAAAAGTTGGGGTCATCTATATCTATACATATATTTTTTCTCCTCAAATTGAGTTTTTCCAGTAGGAAATCTTGAATGTTCTAGAATTTAAAGTTTGGTACGGTTTGATCTATTTTCCACACGCCAGTAAATATCTGCAATTATACAAAATATATCGTACATTTCAAAGAAAAAAATATAAAATACAAAAAGAAAACAAATCAAAGTGATAAAATGAGGAAATTAGTGCCTGGTAGGGGATAACAAAAGCAGAAACAGAAGCAAAACAAAATAATTAATAAAATAAAATATAAAAAAGGAGAAATGAGATAAATAGGGAATAGAAAATTATCATTCTATGAGTTTTGAATACACAACCAGTGACACATGTCAGATGTTTAATATAAAGCAAATTAAGCATATCATACTCAAGGTATTTATGTGGTGATGATAGATTTAAAAGAGGGAACACAACATATTTATGATTTTCTATAGCATTAAGACATTCCAGAACAATTTTTTATGTCCCGTAATGCTGCATGGCAGAGAGGAAAGAAATAACACTGATTTGTACTTTACTAACTTTTCCCAAAAGTGACCATTACCTTTAAGGAAGAAGATTTTGGATTTTAATCCATTTTGCATTGGTATCTTTGACAAACAATATCTTAAAAAGATTGGGGTCGGATGGAAATAGAAATTTGCTTTTGTCGATTTCATGTTTCAGTAAGATGTGTAATGTATGAAGTCTCCAAAATTCTGACATATGATATCTAAGAATACATATGTTGCCTTAAAACATTTTTCGTTCGGATGAATTTAATCGTAGTTATTTCACTTTAAATACATCAAATACATCAGGAAGGATATCTATAGCACGTTATCAAATCTTACGAACAGTGTTAGTAAACTCTCAAATTCAATTTTCAGATTTTTAAAAAAGAAAGTGTGCTGATAAATAAAATGCTTACAATTCTAAATTGCCGATCAGTTGATTCAGTTCCATTCAGTTCTATTCAATAAAAGGTTATACCCGAGAGTGAAATCATTAATAAATCAGAGGGAAAACGTTTCATAATTCACAGAATGATTTTAGTCTTTCTTTTTCTAAATCTTTTTTTAAAAGGTTGATGTGGAATGTAAGGTATATCTTTATATTTGTGATACATACTTGCCATTGCAGCATAGTCCTACATGGGCTTTCAGGAAAGAAATAGTTTTATGGCAAGATAAAATGCTGTCTGCATGAGCCATTGAAACCATTGTTAATTTTTGATGACGTTGGTGATGCTTTACATCAATAGTAATGAAAAGAAAATATTTTTTATTGACGTGTTTCCTGAACAAAATATGGAGTATCATATTGAAAACAAATTCAACCAACCTAAATGATAACACTGACAGACACATAGAATACACATGGAATATTAATTCCTCTAACTACTCCGTGAGAAAATATATTTAGAAGAATGAATACCTTGCATTTATTGGCTTGCACATAATAGGAGGAGCTAATTATCATCTTTCGCCTTCTCCTTCTCTCCTTTCTGTCCTCGACTCTTCGCTGTCCTACAAAGTAAGGACATTTTGTTTTTTCTTCAGAGCTCTCAAGCACTTACTTGCCTTGGAGATCCAGCAGTGTAGTATTTTGTTTATTCCGTGAGCGTGAATTCAAAGCTCAATTTCTACAAGTAAAATGTAAATGCAATACTTCTTTGATACCACACAGACTGACTAATTTTTAAATGCTAAGTGAAAAAAATATTTGAAAATTACAAAACGTGTTGCATTGTTGCCGGCATTTACGCTGAAAGTGAGAATTGTATTGCTGTAATTGTTTATTTTAGTCATGCGTAATGAATAAGGTAATCAACTGGACAAACGTTTTGCTTTTAAGCCATTTAGTGATAAAATTATCAAACTCGTTTAATAGTAATAGGGTATTATCAAAGCTTGTAAGCGTAATTTATAACAATCAATGGATGTCATGCGGTTATTAAAACAAACAAAAAAGAATATAAAAGAAAGAAAACTGAAAAAAAAAGACTCTTGAAATTTTCATTTTCCAGCCAACAACACGACATATTAGCTAATGACCTTGAACCTTGTGTAAATGTAGGTTTCCCCGAGAAAAAACGTCAGGGTTTCCAGTAATCCAGCTTTTACAACTTTGGAATCGCACTTTGTTATGAACCTCTCCCTCCTTCTTTTCCCGTTCCTTCATCTTACATCTCTTTTGTTTTGAAGGAGTGTCTGTGATGACATCTGTCGGAGAATGCCCCGCCTAACATGCCTAATGCACACACAATCCTCGCATCACTGGACCCCTTCGGCCGCTCTCCAAACAAAAAGTCAATACATTCCGACGTATTTATCTTAACGCCCTCAGTCTTAATGAAAATAAAAACGACCGTTGATATATTTATGGGTCCACTTAGAATGCTTGTGGATATTACTTAATCGTGGAGAAAAAGGTTTTAGCGGAAGAGGTGGGTGGATTTTCAATGATTTGCGAACGGGGTAAGATATTTGAGAAGTACAAGATCTTTCCTCGCAATAATCAGGTTGGAAATTATTTGTATAGTTATATGGATGGACACAACCCGTGAGAAAAAGACTTTTAGCTTTTCCCCTTTTAGTTCACTACAAGCAATAATTAAACCAATAGCTACCTTTTCTATAAAAGAAGAAAAACAGCAACAACAACAAGTGATCCTTGAAATTAAAAAAAAAATGAATAACGCTGCGATCTAAATTCTTTTATGCACATATATTGCCCTTTAAAACAATGAATGCTACCATATCATACTTTAAGATTAAAGATTACGTTTAAGAATCACTCTGGAAGCAAATTATTAGGATTATGGATAGCATTTAACAATGCATGTTGTTCTGATAACAACTTTTATATTTGGCTGCACTTTAAAAAAAGATGTTCAGGAAATATTCACGAATGATTAATAAAGAGATGTTTCTGGCTGATTTTCAGTTTCTAAAAATAGTCCATATTTTCAGTTATAGAATTTAACAAACTTTAATGGATTACTTACTAGGTGATCATGTGCTTCAAATTTTTCCAGGTGGCTTTTCTTACGGTAGACGAACACTCATCGTAATTGATTAATTAAACTCATTAAATAATTATTTTTATCAATCCAGTGCTCTTTTTTATATCTATTTGATTGACCAGAGGTAGAAGTATGGGTCAGTATTAAATCAGTAGGTCAGTAATTAGGCTAGAAATTCAACCAAAAAAATCGTTCTTTGGACAAAATCTGACAAAGTAAAAAACTGTTGAAGCCCCGAATAAAATAGTTGGGATGTAAATGTACGTCAGAAGCCACAAATAAGTATCACTTTGTAAACAAAAAAACACAAAGGCTGGAGGTAAACACAAAAGACTTTTGTGACGGCAACAATGAAAACTTATAACAGCAAAATATCATAGCTACTTTGTTAACTTCTTTTTTTAAAGAAAAGTTAAGTTGGGAGTGTTTCCAAATAATGATAATGATCCTTTATGTAAACTATCAGTTCCAACTTAACACGTCACTTTTAAACATTCGATCTAATTTGAGTTATAAATTTTTAAAAGCGGATGATTTAAACGCCCATGCAGTATAGGCATAAATCAGCTAGCAGTCTCGTTCGGTAAAAAAGTGATTTGGTGGCAGTTGCTGGAAAGACGATAGTATAGAAAAGTACTTTAGGTTAGCTAACAACACTGAACGAACAAAAAGAAATATATATGTAGCCCAAAAGACAAAATAAGTAATATATCTTCATAATCTTACACTCACATGGGAGTAAACTGACAGAGACTAATTCATGTAATTGTTGTTGGAAATCACAATCAAGAAATGGAGGATGGAAAGTGTGAATCTAAAAGTTTGCTGAAAAAGTGATTTTGCCAAAGTCAATGTGGACTCCATGGTACTCGACTCCGAATTCCAATTTGATATTCAAGAAGAAAATCCTATCATATTCTACTATAAATCAAAAGTGTTAAGTAACACAAATGTTTATACTAAATGAAGCTGTGAATGTGATCGAGCAATTTTAAAGAGCAAGTAAATAATAGAAACGCTCTATTCTATTTCATTAGACATATTTTTTTTCTCTCTCTCTCTCTTTCCCTCAACAAAGGAGGGGAGGGCTAAAAAGAAATGATCACAAGACAGATTTTCATTTTTTTTTTTTTTTCATGAAGGGGGAGGGTGGTTAAGCCTCTTCTTCACCCTGGACATGTTTGATTTCGAGGTCATTTTTCTATCTGAATCCGAGTTGTAATCAGAAGTTAGGGTACTTAAAGGATAGAGTTAGAATTATACTAGTTTGAATTATACAAAATATCTCTTTTGATTGTGCTTACAGTGCTTGAAGGAGAGAACAGGCTAAACCGGTGTCTTTTGTGTGTGCTTGAAGTGTGCATATTTAAATAAAAATGCTGGCATAGATTTTTTTTCACTTTTAGTTTATCGCTACTCCTTCTGAATTCAACACAATCGCAAAGACTTTCAGATCTATATAATACGTCATTTTGATGTTCGCACATGTACGCGGCTATTGAAATTGCTTTATGTCACATAAATGAGTATTTACTGAATGAGCGATTATGATATTTTTTTTTGGGGGGGGGGATAGTTTCATCTTCTTTATCGTACATAGTCCTTCCCATTTTATTTTATCTATGTATTAAAAAAATTAAACATATGACGGGATTCATAATTGGAGTGTGCTAGCGAGCATTTTATTTTTGTTTGTTTTAGAGAGAGAGAGGGGGGAGGGACCATTTGGTGTCATTCGTAGTAAAACATTTCCAGAAGTCATTACTCGACACCAATACTTGATAACCCCACAATAAAGTTAAACAAAAATTAACATAATTATAAATGCTGTTATATACTTTAATCACACATTATGTGTATTAACGGTTAATAACCATTCTCTCCATCTGTTTAAACCTTTTTATTTAATACATCCAACACTTTTATATAGATACACTACCCAACAAAATTGCATATCACAAGACCTCAATATTTAGTCCCGTACCTTATGAAATAAATGAAAAGTTTTGAACTTACTATCTAAAAATGTGCCCTTGCAAGATCCTTTTTTCTAGTAATCTCTGCAACGCTGAATCCGTTCATACGAATCCGCGGCTTTTAATGTTTTGAACGATCTCTGTCAGTAACTTCCTTTCACTCGGGTATTTCTTGAAGATGGTTTGCCTTTCGATGGTTTCTTTCAGCACTCCTGTCATGGATAAAAATGGGATGCAACCAGCGATGAAAGCCAATTTATAGCCCAGCTGTAGGAAGTAGAAAGAAAAAAAAAAGGGATAGCAACAGAGCACTGCTCTCATCCGAGCACTTATAAAACAGCTGAGGGCGCAAGTTATCACCGGTACTCTCTCATTGGTGAAAGCGCACAATCCTGGAAGTTATATGAATTTCATGCGTACGGGTTTCTTGAGCACAGAGTTACGTCAGGTTTTATTCCTTTAGATGGATCCAAATCAAAGAACAAACAACCGGCAGACTGACCGGAGTGTTCCAATAAAAGTAGACATGAATGAATAGACCTCCCTTCAGTTCATTGTTTATTATAAGCAGGGATTCTTCTACCTTTTTATCACTTCTCTCCATCCATCTTTCATCAGTTATGATCAACAATATGCCAATCACATATCTATTACAATATAAATAAGAATTGGCTGCATCTGTTGTTTGCTGCAGCCTCTATATGGTACAACACCATTTTTAAAATCACAATTTCTACATACAGATTTTATTATAAATACATTTCTAATATTTTATTTTATATATTTTCATACATTTGTAATAATTTATTTACTTGTAATGATAATTAATACAAATGTCCACATTTTTGGTTTAGAACGGCTAAAAATTGTTCCAATATTACGTCTGAAGATTGTCAAAAGATTCAGTTAGCTCAATAGACTTGTATAAACGCGTACTTCTATTTGTATTGACTAGCATTTGGGTTTTTTTAGGAGATTTCTCGAATCCCAACTTAGTTTGGATTACAAGCAACGACTATTCGGAGAAAAGGGGGGCATGCAAAAACAGGTTGCATTTTGAAGAGTTTTTTTCTCACCTATCAACAGTTTGTGTCAACTCGGTGGAGATTCAAATCCATATCCCACCCTTCAATGTTCTTTAAAAATGCCTGCCGTATATTTGAAGTGATTTAGATTTAGAAGTCAGTCAAGATATTCTCCAGGTAAAAATTTGATTTTATGACAGCACGTCCCTGTCCAGTGGTGAAAAACATTGCAAGGTGTAGATCGAGGATATAGACTGGGGATAGATACCCCCACGGATTATTGTTTTTCAAAAATTTGATTCAGCTTTCGAGGGAAGGGGAATATTTCTTTTTTCTTAAAGTCACTCCTTTGTTAAAAAGTGGGGGCGGCTGCAAAGGCCCCTTGCTTATATGTAGAGTATCGTTTCCGGGACTGTTAGGAATGAAGGGGAAATTAAACTTTTACGTTATGTTTATTCAAACCCATGCACATCGCGGTCTTTCACCTCTCTCTCTCTGTCTCTCTTCTTGCTCTTCGTTCAGCAAATATTAAAGTATATAAGGTCTTAATTTGTCACGCTGCGTGATGTTTAGTGCATAAAACGTAGTCCTGCTATTTTTATTGGCTTCAATACTGTGTTGTTGTTTTTTGGAGTTGCTCGAATCCTCACCAATCTCGAATGCCAAGTGATGACAAATGAGTGGTGTGGATGAGAGAATTTGTATTTCTTTCGGAGAAACTGTTAATTCACAAATGGGCCGAAATTCGCCGAAATGATAATAGGAGCAGATTTAACCAGCTGGGAAGCGATGACAGACTAACCTACATGGCAAAGAGTGTGTTTATACAGAATATTACTCCTGTCTCTTTTAAAGATAAAATTGTGTACTGGTCATACCATTGCATTGTGAAAGAAATTGTCTAGAAATTATTGTGAAAGATATATATATATATATATATATATATATATATATATATATATATATATATTAGTATTGGTATAAGGGACTACGAAGCACAAACTTTGGTCCAAAGAGTTAAACTATCATTATTTATATCTTAATCATGAGGGGAATTTAAGAGCATTCCTATACATGTAAGTACATTGCTACTATGAAATCATTCCACTGGGGAATAAAAAAATGAGAAAGCTCACAAAATATTTGCTTTTACCTTTCCCAGAATTAAATCCCCCTTTTAATCGTCTTTTAACCACGGCGTCTTGAACTTGTGTATTTTTAAGGGCGTTGAAGAAGACGAAGATTTTTCTGGAGAAATAGTTTAGTTTCCAATAAAACTATATTATTAAAGATGACATGTCGGTAGTCAGAATTTGAATTAGAACCAGAATTAGAATTATAGAACAAAATGTCCGTTCTGTAAGGGCCAGTATAGACATGGCCTGGATGGCCTGGACATACAGGAGGTGAAGTGAACTTCTATTCCAGTCTTCTTTGTGTTTCCATCACTACAGCATCTATTCACAACAAATCACTTTCTAGGAAATATTGTAAATATCTAGAGAGTGCAAGTATTTGGACCATCGGTGGTGGTGTGGAAGTGATTTGTGTCTCTGACCCAGTAATGGTTCAGGGGTTCAAATCATGTTAAAGGGAATCTTGAGTTCTGGGAAAGGTGAAAAATAATTTGTGAGCTTTCTTATTCCTTTTATGTCAGTTTGGAAGAACATCATATAGTAGAAACATCACCTCAAAGGGATTGCTCTTCAAAAATGCTCTTATATTCGAAATAAGACTAGAAATAGCTGAAATGTTCGGACCGAACATTCATGTCACTTGTGTGTGTAGTCCCATATACCCATTTCTCTGTGCAGTACATGTGCTTTTCAGCGAGATTGGTCAATATCCTATCTATTTTGATTATTCCAAAACAACACAGTATAAAACAATTCTTATGTAGACCTGTAAACATGGTCAACCTTTCCCAATTTCTTTGAGACAGTTTCTTTCACAATGCAATTGCATGACCAGAACTCTACTTTATCTTTAAACTAAGCATTTGAAAAAGGTCTTTATTAGGCAAATTTTCTATGTAACTAAACACCCATCGATCTTTATATTACCCTCCCCCCTCCTCCCCCCCCTCTCTCTCTCTCTCTCTCTCTCTCTCTGGCACACACACACACACACACGCACACCCACGCGCACGCACACACACACACACACACACACACATACTCTCTCTCTTCCTCTCTTATTCTATCTTTCTCTCTTTTTCTCTCTTTCAACATCCCTCATCTCTGTCTCTTAACTTTCTTTCATTCTTAGTTTCTAAGTATCGCAGCATGCAGAAGAGCGATTTTCGATGACTCCTTTTGTTCATGAGTCAGACCTACTTGTTTATAAATAATGTCACGATCTATCACTGCATCATTGGCTATGGTTTACAGAGTGTCAGCCGACCTGTCTGGGATGATCAGATGAATTTTTGAATGAAAATCTCCTACAGATATTCCCTGGAGGGCTGAAACAGATTATACAGCTTACTTAAGTCTTAAGCAACATACAGTTTACTTAAGGACATACGTGTATATATGAATCTTTTCCCCTCTCACGTTCTGATTATCAAACTTTGTTCAACTTTTATTTGTCTTTTCCCCTAAGGTTTTGATGATCTATCTTTGTTCAATTGTGGCTTTTATATTTTCTTTGAGTAAGTCAGTTAGATGCTATAAACAGGGCACTTCCTCTTAATCTTCATTCATTAAAGGAGGGGTTATGCTTTGTACTACATACTCACAATCAAGCTGTTCATCAAACAAGATTGTTATATGAAATTACATCATACGAAATATTAGAAGTGACTTACATCACATTTGACTTTGGCCTGAATTCTTATTAGAAATAAACCTGACACAGGGCTTCACGTTATGTTTAGTATATATCTTTAATGATAATAATGTACTAGTCTACGAGTCCAAAAAGAAAAAACAAAGAAACAAATTGTATTTGTATAAAGTTCTTGTAACAATAACTTTATACAGCGCTTATTGACATTAGTATTAAGAGCTGTATAAATGCAACTGTATTAATATTATCATTATTATAATTATTATTATATATATGATTATTAATATCATTATGAATACTATCATTTTTATTATCTTTATTATTATGATTTATGATTTATGATTTATGATTATGATTATGATTAAGATATAAAAATAGTACTAGACTTTGCTATTTGGGAATCAATTTTTCTAATTGTTTCCATATGAATTTTTGAATATAAATATTTACTAGACTGTGCTTTTGTTTAAGCTATCTTCTTTTTACGCCCTGCGTTTACCAGTAATTTGATTTTGACCTGGGCAATACTATATCTCCTTTGTTGTGCAATTTTGATCAATAAAGTGATGTTTATAAAAAAAAAAGATATATTATCACTATTGTTTTTATCATTATCATTATTAATATGATTATCATTATGATTATTACTATTATTTTCATGACTGTTATTTTTATTATTGTTTGCCTTCTATCCTTTGAAATATTTCCCTAGTAAATATCGTAGGCGTACATTCAGCAAACAACAGATTCTCAGTTTAAAAATTGTATAAACGAAGGAAAGTACAAAGCAATATGATCCAGAGTCTACCTATCCATTAACACTTAAGACTTTGTCCATCAATACACATTCGATCTACGAATACACTGCCCAGGGAGGAGTCGAGAGTTGTGTAAAAGATACTGGTGAAATTTTCCTCATCACATCATCGTATCGAAACGAAACAAAGAAAATCTTCTCTTAAATCCAAAGAGTATTCTGTCCAAGCAGGAAAAAAAATCTCCTGTATGCTATCATCTCATATTTTTCAGTTCGTTAATATGATGTTGTGCTTAGGGACTTTCTAATAAGAGATGGATTACAAAATGATATTCATTCTCATCCTTTTAAGTTAAACTTCAGGGCCGTGTTTCATAAAATTTGTTATCAAGCACAAGTGGAAATAATTGTTATAAGCTACTGAAATCACGGAATTTGATTGGCTTAGAGCAGATTTGTCATAGATCTGCAGCAGTTGTTTCTGATCACAAGTTTTATGAAACAGAGCTCAGATTGTATCCAGAAATATGCATCAGTAGTCAACGATCGATTGTTGTTTCAAAAGAAGTATTATTATTTGATCATGTATATGAAAATATGTTTTCAAAACTGTTTATGAAAATTTAATTTGTTTTGTTGCTTTTTTTCTTTTATTACTGCAATTTCTGTTTTTATTCAAAATATAAATGTATAATGCATCCAATTTTGTTATGAATAATACGTACAATTTTGTTATGAATGATGTGTACAATTTGTATATGATTTGAGAGAGAAAAAAATATAATTAAAATAAAAGCCTTCATGAATGTTAGCTCAAAATTAAATAAGGTGAAAGACATTTCGATATGAATAGAAATATGTGTGTTTTGGGGTTTACCGTAAATTTATGCATATGAACGGCTTTGTGAATTTTGTTCGAATTCTTTGTAAACCTAACATGAAATATTTCATGTTATGACAGCACATTATATATTTATTTAAAGTCGTCATTTACGTTGCTGCATTTCATTATTCATTTTACACAATCGCTGTTCGTTAAATTTACCCCCTTCAAGTAATGTGATAATAAAATATAATTATACCAGTAGATACTACAATAACTTATAACTAGTTTTTTGTTGGGAGACTAGCTTGGTGCTCTTGAAAAGTGTGCCGACAAAAAAGAAAGATAAGCCTGTCAAGTGTACTCTGCAATGTATACCAAAATGAGCCGAAACATGCTTTATCATGTATCACTTCATAATTCTATCCCATGCTGAAGTGATGATTGTCTGAATTTCAAGTGTACCAAAGACAAGTTTATGTCGGCGTAATTTAATGAGTATGTTTGAGGATTAAGTACCATTATACAGTACTTAGCCGCTTATACTTCATTTCATGATTATGCCTTCTCTTCGTGGAATATCGTTAAAGCGAATTTATGAAGCTCTTTATTTGGTTTAAGAGTGTATCATGCCCTTTTCTCAATGCACTCTAAGGTTGCAAAATATCTAAAACTGAGCCTTATGTAAAGGTTGTCTATATAAGTTCGATCGATGAAACAAAATGATATTATGCTTTAAAAACGGTTAAGAACGGATAACAAACATCTCACCAATCAACATATTTTCGTTCAGAAAATGAATCTTCTTGAATTTGATTCAATTTATTTACCAATGTTAATAATACCATTACAATGTCTAATATTTTGATAATGCATTTATAATACAGTGTGGTTTACGATTACGCAGTATATAGTTAATGACGCTGAAATAATGGAATACCGATTCATTTTTGCATCACCTTCCCGACAGCGACTCTTGAAAATCTTATCAAGGACTTTGTTTTTCCCAACAATTATTTCAGGTAAGAAATTTTAAGCTTCTCTGATATTCAAAATTCGCTAGCTGTTTTCCGTTGATGGGGACACCAGGGAAGGATGATCATTATGCATGCATGTCCCCAAAAACGTGAACCGACAAACTATCAAATGTACCTTTCTAGGAAAGTGTTTGGTGGTTGAGTGTCATTGAGTATCGAGCCGCCAATATACTGTACTTTATGATTTCATATTTCATAATCATATTTCACAATCACTTTGTTTTTCTAAAGGGAGGCGAAATTTTCAAGTCCATTGTTGTTCTTTCCGTTATATCCAATTCATAAGCACTTGATGAAATCTCTACAACGTTTTTTTTTTTTTTTTAATGCGGCATTATACTTTTCTGCCCCGTGTACTTTTCAATGCACTAGAAATGAGAAGACTTAAAACCTAAAGTAAGTACATGGAGTAACGGTCACTGCACACCTTATACAAGCTGACTAGGCTGGAATTTCGAGAGAAATAGCAGTAGATTTAGATTTGTAATTCAAAATATGAAAAATTATCCAGAATAAGGTGCAGAATGCTCGTAGAATATAAATACTGAAATTGATATGGAAATTGAAATTATGAAAATAATGAATTTTTAAGGCTCCATATTGGAGAAAAATACCATGGGCAAAAGTCGTCTGGCAACTGGTCTGATGTTACTACGATTCGGAAGACGATTTGGTCATTTTTCCCAAATGGAACGCGCTAAATTCCAACTAATCATAATAACACTGCGGACCTCATTCAGGAGGAATTGATGTACTCACATGTTCAAATATAATCCTATTGTAATATCTTCCAAAATCTAGTTGCAGTCACGTCGTAAAGTATACGGTGGCCTTAATGCGAAAACACATACGAGTACACAATGGAATACAATATGCTGTTAATAATTAACTCTGGAATACGGATTCGTTGTTGTATCCCTGTGATTATGAAACCAATGTAATTTTTTTTTTAAAGAGAAACGCATGCTCTCAACCTACATGCATAGATTTAAAATTATTATTAATAGTAAGATCTTATTTACCCAGGTTAACTTCATCTGTACTCAGTAATTATACTGCTCTGCCCGCGGGACCTGCAATTATTATTATCCCAGCATTGCCAGGTACCCATTTACACCTGGGCCGAGTGGGACAAATGTGGACAAAACACCTTGTCCAAGGATGTAAGCACCGAGCGAGGATCAAATCCAGGACCTTTAGTATAAGAGTTAAGAGCCTTCACAAATATACCACAGTACTCCCAATAATAAGATAAACCAACGAAGGTTACTAATGAAAGAACATTCAATGGGATTTGCCCAGCAAGTTTTTTTTTCTTCATTATTTTGTCTCGCCTGCGTAGCGGATAGAGACTATTGGCGTCACTATTCAAGTCGTCCTCGGCGTCGGCGTCGTCGTCAACAATCATGCTAATCATTCTATGGATTCGAGTTCGAATAACCAAATTTAAACCACAGATACATCTCTTAAAGGCGCAGGTCAAATTCTAAAATGAGTAGAATCTGACCAAGGTCAAAGGTCAAAAGGTCAATGAACTTTCTGCAGAAAGCACTGTAATCAAAAAAACTTTCTATGGAATTGGGGTAGAATCACCAAATTCATACCACAGGTACATCTCTTAAAGGCACAGGTCAAGTTCGAGAATGATTTGAATCTGACGAAGGACAACGGTCAAGAGGTTAATAAACTTTCAGTGCAAATCACCTGACACATAATAAATTTTTGTACTTTGAGATAGGATCACCAAGTTCAAATCACAAGGATATCATATTTGTAAATGGGTCAGTGAAAAGGGTCATAAGGTCAGTGAAAATTACAGCTGCCAGACCAAAGTTCACATTCTAATCCGCATAGCGAGATGCAGGCGAGACCAGGCGTTTACCTTGTTTATATTATGCTTGTCTAAATTAACCATCTACTTCTTAATAAACATTTTGCAATCAATCCAGCCCAAATTTCTTTAGAAATACACTTCCATTATCAGAAGGCAATGTTAGTTTCAAGTAGCGTCAAACGCTTGTCCCATGCAAGAGAAGAACAAAAAAGAGACAATTGTAGAATTTAAAAAGTTAACATACAAGATGTCAATAAAACACACACGCTATCATATAAAGATACACAAAAATAGATTGAATTACTTCATAATTTCATGATTATTTTATTATCAATCAATGTTATGTGTAATCAGTCAGGTATATTCATAATTCATATTGAATATGAATTTCATAGTTTCACTTAAGAGCAGGACATTTCACGTAAAAGCAAACCAGTGACTAACTGTCATGCTAATAAGCATGAATTACATATTATACATATATGTATTTATTAAATAATATTGCAGTGGCGGATTTAGGGGGGGGCAATCCCGGCCCGTGCCCCCCCCCCTTTTGAGGGAAAACAATGCATTGTGCCCCCCCCCTCCTATTTGCGATTGTGCTTCCCCCCCCCCCTTTTTTTTTTTCTTTTTTTTTTGCTTGTCAGAGAATTATGGAGGGGAACTGGACCCCATAACCCCCCCCCCCCCCCCACTGAGCGACTTTTGGAGGGCTGGCGAAATGTCGCCACCACCCGCCCCCCCCCCCCCCCCAACTGACCGACTTTTGGAGGGCTGGCGAGACCCAAAAAATATGGGTCACCCTCCAAGCAGTTTCCCAAAGTTGACAATCCTGCATTTGTGTGCCCCCCCCCCTTATACGAAATCCTGGATCCGCCCCTGTAATATTGGAAAGGGATCAAGTATTGTTTTAAGACCCAATTTCAATGATTAGACAAAGTAAGACGGGAAGACCAATATTCATGTGACAAAAACCACTTTGAAAACAGTCATGATCCCAAGAAAAGGACACAATGAACGAGAGAGAGGTAATGACTTGTTTCACGACTGTCTCTTATGATTGAAAGCCTTTTAAAGTCGGATCGAGCAGACTTTCTTCTTCAAATAAACAAAGTGACACTGTAAACTGTGATGGATCTGATGTGTGTACAGAGGTGATGTTAAGGAAAGCACCAGTGGATTCTTCTTTGTTGGCAACTGAACTTTTTACTCCTAGCACATTCACCCCGAAATAACGCGAATCAGCAAACATTTTAAGTTGATATAAATGAATATATATATACATATATATAAACTTAGAGTGTTTGATGATTCGCGTTATTTCGGGGTGAATGTGCTAGGAGTAAAAAGAAATTTATTTCCAACATTCCAATACATGTATAAGTATAAAACGTAATAAATGAACAAATATTTTTAACAAAAAATGTGACAAAATATACACTTATATACACAAATATACACATCTTAGTACATACATAGTTGGAGGACACGCCTTTAAAAAAGGAAAAAAATACTTGAAGGAAATAAAGACAACAAACATGAACTAGTGGAAATACAAACAAGAATGGTCCCATTTTATGAACATTAATTTTCAATATATATTTTTTTCCAACATTCGTATTTTAGGCTCCAAAAATTTGTCAAACATGAGCGGGAGTTCGGAAGCGTCGTCAATAAAATTGTTCGCTGGAGTCGATATTAGTTTAGCGGAAATTTTCAAAAAAAAATTGAAATTTCTTTCGAACGTTTCCAGCATTCTCTCGAAATGTCTGAAAAGCTTCGTCATATGAGTTCGACCTACTCTCGACGTCTTGATGTTCGCAAAATCTTCGTGAAACCCCAAACAGATTCCAACAGTTTGGAGAATGTCTCGCGCATGTCTCACGAAAACAGCGAAGTTCGTCCGATCATTTATCGTGTTGTTCGCATTTTAGTCGCGTGTTCTCCGTGTATGTAGAATGGCCAAAGGTCGGCAACGCTACACACGACATTCACACATACATTGTGAGAACTACGCACAAACTGCGCAAGGATGGTCTACGGCTCCATTGTTTTGACACATTCGGAGAAAAACTTCTCCGAATGTTGGACTTTGTCATTTTGTCGATAATCGCATCCTTCGCGAATCGTTCGCGTTCCCCATGAAAACTTACCCATAATACACCTGTTCATTTCATGGAAATCGTGTTCGGATCATGTAATACGTCACTGCAATGTTTGCACATTTCAATAGGCGATGGATAAGTCTACTGAAATTGCGTTAGGTTGATTTATGATCTACTGGTAATACAAGGATGAATAGCATTATTAACACAGATTTTTCTTTCTTTTGTTTTCTTTCTTATTTTCAACACATAACCCTGTGGGTAAATAATTAGTGGGTTGCCACTTTGACGCGTACATACAAGGTGGACCTTGTCCAAGCAGATATTTTACCTCATGCGAATTTGTAGTGAGAAACATTCATGATCAGTCAACTGCTTAGCACATTATGAAAATGACATTTAACATAACAAGATCTCTGGTTGTGTAGAGTAACGCCGTCTTATATCCATGAGAACGGAGGGAAAAAAACCCAGAAAGATATCGGTTTTGGTTTGATCCGCCGTGCGAATTTGAAAGAAAGTGGGTAAGGTTGGGTCTCTGGAGAAACGGTTTTCTTTTTCATCTTGTGTTGACAGAGCGGTTTCGTTATGCAACGGTTCATTACTCCATGATTAGCTGCTAATCTACCGAGCCTTTTGCCACCACACCTAAAGAACGATTTTTGGCGCCAGTGACACGTGCAAATTCCGGAAGTCTTATATGATTATCCTATAAATTTTGAGGATCCAAATGCAATCAATCTTGACCATGCATGAGTTTTTAATGTTTATCAGTGAGATTTTAAAAAAAAATGTTCCGACTTATTTTAATTGTCTGTAGGAAGCAGAATGTACAATAAATGAAACATATAAGACATGCTTGTCCACGACGTGATGTCCTAATTAAGAATATAAATATAAATGAATGAATAAATAAATAAATAAATATATATATATATATATATATATATATATATATATATATATATATATATAATTATTTATATAAATGTAAATAAATGAATAAATTTAAAAAAAATATATATTACAGAGAGAGAGAGAGAGAGAGAGAGATGAAACGAAATCAATAAAGATAAATATATAATAACAATAATCATCATCATCATCACAATCATCAAACACTGCAAAGATTGGAAAGAAAACAGATTCCACTTTAAATCATGAAGCTGATTATGGTCATTAAGGACTATTACAGTACTAAGTTTATCTTGATTCACTTTGCGGTTTGCGATATATAGACATAAAGTCGGAACAACGTTTCAACGCTCTGCTGACGCAACGTTCATGTGGCGTCATTCATCTTCATACATTTTGAATTTCTATTAAAGGGTCATCATTGTGCCAAATTTGAAATGCTTCACCTTGCCGCTTTTAAGATATGACCTTGTGTATATATTTATAATACTAAGTCTCTGGAAAATTCGCGGGCGCGGATTTTGTGCGTGCCTTCAATTTTTTTTTAAATTCGAAAGGTCTAAAAAATCATTCAGAAACCATCCTCACCTATTACCCTTTCCATTTCAGTGGAGAAATTACAGTTTTTCATTAAAATATGGCCTGTGCGCGTGAAAACGCGCGCGTATTCGCGTGTGCGCGCTTTTTTGGAAAAATGCTTAAAATGGCCTGAAACGTGTGAAAAATGAATTTGAGACAATTCGGAGGATTTTTTTTATTTTTGCTCCCTCACTGACGCGCGAAGGTACGCGTACGCGCTTGTTAATGGACATGCAAATTGACCGGAAATGACCTTGACCTTGACCATGACCATGCCAAATATGAATAAGAAATGACCTTCCGTTCAGGAGTTATGACATTGACTTGATTTTTACATCATGACGCCTTGATGACGTCACGCCTTGACATCAGAAGGACTAATGAATGACCAAAAATTTTGGCCATGTGCTGGAGTTGCTACAGAATCACCAGTTATTTTCAAGAAAAATCTTATCCCGATTTAAATCCGTCCTCCAATTACTCCATTATCATTTCTTCACTTTCATTGGCGAATCAAGCTTAGGACATAGCCGGCTCCCGCCTCCCAACTCCCTGTTAAAGATTGGTGAAAAGTCAAGAAAATTTGCAATTGGCATATAGCATCCTGCTCGTCAATTACTAGATATGCAACTGTCAGAAAATTACGCACCTAGGACATTACAGTCCGGATAATGACTTCCGAACCGGATCTCTCAAATCTTTTCGATATAATATAATCATCTATAAATGCAAGGATAACACATTTTCTTAAAGTAATTGTCCGTTGGCTCCGGTTTAGTGACTGCTCAGGTTGTAATTGTCCGAGTATTGTTTGCTGACTACGGTTAAATGACTGTTCGATGACTCCGCTTAGTAACCGTTCGTTTGTTGATTGGGGTGTGACTCCGGTTAAATGACTGTTCGACGACTCCGCTTAAGAGGGGGAATCCCGATAGTCCGCGGGGCCGATAGACCGCGGGGCCTATAGACCGCGGGACCGATATATACCGCGTGGCCTATAGACCGCGGGGCCGATAGACCGCGGCGTCTCAGTGTACACGCCAGTCACCAGTAATTCCGCACATTCGCTCAAATCACTATTCACCTCTTGCAATCGAAAGCACTAACAGCAAAACTTTAAAAAAAAAATTTTTTTTAAAGAGAAATGGGAGGTGGATCGTCACCCCCTCCTGGATGCGCTCATTAACTTTTTGATGTTCAATGGATTATGCAATAAGTGACTTCAAGTCTGTGTTTTTATTTGAAATAAAAGAAACTAACGCTAATTAACAGGACGTGCAATTTGAAACTTTTCATTGAAACTCAAAGTTTTATTAAATAACATCTTTGAAAATCAACTTTTTCATATAAACAGTACTTATTGCCTTCATCAAACCCATCTCATAACAAATACACAACTATCACTAATTCATATAAAGAATTCAAACTAAGCAGCGTTAAACTGAATGAATATCAGAAGAGAAACGAGGAAATGGCATAACTGACGATTGATTTTGAAGACTGATTAATATTATGAATTGAATAAGTTCCAAATATTGATTTGCTTTGGACACAGCTCATTTTGTTTTGAAAATTATTGAAAAGAAAAGATAAGGGATTGCGTTATGCTTTCGTTTTTCTTGATTAAAAAAACAACGAAACGAAACGTGTTAAATTTCATACCCTTTTCCCTGCATTTGGTCAGAAGTGTGATTTTGATACCCTTTTATATGAAAAGGGTATCATGAGATATGAAAGCAACTTAGATAAGTTCAAAATATCCCTTAAAAGATATCTGTTTAATACTTAGAGTATGAACTCAGTGTCCAACATTACATTGTATGCACCTTCTTATTTCTAAGTTATTTCGTTCTTACTTTATAAAGCGCATAGCATGCAGTGTTGTTATGTGTAATGCGCTATAAAAGAACCAAGTATTATTATTATTATTTATTATTATTATATATTTGTCGTTTTTGACACCCTAAACGCGGATCCGCGCGGATCCGCACCCGACCCATAGACAAATTAAATAGGCCCGACCCTGAAAAACTACCCCTTTTCCTCGTTTTCAGGTTCGCGGATGCTGTACGGATTTCAATGGAAGATACCCCCCCCCCCCCCCCCGGGATTAAGATACATGAATTATTTGAGTCATTATGCATTTAAGACGTGATGTGAAAATGCGTTGCATTTCAGACACCGCGGTCCATCGGCCCCGCGGTCTTTCGGCCCCGCGGTCTACCGGCCCCGCGGTCTATCGGTCCCGCGGACTATCGGGCGTAGACCGCTTAAGAAACCGTTCGTTTGTCGATTGGGGTATGACTCCTGTTAAGTAATTGTTCTGGTTTTAATTGTCCGATGACTCCGCTTAAGTAACCGTTCGTTTGTTGATTGGGGTCTGACTCCGGTTAAATGACTGTTCGATGACTCCGCTTAAGAAACCGTTCGTTTGTTGATCGGGGTGTGACTCCGGTTAAGTAATTGTTCTGGTTATAATTGTTCTATGACTTCGGTTAAGTGATTATTCGGGTGGTGAATGCCCAATAACTCCGGGTAGGTGATTGTTCGGGATGGGGGTTATAATTTACTGGATAAAGTTTGTGCTATACCAAATCTTAACTTTCGGTATTAGGAGTCGCCACTGCGCAAAGTCAGGAGTTTTAAATTGCTGTGTCATCTGTTACGTTAATTCCCATCAATGCATTTACCCAAGGACATCATAGAGCGTAAGATAAAGGCACAAGCAGGGTATACATATATACGTTTACCTAAATTCTTCTTAAATGAAGCTGAACTACCAAAATAGAAATATGGGAAGAGAAAGATTTTTTTTTAAAAGAGTGAAAGGAGAGAGGAGAAGGGAGAAAAGAATGGGTGAGAAAAGCAGAGGGCAGAGCGAGAGCGAGAAAGGTAAAGAGGGATTAAAGAAAGGGAGAAAGGGGAAAATAGAGAGAGAGAGAGAGAGAGAGAGAGAGAGACGACGACGACGAATGGAAGAGAAAAAGAAAGAAAATGAAAATGGTGAGCTGAAATTGAAGAGTGTGTATGAGTGAGCGGAGAGAGAGAAAAAGAGAGGGAGAGAGAGAGGAGGTGATTCTGTGGGTGATTTTTTTGTAGGTGAATATCTGTTTTCAACTGATTAAAGGGCAAAGATGCCCGAAGGAGGTCAATCTCATCGGCCTGTTTCATACGTAAGTATGACTAATTGCATAGGCTTAGAAATTAACAGAGATAAAATATGAGCGCAAAGAGGGGATCGAAAAGATAAAGGAAGAAATAAAACGTCAAAAGCGTAGTGATGCCGGCAAGACCACCACTAAACAGCCATTAAAAAGATTTACAGCGATAATTGTATCACATGGGAAATATTATCAATCTATCCCTAGCGATTAAATCTAATTCCAGTCGTTCCAAATTATCAGCGATTTAGTTTATCAACGTCACAAGCTAATCGAAGTTTATCTTATTGTTTATTTTCCTTTCATAATTGTTGTAATATTTCATCCGGGTGTTGAACGCCAATGCGCCTTTTTTTTTTTTCCTTTTCTTTTTAAAACCCACAAGGACCTTTGTAACATTTATCACTTGACAGTTTTCAGTAATTCATCATACTGGTTACTTCCGTTAGCCTATTACAAAGTTAGATTTTCCTTCAATCAATAATTTACTTATGACATGCAAAAAGTCGATTGATCAATGAATTTATTGTAATCAGGGGCTCAAGTAGGGAAATCCCAAACAACTTCAGAGCAGAAACCTTTTACGATCTTTATATTGCTTTCACGGTTCACCACGGTCAATCATTTACAGTTTGTAAAGACAGGATTCATTTTATCATTGGTTAAGAGTGTTTTGTTAAAAAAAGAAAACAGGAAAAATTAAGTTTCCGTTGCGACCACTTTTTAATTTGAGGACACTTCTGATAAAGTCCTCTTTCTTAATTGATTAACGGAGACCTTGGACGTAAAATTTGTGGACATTCAGCCCTTGCATTCCGTACAAAAAATTAATATGCCTATATAGTGTAACACAGATTATTAGAGATTAGCGAATTTACAAAAATAAAATACCTTCATCTTTTAGTAATTGATTATTCTAACGGTACCACATTTTCATTTCCTTTATACTTTAGTCACATTTCCATTTTTGCCAAAAAGTGTTCCTTTTTTTTTTTTTTTTTTTTTTTTGTTGTTGTCCAACATGCCAAAGAAGAGGCAATGACAGACCGTTTGCTTTCCTAGAAGATGAGCACTTTTTCATCATTATGAAAGTACCGGTACATAACTGAATTTTAAAATGGGGCAAATAGGGAGATGAGATTATCGAATTACCTCCCCTTCATAAATGATAAGTTACACCTTATTTCCTCAGAGCCAAAAGGACTTTAACTCGTACCATATTTTGGGGGTCTCAATGGTCCAAACTCAAAGGTACACATTCAAAAATAAAATAAAAATGACATGAAATCAGGTCAAAATGTAACGGGCAGTAAGATAACACGAAGAAAGAAGACAACGGTAGAGATATCTTAAGACATTAGATCAAACCAGTGTCCTGGAAGATTCGATAGTATTAAAGAGAGAGAGAGAGGAGAGAGGGAGAAAGAGAGGGATATATGGAGAGAGAGGGGGAACAGACAAAGAGAGCCGAGAGAGAAAGAGAGAGAAAGAGAGGGAGAGAGACACACACACAGAGACACACAAACACACACACCCACACGCACACACAAAAAGACCAAAATAAATTATGAAACGGACTAAAAGCTAAGATAAATAGATCCCTCAAATAAGAAAAAAGGTCACAAGGAAGTCTCGAAGTTATGAGAATGAAATACGACACCCGCACCCACACGCACACATATTCCTGGAAGGCAAGGAAATACATAAACATAATAATAATACAAAGAAGCCAGGAGCATAACCAAAAATAATCAAACAAGATTCCTTAGCGTAATGAATCTAAAGTTCAAATAGCACTCGTTTTTATTTAATATTAATCATTAATTGTAACAAAGCCACTTGAAAAACGGATTAACCCGATTGAATACCTTGTCATTGACGCCAAGAGTGTCAAAGAAGTACTTTTGATTCTCATCAGCCTTCACCTAGTAAAACTTATGAAGAGTGCAAGCAATCAAAGAATAAATGATTGGATTCTTACTAGGAATAAGAGGAAATGCCTATTGTTTTCTATTTTTTCAAAATCTTGTATCCATAAAGTAGATTGAACAGATTTATAGACTCCACATGCATGGTCACGTTTTAAAGAGCATGTACAGTTCTCAGGAAGCCTGGATAATGTATTTCTTTGTATTCATTTGTTAAAGTGCGAGATGTAAACGATTGTAAACGGTAGCAAAGTTTCTGTACGAAAAAGCGCAGAACTGTAGCCTAATGTGGCGAATAGGAAGTGATAATCTATTCAAAACTCCTGGCCGCGATATAAATCAAATATTTCTATTTGGGAAGGATATTTATATATCTTGTCAAATCTTTCCCCATTAGACCATGCCCTGGAAAATATTTTTAACTAACAGCTGAAGTGGGTCTCGTTTTTGTTCAGGGGAGCGTTTCATGAAAGGAAGTTGTCTGATATTTTATCCGACAACTGTTATAAGCTACTGAAATCCTTGCATCTGATTGGCTGAGAGCAAATTTGTCTGATAAAATATCTGACAAGTCCTTTCATGAAACGCCCCCTGCTTTATTGGGATTTTTTAAACAGTTTTCTTCAATAATATTTTAGACTTGCTTTAGTCGTCCTTATGATTTAACTTTCATCAACAACAACAAAAAATATATTTAGACTAAGGATAAAATCGAAAGTTTATAATTAACCACATTTATGATTTACTCAATTACTGTAACTATTACCTGTAAATTTATTATTCTGAAGATACAATAAAACACATAAATTTTTTAAAAATACATTTATGATAAGGGGCAAGCAATGAAAAGACCTATATCACATTTACTAGTTAGCAAAAAAAGATGAAAGGAGGAAAGGATGACGAAGAGGAAAAGGAGTGGAAGATTGTGTTGAAGATGACGATATTAAAAGAAGACAAAAAGAAGAAGAAAAAGCGTATAAAATGGATGACAAGTAGAAGGAAAAGCAAACCGTCCGAAGACAACAAGATAACGGAGAAATAAGAGGAAAAAATAAAGTTGAAGTGGAATGGGAAATCTGTGATATGGAATTCTTTACTGTGAAATATCATCTAGAAAGTTAAAAGGTAGACAATACTACTCTAATAAATTTTTGTTCCATAAATGAATAAACAGTCCACAAAACTAGACTTAATTTTATACATCATTGATAAAGAGACAGATTAACATAAACGTAAAGAGGAGAAAGAGAAAGAGCCTAGAAAGAAATCAAGAGATGGATAGAGATAGTGTGTTGGTGTGTATTGGGAATTGGTTTGTATGGGCGTGTCGGAGAGAGATAAGAAGAGAGATAGAGAAGCAGAGGGAGGGAGAGAGAGAGAGGGTTACATAAACATGAAGAACATGTAAGGCAAGAAAGAAAGCGAAAAAAGCCTAGAGAGAGAAGAAAAAAAAAATGTGTGTGGGTGTTTATGCGAGGATGGGTGCGTTGGGCGTATGAGTGTGTGTGTGTGAGAGAGAGAGAGAGAGGGGGGAGAGAGACAGAAAGAGATATGCATAGAGAGAGAGAGAGAGAGAGGAAGGGAGAGAGACAGAAAGAGACATGCAGAGAGAAAGAGAGAGGAAGGGAGAGAGACAGAAAGAGACATGCAGAGAGAGAGAGAGAAGAGAGAGAGGAAGGGAGAGAGACAGAAAGAGACATGCAGAGAGAGAGAGAGAAGAGAGAGGAAGGGAGAGAGACAGAAAGAGACATGCAGAGAGAGAGAGAGAGAGAGGAAGGGAGAGAGACAGAAAGAGACATGCAGAGAGAGAGAGAAAGAGAGAGAGGAAGGGAGAGAGACAGAAAGAGACATGCAGAGAGAGAGAGAGAGAGAGGAAGGGAGAGAGACAGAAAGAGACATGCATAGAGAGAGAGAGAGAGAGAGAGAGAGAGAGAGAGAGAGAGAAGGGAGAGAGACAGAAAGAGACATGCATAGAGAGAGAGAGAGAGAGAGAAAGGGAGAGAGACAGAAAGAGACATGCATAGAGAGAGAGAGAGAGAGGAAGGGAGAGAGACAGAAAGAGACATGCATAGAGAGAGAGAGAGAGAGAGAGAGAGGAAGGGAGAGAGACAGAAAGAGACATGCAGAGAGAGAGAGAAGAGAGAGAGAGAGGAAGGGAGAGAGACAGAAAGAAAACAAGCCATTTCAATCGCAGGACTCGTGGACGATGCAACACGACGTATTTCCGCTTAATATGAAATTGAATACTTTCAATTAAAAACGGCTCAAAATGATTTCAAATTTCATTCTCAAGAGGCAAGCTACCTCCCATTGTTAGATAACCCATGGGAAGAAACATGCCCTTCGGCCAATCTTCAAGTTGGGAAGGAAGATAGGCTAATACATACAACCCACTCAACTTGTTATGTTTTACTCATCGCGTGGGATTCAAAGAGGCAAGAACTGATCTATTGGTTAAAAAAACACTGTGGGGATTTTAGTTTGGAATCGTTCCAAATCCCGATGTGTATTTCCAATACGTCTTGAAACTGACATCTGAAAAAATGAATTATAGAAAGCGAGTATTGAGTCTTATTTACAATAGCTTTGTGATTAGGAATATCTATTGTAATCAGGGTGATCGTGAACATTGTCATTAATTATTCGACAGTTATAGGTCCCTGGGAGTGAAAAAAAAATTAACTTAAAGGTATTATTCAACTATTCTATATAAAAAAAAAACTTTGAAAATCATTCCTTAATGTTTTAGGGAAAATAGATCCCCCTGACACTTTTTGCTGTAACTTGACAAATATTTGAAGATTTTTTTTTTCGTTCAAAAAGCAGTGTACGCAGAATTTTCTTGCCATTTTTTTGATTGGATATTTTTGAACATTTCATCTGTATTTCAGAATGAAATTATGGTTTTTATTGCAGTTGGGACTATAAAAAATTGCACTTTTCGTTCCATAATGCAATGCATGGTTTATATGTGTTTACCTTTTTTTCTTCACCTTTTGATTACGTATCGAAGCTTAATCTACAATTCAAATTCATGGACTTGCATTAAAGATCGCGAATTTTTCAATGCTGTTCCATAAAATTTAAATTCCAGTTATACGCTTTTACATGAACGAAAGAACTATTTGGTAAATTTTAATTTGCTTAATATGATACTTATGATATTAGAGTCATTCGTTAAGCGGTACGAATTGTAATCGTACGAATAGAATTCTTATATGATTCTTAATGAAAATCAAGATTGGTTTTCATATACTAAGATGTTGTTCACCTTTCCTTCATTTTTCTTAAGGGATGTGTTTTCCTAACATTGTAATACGACTTGTTGAACACTTCAACTAATGTCATGAGCATGTCAAATTGTACTTTTAATCACAAAGGCCCGAATTCACTAAGGAGGTTTGGTTTAAACCATGGTATGAACCCCCTCCTGGGTTTTTTAAGCGTACGTGCGCACGGAATCCGATCCAATCATATATTTTCTTTGAGGGCACGCATTATTTACGCTTATTTTAGTACGCTTACGGAGGTTTAAACCTTACCCATGATTTAAACCTCCTTTGTGAATTCGGGCCAAAGACTCTTGGGGTGTTTCACAAAGAACTGAGTTTGACTTAAAGTCGCACTTAAATTCCTAGTTGCGTGTGGTATATGACACATCACCACATTGGTCAGATCATGCTCAGGGGACGCGCGCTGTAATCTGCCAATGAGATTACGCGTTTAATACCGTATGCGCATTGGCACTTACGCATGACTTTAAGTCAAACTTAACTCTTTGTGAAACACCCCCCCCCCCCCAGGATACCACATCTGTGGAGCAACTGATTGAGACGTATAGATGTACCTGTACGAGTCAGTAAGAGAAATTCAAGGGGTTCTCATCTTATGTCTAACAGAGCTCGACTTTTCTCTCTCTATTTAACATCTCATCTGAAGGATAAAGTATTTCCTAAACAACTGTCCATTATATAATAAAGTCATTATACGTAGTATGTACATTGGATTGTACTAGAATGGCTTTCATCCTAGATATAACACAATGTGATTTTTAATTAAAGGAGGTAATTCACATTTTCAATTGGTATCATAAGTTATTTGAAATTTTCAAGTGGTAATTAAAATCCATCTGAAAATGCCTTAAAGCACATGTACAGTATTGGTAGCAAAAAGGAAATTGGAAAGAAACATGTTAAATATAGTACATGTTGTTTTCCTTGTAACAAAATATGTCTGTAAGAGATCATTTGGTATTCATCTATGATTTCTGGTGAATTTCAGTGTAAATATCTGTAAGGAATGTTTGATCACTCCATTATGCTAACCCTTCCACCCCGACGGCTCCCCGCACAGCAATCTTGGGGCTTCGCACAGAGACAGCGTGTGTGCACTGTGTGTAGCTACTCATCATTGGTTTTACACGTGTGTGTACAGTGTATAGCACATGCTCCCTTTGTTGGATTTTACGTGCCTGTCCCGCACATAAATTAGTTTTTGCCTCTTATTTATTTAATATTAAACTTTAGGAGGTAAATTTCACATTTTAGTATTGCTAGTATCTTGCTATTTATTAACAAAAACTGAAGAGATCTGAAGAAATTTTTGAGGGCTTACCAAAACTTTACATGCCTTAATAACATTGGAAACTTCCATGCAAAAAATGTAAAAGAGAAAACTTGTCAATTGAAAATATCCATTAATTTTGGTAAAATAGATTAGATATTTCAAACAAGCAAAACAACTAAGACGAACAGTAACAGATGAAGTTGCTCTTCAACATCAGAAATGGCAGAGGTCAATCCAAAGTATAATAGGCAGCATGCCTTACTTTAAAAAAACTATGAATAAGATATTTTTCATAAGGATTAAATTCGTACAATATGCAATAAACTACACGTGTGAAACTCAAAAAGTAAACAATACGCAAAACTGTCTCAAATTTCAGAACTCGGAATAAAACTTTTTGCAAAATTTAACTGCATAAAGATCCATTTTCAATATCAAAAAAGTACCTTTAAATATTTAATACAAAACATTCCCCTTAATGCACTCAAAGACTTCCAAAAGAAGAATAATGATTGTGACAATAAATGACTTTCCCCCTCGTGATAAAAACATAATTAATCATCAAAGAACACAACTAAAACCGTACGAGGAAGTGAAAGTAAAAAATCACTTCAAGTTGATGGTCATATAAACGTTGTTGGGGTTGTGACTAGTCTCTGTAAAGCATGCAGACAAGGAAATGACCTATATCATTAATGCATTTTGAACAGTTATGTTATAGCAGGCCTTAATTCAGCATGGTATATTTTGATTTCCTGAATCATGGGATATATTGGATTTTATATCATGATGTTCCTTTTGGTCAAACTTTCTCGTAAGTATGATTTTTATCTCAATCAATTTTCAAAACAAGAATATATAATATCTGAGATGTAAATTCAGATTGCAAGGAAGCTATGCGGTTAGATGGAAGAGGGAAGTGTCGCTTTCATGTGTCAAGTCTGTCGACTAACCAACTGAGCTGCTTCGTGTAATAATAGCTGTATTGTCAATATTGTTGTGATAGTATATATAATCACAACATGTTATGAGAGCATGATTACTAAAGGTCAATGCTTTATTTGCTTCTGAGTCAGTGCACATAATAGATCTGGTTCAGTGGATAAAGCGAAGGGCTTGGAAAGGGAATAACCCGGATTCAAGACCAAGCCAGTGTGCCATTAGAGCACCATGAACGTCATCAGTCACCACGTGATGAATGAGCGCTTTACATTGTACAGTTGCAGACTGATTTTACCAGAGGGTCAAGAAAACAATGCTACTACAAGAACAAGGGGCAATAGTTTAATCAGGATGAATGCCTTACCCAAAGGGACTTTAAGCATACCTCAGTCTCAGCCCTGATCTCAAGCATCTCGCGTAGCCATTTACATCTGCATGACGACTGGCCAATGCAGATTAATGTCTTCCCCCCCCCCCCCTTCATTGTGTCGGGTTGGGATTCGAACCCTCAATTTCTCGATTCACTGATGAACCACTTTACCTGGACACCTCCAAGGTAGAGGTGTTTCTGGGGTGTCCACAACCTCTTAAAACTGAGGACACCCCTGATTATTTTTTTAATCATCTTATAATAACGAACAAAGCTATGAAATAGAAAATATTTTAAAGAGGAACAAGGGTTATAAGTCAAAAATTTGGTGTCATTGTGCTTCCCCTTCGCTTTACCATTATAATCGTAACATTTAAAAAGTGGATCTTGACATGACACCTTCAAAAGACTTTTGTTTCAAAAGGAACTGGTTTTGGTAGTTTCTTCGGAAGAAAAAAATAATTTTCAATTGTAGGTATATAGTTTCATCCAGCTGTCAGCTATCACTGATCTAAAAGAAATTGTTATATTTCTTATAATAAAAATCCAGCGACTATTCTGCCCCGTCAAAGTCAGTCAAATCGTGCAGGTCGATATACATGTATACCATATTTAGATATTCTTTTTTTATAAATTTAGATTTTATTTCCTTTAATTTAATTTTTATTTCTCAAAGTAACAATTGTGCAATTAACAATGTGAAAATAATTGACAACGAAACTAAGTGCACAAACATTTTCAATCATTGAAAAAAAATTAAAGAGCATTAACATTTGAATCCATTATTACTACAGCAGATATGAATGTATAGTGCTAGAAATAATACTCAGATCAGAGTCATGATTTGTTTCGAATTTTCGACCTTTTATTTCAGATCATCTTCGACCTTTCATTTCAGATCATTTTCAGGAACTAAAACATGTTTTAGTTCCTGAAGATGATCTGAAATAAAAGGTCGAAAATTCGAAACTCATAATGACTCTGATCGGAGTATTATTTCTAGCACATTAACATTTGAGTTGCAAGAAAAGATAATAACAACAATGAAGACTACTTTAAAGTAATTATATGAAAATGAGAGTGAAAACACAGACCAGCAAAGTAGCAGAGCTTGTAGAAGCGCTGGTCCCTGGCAAAAAGTAAATTATTAATCATGCAAAACATAAAAATTAAACTGGGCAATCATGTATAACATGCAAAAAGGGTAAAAGAAAGAAGAATATGAAAGGGGAAAGAGAAGAAAAGGGGAAAGTAAAAGGTGTAAAAAAAAAAAAGAAGAAGACAGATACATAGCCATGGAAAATAAACAAATCATAAACAAAACAGTCATAACAAAGCACACTTTTTATTGCTGAGAAAGCAATGAAAGATATATAATTGTAAACACAAAAACTTTACAACAGACAGAACAAGAAAGACACTGTGACAGATGGGAGGATTGGGATGGGAGGATGGGGGGCGGGTCTGGAAGGTTTTATTTAGTTTATAGATTTTACTACACAAGTAAACAAATATAGTATTTAGATGTTCTCTGTAGGTTTCCATGGTGAGTGAGTATTCACTCTTTCTTCCTTTTTCTTCTTTCCTCTTTCCATTTCACTTCATTTTTGGTGTACAAACACCGAAAACAAAAACCAAAAATAGTCTTGTGTAAGTGTTTGATTTAATTTCATTTCATTTCCATCTCTTTCCTTTCCTTTCACTTCTCTTAAATTCCTCTAAACGCCCCATAAGTGGGTTATTTTTTCACGAAAGAATATATCAACAGCCTTTTCACAGAGGCTACCACATGGTGTTACCGAAAACCTTCAATTGTGAAAATATAGTATTGTCTATAATTGCTAATGGCAGATGCCAGACTCAGAGATTCAGAGAATCTTAAAATAGTGACATCAATGAGGGATCAATTTCCATAAAAAGCAATTAGCGATGTTTTTTTTTTTTTCAATTTACGTTTGAATATACAAAAACTGTTACTATCTCGTATCTCTAAAGGGAGGGTATTCGAGAATTTAGGGGCAGTAAATATAAAAGTATTCTGTGTAGATGCGGTACGAGTTCTTGGCAAGTAATACAGATTAATTTGTACAGTGGGATAATGATGGATTTCATTATTTACTGTAAATATATTATTAAAGACAGTGGGCAATACACGATTGTGATACTGAAACATATTTAGATGATGGGGCATCCCAGTAGACCGACAGCACACGAGACCATCAATATCAGTCTCGTTAACCCTCAGAAAAGTTTTCAGAAGGCCGGTGAGACTGACATGTCGGTCTTTTAGGCTGTAGCTCCTTAAGATGCACAGAGTGTGTACACTACTCTGTTGATAGGGACGGTTTGATCGCATGTGGTTCCACTACCTTCAATTTCCGTCTCCATGACGCATTCACTTCGGCTAAATAAGACACCTTCACTCAGTCCTTCCTCTTAGGATGTTCATTCTTCCCAAACGGTTTTTTAGTTCTTTTGATTCACTGCAAAATGTAGAAACCACCTTTAAATCCAAAATCCTTGACAGATACCTTTGGATTTAGTTTATAAGTAGCAAGATACTTAACATAACATCTACTTTGAAAGTTCCGTGTTCGAAGATTGAAATACCTTTTCGATTATTGACCTCTTTCGATTAACCGGAGTCATCAGTAGTTTATATTAAGACTTTGATATTTCGTTGTCTACTGTCATTGGAAAAATATCAGTACTCGGTTGAATAGATTTTATAAATGAATTGCTTGTTAGATATCTACGTTTTAGTCCCAAGTTACTATATAGTAATAAACTCTTCCCAAAGTATAATTATTTTGGTCGTTTGCTATTCAGGCGATGGATAGGTATTTTGTCCATTATTAATACAAAATGCTATTTAAATGCATTAACGTTTTTAGTTAGGGACATTGGGAATTGTTAGGAGAGGAAATATAAACGAGGAATGCATAAGAGAAAATGTAACGTAAAGCATAATTGGAAAACACGTACACACCAATTTGGAATTCCTCCTCTCTGGAATTTTTCTTAATACGCCTTATATTCTTCTTTCCACATGCTTATCAAAATTGCTTTTTTGCATTTGTCAGCATCTGCCTGTCCATGACTGTACTCATGTAACACCCAAAGGTATCATTAGTGTTTTAACAAATCACATCATTAGAGGTTCCACAATTATTAGGGAGTGCTATGAAAAGATGAGAACCTTTCAAGATTCAAGATTCAAGATTCATTTATTTTTCGATACCAATTCATAAATCATATAAAGTATTTACATTGTAGAAGAAACTCATCATTCAAACATAACGCATATGAACTTGGTTTTACATATTGTTTTCTAAACTAAATGTTATAACAGAGAGAGGTTTACACACATTTCAATTGTTTCTTGATAATAATAATCGAAAAGGTAACGAAAGGGAACTAGCAGAGAAGCGGAGCTTGTAAATAGCATGTTCCCAATTAAAAATCATTATAATTATGTACATGATTCAGAAATCTCATCGTTGTTTTTTGCTTTGTTTTTATTGTTTGTTTTTTTTTACATATAGTATACGTTAAGTAACTAACTAAAATAATAAAAACACAAAGGCTCACCTAGATGAGGAAGCGGATGGGGAGGGACAGGTTGATAGAGGAAAAGAGATGAAATCAGGAAAGGGAGTAAGAAAGGGGGAATAAATCATAAAAAAACCACCAAAAAACATAAAACATAAAACAAACAAGGAGGGAGATCAGGATCAATCTTCCGCTTGTGGCTTGTATCCGGGATATTTTTGGAGGGTTGGCTTTTCCTTGTATGTTAGTAAGAGATGCTGTTTTAATTTTCTTTTAAACGTATGATTATTAGGAGTTTCAATAATATTTTGGGGAAGGGAATTCCAAAGTTTAGGTCCGGTTGTTGTGAAAGTTTTATTGGCAAAGAGGGTTCTTGTTCGCGGCAGGTGATAGTGGCTAGCCTGTCTGGTAGGGTAAGAGTGATGATTATTATTGGATGTAAACATAGAGTAAAAAACATGTGGAAGTTCGTGCGACTTTAACTTGTGCATAAACAAGCCTAACTGTAGGTGGTGTAATTCTGTAATTTTGAGGATTTTGTGTTGATAGAAGAGAGTATTCGTGTGAGAGCGAAAACTGGTATTACATATGACCCTTAATGCTTTTTTCTGGAGTAAAAGTATACGCTCTAAATGTGCCGGATGCAGAGTTGCCCCAAGCTACGATCCCATAAGTAATGTGTGGAAGTACCAGTGTGGAGTATAAGGTGAGTAGTGTGTGTGGAGGAAAAGTGTTACTAAGTTTATTGATTATGCCAATATTTCTCGAAATTATACTACATATCTTATCGATTTGGGGTTTCCATGTAAGCTTTTCGTCAATTATTAATCCAAGAAATTTCATGTTATTCACTCTATCAATGTTAGTGTTGTTAAGTATGATTTGTCCTGGGAGGTTTTTTAATGAATTGCTAAATAACATGTAACTGGTCTTTTGTAGGTTCAGTGAAAGCTTGTTTGCTTTAATCCAGTCTGGAACTAGGTCTAACTCGTTATTTACAGTTTTAAGTAGATATTTCGGATTGCGATGAGAAAAAAATAGATTAGAATCATCTGCAAATAATATGATAGTGTCGAAAGCCTTGGAGAGGTCTAGAAACACTCCGACAGTGTGGAGAAAATTATCATTTGATCGAGAAATTTTATCGAGTAGTGTAAGGATAGCGTGATCAAGCCAAATTGGTGGTTGTTAATTATGCTGTGTTTCTGAAGGAATTCCATGGTTCTAGTGTATATAATTTTTCAAGTAGTTTAGATAAACAAGTTAGAAGTGATATTGGCCGGTAATTACTTAATTCCTGAGTGTCTCCCTTTTTATGAATCGGTACTACTTTAGCTAGCTTCATGCCATCGGGTACAATACCTGTCTGAAGTGATAAATTAAAAATGTACGATAATGGCTCAGATATTTCGGGAACGATGTTTTTTAGGAGAGTGTTATCAATGCAGTCGTGGCCGGAGCTTTTCTTGTTGCTAAGATTATGTACAATATCACTTATTTCTGTTTCGAGAACAGGTGCGAAGAATATAGAGTGAGGATTTGGGTGGTGCAGAAAGTCCTTGAATGACTTTTCCGAAGGTGGGATTTTCTTGGCTAGGTTTAGCTCTATATTAGAAAAATACTCGTTAAAACCATTTGCCATATCATCTGGTTTATCTACAATTTGGTCATTAATTTTTATGCGGGATATGGCAGAAGCTCTTTTCTTTCGGTTGAGGACGCCATTTATAATTTTCCAAGTATTTTTGGTGTCATTTTTAAAGTTATTGAGTTGTTTGCTGCAATAAGCTTTCTTTTCAAACCGCAGAATATTGGTAAGTCTATTTTTATAAGTGATGTATTTATATTTATTTTTTTCTGTTGGTTTGGATGTATATTTTAGGTAAAGGTTATTTTTCCTATTTATTGATCGTAAAATGTTATTTGTGATCCATGGATGTCTTGGCGTTTTTTTCCGATTGAAAGACTCTTTTTTAGTATGGGGTATGATCGCGTCTAAAGTGGTTGAGATATGACGCATAAGAAGATTAAATGCTTCGTTCGGTTCTTGGGAGTCGTATACGTCAGACCAGTCGGTGTTACCTAAGTTTTCTTTTAAGTTTACGAGGTTATGTTCGGTTATTTTACGAGTGTACGTGTTAGTATATGTCGGGTTAACGTGTGTTTGTGGATAACAAGTAAATATAGGGTAGTGGTCGGATATATCAGATAAAATTATGCCAGTCTCGGGAAGGGGGGTTACATTTGTAAAAGTGTTGTCGATGAGTGTGGATGAGTGGTCAGTGATTCTAGTGGGTTTGGTGATGAGCGGTAGAAAGGAGTTAGTCATAAAAGTTTGTAGAAAGTTTTGGCAGTAAGGACTTGTATTTCTGGTTAGTAAATTTGTATTATAATCCCCCATCAAGAAACAGTCCTTATTTGATAAAGCGGGATTTGCTAGTAGTTCATTAATAGCAGCTATAAATTCTGTTTCTTTTGATTGCGGAGGTTTGTAAATTGCTCCAACTATAATATTTTTGTGATTGGGCATGTATAATTCAGCAAAGACAGTCTCTATTGTTTCGTTCATGTAGTAAAGTTCTTTTCGCTCTGTGTATGTGAATTTATTTGATATGTATAATGCCACACCACCGCCTATCTTTCCTATTCTGTTGTTAAAAAACTATGTCATAGTTCGGGATGTATGAGAGAGAACTTGGTGCTTCTGAGAACCATGTTTCGGTCAAGCCAATTACCGAGCAGGTTAATTTTGATTTTTCTAAAAGTATAGACAGTTTCTCGAGATTTTTGCTAGCACTTCGTATATTACAATGAAGGAAAAAGAGATCTGAGCTGGCATGAGGGGGGTATTTCGAAGCAAGTTGATTTTCAGTATAATAAGTAGTGGGAATATATTTAAAGTCAGTGTCGTTTGGGTCCGGTTCATGAACAAATGTATCTATCTGGGTATCAATGGATTTGACAATTGTATTTTCATATGTTTTGTCACTATGGAGTTTATTTGGGAGTGAGTTGGTTTGGAAGGTATCGTAAAATTCGTTACAGCTGAGAGAATGGAAAGCAAAGCTATGTTGTTGCGCCATTATTATGTAAAAATATTCGACATTTTAATGAGGAAGATTGATCTGTCTCTCGAGTTGCGTAGAGAGAGTGTAACTACAATGGAAAGAAGAAGAGCGAGAAATAGAGTCTGGCGTTGAGGCTGTACACCAGTACTGGATCAATTTCCTAGGGGTAGGAAAGTGAAAATGCTGGAGTATGTTAGAGCGGATGGTGAACTGAAGGAAGGTGAGATTAACGGAGGGGAAAGATGCTGAAATGTAATTGGGAGTAAGGGAAAAAGAAGGAAAAAGAAATGAGGGAGAGGGAGTGAGATGATGGAACAAGGTGAGAGTGTCTAATTATTACCACTAAAGTAGTAAAATAAATACTAAATACTACACGATAATACTACTCCTAAATACTAAGTACTACTAAATACTATAAGTTAAATACTATAGTAGTATAGAACTTTGGTTTGGGTAAATGAAAAAGAAAGTAAAAAAGAAAAATAGATGGCTTGACGAATTTTTGGCCTTTATCCTCCATGTTACTTAAAATTGAGCAAGTGAAAAGTTCCACAAAATTAAAAAGATTGCCTTCGGAGAGGCATTTTATACCTATGTGTGCGCTCTCCCGGTCGTCTCGTGAAGCAGATTACTCCCTTGACCACCAACCGTTACCGCGCTCTAGTAGGCAGAGTCTGGTAAGGCAAAAAAAAAAGGCTTGTGTGGCCATCTATCCGCAGCAGCAGCAACTATAGTCAACGCGCGCACTTCCCAACCTTGAGTTCGATGTGGTAGTTTATTTTTTTTTTTTGCAAGAAAAGATTGATCCTACTCATTACAATAATAAATCATGTTCGAGTTCTAAACCACGGACAGCAGAGAGTTTTCAAAAGAGAGGGGAGTCGATAAAAATAGGCACTACAGTAACTTTTACGATTGATGAATTGCTAAACATTACTTAACGAAAACTTAACGCGTATTGTGTGTTTCATAACTCTCCTATGTCACGATGTGGAGAAGAATTTGGAGAAATTCGTGATAACTGTTTAATATTATAAACTGCAAGTTGACCCCCGTCAGAGTTGTTGTTGCTGAAAGCATTGGAAATAGCGTAGAAAGTTCGCCTATATAGACCTAACACAAAACGTAAGTCCTTCTCAAATAACTCCTTATGATTTCTTTCAGCAAGAAATTTTCAAACAATTTTCTAAATAATGTCAAGTTGCATCATCTAGACCCTTTTCAAAACTGACGACGTCTTCAGTCATTTGTCAGTTATTTTCTTGAAAGTATTAACATTTCAATCAAAATTCTATGAATAATTGTATCTCTACAGTCAATTTTCTCTGTAATTTTTTTATTAGCAAGCAGTCCTTAACCTTTTTTCAAAATCCTTAAAATTGTATGTATATTCCCCTTTTCTGATATGTGATCTTTATCCATTTAGCCGATTTCAATCATGCACCCTTCCTTCTTTTTTCTTTTTTGAAAATCATGTATAGTATTCACATTTAAATAAAAAATTATATGAATGTTTACGTCTCTCTATAATTTTCCTTTATATCTTGTTTTCAACAAACAATTCATTACCCTTTTTTCAAATCCTTGAAATGTACGTCTGCATTTGTGTTGTGATAATTACCAAGAGGGCCCTCATCTTCGCTTGATGACTTTCTGCGCCTTTATTTAATCATGGGGGATACTTTCATTAAAACTGAACAAAAACTTAAAGTTTTAAAGCTACGTCACGAAAGACGTAACCATTCATGAACACGTGCAATTTTCTGTAGAACGTCGAAATAAATGACTGTTATCAGGAAATTTTAAATCTTTGGATTTTGTAAATGTTTCTGTTTCAGATCAATGGTGTAACTTCCTAATTTGCTACTTTTCGAACTGTACAACCCAATGTAAAGTACGTAACACCTTTTGCTATATATATCATTTGAAAGAGCTCTAAAAGTGCTACCTTGGGTAGCATAGCATAACGAATTTGTATGACCAATCTGTTCGGATTTCGTGGTCCAATATGTGGTCCAAATTGGCCACTTTTTCTGGGACATATTATACAAGCATATTTTGAACGCTAATTTTTTTTAATGAAGTATTCCTAAATTCTAATGTTTGGGTGAAAGAGAGGGAATGAAACAAAATTGCTTTCTCACTTACATTCTAAGTCTGTTTTTATGCGAGACAGATGCAGATTTGATGTTTCGGACGTGACATTTTCCGTTAAAAATAGGTCTAAATTAATGAATGCTATTTTGATTTTATGTGCGCTATAGTCAATATGACTTCTAGTTTTAGCAAAAGCAAAAAGAAGTCACCAACTTTTATTTTTAAAACTTATCAAGAAAAAGTATATGCGTTAACAATTTTCGTTTAACTTTTTTTTTTATCGCGTCAGAAACATTCAACAGTTGATGATAATTATCTTCATAATAACATATTTTATTTTTCAAGCGTTTCTGGAGATTTGCCTGACCCTTTTTAATATCCATTTCAAATTCGATTCTTTTTTTTTTTGTAGCCAATAAACATTTTCCGTGTAACACCTGTCATGTCCGAAACAGTATGTCACATCCGAAAGGAAGTTTAAGACAAATCCTCGTCAAAATTTCTCATGTGTAAGTTTTAAATTTATTTGTCACATGTTTGTCATTCTGTTCATCTCACTGATCACAAAAAAATTAATTATTCTATAATATCTTTTTATAAGGACATTTAAAAATATATATTGTTTCGGACGTGACACGTTAACAAAGAATTTATATCATCTGTGTCATGCATAGGTAAATAACGTTACTTTTCCATATGATCCTATATATTGGTTGATATTCATAAAAAGTACTTAAGTTACACACAATAACCAAGGTTGCACTATGATTTTGTGCGATGATGCATTTATATAGACAAAAACCTCCATTTTTGTAATCACAAAGGGCAGTTTGGTTTCCCCATTCTTTCAAAATGAATACATACAACCTCACACTTGTACAATATTCTACATAGGTGACAACACTGTTTGGCATGATGTACTTTCCTCTCATGTTATTCATACAGGATACTGGCATTCCGGAATGATAATAGTATTTCCAGATGTCATAAAAGGTGTTTCGGATGTGACATATTCATGTTAACACGGGAAGACCTAGTCCTAATGGGGCCTTGCACATGGAAATTGTAGTGGATATTGAATCGTTCAATATATTTCACTTCCGTAGTCACTACTGTACAATTTGTTATCAGAAGTTTGATTAGTCTTGATTGATATTTGCCATATTTATAAACAAAATACAAGTGTGTACAGGTGTATAGTACAGCTACATTATCCAGACCTAATTTTTATATTGTCTTCAAAAATATTTTCCATTTTTTTTTACCATGGACAGAAATTATTTCTCATCCTGAGATATGGTACTGTTTTAGCAATTGAAAATTTAAAGAGTACAAAAATTTACTGACTTACAATTTTGAATTATGAGGAAACAAAGTGAGAATCAAAATGAAATTCCCTCAAAGACCTAAAAATATGTAAAAAATTTTGCCCATTGATTAATTATGAGAGGAAAGGGATCTAAATCACGTAGATGCTTGTCTTCTGGAACCATTCAAGTCTGAATAGCGGTATGTGGTACGTTTGCATACATGTACATATTTGATGAATATTATGCACATGTACATGTAAGCCAATAATGTGAGAATTTGTGATAATTTCTTCCATGTGAGAATTTCTTCCATGAGCTGCCTTTGTTAATATATCCATCGCAGTGAATTACCCACTTTCTTCATGTTTAACAGCTAAAACTAAAGCAAAAAAGAAAGAAAAAAAAAATAAAATAAAATAAAAACAAATTTAAAAAGGGATTTGTGAACTTTTGTTTAATACGAATAATGGTCGTAGAGGGACAACTTTTATGCAAATGTTATTGACATGGGAGGTTTTGCACTATATTTCCATTTGGACATATTAAGATGTCATTTTTATTATTCAAATTTCACATCTTCTGTCTTTCAAATTTTAATCTACATGTACATGTATTGAACAAATAACTTAAAAGAACAACATTATGTACAAAGTAATTTGATTGCCTTAATTGACTGTTTCAGAATTATTCGAATTGATTTACACAACGTATAAGTAAAAAATTGTAATACTGCTCTGAGGTGCCCAATAAATATATGAGATCTTACACACTTTATCATGTGCTTCCCCTTAAAACAAAGGTGTAAGGCCTCACTGAGAAAGAGTTTTTCCATCCTGAGAATGGGGATCAAAGTGCCCTGTGGTCACCCCTTGAGGCCATCCCCTGCGCCCATAAGTATAAATTTGAGTTTAATGGAAGTTAACTTCCTCAGAATCTATTTCTATTTGATTTTCACAGCACGTTAAACACTGTGTCACGTCCGAAAAATCCTCATTTTTTTAAATAATGGAAAAAAATATCAAATTTGAAATGAAATTTCTCAATGGCTGTACTGTTATGTTTCTACATAAGCATGTATATTCTTATCTCATTTCAAGTCCCTCTATACATGTTTAACTATAAAAGAAATGAAAAAGTAAGTGACACTTTCTGAATATTGTCAATTTTTCAAGCAAAAAAGGGTGTAAAAACACAAAAAAAAAGAAGATTTTTCTTCAGTTTTTATCATTATTTTGAAGTATGTATAAATAAATGAAAGGAAGAATTGAAAAACTTAGTCTTACACTGATCACAGGACTCAAATTTGACGCAGATAATTCAGTTTGGAAATTCATTTGCTGCCCCCTACCAATTAAACTGAAGAAGTTTAATCTCGGCCACTACATTTTTCACGTAATTTGAATCCTAGGCAACATTTCTGTCAAGGTTTCAAAGGGAAAAACATGATTCTAAAATTTGGTCAATTTGTCCACCTAGTTATACAACTGAACTGAAACGGAGCCATGTCATAATCCCAAATTCCATTCAAGTTTTAATTTAATTTAATTTTTTTCATTTTTTCTTTATTCGCTTTAATAAGCACATAAAAATACACAAATATATAGATATATGCATGCACAAAGAAACAAAAACAAGAACAACAGTTTATACAGTCTTCTACATAAAGGCACATTAACAGGACTATGTACTTTTTTTTTTTAAAGAGAGAGAAAGAAAAAGAAGGTATCAGGATAAGCTCCCCATTTAACAAGGAAAATAAAGGAAAGATAGCTTTTAAAAGAGACAGTAAAAGTAACATGAGGAGTTAAAGAACAGGAATGTGATTTGGAAGGAAAGAGGAAACGGGTGGTCAATAATCGCAAGGGCATGTTTTCATTCTTTGTCTTTAACCCTTTCAGGACAGGAATTATTTAAGGGCTAAATTGATCACATTTTATTCTTCAAATTGGCAACATTAATATTTTTCTTTTAGTGCTACATGGTTCTAATAGGGTGTAATGTCTTTGAGAACAATATACATGGTTAGAAATTTTGTCGAAAAGTTGAAAAAATTGCCAATTTTGATGAAAAACAATGATTTTGAAACTCTCAATGTGTTGCCAATTTAAGGATTTCAAAGCTTATTCTCCTTTTTAAAATTCCTGGAATAAAACGCAATATGGTCATGCAACAAAAATGGACATAGTGTGTACAGAAATTTTTACTCTTTCTACTCATACATCTGGTACATTTTTTAGAGCTCTGAATAAAAAGTTATCGAGCTAAACCACAAAATGTGGTCAATTGTCTCGAAAGGGTTAAAAAGCAGGAAATTCTAAAACTCCCCCCCCCCTAAAAAAAGAAGAAGGGAAGCTTAACCCTTTGTGATTATACAGAAAAGATCCGTGTCGATTTCATGTGTGATTAAGATTAGTCTGTTCAACAACTTTAACATGCTTTAATATCCTTTCAACGAGACAAACCCATCTTAGTCGATTTGACATATAAGAACCTAGAAAACTTTCTGTTGATTTTTTTTTTTTTTTTTTTTTTATAGATTCGTGATCTCTTGTGGTCTCTGAACAAGTTCAGCTTTGTTGCCGAAAAAGTAACTTTGGGCAATTTGCATAATTAGCGTAAATCTAAATGGCCCCTTCGAAGTAATATTTAACAGCGAAAGACAACTTACGCAGAACGTGTAAATTGATCTACGTACTATTCTTTATGCTCGATGATACCCAACTGCAATTATTGTTCATCTTTACATGCAACCTGTGAGAGAACGAAAGGAGGATAAACACATATGGAAACGTGATGTACACTTTTTTGCACTTGATAAAATACGCTCAGTTTTAGCTCAAGTACGTCCAGATACTACTTATTATTCTTTCAACTCGCCGTAGTAGCTCAATATCAAAAAGTGAAGCATTTCTATAAAAAAATGACTTTTCAGTTTTTAGCGTCATACGAATCAATCTTCATTTCTAAAACAAAAAGTACCATAATTTCAGATTTATTTTTCTTATGTTTTCCCCATTTTTGTGTGATCGAGGACTGCTGGTCAAGGCCTTTTCTGCCTTCTGCTCTCGATAACTTCGAGCCAAATTAACCAAAGTCAAAAAGTGAAGCAGCAGCTGAAAGTTCAGATCATTCTCATTCTGATGATGTAACGGCTGTTTTGATTGGTTGGAAAAAGACACCGTCATTTTTTGGTTCAATCACTGCTTTCTTTTTAAATGTTACTCCCCCCCCCCCCCCACGTAGCCTTTATTCAAGGCGCCTTGTGCTGCTCTGTCGATCCCCTGGTCGCTCCTCAAAACGCGCAGAATAGTCCTCTGATTTATCATGATCCCTAGGATCCACAATTGGTTTGCCAATATAACTAAAACCTATGAACTGACTCTTTTCAGCTTTAAACTGAATATCAAATTTAGTAGCATAATCTGAAAAAATTGTAATCATTTCATGAAGGGCAGTCACGCTATCAGTCATGCTATGTGAGAGCAGTGTCAAATCATCTGCATAATCAAATGCTCCTGCAAAAACATTGCCCATAAAGCATCCCATTTTCATATAACTCTTGTATCACCCCATCTAGATATAAACAAAACAGGCAAGGAGAAATAAACCCACCCTGTTAAACATTATTTTTAACTGTGAAATAATCAGAATATGTATTTCTCCATTTTAACGTTAGCATTTGGTTCTTATACATATTAAGCAATAGTCTAAATATCATTGGTCACACACATTTGCTAAGCATAATTTCCAACAATTTTACATAATTAACTGTATCAAATGCTTTACTAGTATCTAGCAATAATCCATACACATTACTACCTTCATGATTAAAGTATGATATCGTTTTTTTTTAACCATAGCAGTGCAGAGTGTAGTGGACAACCCTTCTTTGAATCTAAACTGTAGATCATTAGTCTGTAAGTTCCCATCTTCCCTTCCAAGACTTTACCAATGATACTACGTAGTGTCATTTCAAAATATTTTCCTTTATCATATATTAAGTATTTTGTTTATCATGATCAGCTTTAAAGTTTTGATTGTAATCCTATGAATGTTTCTAATACGATTTTTTTTCCTTATTAGCTGTTTTTTTTTTACAAAAAAAAATATCCTTACCATTTGTTTACCACATCCTTGAAATAAAACGTATGCCCTTGTGTTGAGGCAATTTCTAAAAGGGTGCTTCTTCTTTGTTTAATGGCTTCCTGCGTCTTAATCATGTGCACATGTTAAAGATAACTTAGAGCTTTAAAAGCACGTGATATTCCACGTAACCATTTCTCAAGACATGTGCAATTTTCTGAAGAATGTCGAGATGAATAACAGTTATGAGACTATTTTAAATATCTGGCTTTATGTGTAGGATTATAATCATGAATATGATACAATTTTTTATTAAAAATATGTGAGAGCTTGTATCACTAAAATTTCACTTGCGCAGTCTTCAAAAGGGGCATCATATTTGGGTCATAGCTATTTGTGTATACTTAGAGCTTTAAAAGCACGTGAAAGTCCACGTAACCAGTTCTCAAGACATGTGCAATTTTCTGAAGAATGTCGAGATGAATAACAGTTATGAGGCTATTTTAAATATCCGGCTTTATGTGTAGGATTATAATCACGAATATTATACAATTTTTTTTATTAAAAATATGTGAGTGCTTGTATCACTAAAATTTCACTTTCGCAGTCTTCAAAAGGGGCATCATATTTGGGTCATTGCTATTCATCGCGTAGAATGTTTCAAGTTTTTATTACGATTCCATGATAAAGTTAAAGGGAAAGTCCACCCTGGTATTAAGTTGATTTAAATAAAAGAAGCAAAATGAGAGAAACAGATTAGTAGGGGCAAGGAGCTTCGAAAGCTGGAGTTCCAACTGGCAACCAATTATCTCAAGCAGCTGCTCCTTTCTAAGGATGCACAACAGAATCTACTGGTGCGCAGCCTTTGATGTCCGATGTTCCAAGCCGCCAACTTCATGGGAAAGCTTGAGCAGTGATTTTTGTCACAAATGAAATATCGAGAATATTTCACTTTTTATTTGAATAAACAAAGTGAAATTTTCACATATGATAATATTGAATACAAAAGCCTAATTGTGTCCAGAAATTTGGCTATATTGTATGATAGTAGTTTCAGTTTGTGGAAAAAAAGTAACATTTTACAATCCTAAAATCCCCAATTTGACACTCTTCCGATTACTCCCTGCAAACGAAAATAAAAATTGCAATTGTTCAAGTACAGTTAATTATGTTATATGTCAGATTAGTGCCCACACATGCCCAGTCGCGCAATTTTGATTCATATATCATGGAATTTTGTACAATTTCTTTTCGCTTGCCCCCAGTAAAGGTAAGCACTGTGAACTGCTCATATCATCAGACTAGTGATAGCGAAAAGTAATTATCATTACAAAAGCATATTTTCCTTTGAAAATGGCCCGTAAGTTTGCAGCCCGGCAGGAATCTTTTTGTCTTCTTATCTGCAAGGAAGGTCCAGTTAAGCACATGCCTGACATATTTTTCCTTGGCGGCATCGAACATGGTTCAAAGGGAATGAGCTACATGTGACTCCAGCTCTTGAAGCTCCTTGGTATAGGGGTAACCTCGCTAGTCATAAGGACCGCTATTCATAAGGACCGCTATCCATAACGCGTAAATGAATAGCGGTTTTGTACGAATAGCGGTCCTTCTGAATAGCGAGTAAACCATAGACAATTTACCTCGCTATTCATAAGGACATCCATTCATAAGGACCACTATTCATAACTACTCATAAGGACCGCTATTCATGAGGCGTGTTAGATGAAAAGCGGTTTTCTATGAATAGCGGTTCTTATGAATAGCGAGCGGACCCCGATTAGTAAAGGTTTTAGCAAAATCCGATAAGAAATCAGAAAGAATGTCTGACACACAACGATCTACTTGGTAGACAACCTATAGGAAAGGAACAAAATGCTGTGGACTAAAATCGGAAGAGAGGAAAGTAAAACATCCGGTAGTGAATTCATATTTAGATATCTGCTACCTGATGTTTGAAGACGAGGTGTTTATCCTATAAGATCAAGTTCGAGGTTACCCTGAAAGGAAGTACGAAAGAGAAAATTTTATAAGAGAAAGGACATGATCAAATAGATCCTGAAGTAACATTGTAAGGTCCTTGATGTAAGGGCTTGTGCTGATTATATGGATACAGAGAAAGTTGGCATCTTCATTTCGCCTTGTAAAAGGATAGAACAATATATAGTATTGCACATTTCATGTTTCTCCAACTATATGGAGTGCCTTTAATAGGCATTTTAGCTACTTGCATATGTAGGATCATTTGCAAAGCAAGCTCAGATATAAAGCCCAACTTCTATTACCGTATACAATAGAATCCCAAAGTGAAGAAAGTGTGTAAGATATACATAAAGTCCATAGATTTCATTATTAAGCTTCAAAACCATATTATTTACCACGTGACCAATTCTGTATAAAAAAAAATCTCCAAATCGCTTTACAAAACGTGCAATTTTCTGAAGAACTTCAAGAGGAATGAACATCATGACGCCGTTTTCAAAAGAGGACTATATCTCATGTTTTCGATTATTTTGATCATAGCTATTATTCAATTTTTCATTTCAAATCAATAAATATTTGTTTCAGAATGATATCTCCACTGCTTAAATTGTTGATAAATATTTCTTGCCCTTTATTACAAGGCCTGAATATGCCATTGTGAGCCTTATATTACATAATACAATAGAAATAGAATGTAAATAATTTATAGAATGACAAAACTTATAATACAAAGGAGAATGAAATTTTGATTTTGTCTTCCAGCGGGGAAAAAAGGATAACTGTCACCAGCATTGTTTTGCTGATTTTAACAATGTTTTAATGCATTGTGAGTTAGTAGATGTGAGAAAAATGCTTTAAATGCAACCTCAATCCTATTCATTTTTTCCTTAATCTTATCCATATGCAGTTCAGCAACAAACAACTGTTACGACATTAACTGGTTCCAGTATCAGACTATCGTGCGCATGTGCCAGATTTAGATCTCCAAGCCCTCCTGTCCAATCATCGATCACATGGACTTTCACGTCATCATCTGGAACAGTGCAGATTGCCAATTGGACCGGCGTAAAGAAGGATGTTGTATTTTACTCATCGACCAATAGGTATAAGATGGTAACAAGTCGACAAGGCATGCAAGGTGACCTTAGCATCTACCACACATCAATGAAGGATAGAGGAAATTACACATGTGAAATCACAAGAAAGTGTACCGTTTTATTGGACATCAATGGTATGATTTGTCTTAAGTCACTAACATCAAGTACAATCGAATAATTGATGTAATTTTGACAACAGTGTTGACCTAAACATTTTAATCATGATCGGATCGCTGAGAGAAAAGATGAACAGCCAGTATACCCCCCCCCCCCCAATTGGAATCGTATAGAGACCGTAGTCTTTTATCTTATTCAATCTGAAAAGAACAAATTGAACGATTCATAAATACATCAGTCAACTTGACTCATTTATATCAGTTTTAAGTTCATGTAAATGATTTATTATCTCAAAACTAAAATCATTAGATGTTGCATAGATCTGGAGACGTATAATATTTTCCTTTACTGATAAAATATATTCATCTGAATTCAAAGTCTTAAATTCCCCTATGGCAGATCAATATCAAACTAAATATAAATTTGTCCTCAAATCACTTCTATGCATGCATGGGCCGCGGAACCGGTGGGGGGGGGGGGGCTGGGGGTGCAGCCCACCACTTTTTTGAGTAGACACGTTAAAAAAAATCTCGGAAAAAAGGCTCAAAAATTGTCATTAATGAGTGAAATCAGATCAGCAACCCCCCCCCCCCCCCCCCCACTTTCAAAAATGCTCCGCGGCCCCTGGCATATATAGCCTCTAAAACAGAAAATGCAAATCTGCCTGAATATTCATGTTCTCGTGCATATTTGAGCACTAATTCAAATACATATATTTATACTTTAACAACCCAGTGGTATCTTGTATCTTTCATTATCTTTCTATCCCTCCTCAAGACATTCTGGTTTTATAAATAACAACACAAGGTCAAATAATTCCCCCTGACCTTCAAACAAATGATGTGACACACCTTTTCAGTACACCAGTATTCATATTAAAACCCATACAAAAATCTCTTTAAAAGACTTCATCGATAGCCATAATTTGCTAACCCTATAAGAATTAACTTCCTGATAATTGCTTTACCAAAATATATAATAGATAACATAAATTGAATTGACAAGTGAATTACGTAATGGTATTTGCAAAGTAAAAAACATAATGAAAATCAGTTTCTTCAACGAAACAATGATCATAAGTAATGTGTTTCCTAGGCAACAGGCCTATCAATTACTTTAAATCTGGACCAGAATGCCGTAAAGATGTTACATATAAAGCTTTAGTATTCATCAGTCCACCCTGAAATAATAGGCAATGCTCGCCCATTCAATTGAAACTTATATTTTAAAAATCAAAATGAAAAAAGTCCCAGAAGAAACTGACTTTGGCTTTCAAGCTAAAAATCGCTACTTTGAAGTGTATTTTGTGTTATCTTCTTACCATGCAGACTGTTACTTCAAGCTAATTGAATATAAAACGATGGCAATTTTATGGGCACAATGTAAACAGGAATGTGTCAATCTAAAAACATAAAGATAGATTGATGATTTATCATTTTTTAAGGGCGACATGAAAGTCCGTCCATGGTAAAAGGAATTAATAGGAAAAGGAAAATCATGAAACAGAAGGGGAGTCCATGACCATTGTCTCTCTCTTAAGTGCTTGATTGATCCCGTGACAGCTTTATGGTTTAAAAACTAAGTTGAATATTACCTACTTAAGATTGAATTATGTGACATCGAGCTTAAACAAACCATCTAGAAAGTTTCGAACTCGATTAAGGCCCTAATTGCAGTGGAGTATATTGATTGACATGATGATTTTCTTCTCGGTATAGGTCCCTGTTTCACTTCGTACATCATCTCAGTTATCTACTTTAATGGCCTTAAGTAGCAGGGATTATATCAACAATCTCAGCTAATAATTAGTTGAAATTGATCTATTTTCATCTTTCGATTGGGCGTTTGCTAATGATTACTTACGACTAATGAGGTCATGAATTCACAACAATCAACAATCTACACTTCTATAATTGTAAATCCTATTCTAATTCCCATCTGTACAAAAAACATAGAGAAAAGTGGATTTGGCTTTGATAGTAGTAATGACTAGGCTGAAAGTGTAAAAGCCAAATTGCCGTAGCGTAATCGCTTCAGGACTCCTAGGCCATATCGTTATCAGTTCGTTTCACTTGTTTCCTTGTTGTTGTTTTCTCCTAGTGCCTGTTTCAAAGGTCTTGATAACGATTAACAGAGGTCCTTTTCTGGAAGCCGGAGGTGTTGTAACGATCGCTGAGAATGACCGCGCCTATTTCAAGTGTTACTCATTCGGCGCCAAACCAGCAGCACGTATCACGTGGTCACTATCGCGTAAACCAATCAAACTCGGTGTTTCAAGCGTGTCTTTTAGCAGCCACACCTACGGAGGTCGCTATGATACAATCAGTACACTGAGAGTGGGGCAGGCAACTATGCGAGGATACAACGATCGACACTTGACATGTAACGGTTCTGGAGCTGGTCTACATACAGCCAACTCTTCAGTCTTGCTTCGTATTGTAGGTGAAGCCCATGTTACGCATTTACAAATAACAATTTATTGTACATGCATCTGCATGTAATTTGTATCATAGTCTACGAGCATTTAAAACCACATTCAGTACTTTTTGCATGCCATATAGCATGCTAGCGTGATCAATGCAGTGCGTTGACTTCATTACACTTTTTTTTTTTTTGTTGTTGACAGCATTGTAATACTTTGAAGTTATCTGTACATTACAGCAGATCAGATTATCAGTTACGACATTTAAAATCGTGTTAATAAACATCAAGGTCATGAATGACGCAATAACATTAAAAACTTCTTAAATATAACTCATCTAGATCTATAACATAAATAATGCATGCACAGAGTTCACTGGCATACCATCTAGAAGTCTAAGTACGTTATGTACCAATAGATTGTGGATTTGCCCTAAGTGCAGTTTATTTCACAAAGACGGAAGGCCGAGGAGAAATAGACATTCAAGAGAGGTGCACGACTTGTTGATTTGTGACCATAGGACGTACAAATCACATGAGTTGGCCCAAAGCTGCGGACACGCACGATCCTTTGTGACCATATAGCATTAGTCCTGACTTTAAATAGTGTAAGATGAGGAGAATATGATTTTTAACCATGGATCATGTGACATCTTGCAACCAGTCACAATTCATTCTGTATAAATACACCATTTTCTATTTATTCTAACCCCATCCTGCTGAACTGACAATTGTCGTGTAAAGCACATCAAACTGAAAGTTTACTCGTAGTTGTTTTCTATTGAATTTAACCAAACAGCCCCTCTCAGCCCTCCCACGATCACAGGGAACACAAACGTTATCCTTTCTTCCACCCATCGATCTATCATCTTGACCTGCTCCACCTATAACTCCTTCCCTCCGGCTGTCATCCAATGGTCAGCTAGAGGGGAACTCCATCCTTCTGTCAGTCATCATCAGGAAAGATTTGGACGCTTCGATGTGACCAGTCATCTGGAACTACCAGTAGATGGGAGTGATGATGGTTTGGAGATTGGCTGTCGCGTTTCTTCACCCTTGCAGAGTTTGAATAAGACAGTCAAGCTAAATGTACAAGGTAATGTTAATTATAGTAGTAATAATAATGCTGCTGGGGATAATGATGGTATTAGTAAAGAAAATATTTATATGATAATAAAATAATAGTGATAAACTGATAATGATAATTTTAAAAAACAGTATGATTAATATAAAACAATAATATATAAACAATGATAATAATAATAATAAACATCATCATCATCATCTCATCATCATTATCATCATCATTGCCATCATAGTTGTAATAATGATACTTAATATTCTGTTCTTGTTTAGCGTTTGAAATTATTACCAAGGAAAGTCTAGTTAAAATTGATCATATGTATAAATAGGGAAACATTCGCCTTTATAAAACGGGTTCAAGAATGTAGCCATCCTGATTGGTCAAATAACATCACGTGACCGTGCAAAAAAAAAGTGATAACGCACGGCGAGGGGACTAACGCACGGCTAATCCGGATCAAACACTAAGATTGTAATAAAACACTAAAATTGTAGACCCGTTTTATAAAACTATTAATACATGGTTGTGAGTTCGTGCGTTAGTGCGATCCAGCAACACGCAGGTTTTTATCGTGGTGTCTAACACACTCGGCTACGCCTGTGTTAGTACACCACGATAAAAACCTTTGTGTTGCCAGATCGCACTAACGCACTCCCAACCATGTATTAATAGTATTCGCCAATATCCTCCTATCAGTAGACAGATGTTATGGTTGTTTGAAGATCGGTTAAGTTTACATCGTCTTTGTAGTGCTTGGTTAAGAATGTCGGGTCCTACTAAGAGTCACCAAGAGCCGCCAAGAGTCCGATCTAATAAAAGTCGCCAACAACCATATCGATTAGCCATTTTTATCATTTTATTCTTTTGCTGATTTTAGGCCCCAAAATAACTTATTGTTTGTTGATTTCATATCAAAATATTTAGAATAGCCTTAGCAATATTCAAGGTGCATTTTGGTTGTCTCTTTGGCTGCTTAGGGATTTGTCGTTGTTGGCGGTTGTTGGCTGCTTTTAGTAGAACCGAGAATGTCAAACAGAATGTACTGGGCAAGCCTATATTAGATTATCATAATGGATAAATAGAGAAATGTTCACCTCGGCCTATCAGTAGATTGTTGTGATGAAGATAATTATTCTAGGGTCTCCTTCCTGTTGAAGAGTTTGAGATTTTCACTGGTAATCGCTGTGAGTACTTCTGGGTAAACAGTAGTTAACAGATTTCAACGCCCGATTCGAAGGAATGAAGTCAGTCTGTGAGATGAAGTTTGTATTCGGATCCGCCGAGAAAAAAAAGATGTTTAGAAAGAGAGAGGATGATTGGTCAAACGCACGAATGTTATTACCATCCGGGGATCCGCCATTACTGCATGTATCTTTTATTTCTTTTTGAGACTAGAGAGGGAGAGAGGGAATCTGTGTGTTTGTGTGTGTGTGTGTGTGTGTGTGTGTGTGTGTGCGTGTGCGTGTGTGTGTGTGTGTGTGAGAGAGAGAGAGAGAGAGAGAGAGAGAGGGGGGGGTTAAGAAGATATGAAATGAATAAAAGAAGGAGACAGCATGACAGAAATTATGACATTTTGATGACTAATGAATATATACGATTTTTCAAGCTTCAGTCATTAGTAACACTTCCATATAAGATTTTAAAATGTGAATACATTCTCACACGATATTTGATACCTGCTTTAATAGTTTTTAAATATTTAAGATGTCTTTATGGTATTAATTCTTAACAGCCCCTCCATTAAGCATGACGGTAAATTGGACCGAGAGGCCCGTAGAAGAAGGGGAATCATTGACGGTGCTTTGTACAGCATTTGGCGCCAATCCTAAACCACTTGTACACTGGGAAGCCTCAACGCCCAGTCTCGATTACGTCATATGGAATGAAGCCTCGAGTTTGCTTCACCTTTCACCCGTGACTAGAAAAGACGCGGGCCGATATAGTTGCCTTGCTGTCAACCAAATATCCTCCGCTCCATTCGTCAAGAATTTCACACTACAAGTTTACTGTGAGGACTGTTATCTTCAGTGTTATGAAATGAAACTCTAGTTCAAACTCATCAGGAAAATTTTAAACATGCTGTTAGTGTTTTACAGTTACAGCTTCTCAAGAATAGTTATAAGTTATAATGGACCGGTTGTGAGGAATAATATACCATCATAATTTAAACAGTGTCCTCCCTTTCAAGACAATTGACCACATTTTGTGGTTTGGCTTAATAACTTTTGATTAAGAGCTCTAAAAATTATACCAGATGCATGAGTAGAAAGAGCAAAAATTTCTGCACTCACTGTGTCCATTTTTGTTACATGACCATATTGTGTTCGATGCCAGGAATTTAAAAAAGGAGATTAAGCTTTAAAATCCTTAAATTGGCAGCGCATTGAGAGATTCAAAATCATTGTTTTTATCAAAATTTGCCATTTTCCCAACTTTTCGACAAAGTTTCTAACCATGTTTAATGTTTTCAAAGACATTACATTTTATTAGAACCATGTAGCGCGAAAAGAAAAATATTATTATTGCCAATTTGAAGAACAAAATGTGATCAATTTAGCCCTTAAATAATTCCTGTCCTGAAAGGTTAAACATGTCCTCCGTTTCAATCCTTCAAAAGAAAATACAAAACTTACCTTTTGAATTACCAATCTAGTTAAAAACCAAACTTGCCTGCTATTTTGTGTTATTTTGTGTTATTTGTTTGTTAGTTTGCTTCCTGTATTGTTATTTATAATTTATGCCAGTGATCATGCCAATACAGGGGGTAGCCTTGACAGGTCAATGGCCTTTGCTACCCCCTCACATCCACATCATCACTCGCTGTTACATTCATTTCTCTTGTATATCATTTATGTTTTTATATTATGAATTATGTTATATATATATATATATATTCTTGTTTTATTGTTTATCACCTTGTTATGTTGTTGATTTCTGATTGTATTCATATATTTTCTTTTCTTTTTAAGATATGTGAAATAAATGAATTGAAATGAATTAAAACAGCAACTTTACTTCAAAATTATTTTATTTGAAAAGCATATAAAAATTCGCTTCAGTTGGAGATAATGCCTTGGACGTTTCTAATTCCCATATAAAATATTAACTGTATATCGTTATTCACTGATTTTTTTTTTTCGTATGATGAGCAGCTTTAAGTTTAAGATAGCGATGCTAGTGCTGTGTCGTGTTAAATAAATTGCCTTTAATACTCCATGGAAGCAGCTCAAAGATGAGTATTGATATATTCAAAAACAGAACTCATATTTCCATTGAAACATATTTCAATTCAATTCAATTCAATTCAATTTCGGTTTATTGATATAAAATATACAATGCTGTAATATTATGTGGTAAAATAGCTTGATATGCCGTATAATTTAAATATCAAGTTAAGTTGAATGAATTATTTTATTATATTTTCAATATATAGGAAACCAATAGCAACATTATATATTTATTATATAGATAACTATATTAATTATAAAATGTATTTCACATAACTTTTAATACTATACTAAGGTTTCATGATCAAAATCCCATATTTCTTCGATTTTAGATGAGCCAACGATCATAACTACCCTGCGAACTATGAATATTCCAAGGGATTTAGACACATTCAACATAACATGTATCGCAGAAGCGATTCCCATCCCTGCGGTTGAATGGACGAGTTCATTCGATATCACCAACCTCTCTCGGCAAATCAATGACGTATTCGGTACAACGATTTTCAGTCAATTGCAGATAGTTGGTGATCGCGGGAATCGGCTGCCTACCACATTCAGTGTGACATGTTCAGCGAGTAATGTCATTGGGAGAACTTCATGGACCATAGATATAAGATATGGTAAATTCACATTCTACGAAACTTCCACATCTTTTTTTTTTTAATTCAAAGAAAATGTGTGTGTGTGTGCACGTGTGTGTGTGTGTTTTTGTTTTTTTTTGTTTTGTTTGTTTGGTTTTTTTTTTACATTTTACTTCAGTTTCAGTAATAATAATGATGATAATAATGATGATAATGATAATAATAATAATAATAATAATAATGATAATAATTGTAATAATAATAATGATAGTGATAATAATAATAGTAATAATAATAACATTTATAATGATAACAATATCAATAACGATAATGATGGAGATAATGATAATAATTCTATTTATGTAGTGCATCTCTATATCCATGATCAAATGTGCTGAGAAAAGAAAACAACAATAAAGTAGGATGGACTGAGAGAGAGAGAAAGAAAGAAAGAAAAGTTTAAAGAAGGAGAAAAAGGGAGAAGTGAGCAGGGTTGAGGGGAGAAGTCGTGGGAGACAACACTTCCTATCCTATATTGTTTTCTTTTCATGCATTATTTATGTAAATGATAATAAGCTGATGTATTCTCCGTTTCAGACGAGCTCATAGAGGAAGCAGTCGACCCGAAAGCTCCATCAATAGTACCTATTCTTTGTGATGGTAATTATATATTTATCTCCTGTTTTTTTGTTGTTTTTTTGGTTTCCTCTTGGAACAATGAAGACATTTATTCCTTGAATTTTAAAACGTTTCCAAAAATAATAATCAAGAAATACTTCCTTCGGCTTTCACTTTTTTCGATAAAGTCGATGGCAACGAAACTTCTGTTGATATTTCTTTACGTACTTGTCCTACATGTTTTTTTGTTCCAAAGTCATTTTACGTACCTATTTCTCCCCTCTTGATATGAATTCTAATAAAATCCTAATCAATATTATGTTGAGAGTCGTAAGTGACCAGGATTTTATTTTTCCTGACGTATAACCATTATTTATGAAATGCTGATGATAGTTACATGGTATTTCTATATCTAACTTTGTCAGTCAACACAAGATCTATGAAATTTTTAATGAGGGTGATTAACCAAATGATAATGGATCATCGTCATAATTTTAAAGCAAATATACCATACATATCATTTGTATGCGGGCGTTATCCACCCTCAGTAACAGTCCATGCAAACAACCTTGTCAATCGCCTCATTGTGTCGGTCTGTTCCAAGGATACATTGTGTGGATAAGTATTATTACTGACATCCTCACTGATGTATTTTATTTGTATATAGATAACGAGAATGATCATGTGATTAAACATGCGCTATCATTTTGTTTTCTCTATTAAGAGATTCCTACGACACCTAAGACACCTTTGGAGCGCCCTCTCTTGATTGCACTGATATCTACCTTCTTTGTCTTCCTGGTGATAGTCCTGGTATGGCATGTAAGACGACGGTTCAAAAAAGACAAATTTTGGCGTGAGTAGAAGTGGAATAGAGCAAGATAAATATCTATCTAGATTCAGGACTGAATGATACCCCGACCCCTCCCTAAATAAAGACGGCGTACTGAGTTGATTAGCCTGATTAACTAAAAGTGCTATCTTTGTAATTTAAGACTCAAGTTTATATATATTCTTATTGAGGGAGGGAAGTCTTTCCTTTTAGAATCTAGGCTAGATAAAAATCATGAAAGACAATTGTCTCTCTCTTTCTTTCTCCTCCTCCTCTCTCTCTCTCTCTCTCTCTCTATCCCTCTTCTCTCTCTCTCTCTCTCTCTCTCTCTCTCTCTCTCTCTCTCTCCCCCCCCCCCCCCTCTCTCCCCTCTTCCTTTCTCGACTTCCAAAAAATAACTAAGCAAGACTTTATGTTCAATATTGTCACAGATTTCCCACAGCATGATCATTTATTTTACATGTTGACAAAGAATACCAGTTATATCCTTGGAAGAAATCATGATGCTTTGGGGAGACTTCGACCAGAACATGATGATTTCTTTTTAAATAATGCTACAGAATACGAGTTATACATGTACTTTGGAAGAAATAACCATGCTCTGGGGAGTCTGCAACTAGAACATAATGATTTCTTTTCAAATATTGATATAATAGTGCCAGTTAAACCTTGGAAAAAAACCCATTCTTCATTTTCCATCCAGGCACCTAGCAAATATTCATCATTCATTTATGTCTCGCTTCTCTCTCACATAGTTGTCCATAGGGACGGTTTCTACGTTGATATGACAAGGAGACGAGCTGGGATTCCAGGTAAGGAGGAAACATAAATCATCCATCTCCGTTTATAGAGTCTCCATTTTACACGATGATGATGGTGACCTTGGTGTTAAAATATAAGCAACCTCAAGACCTATTTTCAGTCCGAATCACATATTCATGTTTTGAAAACTTGCACCAGCACAAGCTTAAAACTTTTATTTTCATTGCGTTAATACCCACGCGGCCACGCCATTATAATCTATGAGGGCAATTAGTGCATAGGCTATAATTTGGCGCAGTGTTTGCACTGCTTGTTTTATATACGAAATAACTATCACATTGCACATCCAAGACCGCCTCAGTTAAATTTTTTTTCCTGTCAGTCGTCAGTGCCAGTTCTTAAGAAGGATGAAAAAACATTTTACTTCATCTTACAAATAACATGGCTTAGGAAACTTCCCCACCCTCTATTTGGGTCTTTTCTCTCCATTTCTTCTCTCTGTTCCTTATTGAATTTGCATTTCCTTTCTTACTCCTTTTCTTTTGAACCTCCTATCCCCCCCCCCCCCATCTTTTTTTCTTCTCTCCATTCAAGCTCAGCAGTTAAGGAATGTTTTCTATTAAGGAATATTTAGATATATATATATATATATATATTATACCTATGGGCCCCCTCGCCACAAGCTATTGCTTTTAGAGGTGTGTCCTCCAACAGTTTATGTATGTACTACATGAATGTATATTTTGTCATATTTTTGTTAAAGATACATGTACATTATTTTGTTCATTTATTACCTTGTAGGCCTATATACTTACATTGGAAAGTTTGAAATAAATGTCTTTAAAATGAATTGAACTGAATTGAATGTTAGGCTTATCCCCCCCCCCCCCCCCCCCCCCCCCCCGTCAAAGAATCTTTAATCCAACATTGATTTTGTTATTGGATCTAATCTTCAATATTTCAGGGTAGCAAAGAGTTGTAGCAATCAATATAATGTATCTGAAGCAGAAGGCATGAAAGGTAGGATTTCACATCGGTCAATTCTACGGCCTTTCCTGTAGATATATTATTCCCTGCAACTTCGAGCATTTTCATATAACATCCCACCACTATAATGTATCCAAAACAGAAGGCAAGACAGGTAGGATTTCACATCGGTCAATTCTAAGGCCTTTCCTGTAGATATTATATTCCCTACATCTTAAAGCACTTTCATATAACATCCCATTTCCTGAATTTGTTCTCATCTTCGCTTATACACTGTTATAAATCATTAAAAAAAACATCTTCATTGAAAATTCATGCAGCTGTTAGAATGACTTTTTTCCTATCACGTTGACATCTCGAGCAATTTTCTTTTCCCCATCCGACGTTATTCTTTGTCTGATGATGAGTATTTCATCAGCCGGAGGGGGCTATCAATGATAGACGCTCACAGCACGGAAACCAAGTCCCCATCGGGACCCTTTTCTAGGAATGCAAAGACCTTTGTTTCTTTTATGGTAAATGTATAATCCCATGACTAAATATGACTATCAGCTCTACGATAAATCAAGAAAAAAATGAGAAAGGAAAAAAAGGAAGAAGAGAAAGCAGAGGAATAGGTATTTGTGATAGTACTGCAGAGGAACATGCAATAAAGGGAAGAACATGGCATGATTTATTTCTAGCATTATATAAATGAAATATACCTAGCTCTTATTGTGTTACTGTTATCCCTGAACCTAGGTTTTAGTTTGTATTAGACTAAGAAAAATCTAAAGATCTCGGCTTTGATTTTCTTTGAATTAAAGCTCATGGACAGCCCTATAAGCCGCTGAAATCAATATCTCTGATTTATTTCATTTATTTGATGAGTAGCACGAAACTTACAAATCCATTATAAATGTTTGTCCTTCAAAGGTAGTATAAGGCATGCATCCCTTTTCAGACATTCCATAGCATATATCACAAACATCTTTTTAAGATTTCCACTTGGGAACAGACTGCGTTAAATATTGATCTGTCAACCACAAGATTTTAAACTGAATCATTGGCGAGTCATGTAATATTCTACTCACATTATCTATAGAAAAGACAGATTGGTATTTAATATACTCAAAATGTTTTCCTTTAATTGATCTGTCGGTTTATTATAATTATTTTTTGTAAAATGATCTTTGATACTTTGCCTCTCAGTATTCTGCTAAATTTTGTATTCACTGAAAACAAATTGATGTAGTAATAGCAATTGATGCTGAAGCGTAGGATGTATATTCTCTGATCAGAGTTATTTGTATTTAAACATTTATTTTGCTAGAGAACAATGGGTAGGTCTTTGTAAAGTGATATATTATTGTTTAAGAGGCCAAAACATATTGAGCAATGTGTGCAGCGCTGTGTAGTCGCGAGGAAAGGGTGCTTAATCAAATGCCCTTTGGATTGGATTGGATTAGATAAACAGATTCTGAACTGTTCCTAAACAATTCTTTCTGTTCAAAAAGGATATGAACAATATTATAACGAACAACCGCGTAGGTAGGATTTAATTTCAGAGGACGGTTGTGAGCGTGCCCCCCCCCCCCCGGGGGGTGCATGGAGGGGGAGTTTCCCCCCTCCCGAGCGAAGGGCGAAAGCTTTGACGTTGTAGCAAATTTAAAAGAAAGATAATGGCTTGTAGCACCTTTTTTGAGGCGGAAAGTTAGTTCGACGCCCTGACTGCTTTTCAATTATTTGGACGCAATACTGCACTGTGCATGTAACATTGTGTAGGCGCAGGAAAGCTTTGATGTTTTAGCTTTTTTTTTTTAGTTGGCGGTGTTATTTGGGTTGTCTACGCGGCTGATAACGAAGAAGAGAGGTAGATTTTCTTTTCTTTCTTTTTTTTTTAATATTGGACCAAAGAGCCTGAAGAGGCGATTACATGAAATATTAATAAAGTTTTCCACTAATTTGCAGTAATAACAGGAAGTGTAGCAAATTGAAGGCCCCATTGTAACCAATAAATAAATAAATAAATAAAGAAGAAGAAATTTATATACATTTTGAATTGATATTGCAAGATTATTCAACAGCCACCGGGAAGAGCACTTATCGCATGGGTTCACGTAAGAAGTTCTAGATCTGAAAATTGAGCAATTTATCACCTCAATCATTTGCCCCAAGGGACAACCACCATCTATTGACCTAATGAACAATAAGTAGGCCATCGTGTGATGTACGTGACCTGCGGGGCATAGTCGCATGGTCATTGAGAAATACAGTGTCATTAAGTTTTATATTTTTGCAGTTATATTTTACGATTGATGCTCTAAACACGCCGTCATCCGCTTTTTTATTTGTTATCTTCCCAATTTATTAGAAATAACTGATTATTTTACAAAACCACTTCATTTCTTTAACCCTTTCAGGACAGGAATTATTTAAGGGCTAAATTGATCACATTTTATTCTTCAAATTGGCAACATTAATTTTTTTCTTTTAGTGCTACATGGTTCTAATAGGGTGTAATGTCTTTGAGAACAATATACATAGTTAGAAATTTTGTCGAAAAGTTGAAAAAAATTGCCAATTTTTATGAAAAACAATGATTTTGAAACTCTTAATATATTGCCAATTTAAGGATTTCAAAGCTTATTCTCTTTTTTAAAATTCCTGGGATCAAACGCAATATGGTCATGTAACAAAAATGGACATAGTGTGTACAGAAATTTTTACCCTTTCTACTCATGCATCTTGTACATTTTTTAGAGCTCTGAATCAAAAGTTATTGAGCCAAACCACAAAATGTGGTCAATTGTCTTGAAAGGGTTAAAAAAGTATTTTCATCTCTCTCTCTCTCTCTACCTCTTTGTCTACTGTTATCCTACTCTGTCCATCTTCTATCTCTGTCTCCTTACATTATATTACCTTTAACCATCTCTTTAATCTCTGTCCCTCACTCTCTCTGTCTCCTATTCTCTCCCTTTTTCTTTTCTTTTTGTATCTCCTGTTCCCCTTCTCTCCCTCCCTTGTTTCTCTCTTGCCATCCCCCCCCCCCCCCCCTCCACCGATCTCTCTCTCTCTCTCTCTCTCTCTCTCTCTCTCTCTCCTCGCTCTGCAAAGAATATGATAAAAGCACATACCATTTGAAAGAAAGTATAGCCAATCACTGCACTATCCTCCGTTGTTTATTTATCTTTTTCTGTCCCTCACTCTCTCTGTCTCCTATTCTCTCCCTTTTTCTTTTCTTTTTGTATCTCCTGTTCCCCTTCTCTCCCTCCCTTGTTTCTCTCTTGCCACCCCCCCCCCCTCCACCGATCTCTCTCTCTCTCTCTACTCGCTCTGCAAAGAATATGATAAAAGCACATACCATTTGAAAGAAAGTATAGCCAATCACTGCACTATCCTCCGTTGTTTATTTAGCTTTTTCTGTCCCTCACTCTCTCTGTCTCCTATTCTCTCCCTTTTTCTTTTCTTTTTGTATCTCCTGTTCCCCTTCTCTCCCTCCCTTGTTTCTCTCTTGCCACCCCTCCCCCCCCCTCCACCGATCTCTCTCTCTCTCTCTCTCTCTCTCTCTCTCTCTCTCTCCTCGCTCTGCAAAGAATATGATAAAAGCACATACCATTTGAAAGAAAGTATAGCCAATCACTGCACTATCCTCCGTTGTTTATTTATCTTTTTCTGTCCCTCACTCTCTCTGTCTCCTATTCTCTCCCTTTTTCTTTTCTTTTTGTATCTCCTGTTCCCCTTCTCTCCCTCCCTTGTTTCTCTCTTGCCACCCCTCCCCCCCCCCCTCCACCGATCTCTCTCTCTCTCTCTCTCTCTCTCTCTCTCTCTCTCCTCGCTCTGCAAAGAATATGATAAAAGCACATACCATTTGAAAGAAAGTATAGCCAATCACTGCACTATCCTCCGTTGTTTATTTATCTTTTTCTGTCCCTCACTCTCTCTGTCTCCTATTCTCTCCCTTTTTCTTTTCTTTTTGTATCTCCTGTTCCCCTTCTCTCCCTCCCTTGTTTCTCTCTTGCCATCCCCCCCCCCCTCCACCGATCTCTCTCTCTCTCTCTCTCTCTCTCTCTCTCTCTCTCTCTCGCTCTGCAAAGAATATGATAAAAGCACATACCATTTGAAAGAAAGTATAGCCAATCACTGCACTATCCTCCGTTGTTTATTTATCTTTTTCTGTCCCTCACTCTCTCTGTCTCCTATTCTCTCCCTTTTTCTTTTCTTTTTGTATCTCCTGTTCCCCTTCTCTCCCTCCCTTGTTTCTCTCTTGCCACCCCCCCCCCCCCCCCCCCTCCACCGATCTCTCTCTCTCTCTCTCTCTCTCTCTCTCTCTACTCGCTCTGCAAAGAATATGATAAAAGCACATACCATTTGAAAGAAAGTATAGCCAATCACTGCACTATCCTCCGTTGTTTATTTATCTTTTTCTGTCCCTCACTCTCTCTGTCTCCTATTCTCTCCCTTTTTCTTTTCTTTTTGTATCTCCTGTTCCCCTTCTCTCCCTCCCTTGTTTCTCTCTTGCCATCCCCCCCCCCCCTCCACCGATCTCTCTCTCTCTCTCTACTCGCTCTGCAAAGAATATGATAAAAGCACATACCATTTGAAAGAAAGTATAGCCAATCACTGCACTATCCTCCGTTGTTTATTTAGCTTTTTCTGTCCCTCACTCTCTCTGTCTCCTATTCTCTCCCTTTTTCTTTTCTTTTTGTATCTCCTGTTCCCCTTCTCTCCCTCCCTTGTTTCTCTCTTGCCACCCCCCCCCCCCCTCCACCGATCTCTCTCTCTCTCTCTACTCGCTCTGCAAAGAATATGATAAAAGCACATACCATTTGAAAGAAAGTATAGCCAATCACTGCACTATCCTCCGTTGTTTATTTAGCTTTTTCTGTCCCTCACTCTCTCTGTCTCCTATTCTCTCCCTTTTTCTTTTCTTTTTGTATCTCCTGTTCCCCTTCTCTCCCTCCCTTGTTTCTCTCTTGCCACCCCCCCCCCCTCCACCGATCGATCTCTCTCTCTCTCTCTCTCTCTCTCTCTCTCTCTACTCGCTCTGCAAAGAATATGATAAAAGCACATACCATTTGAAAGAAAGTATAGCCAATCACTGCACTATCCTCCGTTGTTTATTTATCTTTTTCTGTCCCTCACTCTCTCTGTCTCCTATTCTCTCCCTTTTTCTTTTCTTTTTGTATCTCCTGTTCCCCTTCTCTCCCTCCCTTGTTTCTCTCTTGCCATCCCCCCCCCCCCCTCCACCGATCTCTCTCTCTCTCTCTCTCTCTCTCTCTCTACTCGCTCTGCAAAGAATATGATAAAAGCACATACCATTTGAAAGAAAGTATAGCCAATCACTGCACTATCCTCCGTTGTTTATTTATCTTTTTCTGTCCCTCACTCTCTCTGTCTCCTATTCTCTCCCTTTTTCTTTTCTTTTTGTATCTCCTGTTCCCCTTCTCTCCCTCCCTTGTTTCTCTCTTGCCACCCCCCCCCCCCTCTCCACCGATCTCTCTCTCTCTCTCTCTCTCTCTCTCTCTCTCTCTCTCTACTCGCTCTGCAAAGAATATGATAAAAGCACATACCATTTGAAAGAAAGTATAGCCAATCACTGCACTATCCTCCGTTGTTTATTTATCTTTTTCTGTCCCTCACTCTCTCTGTCTCCTATTCTCTCCCTTTTTCTTTTCTTTTTGTATCTCCTGTTCCCCTTCTCTCCCTCCCTTGTTTCTCTCTTGCCATCCCCCCCCCCCCCCACCGATCTCTCTCTCTCTCTCTCTCTCTCTCTCTCTCTCTCTCTACTCGCTCTGCAAAGAATATGATAAAAGCACATACCATTTGAAAGAAAGTATAGCCAATCACTGCACTATCCTCCGTTGTTTCTTTAGCTTTTAAATGTTTATTTGTCTTTAATCATTGTCTTAGGAATATCTACTGTAGATGAAGAAGCAGTAAGTAATACGACTAGCCCACGACTCACGCCCTCATCGGGGACATCCATACGATTCGAGTTCGTCTCTCAGCAAAGTAAGTACACAGACATTTTTACTTGGCTTCTCACATCAGAGACGGATCCATGATTTTGTAAAGGGTGAGGGGGTGGGGTACAATATTCCGAGAACTCGCACAACAATATTATGGGGGCAGAATATTTGTTGTGTACTTCAACTATGCCAGTTAGGTTTCACTTGGGGGCGTACAGGTCGATTGTGCTTCCCGAAATCCACCTCTGTCTCTCTCACATTCATGAAAATAATATACGAATAATTATACACTGAGTAGCATTTGATCTATACGTATACAAAAACGTCATTCAACTTTGTATGATTTCGCAGAACGTCCTCCTCATATCGTTACTTATATAATAGGAACCATGGCAAGTACGATTACTAAGGAGCTTCAAACATTATAAACTTCGGAATCCTTGAGTTAGCATTTATGTGGGGGGTTTTTTTCTGGTTGTTGTTGCTTGTTTCTTTTTTTTTCTAAAGATTTTAATAAAGATGAACAAAAATCAACAGATACGTATGAATACGAACAATTTTGGTGTGATGATAATTACGGAGTGATTTCGGGGAGACCTCAATATTGAAGGAATGCTATGTGTAAATTACTGTCGCATAAATTTTATGCCCTCGAAAAAAGATCAAGCATTATGTTATTCAAAATTATAATTATAAGATAAAGGACAGAGTTACAAACAGTCTTAGAATCATATAGAAGAACCTTGAAAAAAATCTTATAAAACCTTGACATTCCTCAGGAAATTGCGCTACTTGAAAAATTATTATACATAATTGCAGTTTCAAGCCTTCGAAATGAAGGGCATACATTATTAAGTCAAAATTAGAACTATAAGAAAAAGCATTAATATTACAAACATTCTCACAATCATAATGGACATTTACAAAATAATCATAATAATAACTTTATAAAGACGCAGAGAGCTGTAAGTGACCATTACGCAGTGAAGTCTTAACATTCTTGACATTTTTGTCAAGATGGTTATCTTGATAGTTATCTTGAGTTGATGACGGAGAGCAAATCATATGCTTAGAGCCAAAAGAATTTATGTTCAAGAATAAATATGTTAATGCCCTTCTGCTCTTATCAATATGAAATTTTGTGAATGTACTTTATCTATACATCGACATGGTCGTATAAACAGGGGCATTGCTAGACTATTTTGAATTGAGGGGAGGGGTTGGACTAACTTTGGCAACAAGGTATGCGAAAATTTTGGAAGAAGCAAGAAGCGCAGTATCAATACTGATGAGGCTACTAGGGGTATAAATGAGACCAAGCCAGTGATGATATCTCTTTTCCTTTCTACAGGTGTAGAGAACACATACGACTCGATACCCGTTGTGAGTGCTGTGCCGCCAGAATTGCAGCCAAGAAGAAGGGTACGTTCTCATAATATTCACTGTTATAAACAGTGATGACGTAATCAAGTGATTGGTTGGGAGCGGACCGTGACCAGGCATTTATTTCTATGAACTCGACCGGTCAGTAGTACTTTCCAATGACCAGTCATTAGCAATCTTTTTAATGACTGACCGGCTAATCGTCCAGGGCCCTGTTTCATAAAACTTGTTATCAATAACAACTGCCTGCACAAATCTATAACAAATTTGCTCTAAGCCAATCAGACGCAAGTATTTCAGTAGCTTATAACTATTATTGTGACTTGTTATTGATAACAAGTTTTATGAAACGGGGCCCTGATATAGCTATATGAAAGTCAATTCAAGGTCTATGAAATTTGGGATTTGGCTATCGCCCCCAGGTGCCAGACTGTTCCAAAAGCTTGTGTGGATAATCCTTACCAGCCCCTTCACGGGTGTATAATAATAATAATAATAATAATAATATATATATATATATATATATATATATATATATATATATATATATATGTATATATATATATACTATTCTCTAGGTTCGAAATCAATCACTTTCTCCTTAAAATCTTCTTCACATTCACCATGTTCAAATGAATATACACCCGAAGGCAAGAAATGGTAATCAAGACTAATCAAATTCTTCATCTTATGCATATGAAATAATATTAACTATGTTGATGCCCACATAAATAATTATATTCTAAGACACATCAAACGTTTGGATTTGAGCACCATACTGATTATGCAACGATACACTAATATTGTAAGTCAACATTGTGTCATCCTACATTCACTGACACCTCGTTATCATGAAAGAAATGATCTATTTAAATATTCGCTAAATATCTGAAAGCGATTGCAGGTTTTTAAAAAAACCACATACCATTTCGAGTTGTGCCAAAAATTCAAAGCTTTGGAATACATGCCCATTCATTTTTTGAATTTGTATTTACATCCTTCTTTGAATTAATATACAGTTGATAAATACAAGATGCAGAGTTTAAAGAGTAATAAATTTGTTTCTTCTACATGTAACGCAGTCAAAGCAGGAAATGAGAGGAGAGAAACCGAAAATACTATAAATCAATCGATAGCCATCAAAACTATCTTTTATTTCCTTTGTTTATGTAATTCATTTAATCTATTGACAATGGAATACAAATGAATGGTTTTCATTAGTGGCGTAGCTACATAGAGCACGGGAGCACGTGCCCCCAATCGAATGGCTAAAAGAATAGAGAGAGAGAGAGAGAGAGAGAGAGAGAGAGAGAGAGAGAGAGAGAGAGGAAAGGAGGATTCTAGGACAACTACACCGGGGACAACTACCCCCCCCCCCAAAAAAAAAAAATTACCCCAGGACAATAACCCCCAGGACAATAAACCTAAGAACAATTACCCCCCCCCCAGACAATTACCCCCTAAGACAACTACCCCCAGGACTGATGGGGGTGGTGGTAAACTCCTGGGGGTTATTGTCCTGGGGGGGGGGGGTAATTGTCCTTGGGGTAGTTGTCAGGATGGGGAAGGGAAAAAGAGTGAGAAAATGAGACGATAGGATCCCTTCCAGCATCCTGCCTACTAGCGTAGCTGAGGGGGGGCAGACTGCCCCCCCCCCCTGACAAGTTTCCCCCCCCCCCCCAATTTTTTTTTTTTTTTTGAAAATTATGGAGGAAAACTGAACCCCTTAAAATCTGAGGAAAATTCCCCCCCCCCACCCCCACTGAGTGACTTTTGAATGGCTGGCAAAAAAAAATTTTTTAGCCTACCCCCCCCCCCCCCCCTACACTGAGCGAGTTTGGAGGGCTGCCGAGAAGGAAAAAATACGGATCTCCCTTTTAGAGCTGACTGATAACTTTTTTTTTTTTTACTTGTCAGTGATGGAGGAAAACATCTGATAACCGCCCCCCCCCCCCCCCCCCCTGAGCGAGTTTTGGAGGGCTGGCAAGAAGAAAAAAATACGGGTCTCCCTCCAAATAAAATTTGACCCCCCTTGTAAAAAATCGTGGCTACGCCAATGATCCTCCCCCTAATCAGTGAACTCGTTAAGTCGCACTTATTCCCCCCCCCCCCCGATTGACGCCAGTGTTTTCTCATTGGTTGGACTCACGCTGCGCCACTGATTTTCATTATTCCTATGCATTAACGGGATTTTCTGAAACTAAAGCGATGACTAATTTACTTGGAATTTGCGTTCATTTTCAAGGTGTGTAAAAGATCGGCATTCAACTATCCTCTTGTGTCTGTGTGGAAATAGTTGTATATTCTTCCTTGAATATAGCTCTCATTTTATTGTACGTCCTCTTATCCCATTATTTTGTAGAAGTGTTGTGGTCTAGTGGATACGTCCTGGACAATTGATCAAATGGTTTCCGGTTCGAGTCCCAGCCGCGGCTCGAATGTCCTGTGGCAAGATATCAATTTACATTTGCCACTCTCGACCTAGGTATAGTAAATGGATACCCCGTATATAGGAAGTTATTCCTAGAATGCTGTCAGCGCCTTAGGACAGCCTGGCTCAAGCCAGGGTGATAGTATTACTCTATATATAGGCGCCTTGAACATCCCCTGTCACATATGTCTGGAATGTAGCCGTAATATCATTAATATCATTATTATTTCTGTGTTTATATTTTCTTCAGAGAATACGTTCGGCTGACGGATATTTTTACGACGTACCTCCACCACCACGAGGAACCGATACCATCCGCCGAGTACAGTCCAGAAGACTACCCACCATACCAACCGTCTTTGTTGTTCCTGAGACCATGCAGGAGGTTCTCAGAAGTCTTAGTAGAGACACAGGTGAAAGCCAAAGACCCACCTTGGAGCATCAGCCCGGTGGACGATCAGAGACAATCATACGCGAAGAGGTTCAGCTTGTCAAGAAGGCTCAGCTTCGAAGGGTACTGTCATTGTAAGACAAGATGAGGTCCAGATTGTTAAGAAGTCTTCGCAGGGATACAGGTGAAAGGGAAAGACGTACTCTAGAGCTGCAGCCTTGCGGGTGATCAGAGACTATAAGCGAAGAGGTTCAGCTTGTTAATAAGAGGCAGCTTCCAAGGGTTATGCCGTTGTAGAATCACACAAGGTCCACTTGGTCTAGAGGGAACAGCTTATAGGTTGGTTCTGCCATTGTCAGATGAACTCCAACTTTGTCAAGGAGGCTTAGAGTCAAGGGGACTGTCATTGCAGTACAAGATGAGGTTCAGCTTTGAAGAAGATTCAGCTTCGACGGGTACTATCAATGTAAAATATGATAAAGTCCAACTAAGTGGGGTACTATCGTCATAGAACAGAGGTACAGTTTTATATTTTCTGAAGATGACTTAGCTTAGATTGATTATTTCATCGACATGAGGAGGTCCACTTTGACTAAAAAAAAAAGTCTCAGTGAGGAGGAGCACTGACAATGTAGAATTAGAGGAGATTCAGCTTGTCAAGAAAAGGCAAACTTCGACGGCTACTGTCTTTATAGAATCTTATGAGTTCCAGTTTGTCCAGAAGGCTCGCAGGCGAGTGATATTGGTATACCGTTTGTTTGAAAAGGCCCAGCAGTGACAGGTCATGTGGTCAATGTAAAACAACGTAAATGCCCAGCTAACCGTTCATCTTAAGGATCAGCTTCAAGAAGATGAGTATCAGTTTCTAAAGAATTTTAACTTTCGACGAGTAGGCCTATACTGTCATTAGAGAACCAGATTATGTCCAGTTTGTCAAGAATTCTCAGCCTCGATGGGTACTCAATGACACTGAGAATAGATAAGGGTCAGTTTTCTGTTAAGACGGTTCGACTAATCAGGTACTATTGATGTGAGACAAGATCAAGTCCAGTCTCAAGACTCAGCTTCGACGGATACTGTCATTTTCGAAATCAGATAATGTCCAATTAGTCAAGAAAGCTTAGCTCTGACGGTTACTGTCATTGTACATGTAAAACATTATGAGGTCCAGACAGTCAAGAAGGCTCAGCTTCGACGGGTATTGTCAATGTTAGACACACTGCATTATTAGGTCCATTTTGTAAAGAATTAGGTTCAGTCAGACAAGAAGGCTCAGCTTCTACGGTTATTTCACTGTAGAACAAGATGAGGTAGTTTGAAGAGAAAGGCTTGCACAGAGAAAACGCTGTTCAGTCAAAAAGGCAAACTGTTGTTTACAATATGAGCTGAACAACCCGTTGTACAGTTCATATTGTAAACTAATTCGTTTGAATATTAAACAGGTTGTGTAAGTTTGAAACAACCTTTTAAACAGCGTTTTTACTGTGTAGTTTCGACGAATACTTTCAATTTGAAACAAGAGCAAATCTATTTTTTGAAGAAGGGACAAGTACGACCGATATTGCATTGTCCAAAACACGAGGGTAATTCCCCAGGGGAGATATTCAAAGGGATATAGCAGCCTCGACAGGTATGCAATTGTGGAATAAGATGAGATCCGTGAATAGCTCCATTCGGGATCAGATAGCACACGGATATAATACTGAGTGATATGTCTAAATATAGTAATTTGTTTTACCGAGGATAATACACAACCAAACAGCATTGATATATTGAATTTTTCTAAGAATAAAAATATCATTGTCCATGTATATAATTCACACATAAAAGTGTAATGCGAAAGTTGATATCATGGGGTAACCTCGCTAGTCATAAGGACCGCTATTCATAAGGACCACTTATTCATAAGGACCGTTATCCATAACTCGTGACTAAATGAATAGCGCTTTTGTACGAATAGCGGTCCTTCTGAATAGCGAGCATCCCATAGACAAATTTCCTCGCTATTCATAAGGACATCCATTCATAAGGACCACTATTCATAACTACTCATAAGGACCGTTATTCATAACGCTTGTTAGATGAATAGCGGTTTTCTATGAATAGCGGTCCTTATGAATAGCGAGCGGACCCGGTAATATGACGTGTGTTTAAGGTACTATTATTTCTTACACTTTCGGGTAGAAATATAAGTGGTTCTATGGCGCACTAATCAGAGGTTCGATTCTTTTTGGGGACATAAATCAAAGCTTTAAAAAAATTATAGTTGTATATTTTCACGAAAGAGTATTTTAACACCATTTCCTTGGTCTGTTTGCATGAGATGGTAAACGTAACTTGACAAAAGTGACCATGGTGACCGTAATCATTAGGATCACCAACAAATTTCCATTTCTTGGGAATTATGAACATTTATGTTCATTCTTCATTTGGTTATATTTCCGTAACTATTTGTATTGATTCTGAGTCACACATTCGATAGTGGTGTCCACGATGGAGGCCTACAGGTATCATGATTTCATAGTCGTGGATTAGGAAAGCAATTTTGTACGGGTATTATCTACGTAAACCCATTTATTTTAATTGGCTTCATTTGTATAGTATATTTACTTGATTAGTTTATTGTCATGGTCTTGCCGCCATATTATCATATTAAAGACACCATCACATCTAAACTGCAGCAATGATACTCTCCGAAGTATTGTGACGTCAACATCTCATTTGGAAAATCAACAGGGCAATTACTGTTCTTATTCGAATGTGGAATTGTGATTTTACATGAAAGATACAAAATGCAAATGAAACACCGATATCCAACATTGTATGACTAAGCAGGGGCTCAATGCATTTTTGTTGCCTGAGCTTTGAGTCAAAATTGTATGTTGAGGAGAATGTCTTGATACAGCACCAGCATTAAAATGATGAAATGGGCAACCACTTCATAATAGTCTTGTAAAGAACAATTTATCAGTATGTGTAAGCAATACATTTGAAGACACCATTTTGAAGTCTCAATTCTTGTTACAAAAGTAGTATAAACTGACATGTTAATATCACTATTGATGAATACATATTATCGATATGGGGATGGATAGATAAGAATCATTTGTATATAACTCGTATGTGCCTACTGTACCAAAGATAGTTTGTGCATTCAGCCAATATATTTCCACGATAGTATATTTTCAATCACAATGCTAAATATAATATAGATGAAATTATGAGTAAAGAGTGATTTAGTTGTTGTTTCCTTTTCGTCTCTTTTTTGTTATTTTAATCTTTGTATAAGTTTTATGACCACATTGAGAAGAAGAAGAAGAACAACAACAACAACAACAACAACAGCAAAAATGATAAGCACAAGAAGCTAGAGAGAGGGGGTGAGAAGTATGGAAGATGCAGAAAGAGACTGGAGAAAGAGAGATGGGCCTACTGGCTGAAGAGAGAAAGAGAGAGAGGGAGAGATCGAGAATGAGGGAGATACATATCAATAAGAACAATTTGAGGAATAGAAGGAGAAAAGAAAGTGGAGGGTCAGAGAAGGAAAGAGAGTAGTATAGATAGGGAGAGATCAAGAAGGGGGACATACAGATCATTGAGAAATATAAAGGAGAATAAAACAGAGGAAGGGAGAAGGAATGATTGAAGTAGAGAGAGAGGGCGGACGTAGAAAGAAAGGGAGAGTGCGAGAGAGCTATGATTGCGTGAGTAAAGTAGATCATTGGGTATGTAAATCACCTCATAATCATTTTAACATTGATAGTAATTTACGTCATAACTATTTGTCAAAGCACTCATCTTACGTTAATTCCTGCTCGTTAACACAATATACATCATTTTGTCATTTTTATCTTGAATTATTGTCAAACATACACTCGCTGATGATTTTGGCAAAAAGTATATATGGGTACAAGATTATTGAGCCATATTTTTGGGTGTTATATAACTTTTCATATTGAGACAATCAATTCCAGGAGAGTACGTCAGCAATTAGCATGACCATAATACAATTAGATTGAATATGCGCAACAAATAATGATAAGATTCAACCCAAGATAGATGCAAGGATATTTTTCTTTCGTTTAAGGCAGCAAAACTATTATGTACGTAAAATAACAAATATCCCTAGTGGTTATGGAATACAAGAAAACCCAAGCCCTAAAAGAATTACAGAATTTATAATCACCTGACTGATGGGCATGCCGTTCGCCCAGTTTTAGGGACAGGACCCAACAGGCTCATTCATATAAAACGTTGAATAGTGTCAGCTCTTTGCAGTGGGTCAACATTACTGTTATTTCATTTGATTTGATTTTTTTGATTTTGATTTTGATTTATTGACTGTTTCAATCATTCATATTAACATAATACTGCAGTGCATACCATAAAATGAATACAATAACAATAATATATCACAATGATGTTTTTCCATACATAGGGGCACATAATCAAATATCAATAAGTAAAAAATATGATGCACAGATATTGACCTATTAAGTGATATTGAAAACAGTTGGACATATTCAAAAGTAAAGCTTGTATATTATATGTCCAGAAACTTATATAACTTAATGACGAATGGGTCGTTCAATAATATTAAATAAAATTCATAAAGCATCATTACGACAAGCGAATTGTTGATGAGAAAGAATTGATAAGTGAGTTGAGGTAGAAGGACTATTGCCTCAACCCATAAGAAAAACTAACTGTGAAAGTAAAGTGCAAGTGCAAGACGGTGTGGAAACAAAAGAGAATGAAGAGAAGGAGGGAGGAGGAAGGAGGGAAATGAAAGATAATGAGTGTGTCAGTGTGTGAGAAGAAGGAAGAGAGAAGGAAGGAAAAAGAAGGGATGAAAAGGGAGTAAAACAGAGAATACAGGCGGAGATGGAGAGAGAGAGAGAGAGAGAGAGAGAGAGTTAGAGGTGGGTCCTGCTCGCTCAGTTTGAATTCATTGCATATAGTTGAAGGAGATGTTTTTTCAGCTTTTGAAACAGTTTAGACTTTAGGAGTTGATTATATCGCTGCTAAGTGATATATGTGATGTGTTCTGTGATTTATGTGTTCTGTGATCACATATAGTATCATTTTTAAATTTCAGTGTAATATATGGCATGGCTCCATTCATTACATGTGCAAAAGTGGGGAGGGGTTGTTGTTGTTGTTGTTGTTATTTTTTTTTTTTTAGTTCTTCACCTTAGTTGCCCAATCATAATAGTCAATTTGTATGTAGGTCCTAATAGTGCGAGTTCTAATATAGTCAGATTAAACGGAATGATGTGGAGATTTTGGAGAGAGAGAGAGAGAGAGAGAGAGAGAGAGAGAGATAGAGAGAGAGAGAGGGGGGGAGAGAGAGAGAGAGAGAGAGAGATAGAGAGAGAGAGAGAGAGAGAGAGAGAGAGAGAGAGAGGGGGGGGGGGGATTTAGCAGTGTGTTCTGACTTCTGAGCATTTTGAGAGATGTTCGACCCCGCGCCGACCGACCTCCGACCATAGACAAATTTGCTCTAGCGCCACTTACGACCTAGTGTCGTAGAGGTGTGATTACGAAAATGGAAGCAGTTTTTAGATTTTGTTCCAAGCCTCTGCAAAGTACACTTTGTAGACTTCATGTTTTATCCAATCCACAATCAGTAAGTAATCGCATTCCGATATATATATATATATATAAATGTGTTTAAAGTATATCTCTAAAGTGATATTTAGCTAAATAAAGTATTACCTTTGGAATGTTAATACTTTGCTTCGGTCCCAGATGTTTTATTTCATGTTCTGTAACCTAGAGTAGAGAGCTCCACCAGTTGCAGGCGGTGCGGCCGGTGGATCGGAGCTCACATCAAGACAAGTAATAGTGGTCGTATTGACCACCAAGAACGAACAATGCCAATAATACTACAAATTTTTTATCACATGTCGCATATCGTGGTTGAGGAAACCACTCATTCATAAACACGCAAAAATAAAGTGCAAAAATAAAGTGCGGAATCTATGGCTCTGTGGACGGAGAATGAGGAGGCGCTAATGCACTTTCGTATCCATGCGCATTGGGTACCCTACCCCTACCCCTAACCCTAGGGTTAGGGCTAGGCTAGGGGTAGGTTATTATGCGCATGGATACGAAAGTGCATTAGCGCCAATGAGGAAACAGTTGAGATGCAATGCGCAATGGCAATGGCATTGCATGCACATGTAACGCAATGATTGAATGAAGCACTTCTGTGCGGAGTGAATGGTGGTTTCCTCAACCACAATAATGCTGCATGTACTAAATGTATGGGGGGCCGGTGGGGGGGGGGGAATAAGAATAAATATAAAAAAACCTCTTTTCAAATTCAGCTCTCTTACCCACTCATGGGCCCTTGCCTATGTGAGACTGTGTCCAACATTCACTGTTGCAGCAGTCAAAAGCAGACAACAAAATTGCTCTAAGCAAGATTTAATTTTCTTAAATTTGCTAGATTACCTGATTCATGGACTCTTCCACTCTTACTTTGCCACAAATTAGGGGATTCAGAATTGAAAGTGAAATTTTAAATAATTATTTTCCTCCTGTATGAATGATCTAGCCTGGAAAAGGGCCTGCTGATACACACAATAGCTATTGAAGCCTATTCACCCATAAAAGAGCTAGTCTGAGTACAAGGTTATCTTCAGATATGCTTGTACATGTATAAGTGTCTCTTACCTTAGCCTAGGAAGAATTTCTGATATTTCCAGCAAAATTCAAAGTCTAAATCATGTCCAAAACCGAAGAAATCCCTGCCGATGTTTTTTCGCCATCGCATGTTTTTATTCTGCCGATGGTTAGACTAAACTCGGCCAATAAAATTTTTGTCCACTAAGAAACTTGGTATCGCGTGTGCACTTTGATTTCTACGATCGCGCACACGGAAAATCAGGACTTTATGTGTGCGCAATAGGAACCAAATTTTTGACGACCAGATTTATTTTCTGAGATTCAGCGCTCTCGGCGATCAAGAATTGTACACCATGACTCCGATACACCACTTCACCAGAACTAACAGTAAATTACAAATTTTATTTTTGGAATTATCTTTTCAAACTTTGGTGAGTTGAATTAATTGTATTTCATGGACATGTTGGTGTCGATATTTGTAAATCAAATGCCAGTTTTGAGTAAATGTTGGTGACTTTTGTGCGGTGGTGTTTGAAAGTGTAGAGGTGTACGACCATCCGAGTGTGTACACATGAAGTATAGAAAAGTTGCTATGTGTGACATCATGTCACTTCCAGCACGAGTGTGGTTTTATTTATTTTTGTAATGGAATGATATAAGATTTGAAAATGTACGTGCATGGACATGGTATGAAAGATCTTTTTTCTCGCATGCCGGGGGTTGAAATAAATCTATCTGATTTGATAATCATTTCACAGAAAATAAGCAAAGATGTGAACAGGTAACAGTCTCTGATAATTTCCTGTGGCTGTGCTGTACCAACAATTCAGATCACTCAAATTCACAAGTGCACTTGTGAGATATTATAAGTTGTATTTCTCTTGCCTCTATGCTTTGCCTGTGCCATAGTCTACGTCTAATGGCATGATGTAAAAGAAAGGAGTTTACAGAAACAAACGCATGTTTGAGCTGTCACATATACAGTATGTCAATTGTGGATATTTACAGAAAAATATAGATCATGCGTGGTGATTTCTTGTCACCACCAGGGGGGGGGGGGGGGGGGGGGGGATGACGTGACTAGCCTTTGCCAATGGTTGCTGCAATCCCCCTTCCCCCACCCCCAGATCGCAACCCATGATATAGATTAAAGCTGTCATGGATGTCAACATGGATTTTATGGAAAAATAAATGAGGTGAAGATCTAGATGTAATCAAAATTTGTCAGAAATCAAGGACAGAACATTAAACTTTCCTGAACATGTATCTTGATCTACTATCTCTTGATAAAAGTAGAACATTATGAGGCAGTATTTGACACTTTTCATACCATGGCACCACAAAACCACCAAAAAGTCGCCAGATATGAATTTTTAGTAAAGGTCTGATTCTGAAAGAGGAGATTCTCAGCTTTAAAATGATATATAACTCATTAGCATTGGATGTTCCTAACACACTATACAAAGAGTAGAATGCACAGTCCCTTGGAATGTTACTTCTGAGAAATAAGGGTTTAAAGTTTGCAGTCTGTTGAAGCACTCTGACTTGCAAGGTGTTGTGCGAAGGTGACAAAAGGAGGATTAGAACTCAATGAAAGTTTCTATGAAGGGATGATCAGTTTGTCCTAAAACTTGGCATATTAATTAGTCATATCCTGTTCATCATAGTGCACAAGTATCAATGCAAGAACTTACTCTGTTTAAAAGTTATGGGAGATCAAAATGAGACAAGTATTCAGGGTCGTAAAAAAGAAAAGTAATACAACAAAATCCAGAGAAGACACACATAAGTCTAATAAAAAGCTGTCAAAAATACCACTTTTAGATTGTTTGGTGCCTCCAAATTTTTAGATTACTTAGAAAAAAGTATACTCTTTCAGGAAATACCCAAAACTAAAATTTGACCATGCCAACCAAAAACACATTGATTGAGCTCTAACTGAAAATCACACAGTGCAACTTTTTGGTGGTTTTGTGGTGCCTGGTCACATTTTGTTTTTGCTACAATAACTGTTCATTATATTTAACGAATGTTCATTTCTATTTCTTGAAAAACAGTGCAGTAGCCCCTTGAATGCTCTGGGTGCCGTGTTTACCAGGTCTTACTATGCCGATTGGAAGATGATCAGAGATGTGAAGAGAAGACGACTCGTCAAAGAACACCACAGGGACAGACTTCGCATCAACTGCATCCGCAAGAACACCATCCTACCAGATGAGATACGAGTAGGTCCACACTGTACTGTAGAGTAATGCCTAGTTTGTGCTCATGGGATTCAATAGCATGTGTATTGTGTAGGCTGAAATAAATGATGAACCAGCTATAAGCAGCCAATCTTGACACAACAATAATCCTCCATATAGGGCAAGTCTAAGGTATTAATGCATATTGTGTCCCATACATACTTTACCAAGCATAATATAATAACACATGTAGTTTAAAGGTTCCCTTCTATGAAATTCTAATTCTTGTTATTTTGTACATGATACTCATCTAAATTGAAAAATGACATCCGTTTGCAATGAATACGTATCTGAATATTTTTAAAATAATATTTTCCCCACGTATTCAGGCCTAAACGAGTCTGCTAAGCTCCGCCCCCTTTTAAACCCCGAATTCTCGTTCTTCGAGCATGATTGACGTGTGACGTCACAAACTGACATCGCCGGTGCTTGTTTACAATATCTTGCATATATCACGCGTGCAAACTAACTTGCAGTTATATACCACCTCGAAAACCACCTCTAAATCGAAGTATGCCGCAACGCTGTGTCTTTGCAGGTTGCAGCAACATCACAAAGGAGGGTGTAAGTCTACATTTATTCCTCAAAGACCCAAATATTAGAAGAAAATGGACCTCAAAAGTGAAACTAACTCGCGTCAATTGGAAGGGGCCGAGTGACCGCAGTGTCCGTGTGTTCCGAGCACATTTGTGCGGAGGACTTCCTCGATAGTACGGGGCTGCATGCGGCGTTTGGCATCAAGAAGAGGCCGTCTCTGAAGCAAGATGCCATCCCCAAAATCAAACTTGATCTACGGTATCTATTGATCATTTATCTATTGATCAACTATCACTGTACCTACACTAACTTAGTCTACCGGTACTTATTATTCATAGCAGCACAATGAAAACATGCAAGGTAACAGGAGAGCTAAGGGTTTTCTGGATATCAATGTTAGAATTTACTAGAAACAAAACGCTACCACCCCATGCACCAGTAAAACCCTACCCAAGCCCAGGCCAGGCAGGGTCAGCAGGCGAACGACCGAACGGCACGGCGTGTACACCTGCGCACGTCGAGCTCACTGCCTCGATCAGCTATCAGCTCAGCCTCATCAGGACTGGGGCATTTTGCAAGCGCAAACAAGATTCATAATTGGTGGATATGCGTAAATTAAAATTTAATCGGCAATCTAATTATCAAAAGGAATTACTAGTTATAATTCCCAAGTCTCCCGTCGATATCTTCTCCGTTATTGAAATCAGGGACGTCTCTGTCATATAATCAGAATCCGACATGTCTGGTTCAAACAAATACGGCCGTGCCCCTAATTCCTCTTTTATTTCTTCTGTCTGAAGATGTTATCGTTCGTTGATATAGGATTTAAAAAAAACTAAAATGAAGGGCTGTAATGGCACGAAGTCGAAGCTAGGATCTACACGAAGTCGAAGCTAGGATCTACACGAAGTTCAATAGCCTACACACACACTTTCAGCTTGCGTGGAGTCAAGCATTCTGAGTGTGACGTCACATGACGTCATCGATCGCTGGACCGATTTTCCAAAATTTTTAGGGGCGTTCCCAATTAATTTTTTATTTTCAAGTTTACAGATTAATGAATGGAATTCAGGTAAAATGGTTGACAGATCTGGATTCACAGTAGAAAAGTCTACTAATTGAAGTTCCTTTGTAATTCCATAAAAGGGAACCTTTAACATTAAGATCTGAGAACATTTGATGGCTCAGTGGGGGAGCAGTGGTCTTGCAATGAGGGCCCCGTTCCATGGGACTTGTTATTTATGACAACTGACCCATTTCTATGACAAATTTGCTCTCAGCCATTCAGATTTAAGGATTTCAGTAGCTTATAACAATTATTGTAACCTGTTATTGATAACAAGTTTTATGAAACGGGGCCCTGGAGGTCCTGGGTTCAAAGCGAGATCAATATGACATTTCCCTTTGGTAAGGCATTTACCTTCACTGCCAAAGTCCCTTTGATAGGACTTGAAGCTGCAGGTCCACAGGTTGCTTGTTTGCAAGTGTATTTTATCCTAGCAGTCTTGGTGAAATAAAATCCTCATAATGAATTTCAGAGTTTAAATTCCTTAATTCATTTTCAAGTTTTCTTACAAAACAACCTCCACAGTGCATGAACCTCTTCCTGTTCAAGAAGAATTATTTTTAGTCCATACTGATAGTGATATATGAAGCCCAAGGAATGGAAGGGGTCAAATTTAAATTCTAGCAGAGATGTAATTTATTTAGAGTGGTAATGTCCTGACCATTTCTCATATCTCTTCTCAACTTGCAGGAGGTTGCAGATCAGGAGATAGCCAGCTTCCCTCGAGACAGTTGCCATGTGAGGATACGTGATAGATGCGCCATCACTTCGAGACCAAGATCCGTCCTGAAGAAATGGAGGCTCAGTCGAATGGTCTGGAGATCTGTAGCTGATATAGGAAACATGTCTGGCACCCAAAGATCTACTTGGTAGACAACCTATAAAAGGAAATGAACAAAATGCTGTGGACTAAAATCAGAAGAGAGGAAAGTAAAACATCTGGAAATGAATTCATATTTGGATATCTGCTACCTGATGTTTGAAGATGAGGTGTTTTAAGACTAACTTATCCAAGAAGATCAAGTTGGAGGTTACCCTGAAAGGAAATATGAAAGAAATACATTTAGAAGAGCAAGGACATGATCAAATACATTCTGATGTAACATTGTAGGTTTCCTTGATGTATGGGCTTGTGTTGATTATATGGATACAGAGAAAGTTGGCATCTTCATTTCATATTGTGAAAGGATAGAATACTACTATTGCACATTTCATGATTCTTCAGCTTATGGAGTGCTGTAATAGGCATTATTTTAAAACAAGCTGATATAAAAATCCCAAGTTCTATTGCCATTTACAATAGAATCACCAAGTGGAGAAAAAATATAAGATATACATAAAGTCCAAATTTTTCCATTCTTGTTGGAAAATTTTTATGCATGCACATGTCTAAATTCTTGTATTATAAAGACAACCATGTTCTTCTCCCTTTTGATTACCCCCCCCCCCCCCCCCCCCCCCCCAATATCGAAATGGCACTCTGCCAATCTAATTCCACTTTCTTTTTCTTCCCTCACATTATCAGTTTATTTATTTAATAATTTCTTTTAACCCTTACTGTACTGGGCTATTTCAAGCACCTCTCTGACTAAGAAATTATAGGTGATAAAGGAGAAACATGAGGAAATGCAGTTTCCCATTCATTTTGTACACAAAACTCAGAAAATCTCCATTTTCGGGCTGACATGAGGTCACAAAAAGTCATGTGACTTGTTAACGGTATGACCGATTTTTGCAAATTTGGTGTCAAAAGATGCACAAGACTTGAAAGAAAAAAGTCAGAAAGTGGCGTGGCGTGAAATGCAGCGGTTCGAAATGCATGGCAAAATTTGTCGAGTACAGTAAGGGTTAAATCATATATTTGGAGAAAAAAAAATCATATATTTGGAAGTCTATGATTCATTATGAAGTTATGCACTAGCATGTTAGTGGGACTTCCTCTAAATTAGCTTTCTTTGTTCAAAATGAAATTCCTGTAAAAAAGGACTACATCTAACAATTTAGGATTCGAGTCCCAACCCAAAGCGGTTTGTTTTAATATTGCATAAAATAAGTTATGCAAACTTGTATTGTGCAATGAGTTTGTATCATTTCTGATGATTGTGTAATAAAGAGCAATAAATCACATTTATTCACTTGTTCTTTTTAGAAGTGCATGTACCTGAGAAGGGGGGGGGGGATGGGAATGTGCTTGATATAATTAGAATTTCAAGAGAATTCCAAACACACATTTTACATTTACCAGGGGGTTCATTAATCATAAAAGAAATTGGCACTTGTCCATCCGAACCTTTGAACAAAATGCATCTTAGAATGACAAGCTTTAATAATGAAATTATTCTTCCATTCTTCTCATATTTTTACTGTAGGTCAAGATTGCATTTATCGTAGTGCTTTCTCATAACCACCGATTTTCCACTGAAAGCTGACTGCTCAAAACGACACATGTAGAAATAATTACAAAACATGAAACATTTATTGAAGTATGAAAATACATTTTATTTTCTCACATATGAGGTAATTCATCATATATAGGCCTACATGTATGTAATGTGAAAATATGCATTTTATCCATTCTTGATACATAAAAAACACATGGAGTACATGTTTCTCTACAAGACATGGGATCACATTGGGCTTATATATTTTCCTCAAAGGGGGATGGTCCCTTTTTTCTAACTACATGTATAAGAATAAATTGGTTTCCTGAGTTTATGTGCAAAATGTATTAAAACGGAAGTCCACTCCGCCTGGTATTTAGGTGGTTTGAATATAAGCAGAAAAATTAGAGGAACAGATTAGTGAAAGTTTGAGCCAAATTCATTAAGAAATAAGAAAGTTATGAATTATGATTGTAATCAAATACAAAATGGCAACTCTGTGACGTATCTTGCAAGCTCCTCTCCCATTTCCTCTGTACAGATAATGTCATACATTTTCATTTTCTCAGTTATTGATAAAGTATGATTAAATATTTTCTTCAGAAAAAATGAAAATTTATGATTTTGTTTTAGTACAGGGCGAATGGGAGAGGACCTCTCAAGATATGTCACGGAGTTGCCAGTTTATGTTTGATTGATTAAAACTTCAAAAATACATAACTTTCTTATTTTTTATCAGATTTTGCTCAAACTTTCATTATCTGTTCCTTCAAATTTTCTGCTTCTCTTGAAACCAACTTGATATCTGGATGGACTTCCCCTTTAAATAAAAGTCTAGACAATCCAATCTCACTTATTTATGCGAATGAGCCTTCAGTTCTGATTTTTCTCAGATCAGTGCCGATGTACACTGATATCCAATATCCTTTCCACATAAACGTCAGGAGACCATTTTGGGAATGATTTACGGTTACAGTTATTGTTATCATTATCGGTTTAAGGGGACTGGCCCTTTATAGATTTACAAAGACATGATGTACTTCCAGATTTTGTATCGCACATGGTATTGGAATACTGTACTGAATGATGGGTTTACACTTGTTGTTCAACCTTTGTACTAGAGCATGGTTAACATGTCCAGCACATGCTGTAGTACAACAGACGAAAAATGATATACAGTTAACCTTGCATAATTCAAAGTCGCACAAGTTGAACTTTCCCTAAGTCAGATCAATTTGTTTTTACCAAACTATGCAAAATATGTGTTATTTACATTTCCTAAGTCGAATATTGCATAAGTCAAACTAATTTCTGTGGTCCTAACAGATTCGACTTGTACAAAGTTAACTGTACATGTACAGGGTCATTGTGAAAAGCACTTGGAAATAAAGGTACTGTATTTCGATGTTTCACAATCTGCTTTGTAGATCATGGTCCCATTGATATCACAATAACAGAGAACTTCTAGCACCAAATCATTGAGTTAGAGCTACGTGTAAGTTATAGCGATGCAATACTGTGGATGACATGCATGTACAGCTAGATTACACTTATCAGTTGTCAAAAGATTTGCATTGTTCTTACATTACACAACAAACCCATTGCAGATTATCCCCTCATATTACAATTCAATAAACCCCAACATTTAAACTGGCCCTCAGATTTGCATTATATTTTTGCTCTGGCAGGCATTCTGGCATTTAATCAAATGATGCACACATACATTGCAAATTGTCTTTTTGCCCATATGAGTGACAAATACTTTGCTAAAAAGGGAAAAAAAGAAAACTGAAATATTGTAAAATAAACAGGAGCAAAGATTCCCTGACTCTCCTGAAGTGTCATGCTAGCTAGAAAAGTATGATTGTGGTAAATATTAAAAAATAATTTTCCTCTAGACATTTATCCGATTTCCCACTTTAAATTTTGTCTGATTTTAAATCCAAGGCACTGTCAGAATCACATCGCTGTATCAAACTTCAGTTCATATATACATGTAAGAGGTAAATTCAAGTTTCCAACAAAACAAACAAAAAAATGTAGTAGAAGAGGGTCTCTCAATAGAAGTCATAAAATAATCATTGGAAAAAAAAGTTACTGCAGTATATATGGTAGGCACATACAAAAAAAAAATTGTCCTGTAAAAATGGCAAAATTTTATGTATGTAATAACTTACATCACTTGACTTTTTTTGGAAGAAAAAATCTTTTTTTAGAAGAAGAATATTAGTTATTTAAAAAAAAAAAAATCTTTATTGCTAATTTAACATGGAAATGTAGCTTCAATGCTTGAATACCACTGTGACATATCTCTTCATCAGAAACTGGCATATGGACCAGTGAAATATATGTATTTATAAATTAAAGAAACCAGTTACAAGTCACATTCAATGAAAACTACAAACATATTTGGAAGATCATAATGCACTATCTTAATGGTGATACATAATTTGTTTGTCAGTAGCAGGGAAGTACTAAACAGTGGTACCTTGCGCTAAGCTAGATGTAGATAGAACCTGGCTTAATGCCTGAATACATTCATAGAATAGACCAATTTTGAAATGAAAATACAAGGAGTACTGGCAAGTTTACTTTCTTGACAATAAGTTAAATAGTTCTGTACTACATGTACAAGAACTACAAGACTTTTTAAAGAGGTTCATAGATTTCTCATTTTTACATACATGTACATATGTATTTCTTAACAACCACAATATTTTTCCAAAGAAGTGAAGAAATTTTAAAAATAAAAGCCCTGACAACCCCATTTAGACTCCTGAAAAAACCACTATATAACGGCAAGTCCAAGCTAATTTGTCCCATACGTTAGGGACCATATCTAAGATTTGAGTATATCTAGTGATTGTATGAAGCTGATAGCCCTACAAGAGCTTGGATCAGGCAAAATATGAAGTAAAATGATAATTTTTATGTCAATTAATGTTCACGATTCCATAATACAATTCCTTGATACTTGGTGACATATGGAACATACCTGGGACTTGCCTAATATTATAATCAATGTTTTAAAAATAATACTACCAATCATTAAAGGAAATTCTTTCATACAGATGTTAAAAATAAAGATCAGACTTGCATAAATGATTTAAAAATACTACATTAGTCCACTTTGTGCCATATTTTGGGTATATACATTACTCAGAATGGCTCAGAAATATGTTTATCCTGTGCAGTCTATACTATAGGCTTAATAGATGATAATGTTAAATTCAGATCAGCCTTTGAATAGATCTCTCTCAAGTTCGAGTGTCAAAGGATAGATTAAAATGTTCCTTTCAAAAAATGGATGATCATGAACAAGGCTGACATCCCAACCTTCCTTCATTTATTTAAACTTTCTCGCAGCAAATCTGGTATTTTTCAAGCCTCGTCAGGAAATGCTTGCTTAATTTCTTTTTTCTTAACCTCTGTCTGGAACACTGTTGGAACCTATGTCATCTAGAGATGCCCCTAATCATGAAGTGAACATGTAGGTATTCTTTGCTACTCATAGCATCACCTAAAATATATGAGTACATGAAGTTTCTTCATTCCAATCACTTGACAATTTGTCAATCTGTTTCATAAATATTTCCTTTTCATTGCACATTTTCAAACAAAACAGGAAATGATACTGTAATCCTAAACTCCTAATAGATATGAATAATATCCAAAATTGATTTAAGGCCCCCCCCCCAAGTCTGGGAAACATTAAAAAACTTGAAAGCACAATGGAAACAGCATGATAAAAACTCCATCAGCAATAAACCATCTACATGTAACTTCTGTATAAATGTTTTTTTAAACAACACGTACATGCACGACGTAGATGTACAAGATAAAAGTGTAGTACAGCAATATCACACACAAATACATATATTCACATAAAAGGGTAAGCATGATAACATTTGCATATTTCTAATAAGTTTTGTACGTTTCAAGGAATGTCCTTGTAAAATCTCGCTGCTGTTAAAATTCAATAAAATCTTATCAATCAAGTCTGGAAAAATAAATGCCATACCAATGAACATTGGTAGACATTTGACATTAATGAAACCAAAACCCTCATAAAATCAACTATAAATCACACCTGAATAATCAATTCATCTATTAGTTAATTTAAGTTAAATAAAAATATGAAATACTAAAACTGCAACTGGCTGTAAACAAAATGCTGTTAACTTGGTATCGTTCTCTGTTACTGGAGAGTAGAGATAGCTTCCAAACACAAAAGAAAACCCCACCTTGAAAACAAGTTGATTTGATTAAAAACAGGAAAGCTGAGAAACTGTGACCCCCCAAAATGATACAATTATGAGTCATTATTAAAAGTACAGAGGGAGCTCATTATATAGAGCTCTTAATAAAGCAAAACCCTTTATTTCAACCAGGAAATCTAAGCAGACCGATAGCCCACAGGAACAATGACAGTCCAGTGAAACCTCTGGAGAGTTGCCAGAAGGCCTGTGAGTCGGTCTCTTGGGACAGTAGTCTCATGGGCCTTCTGACAATTTTTCAGAAGGCCCACCAGACCAATAATATCAGTCTCGTGAGATACATGTAAGAAGGTAATTTTGCTTAACTGGAATTACTGGATATTACAGTAATAGTCCTGGTCCCAATGTTCTGATTATGGGGGAAACCTGTTTTTGTTTGTTTTTCCGAGGGTTCTATTTCCGAACGTTCATAATTTGAAACACAAATTTCCCATACCAGGGGGTCCAAACCCGGTCCATAATACCAAAAATGAAAAAGGTTTGTAATTCTGAACATTTGTTGAATTACTCCACTCCGAAGGTTCATAATTCTGAAGGTTCGTTCTTCCCAAGGTTCGTTCATCCGAATGTTCATGCCGGTAATTCCAAAATAGAAACAGGGTTCGTAATTCTGAAAATGAAAGAGGGTTCCTAATTCAAAAAAATAATGTAGGGTTCTATTACATTTTTGGAATTATGAACCCTATTTCATTTTTGGAATCATGAATGCTATTATATTTTATTCCGAAAATGAAATAGGGTTCGTATTTCCGAAACCTTTTTCATTTTCAGAATTTGCAAACCTTCGGAATAACGAACCTTCGCAGTAAACAAACCTTCAGGTAAACAAACCTTCAGATAAACAAATCTTCAGAATTATGAACCTTCAGAAAAACGACATGTACAACCAGCTGACTACTCAGTTTTATGAATATGATGTCAAATTATTATCAGGGTGGGGTTTTTCTTTAAGTAACAGCCCATTACAAACTATACAATCAAAATTTTCAAAGCTATTGAAATAGCATTACATATGTAAATGCATATAAATTTAAATCTTACTGATCGAGGTTCTAAATAATGATATGAATACCAGAATTTTTTTTGAAATAGTGTATTACAAGACTTCTAGTCGGAGTAAAGGCCAAATCGGATATAATTCACAGACAATCCCACAAATGCGCTAACGCCCAACGATTTGACTTTTACTCCTACAAGGAGGCTTGCAATTCCCTCAAAACTTCAATCTTATTTTCCATGACTATTCAGGATGTTTCATATTTGAACATCCATATCATCTGATTGCAGTCAGATTGTATAGTGTGCTGTTGGCCTAACAGCCTTGGAAATTAAGAAAAAATGCCCAAACCAATCCTAAAGACTCAATAAAAGGTACTATTCTTGTGCTTATACTTTTAGTAAATGTACATCATCATCTTCATCATCATGCAGCATTTCTAAAAATATATATGAGATTTGTGCTGCACTGGTAGGTAGGTCTATCTATATTAAAGGTCTATCTAGTTTGAGTTGGGTGTCATATACTCTTCTTGGCAGCGTTTGCTTTCCAGCTTAAATAGGTGTTCCACATCATAGATATTACATTTACAACCAGTACTCTGTAAAGTATAATAGAGAGAAAGAATGAGTGAGAGTGAGAGATAAAAAGCAATGTTTACCCATTAATCCATACACAAGTACATTTACACACACAAACCAACTCGGGGATTGTATGACGAAATATATGCTACAGCCACAATTGCTCAGCAGTCAATTTTTAAATATATACATATCCCCAACTACAACCCAGCTTTGTACCCATACATAACCTTCATCCGAACCCCAAGCAAACCCAATCGCAAGTTCGTGACCCAATCAGTAATCCTATATCTTTGATGAAAAGATGCCCAGAGCAAATTTTCCACAGCATGTGTCTCATCGCTAATTGGGTACTGTATTTTCAATAATGTGCCTATGGCTGGCCAATGTCCAAAGGTTGTAATACCGTAGTGCTGAGCACAGCCAATAATACTCATCGGAAATGTCTTTTGTTCTAATTTTCCATGAAGACATGGAACCTATGACTGTAAACATCATGCATATTGTATGGGTGCAATACCGATCTTATTATTCTTATCTAGGCTAAATGTTATTTTTTTTTTTTTCAGGAGGTGAAGGCTGTGCAAGCACGTCTTATATCTACTTTACCCGTAACCACAATACTAAGATCATATAAATACCTGTGTAGAAGTGGCACATAGTAGAAATTGATTAGTTGTACTGCTGGCCAGAGCTGTTTGGGAGAAAGAGACAGATACATGTATACATGAGTTGTTTTGTAAATCAAAGTGGCATTTCAACCTTGATAGCTAATTGCTTTCAGTGGAAATATAAAATCATGAAAGAAAGGGTAAGGAAAGCAAGTTTTTGTTTAATTACAAAATGAATACAAATAAGGAAATGATGAATGTTCACAATCACAGATTAAGTAATCAATTCATATCTCAAATTGGCAAATCGGTCTTGTGACTGTGATGTAACTTGTAACTAAACTTATTTGTTTTATAAGTCAATCTTTGACATTTTAGACATTTCCAGTAGTTTCTAAATGTACTTTTCCCTTTGGTCTGTTAGGTATTCCAATAAAAATCTCTTCTCTGAGCAAATAAACATTCCTCCTGGATTTCATCATACAATACATAACTACTTTGAGATTCAAATTGCTTTCCTGCAGATTTACTTTCATATTGTTGTTCCATTTTTGTGTATTTTCATGTCTTTTTTCTTCTCCATTGCGTCTCAAGCACATCATGATCAGTCATGTGGAGTTGGCCCATTACAAGTACTCTGTATTATCATTATTATATAATGGTTTTGATTTTAAAGCAAACATAACTTTAATGACTGATTGTTTTTATTTCAGGGGGTCAAAATTTCAATATCTAAATTTCTGCACCCTCAAATCAAAAGAATCTACTGTGACATATTTTTGTTAAAACTAAAACGTGTGTTAATGTGCATATTTCTCCTAATCGCTCAAAGTGAAATCAGTATTTGATGATAATTTCCAAAGGAGACAAAACACTATACAGTTAATTGCCACATTACTTGACCTGTTCTTCTGAATGTATTGGCAACACCAAAATCATTTATTGTCAAACTCACAAGAGAGTACTGCATGTGATCTAAGCTTTATAAAGATTAGTTTTTAAAATGCTTATCAATAAGTGTCTCATTGTTTATACACAATCCCTTATTGAATGATTCTATTCTTTTTGCAAACTCAATTCCATATCATTCTTTGGTTTTCTCTGTGTGCATTGGTACACAAACTGTTTTATCTCTACAAAGTGAAATAGTCATGTCAAAACAATCAAGAATCAGAAATGGTTTAGATTTCTATCACAGAGCAAACATGTGTTAAGGAAAGAGCTTGACTATACAGGGTTGTGTAAGAGAGGAGAAAAGAAAAGAAACAAAAGAGCCCTGGCCAGACTCAGATGAATAGCATAATCCTTGCTTTCACTAACACTGAATGGATAAGACTTCCTTTTTTGTATTCATGCTCTACCCCATAACCCTTCCATTCTGTTTCTCTTGTATATAGTATGACTCAAATTATACACCCAGCCATTTTGTCTGTCGAGATCCAGGGGCCTGTTTCTCGAAACCAATGACAAGACAGTCATAACTTTATCCGCCAACTACGGAGATGTCCATGATCTTCCTAAACTGTTTCACGAAGAGCTAACTAGCTAGAAATCTCGTGATATCGATACTATCGGCGAGAATAGGAGCCGACACGTAGCCTTGGTTGCAATTACACTATATTTTTAAAAGCCAAATTTAACTCAACTGCAAATATTCGAATGAATTAGGGAATAAAAGAAAATAGAAAATGTAGAAGGGTATAATAGATGCCAAATAATTTTTAAATTATGTAAATTACATGATGGATTCGCTTGTAAAATGAAAAATCTGAGTGATTTATTTCATGATCAGTGAGCCAGTTTTACGTTGGATAGGTACCCCCCGGATGCCGTGATTTGATAGTTTATAAAAATAAACCCATATATTTTCATTGTAATAATAATATGCTTTGAATGTTTTACATAATGTTTTTGGGCTTGAGTATGATATGGAAATTACAAAATATTCATATTATAAGTTTAAACACGTATATTTCAAAGTATTCATTTTAAAAATCGTTGATATAATCTATGTTTACACTGATATGGGTCTGAAAACCAGAGAATATGCCGTTGACTATGGTTGGCCTACCGTGTCATATTACAGTTCCCTCGTCGGATTTTAGTTCACCAAAGAAATCTTTATAGAAATCATTTACGAAGATCGCCCAATTATTTGTTTTCACACAAAAAGCACTCTTGTAATTATTATATAAGACGTAACATGTGATTTTCAAGTTTATTATGGTAGCACGTCATTTTTCATGCTAATTGATCAGATATGAAGGACCCATATCGTAAAATAGCTTTCCAATCAGAAGTCAAGAGACTTACTAAATTCATTTTGACATAAAACATACCTAGCAACAGTTATGAATTTATATTTTTTCTAGATTATAATACTTCCCAAGTTCCCATTGCTTATCAGTAAGGCTTGTATTTTTTTCTTGCCCAATGTTTATTTGTCAATAGTTTTTTTTGTTTTTTTTTTCTTTTTCCAGTTTCCAATGATGGGATTACTTTGACAAGTTTTGGTTTAACTTTTTTTTTCTTCAAATCCCACCACATTTTGATACAGGCCTATCTCCTGTCAGTCTATTATTGTTATCGTTTTTATTATGGTTTTCTTTTTCATTTGAAAAAAAGTTCCTTTCATATTGAAATGACCTCAGTTAGAATGTTGTTTGTTTGTTTGTTTGTTTGTGTTTTTTTATCCATTAGAATGTGGAAAGAGTGTTGATTCACTAGAGTTAAGTGGAGACAAGCCTTGAACAAAAACACTATGTATTTTATATAATTTTCATAATATAAACATGGATAAATTCCAGATAAAGTGAATGCGTAGAAAGAGTTGCATAGAAGTATGCAGTTTCACTTTTTGCCTACCATAATCTACCCAATAAATAACATGTGATGGCGCTGTACGTCGACTAAAAAAGATGACAGGGTTGGAGGCGTCATAAGTCCTTAGTCAGGAAGTTGTCATGCATCTTGGTAAAGACGGCTTCGTGAAACACGTAGCGGACAACTAGAGAACTAGCGCTGACTTAGTTAAGAACTTAGACATATGACGGTTTCGAGAAACAGGCCCCAGAAGGGCGTTAACTCATATACTTTAAACACAGAGTTAATCCCTTCTGGCTCTCAACAGATGATTTCTGTGTGGGCATGCATGTAATAAGTTTAGCGCACAATCATTACACACATACATTTTGGAACAACAGCTTGGGACAACAGCTGACAAAAAAGGGGGAATAACTTAACATTGATGCTTTGCTTGAATGCAAAGCATCAGTGGCATTGCCTGCTCTGGCTCACTGTTGTCACAAACTTTGCAGTGTTTATGTCTCCTGTTGGTTGTACAGTAACAGTAATATGATAAACAGAAAGGCTAAAATGAAAACATGACCCTGGGTCTAAAGAAGTTTTAACAAAGAGAGTTAGACCGAGGTCTAAGGTTTCCTTTGCTTAAACATGACTTTAGACCGGGCATCAGGTTTAACTGAAGTAGTAGAATACCAACCAAATGTTCTAGAGCTGCTTTCATTTAAAATACTTTTTTACCGTTCAATGTCTTGTGAATAAAAAGAATATATGTAAAGTGGCCCAGACTAATAATTTCTATTCTTTTTTCTTGCACAACACTGTATACAGTCAAGTTGTTTATGGTATGAAAGAGGATATTGATGCTTACCAGCAGCCCTCTAACATAGGTACTTGGTATATCCTGGAATAGAAGAACAATGGAACATACTTTTAGAACTCTTATGATATATTAATTTTCCACTATTAATAATCATAATAATGCTGGCTTCTTGTATAGCGCTCGTCCTTCACGTTGTGACGCTCCTGTCACTCCAACATTATTACCATGGTCATAGCCTAGAGGCCAAAAATGTAGCGCTCTATCATATTGGGTACCCATTTACACCTGGGTGGAGAGGGGCAAACGTGCATTAATGTCTGGCCTAGGGACGTTAGTGGAGGGCATGGATTTGAACCCTCAACCCTTTGATCGAGAGTCAAGTTAATGAACCTATATACCACCACACCTCCACTCTAAGGCTTATAGGTATTTTATACACAGAAAAGATAATATCCAAGAATTTGCTGCAGCTAAAAATCAATGATGATATTCATAAATACTGAAATACATGTAATATGCTACAGAAGCCATTCACAATACCAGCAGTGGTTTCTTGCAGGAGAATCCCCCCCCCCCTCCCTCCTTCCTTGTAAAATAATACTCAAAATAGTACAAAAAAAGGTGAGAATTACTATACAAAAATACAAACTAACCTTTTGAGTAACTGCCTAGGTAGTTACTTCATATGTAAAACAGATTGTAACATTATATAATTCAAGCTTTAAAATTGGAATTTCCAAGTTGAAATACATGTAGGCAAATGCCATCAGTTTGATAGATACACATGTAAACAAATGCTGTCCCAATGACCTATTCATGACATTACAGATTATATTAATTTGAAGGAAGAAGGCATGATACATACCCTTTTCAAAATGGCAGGAATTTCTTCCACTTTTTTTCCTGTTGTCAGGGCAACGGACGAAAAATATACAGTAAGAAAGATAGGCGGAAAGATAGTCTGTAAAATAAACAATCAAAATAGTTTATTAACAAGATGGAGATCACTACCAGGAAGTATGTTCTAAAAGCCTCCTTTTACACTTCATTATTTAGTTTAAAAGCTTTTATGGTTTTATAGTTACATGTATGCAGCAGCTTAAATAAACACTTTTTTTGTTCACAAGAGATCTTTTGGGGACTTGCTACAGCTAAAGTGAGGTTTCTTTGCCGTTATTTTTTAATGTGTTTTATTGTTTTTTTTTTCACCAGAGCTCTTCTTCAGTTTTTCAGATCTAAATTGCTCCACCCCAGTACATCTTTTTTCACTAGTATGTACTTCTTGAATATAGGTGAACCGACAGGAGCAAGTAAGTACAGTGACTGACACCAGTGTTGTAGGTCTCAAGGCCGGTCTCAGACTCGGGTCTCATGTGGCATGAATGTTTGGCCGAACACTTCAGCTATTTCTCTTCATAATTTCTAATATGAGGGCATATGAAGAGCAATCCTTTTCAGGGGACATTTCTACTATGATGTTCTTCCAACGTGACATAAAAGAAATGAGAAAGCTTACAAATTATTTTTCACTTTTCCCAGAACTCAACTGTCTATTTAATTACTACTACAGTAAATTACCATAATACTGAACAGTCTTGATTGTGTTGACAAAAACAAAAACAGGATACAGTGATCATACTTAAATAACCACCTGTCTATAAAGACTACATTCTTATTCTTATTATACAATGATTTTCAATGAAACAGTTAATATATGAACCTTTACTTAACCCTTAATCTGCCCCCATGTACCGACCCCAGTGCCATAGTGCTAATCCCTATTGTGCCAGCCACTAATCCCCCTGTGCCAGGTTTAGTTTTTGGGTGCTTAAGCGTGAACAAACAATGCGACTAGACATGCACGTGGCACCGCTGCAGAGGCTACTACACAAGGTTGTTGTACGCAAGCACAGGCTAGTGCACATGTACGTGGCACTGCTACACAGATCAGTACACAAGGTTGTGGCATCGTATGGGTTAAAGACCACCTGCCTACAGTACAGGTAATTGATTTCCATTGAGTGGTCTTTATATGCAGGTGTGAGTGTGATAACTTACTTGATCTGTAAGCATCTTCCACAGAGGGGTCAGTTTACCAGAACCCGGGTAGATTCTATTTAGGAACTTGTACCATGTAAACAAAGCTGGACCCTGGTAACAAATAAAAAAAAAAAAACAGGTATGGCTGTTTTTACCCATTCAAGACAATTGACAACATTTTGTGGTTTGGCTCAATAACTTTTGATTTAGAGCTCTAAAAAAAAACATACCAGGGGCATGAGCAGAAAGAGCAAAAATTTCTGCACGTACTACATCCATTTTTGTTGCATGACCATATTGCGTTTGATGCCAGGAATTTTAAAAACAAGAATTAGCTTTAAAATCCTGAAATTGGCAACACACTGAGAGGTTCAAAATCATTGTTTTTTATCAAAATTGGCAATTTTTTCAACTTGTTGAGAAAATTCCTAACCACATACATGCATATTGTTTTCAAAGACATTACACCTTAAAAGAACCATATAGCACTAAAAGAAAAATATTATTATTGCCAATTTGAAGAACAAAATGTGATGAATTTAGCCCTTACATAATTCCTGTCCTAAAACGATTAAAGGAATATTCAGAAAATCTAGTCCATTCCATGGACAAGTCTCTCTTATTCATAGATTAGAATCAAATTTAAAATGACACAAAATTAGTTCAAGTGTGAGAAGAAAACAAAAGGGGTGGGGAAAGCAATGCATCATGTCGATAATTTTATAGTACACGTGTTAAAACATTACAGGTCTTCAGAGGTCTATATCAAATTCAGTAGTAAAATACATTTTTGAATGCACTTTAAATAGTGAAAATATCCAACAAAACCTCCATGTTCATTTCAACCACACAGCAGAAAAAGTGTCATCAGAGTTTACAAGTGTCTTTTGGGCATGGGTCAAGAATTTAAAAAGGGGACATATTTTTCTTCTGGTATACACATTGGTTCTAAATGGGGGGGGGGGGGGGGGGGGGGGGGGGGGGGGAGGGGGGATGGGCCACTCGATCATGCCCCCTAAATGCCCTCTTGTCTCAGGGTATATGCTATTCAATCATTTCTCTCTACCAGAAAGACTTCCATTAGATTAGCAAGATAAGATACAAGGTATACCTCAATGAAAGCATTCACTTTCAAATATCCATATACATGTATTTCTTCCAAATTTAAGAAATACAAGAATTAAATATTCCTGCACTCATTATACTGATCAGGCACATGTATTAGGTAATGGAAACCATAACATGTGTACTTCAGCAACCCCCCCCCCCCCCCAAAAAAAAAAGTGATAATTTTTAGTAGATTTTGAACTTACTGCAAAGCACAACCCGAAAGTGGTCTGTCTTATAGTTCTTATTTTGTCATGATTCTTCCATCCTATATTTTCAACTGCCTGCTGTGAGATGCAATCTGAAGTGAAGAATAGCACGCCTGCAGATATCATGTACATGAGGGGAGAAGAAAAGAAAAGTATAAACCCAAATCATCCCACAACTTAGACTAAGATCTTGCAACAGCTTACAATATTCATGATACTGGTGAGTGACTAACATGTAGCTCAGGAAAACTCAATAAGAGCTCTGAAAAACAAAAACAAAAACTGCTAAAAAACTACAGAAACTCAAAGGTAAAAAGGAGCTACAGTCAACGAAAGTGTTTTTTAACACTGTCATAAACATCAATAAATATGTACAAAATATCAATCTTCGTTGGAAAACCACTAAATATCTTATTACTGTAAAACCAGAAACTTTCGCGCGCATTTAATGTTAGCCAATTTTGCGAGTGATTCAGATTCGCGAAAGTTTCTTGCCGTGAAATCATTGAATCATAACTGACATAACACTAAATTTCTTGCTGTGAAAATTACTTTCCTTTATAATTCGCGAAATTTTTTGGATTTACAGTATCTACTGATTAAGTTGTGGGGAACAGCCCTTTTTAACAACTCTTCCATATTATCTATGCAGATTCAAGCATATATATCAAGGATATATGATACAATTTTAAAAAAAAATTTTGTCCTATACATGCAAATCAATTATGACTTTGCTCTTTAAAATATAAATTTATACATGCACCATATGTCCACTTAGCAGCTGATGAAAACTATGATTACCAGAAAAAACAAACCAGAATCTTATCATCATAGTCTGGGAGCCTGTCCCGAAATATTTTACCCATAAGATATGACCCCTTTAAAGTTACTTAGTCTAGACCATTTAAGTCATTGACTAAAAGGTTGTCAGCCTGACCGTAGCAGTCGGGTTAAGCCCCCAGAGCCCCCAAAAGAGACCCCAAAGTCGGGTCGATTTTACCCCATCTCCCCCATGCACCAAACTTTGTCAGTAGGAAGTAGTATGACTGGACATTACAACACACAAAACACTGACAAAAATTTCTGTCGGGAAGCCCAGGGACTAAATTTTTTTCAGAAGGAAGAGCTATGGATGTACATTCCAAAAATATAAAAACTGACAAAATTGTCCATTGGGAAGGGGGTGTCAGACTCCCAGAAAAGAAAATCCCAAAGTGCCCTTTGACAACGCTTTGCCCCCCTAAATGCTCTGTACATGTATATAAAGAAAAACAATTTTCTTAACTTCTGACTATGATAACTCAAAAGGGTTTTATTCAATTCAATTCAAATTTTCATAAAATAATTTTGAGTATAATAATGTTCTCGTGGTGCAATTTGGTATTAATTCGTCTTTTGATTAATAATTTATTAAATTGTGAAAAACGTATTGCTTTCTCAAAAGTAGCCCAAAAATATTGTCAGGATTATATAAACACACCCATTGACAATCTGAAAAGGCTTATTAATAGAGGAGCTTACTTGGTATCTGTGTAATCAACACATGAATAGTACATTTCAGCCTGCGCCTGGCGGACACATACCACATACAGATACATGACAAGCTATTCCATTATGTCTTGTCCAACAGGTGCAGATTGACAATGGGTGTCTTTACATTATTGTCAGTCCGGGCAGCGTTTCATTAAACCGTCATACATTGTTAGTACAAGTTCACGGATATCCCATTGAAACGCATGTATTAAAATTAACGTGTTTCAACGTGATGTCGGAGAATATTTTACGTATGACGGTTTGATGAAATGATGCCCTGGCGTCTGTGTGATTTGGTTTTCACCTTGCCCAACATAATTTAGAGCTAAACAAAATGAAAAGCTGACTTACCAGAAGTTACTGCTTGTGTTCTAAAGGGATACTTATGAAGCAGTGCAAGATAACCTCGCCACAATGAAGCCATTCCACGTAAATCGACAGTGATACAGGCTAGAAACGTACGATAGTAGAACTCACAGCAGGATATCGGGCCTCAAAGAATAACTACTGTACAGACACATAGAGATAGAAAGAAAGAGAGTCTGGGAAACAGAGAGAAAAAAAATAATGACAATAATGATCAAAAATCATTGAAAACATTATTGACCATAATGTGTATAAACATCAACATGAATCTCTTCAAATCATCTTTTTATAAGATTTTTCTAAAAGTATCTGACAATGACATGTTTCATTTAACAAAGAATTTCTCTTGATTAATCATTTGTTTTGTTTTGTTTTTCTTTCTTTTCTCATATCGGAGTAGATCTAACTTTAGACTAGGGGTGGTATTCTGAAAATTGTTGTTAACTTTTGTTGTAACTTTTGTTGTATCTTTTGTTGTAACTTTTGTTGTAACTTTTGTTGTATCTTCCGGAGATAACACAGCGCTAATATTGTTGTAAGTTGGTAGTCTGAAAATTGTTTGAGCGGGATATTATCTCTCTAACGACCGCCTTTATATTATCTTTGACACACCCATTTTTTTTATACTTTACCAATCAAGATGGATTTTATATAGGTAGGTTAACCAATAGGATCACCCTTACATCAAAACATGATGCGCTTTGCGCGTACATGTATATAAATTTTGGGCATTGTTATTAAATTACGCGTTTTATATGCACCATGTGCTATTGGACTGCAATTAATCAACAAAATGGCTCACCCTCTTCTTCTCGAACCAAGTCACATATTGATGTAAAATCATCGAATTCCACCTGTAATTTCTTCAAAATAGCTCCTCTGAGATAGTGAGAGATATTGAATCACACACAGTCTCCATTTTGCTATTCCAGCATGTACTGTCTGATTCTGAGCTAGAAAAATTGCCGACATCATGAGATACAACAGCATAGCTGTTGTAAGTTTTGTTGTAATTACCATGGAAGATAAGATTCAACAAAAGATACAATAATTTTCAGAATACCAATTACCTCATATTATCTTCAGCACGCAATTAGGAGCATGTGCAGAGTAAACAAAGATACAACAAAAGTTACAACAAAAGTTACAACAAAAGTTACAACAATTTTGTTATAATCAATGGTGAAGATACAACAATATTAGAGTTAAAAACAGTTTTCAGAATACCGCCCTAACATGCCTAACTGGTGTTAATGCACTTTCGTATCCATGCGCATTATTACCTACCCCTACCCCTAACCCACTTATACATGTACAAGCTTATGCCCTAATCCCACTTATACTAGTTATAATACAAGCTTATCTGAAGATAACCTTGTACTCCAGACTAGCTTTTATGGGTCAATAGGCTTCTATAGCTTTTGTGTGTATCAGCAGGCCTTTTTCCAGGCTAAATCATTCATACAGGAGAGGAAAATAATTATTTAAAATTTCACTTTCAATTCTGAATCCCCTAATTTGTGGCACAGTAAAAGTTGAAGAGTCCATGAATCAGGTAATCTAGCAAATTTAAGAAAATTAAATCTTGCTTAGAGCAATTTTGTTGTCTGTTTTTGACTGCTGCAACAGTGAATGTTGGACACTGTCCCACATAGGCAAGGGCCCATGACTGCCCTAATCCTAACCTAGGGTTAAGGTTAGGGGCTTTGCTAATCATTTTACACATTGATATTTATAATTTGAATTGAAGTGTTTTGAAATGTGTAATTAATGCGAAATTCAACACAAGTGTTTGCGATCAATTTAACTCTCTGGGCTCACTCAGGCTCTCAGCGATTTTCCGCCAAGGCCGAGTTCGCCCTAGTGCCGAGTTAGCCCGGATCCGATACGGTAGCAAGTAACCATGGTAACGTTAGATTCTAGATGGCGTCAACATTCGGAACCGAATCGTACACTAACAAACTGTGAAACAACAACAACGTCATGATCATCATCAACAACAACAACTGCACAAAAATGGACACACAATCACTGCACTGCACTGGTCACTTTTACTCTCGAACTAACGTTAGGAACTCCACCGCCGCCGCGCCGCCGGGTTAGCGGTACGGGGACGGGGTATAGTCAAGGATTATAATTCCGAACAGATTGTATTACCGAACGTGTACAGTTAAGCGCCTAAAATGGGTTTTCATAGGCATGGGATTACGCGTATGAAAACCACACTATTGAAACAAAGGTGTGTCTTTTTCCCATAGGTTTCACACGTTCGGAATTACGGTACCTTTTTCAAGGGACCAAAACGCCGCGTCGTTGGGAAGGGGTTCACTCAGAAGGGAATATCGTATTAAATCTAGGTTGTCTTTTTAAAATTCCATCAACTTCTTTTTCTGTAGGACTTTGAGCATTCATTATGTAAGTTTGACAGATATTCGTTTGATATTTAATTTTCTATCGTTGATTTTCTGAAAAGCGTTCGGACACTGGATCAACCACCATACTCATCATCATGGATGGCACTGTACTGTGGAAGCGAAGCAGTAAGAGAAGCCGGCGCGGAACTGCAACAAGTTTGCAAGTGCAAGGCCAGGCCAGGGACCTAACGTAAAGATAATTAACGGTTGGAGTAAAGCCCAGGCCAAGGCGCTAGGCGGCACGAGAAAACGCACAAACAAACCTCCAATAATAATAAATGTAAAGTATCCTTTCATTTCGTGAATCTAAGTTAGATTCTATAATCTTACCAAGTCACAGCGAGTCCATTCGGATTCGACTTCGGCCAAGCACATGCAATTTGTACACAGTTTGGGTATACCTGAAGTTAGCTAAACACCACTGAGTTCATCTTAATGCGTTGCCAATTTGACGAAGTACAAATTAAGCATAGAGATCTTATAAAGTGTTCTAATAGGATCTCTATGCAATAATAATAAAGTAATCATGCAGTGTTATGCTTGTCGAACGTGATAGCTGACTGATCTATACGGAAGAAAAAAAATCAGTGGATGCCTCTTCATTCAAGCGATGGGGCGGCACCAAGCCCTATGCCCCCGTTTTCGATCAGGATTTGAATTATTGAAGTGTCAAGTTCACTGATAGGGGAAGAACTAATGTAAACAAAATCGTAGAGATCAGTGAGAAGAACGTATGGCGTCGAGCCATTGAGGACTCGGATAATGGCATCATTGGAGGGAGAGGATCAGTGGGGGCCAATTAAATGGCCTTACTAGGGGGGGGGGGTGAAATACGAATTAAAAAGGCCGTTGATTATGAGGGGAGGGTGTATGGGAGAGGCTGGCTTTCAGTTTCAAGTCCCATTTCCCGGGCCGCCTCTCTTTCCCGTTTTTCTCTATGTGAAGACCATGCAAGTTCCTTTTAGTTTTGTTTTGTTTTTCGATTGTGGGGGCATGTGTATTGTGTCCCTCGATCATATACCGGCCCTTATACCGTACGCCTCTTGATAGGGGTCTATATATACTCAGCTTTTTACCCACACGTATGGGCCTGAATGAAAAAAGAGAGGAAAATACAGTTTCCTAATGAACAAAATTATCAGCTAAAAATATGACATTCTAACCGTTTTGGATTTGTGAATAATCGAATATTCGAATAGCCTGGATGAAACGAGGATTGCAACACATCACTCGGGGGTAAAGGGAGAAAAAAAAAACAATCGTATTTCAAAATGCATAAATAAGTTTATATATGCCCATTTTGCTAAAGTAACTATTGTGACTGTACGATACAATATTCTGGCTTTTGAAAGTGTATACCTATCAGCATAATGGCCTACAATCGAAGCCGTGTGTAGAATAGTAGATCTAACACCTTAAGGCTTAAAAGGTTGGCTTGAACAAAAATCTTGTGACTTCTTTTCATATTAGCCGCAAACAACTTCTACCGCAAGCGAGAAAAGTCACAATGATTTGGTAAAGCATGGACTTCTTTCATTTTCTTGATGCATTTTAATGAAACAGTGAGTTTGGGAAATAAATAATGTAGTTCTATAGGAGTTTTTTTTTTGTTTGTTTGTTTGTTTGTTGTTGTTTTTTTGGTTGCTGTTGCTGCTGTTGTTGTTGTTGTTAGATCAGTTGTAAGTCAAAATGCCATAGGCCTATAGAGAATTTCTCTTTTCATACTCTTCTGGATAAGTTTGTTGGGCCCCTATCCAGTGGCGCAGCTACTGTAGGTTTAGAAGTTTAGAAGTTTATTAAGCATCAACGACCCACAAGGGGTATGGGAGTATAATACAAAGTATATACAAAATTGAAATATAATTACAAACAAAAAAACAAATATATATACATTATATATAAACAATATATCAGAATACAAATAAACACAGTATGGAGAATAATGCAGGCACTGCCTGAAATTGTAAAACATAAAATTGTTACTTTATTAAAAAAGAAATAATCACGATATAATTACAGAGTATAGTAATGTCGGATATCTAATGAAAAAAGGACATTATTTCTCTACAAAACCTCGAAAAATTGGACAGAGTCCTTTTTTTACTGGAATTAAACAATTCATTGAATTTAAATGTGTTAGGGTATTTCCAATAATACCTCTTGAGGAATTGTTTCCGTATGATCTCAAAGAAAGGACATATAAACAAATAGTGAAATTCATCACCGATATCATTTGTAGAACAATGAGTACATAAACGTTCAGCTTTCGGAATCTGGCTGTAACGCCCAATCACTATTGGGAGTTTGTGATTGAGACATCGAAATGTGCAGAAAGTTCTTCTATTATTTTCGTTAAGGTGAATCAAGTACTTTTCAAAACATAATCTCTGTTTGAAAATTCTATAAATAGTACATTGCTGGTTTAACTCAACATCACTGTGCCACTCCTGCTCACTTACATCTTGAAGCTTTTGGTTTACAATGCTTTTAAAATTTGATGAAGTCAGATTAATGGCTTGATTTTTCCACAAGTCAGAAAGACCTAAATTATCAAGAATATTCTTCACATTGAGAATCCAAGACATTTGATTATTTCCTTTCGAAAACATGGAAAATTCAAAATCATACATGATCTTTGATAACTTAGATGATTTTCCATTTAGGAGACGATACCAGAACATTAGCATTCGACTGGCAATGATTTTTTCTAGTTTGTATAGCGACCAAGTTCACCGTAAACCATGCAGGGAGTCATTTTGTTTAAACCAAGCATTTCTTTACAGAACTTCAAATAGAACGTTTCAAGTTGGATTAGATTTTCAAAACTCCAAATCTCACTTCCATATAACAATATAGGCAAAATCAACTGATAAAATAACTCGAGCTGGATGTCTATTGGTAGACAAAGAGATTCAGTTTTTCTCTTCATAGAATACATAGCTCTTCGTGCTTGGGTTACTTGTTTGTTAATAGCTTTTTTGAAGCTAATAGTTAAAAGTTGTTCCTAAATCGACATACTCATCACAAACATTTATTGGTTCATTATCAAAATAAAGATTAGGAATGTTCCTGACTTTTCCTCGAGAAAAAATAACAACTTTCGTCTTGGAAGTATTTACAGTAAGATGCCACATTTGGCAATAATCACAAAGAGCATTAAGTCCAATTTGGAGCTCATTCGCACTTTCAGCAAGTAAAATAGTGTCATCAGCCACATAAGAGTAAATTAGTTCAGATATAATTAAGATAATATCATTTTCATACAAACAATCATGGATTGACAAAGAAAGAGAGCTCAAGCCATTATATCTCCCTCGTAAAAAAGATTCAAAGTCATTTAGGTACAGTGCAAATAAAATGGGAGACAAATTTTCACCTTGTCTCACTCCTACATTACTACGAAAAAAAAATCAGATTTCTGACCATCATATGATATGCAAGACTTAGCATTCGCATACATTTGAATTATTACACGCAACAATTTACCATTAATCCCATGGTTAAGTAACTTAATCCAAAGCGAACTTCGATCGACTCAGTCAAACGCCTTTTTGTAATCCACAAAAGCACAATATATTTTTTTCTTCTTCTTTAAATGTCAATCAATGATTGCATGAAGTGAGAAAAAATGGGCACGTGAGTACATAAATCGAATGAAATAACATAAAAGGAAATGAAAAGAATTAAGAGAGAGAAGACGGGGGGAGGAAGGGAGCTTAAAAAGTATTTAGGGCTCATACCGCCCCTAATAGGTGACCTTGGTAATGATGTATTAATTTTTCATCCATTTAATTGATTAATATGATCGATGGATTTTATTCTTCAAGTATAATAGAACATGAAATGTAAAAAACATCATTGCAAGGAAAATAATTACGTCAGTCTTAAGCATGGGCCGCGGAACCGGGGGGGGGGGCTGGGGGCTGCAATCCACCCCCCCCCCCACTTTTTTTAGTAGACACGTTAAAATAAATGTCGGAAAAAGGCTCGAAAATTGTCATTAATGAGTGAAATTAGATCAGCCCCCCCCCCCCCCCCCCCACTTTCAAAAACGCTCCGCGACCCCTGTTAAGATCTTGAACAGGATGACACATGATGAACGCTGTAGGGGTGTTGCTTTATTCGGGAGAAAAATCATTTGTCAGCAAATTTCGAAATCTGACCACATGATTTTTGCTTGTCAACAAATTTGAAAATCTTATTGAAGGGGGAACCCCCCCCCCTCCCTGCACCCACCCATGTTACCCTATTATACATACAGTTCAATATTGCATCCAAATAACTGAAAAGCAGTCAGGGTGTCGAACTAATTTTCCGCCTAAAAAAGGTGCTACGAGCCATTATCTTTCTCTCAAATTTGATTAAACGTCAAAGCTTTCGCGCTTCGCGCGGGAGGGGGGAAACTCCCCCCTCCCTGCACCCACCCCCCCCCCCGGGGGAGCACGCTTCTTCTTCTTCTTCCAGTAGTGTGCATAAACATCCAAGGAGTATTGTCGCACAGCAGTTGGTTGTCTATCAGCCGATTAAACGTGTTGCTCGAAAACTTTTTTTTTTTTTAAATCATTCCAAAAACGAACGCATCTACACTATATACAAATTGTTCTCATATTTTGAGTTAGTGTATGACGACAGCTTTGACTCGTGTCTTCGCGTGCTCATCACCAATCACCAATTGCTCACAACCGCCCCCCCCCCCAAAAAAAAAAAAAAAATTAATTCCTGGCTACGCGGTTGTGCACATTACTTGTTGTAGGCTCCTTCAAATTAGCAACGTGCTTACTTGACTCGGAAATCAAAGAGCTAACTTCAGATACCTGACTAATGTACAATTAGCCACATACATGAGGGGGTATTATTCTCAGTGCGGTGACAGCTACAGTTGATTTGTTAATTGTAAGTCACCATGTCTGTTTCTGCATAATTTTCATAGACTATTTGGGGTTTTCTTGTAACTATTAAAAGCTTTCTGTTTATTGAGATTAATTTCCAATGTTTTTAACAACAGGAAATCAATGAAATGTTTTATTGTGGTCCCATATACTCGATTTGTTGTATTGCCTATAGTATTGGATTGGTGTCTTGAATTGAGTGAACATGGTGAACTTGCTTGCCAGGCCACCCATGTACCATGTAAGTTACACATACGAGGTTATCTTAAGATAACGTTGCCAGGCCAGGCAGCGAATTCACACCAAGTAGATCTACAATTTGCATTTGATTAAGTACAACTTTAAAAAGTATTAACTCTCTTATTCCAAATTGGATCTTCCTCAAACTTCCATTGGCATTGGCATTGTTTTGTTTTTTTGTTTTTTGTTTGTTTTTCTTTCTTTGATTTTTTAAATACTTTTTCATAAAACTAAAAAAGTTTCAATTTCAGTTCAGGGTTGACTTCCCCTTTGAAAAGGTCATGCCTTGCAAAATGCCACATTTCCTTATTCAGCCAATGTTGAACACATCGGGGCCACAAAAAAAAAAAAAAAAGGAAGTTGAATATCTTGGCTTTCCATGATACACCTAACCAAATTAATAATTGGTTCATTGATAAATGAAATTATTTGTAAAACAGCATATATATGATTCCATTTGACCTTATATAAGTTTGAACATTGAAGGCAGCAACACCCAAATGATTTATTCAATTCAATTTTGAGGGATCTCTATTTTTCTTTTCTTTCTAAAATCATTTTTAGGTGCAGTAATTTGTGACATGTCATTGTGGAGGTCCTCTGATTGGAAACTTCATTTTCAACGACTTTTGATGAGCTTTACGCTCATATCCTTGACTTGTCTGACTTAAACATTCAACGAGAGCTGATGAAATGGCCAATGAAAGAGAACAGAAAATGACTTTAATCAAAGACTTGCGACCAGGAATGAAGAATCTTCAAATCATATTCATCGTCCTTGATATAGGTGAGATTATGGCTTGATGTAGGAATCATCATTCTTTGGAGTCTGGTCAAAAAATGTATTTCTTCCCACAAATTTTTAATTCAAAAGTTAGATAAGACACATTTTGTTTTTGTTGAAGGAGTAAGTTGTGGTTGGTGTTTTTAAGATTAGCATTAGAAAAGATAATTTTTTTTCTTTAACCAGTCGAAATATCTCGGGTATCATCATCAGTGGATTAATAGATCAGAAAATATGAGGAGCACTTTCAAGGCCATTTGGGTATATGATGCTATTGTTTAATGTAATTATTTACAGTTTTCATTATGAGCCCAGAGTCAGCTGTTACTCTCTATGATTTTCTCTGTAGGTAACACAATTTTGATATAAATTGTAGAAATTACATTACACAGTTTTGATAATGAGCAATGGATCAATAATCTATGTTCTTATTTTACACTCAGTTTTTCACATATATTTATTGCCACGATCTTTAGCTGATATATTGTACATCTATGATTTATCTCTTTGAAATATAATGATACCATTTCAGATAAGCCAACCAAGACTAAAGATGGGCACGAGGTGAGGTCTTGTAAGGTGGCTGATAAGACAGGATGTGTCAATCTGTCTTTATGGGATGAATTAGGAGAGATCATTCAGAGTGGGGATATCATCAGATTGACCAAAGGGTAAGAAATTCAGGGATCCTATGAATTCTCAATGTTCAACCAAAAAAAATCTTCTTTTCTTCTAATGATAGATACCTTAATTGTGATGATACATTTAAATCGCACAGAATGAAATACCTTCCATTGGTACATTTTGCCTGTTCTAATTGAATTGTCCGAGTATGCAGACGTTAAGCAATGACTCATCAAAATGCAGATCTTTTTTGACAAACTATAAAAGATAGTCACGGTAATAAAATTAAATGGATTTGGTGAAAATGTGTTTTTCTTTGTGCATCTAGATGTGTAGTTGGTTTAAGACTAAGTCAATTATCTTCTAATTTTCTTCCTACATCCTTTTATGGCCATGAGAGAAGAGCATAGGTTGCATTATCTGGTTTTTTCTCGCTGGACAAATCTGGTTCCCCCTTCAATTATATGCATGTGCACCTACAGACATTAAAGGCCAAGTCCACACTAATGTGAAGTTGATTTGAATTAATAGAGTAAAATTAAACAAGCATAATAGTGAAAATTTCACTGAAATTGGATGTAAAATAAGAAAGTTACGGCATTTTGAAGTTTTGCATTATTTCATGAAACAGTGATAACATGGGCGGTATGCAAATGAGTGAACCGATGATGTCACACACTCACTTTTCCTTATGTATTTTATTATATGAAATTTCAAATATTTCAATTGTGGATATGATAATAAAGAATCTCTCCCTTGAATTAAAATAAGTTACAATAATGATGATTTTACATGTTCCATAAGGATTCAAACCCTGTTTTACATTATTGAAGCGAAAAATTGAAATATATGAAATTTCATATAATAAAATACATAAGGAAAAGTGAGTGTGTGACATCATCGGTTCACTCATTTGCATACCACCCATGTTATGCATATCACTGTTTCAAGAAATAATGCAAAACTTCAAAATGCCGTAACTTTCTTATTTTACATCCGATTTCAATAAAATTTTCACTGTTATGATTGTTTAATTTTACTTTATTTATTCAAATCATCTTGATATTAGTGTGGACTTGGCCTTTAACTTATAATGACTCATCGAAACTAAGACCTCTTACATGTAGGTCTGTTGTTCAGGATTAAGGATGTTGAACTAAATGGAAAGATATGGATAATTCATTTCAATTCAGTACGAATGGGGAGTTGCAGGGAAAAGTAGATAGTTGGTAGATGTTTATGAAAATTAAGTAAACCATTATTTTAAACTATCTTTTATTATTATAAGATTTGTTATTATTTATTTATTATTATTATCTGTTAGATCTTTAGGTTATTTTAAATAGCATTAATTATAACCTCTTGTACGTCTGCTTCTAAGCCTTATTGTGTATTTTACAGGTATTCTTCAATATATAGAAATCAACTCACTCTCTACAGTGGGCAGGCTGGTAAACTTCAAAAAGTGGGAGAGTGAGTATCTCAATGCTGAGCTAATACTTTTTAATCAATGAAAATACACTTTTTTCTGGTAATTTCATAAAGTTCTAAGGAACCAAACAAATACCAGATAAATGATTACTAGAAAATATAAATAGAAATTTATAAGCCTATGGCTATGAATGTCTATTTTTGGTAGTTTAACATTCAAAACAATGAAGATATGTTTGAAATTTATTCACATTCAATCACTCACATTTTTATACCACGTTGACTAATGTAAATAGATTTAAATGGAAATAAATGTATGAAATATATTTATGATAGTCAACATGGTATCAAAACATAAGTCATAGAAAGTAAGTTTTTTGTATATGTTTCAATTGAAACCTCACCTTTCATTTTCTCATTCTTTTCTTGCTATCTCATATTTGTGGCAGGTACTGTATGATATTCTTAGAGAACCCCAACATGAGTGAGCCTAACCCGGAATTCATTGCTCAAGCAAAGATAGTGAGTCTATATTTTAACCCTTTTTCAAGATTTTAATAATTTCAGACACAGATAGGGCTACCGGTACTTAGTTTTTGTCTTGGAACAATGTCCTGTAATAGATTTGAACCATAGTAAATCTATCCACATTTAAAAGACAACTAAAGACTTACCTTTTTCCACATAACTTCAGTAGCTTTGAGTGTGAAATCTCTTTGATTTGAGTGGCAGAGTAGTTCAAGCTTTAGCTCATGAGAAGATAGAGGTGCGGGGGAATAGAAATAGGGAAATTTTAGGAATATACTCATGAATCATAGCACATAAAAGTCATGTAGGTTTTTACCTTTTGGGGCTGTAGACTACTCTTAAAAAGGTCCTGTAGTGTTGCTGTGACTTTAAATGTCACCGACATTGTCAAGCTGGTTCAGGTTAGTTTCAGGTCTCAGTGAGATTGTTTGGCCCGTATTCTCGAAAGAGGTTTATTTTAAACCATGGTTTAAACCTCCATAAGCGTAGTACCCGGATGTCATCTTGTCCAATGGGCGTACAATAATGCGCTTATATACGCTTATTTACGCTTAATTTAGACCACAGCAGAGGTTTAAACTGGTTTAGACCATGGTTTAAAATAAACCTCTTTCAAGAATATGGGCCTTGAGTCTCAAATAGAATTTGTCCTTGCAGACTGGAATGAGATGTTACATAAGAAATAGATATACTGATAAAAACAAAACAAAATAAAATAAAAGATAATACCTATTTTATCCTTAAAGAAAATAAGAAGTGTATATTTCATAGGTAAGATTACTCATATTTAATGGATTAGCTGGTGTCTTTGAATGTTTTCAGAATTTGCAAGACAGTAGAAGCAACTCACCTACAGGGAATAATCAAGGCCAGCAGGGACCGAACAAACCAAGTAATGGTAAGTAATACTTTCATATGTTCAGCGTTGTCACTACGGTGGTCGGCGTCGGTCGGAACCTTCCACCACTCGAAATTTCCGACCGGCACTCAATGCAATATCACACCAGCCCGCCCGGCACTAATTTCCCCACTGACAAAGAAAAAATACTACCATTTTGACCTACGAACATGCAATTGTGGTTTAAGCCCGTAATCTGACAGCACTGACAGCAGGTATATGTACAAAGTAAACCAAATACTAGTACTTACAATGCTTAATGCTGCAGCTACAGTACAGTGTGTACTATGTAGATACATGATATTTTTACTGTATAACTTACAAGCCCTGAAAACTGACTAGTTTTTGTCCCCCGAACCCCCGTGGCAAGGTGTTGAGCGATAAAATTTCCACCACTAAAAAGTCCCTGGTGACAACCCTGCATATGTTTCTTCATTATATAGTCAAGTTCACAGAGAGCAGGTTTTTACTTACTAACTACTGCATTCAGACATTCCCTTAGACCTTTAAAGGACCACCTCTGTTACCTCACAGTTCATTGTGGCCCTCGATATGCAATCATTTTTCGTCTTGTTCTCTCGGATCCTTAACATTTGAATGTGTTACATAACTATATTTTAAAGGTAATTTTGTATCTTTTAATATGTAAATATTTTTCAAGGGATTTTCCTATTTCATTGAAAAGGATTATGTATTAGGAATATATTATTTACAGATATTGTATACATTTGCTTTTGATCCTTCGCTGTCCTTTGGTAAGACTTTAATACATTTACCTCTTTCCACTCAGTTGAAGTAAATGGGTAACTGGTAGTTATTCCTTGAATGCATTCAGTACCGTATGGATCTGGGCTAAAGCCAGCCAGGGTAAACATAGTACTTTATAGGCACCTTGGGCATCCCTTGGGATAGATATGTTCACAATGTAAATGTAGCTGTTATTGATATTGTTGTTGTTGTTATGATTATTATTTTTGTCAATTTGTAGGTGTGAGGATGGGAAACAGTGGTGTACCTCCTCCAGGCAATCTGGATCAGCAACGTCCTCCGACTCCCCCACCCCAGGGATTCCCCCACCAGGCTATCCGAGGAGGGAGGGGTCACCTGCCCCCTAACAGAGGAGCAGCGTTTTCTGGGAGAGGTCGGGGAAGGAGAGGCCGATAGTGCTCTGTCCATGTGATAGGGAAGAATTGAACAAATTGACTATACAGAAGATGATTTCATCTTCAGTGACTTGCAAAGACTTTGTGGATACCGGTACTCTGAATGTTGGTGCTGTTACACTGTCAGTAGAGTCTTGAATAGTATTTGGAACTCGGCAGTTTATGTGGAATAGAATAAACTATGGCTGCCTTCTATGTTATGCTATGAATCTTCAAGCCCAGACTATTTTGACACCTGAAAAAATGGATGGTGGCCTGAGTCAAGCCTAAACCAGCTTCATGGCAGATGTAAAATGACTGCAGTACAGGGCCTATATAGCAAAAGGCCCTAGACAGGGCCTGTTGAAGAGCTGGTTTACAGTCTTTGTAGATCAGACTGCATTATGTGTTAAAATGAACAAGGATTTGTATGTGAAAACTAGTGCATCACCGTCTCCAGCTTTTTTGTTTTGCTGAAATATGCAACCTGTTCCAGCTTCATGTTCATCGTTTTCTGTCATAGTTGTCCTATTAATTATCTTGTAATTGCTACTGTTGCCATCATCATTATAATTATCTACCTGCAGCATTTGTTTAGACCAATTGCAGATACGATGGTGAAAAAGACTATATATATATATATATATATATATATATATATATTTCTTTTGAAACATTTAACTTTTATGAATCTCAGTCTGCATCAGTGTAATCCGGAATAATTTATCCAGGAGTCATTTGTTATGAATTCCATGCCAGTGATATTAAGTGATGCCCCGCATTTATCCCATGAACTTGCTTTTATTTCTTTTGGGTGGTACTTTTTTACTTTTTACAGTGAGAAAATATATTTCATTTATCATTAATCTCATGCCTTATGACTGGATTCATTCAAATGGGCAGTCATACTGTCCCAAACTTTGTGACAAAGTATTTTTCTTTTTTTATAAATTTGGAATATTCTCATCAAAGATAAGTTGAAAATGTCATAGAGTTTTGATTGATCTGTCTTTAACTTTCTTCTGATGATGAACATCAGGAATCATCAACATCTCTCTTGGATGTTATGTAGGGGCGAATCCAGGATTTTGTAAAAGGGGGGGGCACACAAATCTCTGAAAATGTTCTGACAAGCAACAAAAAAAAATGTTATCAGATTTTTTTCGTCTAGTTTTCTTCCAGAATTCTCTGACAAGGAAAAAAAAGGTTATTCGTTCTAAAAAAAAGGGGGGCAGAATTTCAAAGAGAGGGGGCACTATGTACACTTCTCTTTCAGGGGGGGGGGGGGGCACGGGCCGGAAGTACCCCCTCCTAAATCCACCACTGATGTTATTGACTCTGAGAGCTCGTGATCATTTGGAGAAAACCGTAGGATTATAATCCCTTTATATCAATAATGTGAATGTTTTTTTGTGGAAAGAAATGACTTCATTCATCCATTGTGGAAGTAGGTACAGAATTAATTTTAAATCCATGTAATTACAAATATCTCAAAGGCCATGTAAACTTCATAGTTTGATTTCGGTGTTCACTTGTCAGTATTCAACAAGTGAAAATATAAGAGAATTTTTCCTCTCTCTAAAAGGCAATTTTTTATTTTTCAGATCCCCTTTTTTTCTGATCCCCGTTCATACTAAAACAATGCAGAGGATCGGAGCTGACTCATTATGATCACGATCGCAAAGACTTTTTAAAAATCACCGCAAGGTGAATTCAATGGCCTTGTACATCACATATATTGAAACCCACGAACATTACAATGACATTTTACATTAAATAACAAGATACTAGCAATACAAAGATGCTGAAAAGATTTCATGTCCTAAAGTGGCATATTAAAGAAATGAGAGGCAAAAAATGCACAGTGCAGAATATGTATGAATTTCAGATAAAAATTCTGATGTAAAGGCCAGCCATCATTTTGTGATTTTGTGTTTTTATAGAGTCTTTGAGTTGATTTTTGAAGGGTCTTTTGCGATTGTGAGTATGGTTCAAAGTTAAAAAAAGGGTCATTTAATTTGCAGACATGTAAAAAGGGTAGCTTGTGGCACAAGCACAAAAACTCTCAGTATGCAATATATTTTATTCCTTTCACAGATCTCTGCAACAATACAGCATTTTTAGGTTATCAAAATAAGGTAACTAAGCCTCACCCCACCCATTCACAGCATTTGGACATAGACCTATAACCACTTCTACTAGAGGGGTAATATTTCAAAAATGATTTTATTGTTTTTGAAGGAGGCAAAGGTCATTGTAAGGAAGTAATAATATACAGATAGTGGTTGAAATATGTACTTTTTATTTTTGTGGTTGTTTGTGTATGTGAAATGTATGGAATCACATTAAAGTATGTGCATTCACCGTTTTCTATGAATATACACAGCAACGGTTGTTCTTGTTATTAATTTTTTTCGAGTCAAAAATGACTATTTCAAAATTAACACTTGTAGTTATATATCATTGATGTCAATGAGAAAATTGAGGCGGCTTGTATGATTGTAGCTGATATGAAGAAGGGGGACGGGGAAGGGAATCAGGGAGGGGTTTTGTAATCACCTGGACCTTAAAAGGGAGATTGACTGAAATAGAGAGGGAAGATAGAGAGAGAGAGAGAGAGAGAGCAAGCATTGAATCTATGAGTGTATGGGGTGTTAATAGAGAAGAGAGGGAGAGAGATAAAAAGACAGGATGGGGAAGGGGGGAGGGAGCAGTAATGCACACATTATTTAACTCTTTATGTGTCACTCAAATAATACCCCTGTGCCATTTTGCATTTTGTCCCTCCCTCCTGCTTACTTGTTAACATGATATCTCAAGAACGGTTCGAGGTATGAGCTTCAAACTTCGTGCTAGTATTTATCACCATAGGAAGACGATCTGATTAGATTTTTGTTTAAGTATAGGTCAGACCGGAAATTATGCAAAGCTTTTATAATGCAAAATGCAATCATTTTGTTAATTGGTGCCTATCGTTTTTGCCAATTGGTACTCATGGCAAGCCTGTGATCATGCCTGTATTCTGGAAAATGAAAGGTTACAGCGGGCTACAGGGGCCATATATATATATCCTAGATATATATTTACCTGGGAATATTGTAACATAACTCTCTGTTTTCAAGCTTGATATATCCTGAGAAGTAAAAAGAAAAAGAAAGTTCTCACATTATTGTGAACTGCTACACTTGTCCAAAATCTAGCAAAACAGGTATTTTTTGTTTTATTTATTTATTTTCTAATTTTGTATTTTTATTTTATTTTATTTAGGGTCTATTTTTCTTTTTAATTTATGTATTCATTTATTTATTTTATTATTATTATATTTTTTTTTACTATTATTTATTTTTTTAATTTTATTTTTTTATTTATTTTTTTATTTTTTTTTTTTTTATTTTTTTTTTTATTTTTATTTATTATTTTTTATTTTTTTATTTATTTTTTTTTTTCAATTTATTTTTTTTATTTTTTATTTTTTTATTTATTTATTTTTATTTATTTATTTATTTTTATTTTTTTATTTTTTTATTTTTTTATTTTTTTTGGGGGGGGGGTCACTTGGCATTTTGAAAGGGCAATCGTCTCCATCCCTCCATCCTCCATTGTAAACCCCGCTCCTACCGACGTAGCTTACTTAACTTTTTTTTTTTTTTTTTTTAATAAAGTTCAGGATTTTTCATAATATCCTGAGTAGGAAAGGCACCGATATTGGCACCTTATATTATAACATCACCCTAAATATATGGCTGATTAACAAAATTTAATGAAGAAATATAAAATGGAAATATGCTTATGTGTGTTTTGTTTTTGTGTGTTTTTGTTTTTTGTGTTATTTATTTATTTTGGGGGAGGTGGGTAGCACTGTTTAAAACTAAAAAGGGATAAACTCCCGGGGGGGGGGGGGGTACTCACGTATATTGGGTATACGGGGATGTGCCGCTGGGAAGGGTGACTTTTTGAAGAAAGATCCTTAGACAAGGGTCCCCTTTTCATTAAAAAGATCCTTAGACATGGGTCCCATTTTTCCCCAAAAAATCCTTAGACATGGGTCTCTTATCCCGGCTCTTATCATTTGTTTCATTCCTCTCTTTTCTCCCTCATTTGTCCGGGATTTTCGGATTTGCACCCAAATACTCGAGGTAATCGAGCCTACATTGTAAATGCCTACTTAGCTATACGTAGAACGTACCCCGGAAGTACCACGTACATTATTTATTACATTATGCGCGCTAGGCGCCAAGCCAAGCGCCCGAGCTTGAAATTGGGGATATGGATCCGAGCTTCGTATGCGTAGTACATGCGGCAGCTTCAGTAACTGCGGGACTGCGCCGAGCCCGAGCTAGCTAGCTGCGCTGCATATATCATAATGCCTGCGCAGCGCGCGATATGCCATTACACAACGTCAGTGGCGGCACCAAGGGGGGGGGGGGGGGGGGGGGGGGGGGGCATGGGGGGCATTTGCCCCCCCAGTCAGAAGCTTTGCCCCCCCAGTTGCCCCCCCCAATAATTTTCGGAGTGAAAAAAAAATAAAAGGGTGGAAAATGAAAAAGAAAAGAAAAGGAAAGAAAAAAGTGAAAAAGGAATGGAGAAAAGAAGGAAAAAGAAAGAAAACGGAAACTTGGAAAGCAGTGGCGGCATCAAGGTGGGGGGGGGGGGCATGGGGCAAATTTATTCGCTCAGCTAGTGTAAATATCCTCATATTTGGGTAGTTTTATAGCCGAATAATTTCTGTACATTTCCACTATAATAGTGTCAAAATTTTTGCTCGCTCGCTTCACTCGCTCGCAATACAGGCCTATAACTCCCACCACATAATCAGGCCGCGAGATGATCATGTCCTCATATGAGGGTAGTTTTATAGCCAAATAATCATTTCTGTACATTTTCACCTCAAAAAGTTTCAAAATTTTTGCCCGTTCGCAATGTATAACTACCACCTTATTTATCGGGCAGCAAGATGCTCAAATGTCCTCATATCTGGGTAGTTTCATAGCCGAATATAATTTCTGTACATTTTCACGACAAAAAGTGTTCGCAATAAATAACTACCACCTCATAATTGGGCAGCAAGATGCTCAAATGTCCTCATGCATATTGGAGTAGTTTTATAGCCGAATAATTATGTAATTTCTGTACATTTTTACTACGAAAAATGTCAAAATTTTTGCTCGCTCGCTTCGCTCGCTCACAGTATATAACTAACACCTCTTTATAATCGGGCAGTTCAGCTAGATGCTCAAAATGTCCTCATATCTGGGTAGGTTTATAGCCGAATATTCTGTTCATTTTCACTACAAAAAGTGTCAAAAAAATTTTTGTCCGCCCTTGCCCCCCCAACATTTTCTTTTGCCCCCCATTTGCCCCCCCCCCCCACTTTAAAAATCCCGGTGCCGCCACTGCACAACGTGCGTCTTCACGCACGGCTAGGCTAGCTGCGACATGGTAAAACGAACATCGACGTCACCCCCCGGATCACCCCCTTATCACTTGTAAACTACTTGTAAACCCAAAACTACATGTAGTATGGTACAGATTACTAATGAGTAATAAAGAATTTTATCAAGAATCTGCAAAATGTTTGGCCATTGCATTATATTACAGCTAAAATATGTAATATTTAAAGTTCGAAATCCTTAGACATGGGTCTATTTTAAAAAAAAATCCTTAGACATGGGTCTATTTAAAAAAAAAATCCTTAGACATGGGTGCCTATTTACAGCAAAAGGACCCTTGGATGTGGGTATGGGTCTGGAGTTCTCAGCCGCACACCCCCGTCCGATTATAATCTGAGTACCCCCCCCCCCGGGGATAAACTTATTTAATTTGGGTGCCGAGCTGAAAGAATTGAAAGTGAAAGATTGTGAGAGACAATTATTCTTCATAATAATTGCCAAATAAAACCAAACAATATGCAACCTACCTGTACAGTAGGATAATACAAGACCATGTACAAGACAATCCTGCTACTTTGGACTCGTTCATTTTATATAGAGGAGAAAAATTCTGCAGAGTGATTTCAAAGATATCTTTAGTTCGTATAAAATAGCATTAAGGTATTCTTATTATCAAATATATTTTATTCTTTAAGAAAAAATTGTAAAAAATATATGATTAAGTGGGGAAAATATATTGATTAAAATTCTATATTGATAAGGTAATTTTTCTTACCCCCATTTATCGAATCGATCTTTCGTTTAGTCACGTGATTTCATCTAGGCAACCGAACGCTTTGACGCTTTGTATTGTGGCTGCGAACAATATCTGGAATCTCTAGAAAATAACCTAAAATTCACGTAAGACACTTATGTTTGATACTATATTCCCTATCATTATATGAACCTTCTTGTTTTTTGAGCTATAAGAATGATGAAATATGTTTTGTATCTGTATATAAGTGTATATATTCAACCGTGGGTACAGGTATAGAGAGTGAACTCACTGGAAAAATAACGGTCCCACTAAAGCTTTTTAATGTATTGTTGTTAAGATGTATAATGATTGATGGGGGAAAAACTTTGTTTTCAGCAGCGAAACGTTATTTTTTAAATGGTTTATGCAAATTTTTTTTTCCATCTTGGTTCTACATATTCTGAAGTTAAGTCGTTGAGAAAATTAATACAGAAAAATGTTAGCAACACTTATTTTCAAGTCGATATCAATCAATGGCCATGCCAATGTCAGGATCTAACTTGACGTTAATCAAATTTTGTTCGACCAAATATTGTCCTAATCATGTATGTATGTATGTAATTTGGTTTTTACAGACGTGTATCAATCAGATATTTACGTCTGGGGACTGACCTTTAATGTCACCATCCGAAAGACATGACTCAGTCTCGACTCTCGAACCTGGGTCTGCTGAATCAGTTTATAACTTCCAAGTTCCACTGTTAGCTGGATTACAGGTGTATGATGAGGAGCCCTATGTCTGCGCACCTAAGATTTGACCTAAAAATTAACAAGAGTTTCTTTAATATTCCACTAACGCTTAATTCCATATTATTCCTGATATTCTAAAGAGAAAGTGTGTGAAAAATCTCATCAAAATTAGAGCAAGAACTATGCCATTTTCACATGAAATGGCAGCCGTGTCATTTTGACATTGAAAAAACAATGGTGCCCATGTCTGCGCACTCATTCATTTTACACGCAGTTCAGGAGTTTTGACGAGAACTACAACATTTTGAGGCCTGTGCATAAAATGTCTGAAATAAGACCCTTTTATCAATATTTTGACTCGTTTTTTAAATGAATATCTATCGCTGTAATAAAGATGAAAGGTTCGTGTTCCTTTGCATGTTTTGTTTCGTTAGAATAGCGCAGTTATGCATGTGCGCAGACAAGGGCGCTGCGCAGACTTGGGCACTCTAGCCATACGTGCAAGAGGCTCTAGGTAGAACCTCTTGCATGCTGAAGTGCATTTTATGATATAGTCTTGGGACATCACATGTTCAGTGGATCTCTACAAAACAAAGCAAGCACTTCCAATAAGCCCATAATCTAATTTTGATTCTCTGGCAATTTCCATCCTAACTTATCCTCATAGTATGATAGGGAAATTTATTTGATCGCCCACATTTTACTTTTGTAATCTGACTAATAACTTCTGATTTTATATCAATTCTTTATTTTTAAAAATCTTTATTCGAAAGGAAAACAAGTATTAGTGCCTGTATGATTTGAAGGCTTCTGTCTGCAGTCAACCATCATGCCTGCTAAAAAGGAGCAAATACAACTTCAGAAGGAGATTCTGAACCAGGAGATGTGGGATGAGTTGCTGAGTCTTGAAGGACTGACAGGTAAAGACAGATTGATCCTAATCGTAATGATCACAATTTACCTTTTTTTTTTTTCTTTTTTTTTTTTTTTGGCTTGATTAGGTCAGCTTAGATGAAAGTCGGTCCTTTTTTCCAGATGGCTTTTAGTCATTGATTGAAGTTATTAGACAATTCATCATTTGAAATTCAAACCAATGGTAATCAAAAGTTGACCTGTTAGGCTTAGAATTTTAATCATAAAGTTCATACCTCTTTCACCATTAAGAGGCTTGGTTGCACCTATCCCTGAACTATTAATTTGTGATTCATATAAAATTCCTTTTGTAAATTGCATGAAATAGAATAAATTAGATATAATTAAACATTTAAACATTTTCTCATTGTCAATGGAAGAATGAAGTGCATTAGTAGGTGAATTACTGAGATCATGAAAACATGTACAAAGAAATGAAGATTATTGACCAAATATTGCAATAGATTTCCATAGGAAATCTATTTCCTGCTTGTCATGTGTCATTCATTCTTTCATCAGCATTATAACCACACTAAACCATTAACACTAGCCGGAATGAGTTACAGTCTGTTAAATTAAAATTAGAAGTCCATGTATATTGTGATTTAAAATCATTCAAGAAGAAATTATACTTTTATGTTTTCTGTTTATTATGTCCAGTGATTGATGTGTATCAGAAGTGGTGTGGTCCGTGTGCTGCAGTACTCAGTCTCTTTAAGAGGCTTAGGAATGAGATTGGAGATGATCTACTCAGGTTTGCTGTGGTAAGTATTCAAAGCATAATGTAAATTTTTTAGTGTTGTAGGTAAGGTTTATATTTAAATAATGTATTTAATTCATGGATAATTCTTCCTTCAACCCCTGGTGACAAACTTTTTATTTTAACTTGCTTATTTACTAAGAAATTTGTTTTTCAAGACCAACTTATACATATATGTAAGGAAAATATGCATAATATTTTTACCCAGTACTAACCTGGTATAGTTTGGTGTGTGAAAAGCATGTTCCTTCCCAAGTTTTATGTACCCTTCTGCTTCATCTCTTTAATTATTTTCTGAATCAGTTTTGTCCATAGTTGTTTTGTATTAGGGAAAAACTTTTGTAATTCTTGAAAATGAAAGTACATTTTAAAAGTAAAATAAGAATTGTTATGGTAAAGACATCAACATTGTCTGCAGGCGGAACGTCGCGCTCGGACATTGGAAGTGGGGGGGAGCACCTTTTGTTTGGCGGACAAAAGGTGCCTCCTCCCCCCCCCCCCCCCACTTCTATTGTCTGAGCCCAATGTTCCGCCACCTCTGATTGTCTGTATAAAGCATGCAAATCTTCAAAACTTCATTACATGTATGTTTTCAGTGTCATTTGATCAAAGGTCACTCACTATATAAGATCAACTTACATGAAAACATAGGTGTGCTGTATGTATACACACACATACCATTATCATTGTGAACAAATGGTGCAGTAAAGTGTTATACATTAAAAACTGTAGTACACAATTAACCCAAGAGATAATATAAACTATATAACATGATTGTGAAGGCCACAAGACTACAGGGACCCACTTTCTCCTCTTTTCTTGGCAGACCTTTATAGCAGCTATGACTGTTTGTCCTCATCCTAACAACTTGACTGGTAACATATTTTTATTGTTTAGGCTGAAGCGGATGGCATTGAGACCCTTGAGAGGTACCGTGGGAAATGTGAGCCTTGTTTCCTGATGTACGGCAGTGGTCAACTGGTCAACGTGGTGAGGGGGGTCAACGCCCCTGCACTCCTCAAGAACGTAGAACGAGAGCTGAAGCAGGAACACAAGGTTCTAGAGGAAGGAGTAGAACGAGTAGTGGTAAGAATTAAGTAGTATTAACCCATTGACTACTGAATTCTTTCCTTCCCATTAGCTTAATACATGGATCACCCGGTTCCCGTAGGTAACAGGTTAATGGTCAATTTGTGAAAAGTGGCTATTGGTTGAGGTTGTTGTTCAAGATGAAAGACAAAAGTTTCCAAGCTTTTCATTCAAGGCAACCAGGATGTTGATTTCTTGTCAAGACCTTGGGGGCATATTAGTGGTCAAATAAGGAAGGGTGTGTGTGTGTGAGTGGATCCTTAGCTTCGCAGCCAGTTCATAATTAGTACAAAGTATGATGGAACAGATGACCCTGAAATGACCCCAATTTTTGGTGGACGCGCTACTTGCTTAACATGTAAAATCATACTGGCGGTCGCATCATGCGTTCGAGGTGACTGCGTATAAAGGTCAATTGTACTCGGTAAAATGACCTTGCACTTTGACCTTAGCACGTGGACAAATTGTAATTACGAATTGCCTTATTGAAATAGAATGAAATATGGCACATCTTTCAATTGAAAAATACCTGATTGGCGTAGAATTTAGACTATGTCAGTATCAGACCAATGGGCCCAATTTTTTCTCATGTTAAGTTAATTGGTCCTATATATTTTATTTCACTTACCAAAATTATATGATTGTTCAGATTTCACAACCTCATAGAGCTTTGGTCCTCTCCTTATTGTTTTGGTTGATGTGTGCAATGTTTCCACCCTTTTTTCGTAGATACTATTGTGCTGCTTCTTCAAAATTCTTGTTTTGTCTGTATCTGTGTGTTACAGATACCAAAGTTTGATTTGTCCAACTAAATGCTATTCCTGTATATTTGTTTAGATCAAGGATCCCTTGCTTGCTGCCTTTGAGGCTGAGGAACAACAGGCAGCTCAGGCAGAAGAACTGGAGAAGAAGAGACTAGAGGAGGAGGCTAGGAGTAAGTCATACTATCTATCTATCATTCCATTCATCATTCCTTGTTATTCCATGGATCCCATTGTGGATGGAAGCAAAAAAGCATGGCATTATATCTTCTAACATTCTATCATTAAAAAATGAAAAGTCATAAAATTATTTTTCTGTTATTCTATTATCTCTAAATGAAAGCAAGAAAAAATATAATTTCTATCATTTCTTCTTTCACTCCATTAGTAGATGTATGGATAATGAAATGTAGAACATGGTTGAATCTACTAGTAATTCCTCATAGGCCCTCCTAAATTTTTTGAAGGTCAACCAAGAAACTTTTAAATGTTTCTAATTTCTAAAGAACACACTTAATTTTTTCATCTTAATTGGCACAGGGATTGAATCTTATATTCATAGAATTCTGAAGCCCAGTATGAACGTAATTTGTTTCTTACTGATAGGGAATAATGATAACCTTAACAAATTATTGTTATTGCTGTGACATTAATCAATTCTGAAGAGATACAACATTATTTTTAACCATAATTTTCTTACCATGACTCATTAGAATATAGTGTCATAACTCATATTAACTGACTTTACCTTTCTTCCCTCAATAACTAGCATATTTCTTATGGTAAATTTGCTTTGAGTAACTGTGTGCTTCGCTCATCTCCCTTTAAATTTGCTAAAACTTCACCAAATAATTTTCTGTCTCTTCATATTTTGCTGTACACCATCATTCATTTTCCAGTGCATTTCATCTTACCATTAGCTTTCCATTCAAGATCTCTCCCTTTTTCCTTTACCAGTTATTAGAATTCTGGATTTGTTCAACTATCTCAGCTTTCAACATTTCTTGGCATTGGCCAGTTACAGCTACAAGGAACTTCCGTCCATTGTCAAATGCACATAAGAGTAGTCATTTAGTCCATTAGTTGATATGAAATTAGAATAGAAATAGATAAACTGCTAGTTTAGTCTTTTCTCCTTTACAAAGGTACTAATCCAAACTTTCTCTACGTCTTTAGTCAAGGAAATTAAAGAGTTAGGTGATGCAGGTGAAGTAAGCGTGAGACCAGTCAGTCAGGGTACAGTAGACACCTTGATGCATGACAGGCAAGATGGACCCCAGACAGGTATTCAAACAACCAACTCAGAGCTAAAAGGGTGTTGGTTCACTCTAAGTACATGTAGTACCCTTCTGTCTCGATCACACAATGCACAGAATACATAATGATTATAGTTGGTGTTTGTAATGGAAATTGGTTACAGCTCAGTATGATCTCATAACATGAAAGTGTATTATATGACTTGAATTAGTGCCCTTTGTCACTCGCTCTGTTCATAAAGAGTAAGAATGGAGAGAAAGAAAAAAAAATCAGTGCTTATAGTGTAAATGTTTAAGCTCAGTATATCCAGCACATTGTATTAAGTTTAACTGTGTATCACCAGTTTGAATATTGTGGCAATATAGGATTCACAAAATTGATTGGCTATACCCCTTTCACCAGATAATTGATGTCCTCTATTTACTGTGTTGTGCACATAGTCAAACAGTTTACACGGAGCACAGAGTTCACACAACTTGTATATCAAATGACTACTTGTAGTAGATATATATTATCTTTATTTGGCAATTGGTGTTTAGAATATATAGAGTGTACAACTATTCAAAAGTGTTCAGTACATATTTATTTTCCAAAGTATTTTACTATCTGCTCGATTTGGGACTTATTAATATTATCACTAAGATGTTTGGTTAGATGGCTGTTATCATAGTGAATGGGAATTTTCTATTTATGTAAGTATTTGATCTACATCTTCATGTTCATGTTTATGTTCTTGTAGCAGATTATTATAGTAATGCATCACAGGGAAGGCAAAACAAATAATCAGCGTAGTCTGTGCTTACTTTATGCCTCCAAATCCTATTTTCTTTCTCTTATGCAATATGCTTTCCTGTCAGCTGCCATTCTGCTTAACGTTCATTGCCACAAAATCATTTTGCGAATTTCATACTTCATCTTTCCTCATTTAACATCATTATTCATGTCTCTATCAACTTATCAAACTCCTAACAGCGATAATAATTTACTGTGAATTAACAGCCTATTAGAATAGAAATTAACAACCATATAATCCACTGCAACATTATTGTATTTGCACATCGATGTACTCTTCATACAGTATTTTGTACTATTGGATAGTAATATGTTACATATGTGACCACATAATACCCTTCACATTTTATGCAGATTGAAAATAGGTACCCACAAAGTCAGCAAAAATAGATTTCTTGTAGGTATCCCACATATTCATTTTTAAGGAAATTTTCTTCACATATGAATTTAAATGGTCATTTTTTTTAAAAAAATTTTGCACTACATGCCAGATTATATTTTTTTCAATTTCAGGATATTTTGAGAAAATGCTATACAGGTATTTATGTGAAAATTGTCTTGTAGACAGTCAAGGGTGACACACATTTATTTTACAAATTAGCAATTGTGAAGATTTGTCACTTCACTGTAGCTTTATTAATGTATCAGTGACAATCTCTGGCATGGAAATGAAATGAAATAAGACCAAGACATATTTCAAGATAAAATCTTGAGAAATAGTTATTGTAAGAGCTATTTTTAACACCGTTATTGTGACACGTTCTACAGAGCCAGTTCCTAAAGAAGTCACCGTTGTTCTCATCAAACCGGATGCTGTTGCTAACGGCCATGTGGAAAACATCATTGCGAAGGTGAGTCGGTAGTTTATTGTGCTTCCATCCGAGTTGGTGAAATGGTATTCCTTATGTGGGATGCATGCAAACAAACATTTCAGAGCGCGTTGAAAGGGAGAGTTGTGACACGCGCATAATAAATCCTACGTGTATGCGGTCTTTGTTTAAAACATGGCGGATCATGGAGCGCCCAATAGTTCCCTTTCACGTACATTCTCTATGGGAGGGAACTATTTGAAGCTCCATGAAATGACTGACCAATCAGAAGCGACCTCCAGTGTCGCAACTCTCTGTATGTATAGCTCTGATACGTTTGGTATGCTGCCCCCATCTATGAGACTGCATTCTGAAATAGAGGCATGGTGATATGTTAGGACAAGTCAAAACTTCGCTCTATCTCTGTATGAAAAAAATAGGAGAATAAAACAAATGGCACCCTAATGATGTTTCTCCTGTAGCATTGTACTTTTCTACTTTTCTGTATTGTAGAGTAACAGATCCAGAAAGGGGGGGTGGCACGAGAGGCTTGTATCTTATCTATTTTGGGGCATTTTCCATAGTATGCATGCATGCATGCATTAATTTTTGTCAGAGTCCCCTTCGAATTTCAAAATTCTGGATCTGCTCCTGTTTGTATTTGCTTTTATGTTTTATCAGATGCTTATCACCATCTTCAAATGGAATATGTAGGAACTCGTCTATGATTATTGTTACTGTCTAATATGTAATGATAGCTCTCAATTATTTTTTTTTCTTGATTATTCTCTATTATTCTCTTTGAACAATCAGCCTATTAGAAATAGACTGCTGTTTATTAATTTCAACTGAGCTGTACTGTAGTGGAGACTGCTGTTTATTAATTGCAACTGAGCTGTACTCTAGTGGAGACTGCTGTTTATTAATTTCAACTGAGCTGTACTCTAGTGGAAACTGCTGTTTATTAATTGCAACTGAGCTGTACTGTAGTGGAGACTGCTGTTTATTAATTTCAACTGAGCTGTACTCTAGTGGAAACTGCTGTTTATTAATTTCAACTGAGCTTTACTCTAGCATAAACATTTAATTATGATAGTAATGAAGATGAAAATAATAGTCTCTCATCACTGATTTTTCTATATTCCCATAGATTGAGGAGCATGGCTTTGAGATTCTCACAACAGAAGATAAAACCCTCACAGAAGATGAAGCCAGAGAGTTCTACAAGCAACATGAAGAAGAAGAACACTTTGAGGAGCTGGTCACCTTCATGGCTAGTGGTCCCAGCAAGATTCTTGTCTTGACCCGGGGTGACACGGGTGAAGGGGTCGTGTCAGAGGTCAGGAATTTACTAGGACCCAAGGATATTGAAGTTGCCAAGGAGGAAGCACCTGATAGGTAGCCTTATCTTTTTATTTTCTGAATTGTCATTTGTTAACCCTTTCATAACAGGAATTATTTAAGGACTAAATTTATCACATTTTGTTCTTCAAATTGGCAACAAAAATAATTTTCTTTTAATGCTACATAATTCTAATAAAATGTAATGTCTTTGAAAACAACATACATGGTTACAAACTGTCGAAAAGTTGAAAAATTTGCCAATTTTGACAAAAAACAATGATTTTGAATCTCTCAATGTGTTGCCAATTGAATGATTTTAAAGCTTATTCTCCTTTTTAAAATTCCCGACATCAAACGCAATATGGTCATGCAACAAAAATGGACACAGTATATGCAGAATTTTTTTTTTTATCTTTCTACTCATGCATCTGGTATATTTTTTAGGGCTATGAATCAAAAGTTATTGAGCCAAACCACAAAATGTTGTCATTTATCTCAACAGCAATACCTCAAATTTGATAGATGTACTGTATAATAGGATGAATAGAGAAAACAAGGGTGTATAGGGAAACATACTTGAATGTTTTTGATTTTATATTTTTCACACTGATGAAGCAGCTAGACCCTTCACATTGTTGTTGTCATCATGAGTAAAGAAAATGAAAAGGGTCTGCATCATTTCTTGGGATGAAATTTTATGTTGAAAGGTATTCCAAATTTTATTCCTTTTCACCTCCAGTGTCCCTTATTTCCTTCATTGTACAAACGAATTATAGGCTTAAATTTCTTTTACTGTCTTCTGAATCATTAATCATTAGACCTGATTTACATATGTTATATAAAGAATTTTAATTTCCCGAGGTTAAACTTTCGTTTAATACAAGTTTTATTTTTTATTTTCACTTTCAGTTTGCGAGCTCAGTTTGGAACAGATAAGAAAATGAATGCAATGCACGGAGCAGACTCAAAAGAAACAGCTGCGAGGTATGTCATAGTTTTTCTTTTGTCTCCTTTAATCTTGTTATGGGTTTTGAAGTAACCTATTGTACCTTTCCTTAAATTTTTTTTACATACAATGGACATGTATTTATTATATCTATGGGAAATACTTTTTTTTGTCGCGCCTTCACCTCCGGTGGGCAAGACTAAGGGATCCAAATGGCGTCTGTCCGTCGTCCGTCCGTCGTCCGTCGTCCGTCACAAATGTTAAAGTTTACCTGCAAGACTCCCTTAGGACGCATAACTTGGCAACTGTTGCTGCAATGGCAACCAAACTTGGGTGATAGAAGCACTAGGGGTATCTTCATGTTATGGTGTTGTCGGAGGTCACATGATGATGTCAAAGGTCATTTGAGGTCATATATTAAAGAGTACCTGCAAGACTCTCTTTTCATATGTTAAAGTTTACCTGCAAGACTCTCTTTTGACAAATAACTTCACATCAGTTGCTTTGATTACAACCTAACTTGGGTCATAGATCGCATTGGGGCTACCTTCATGTTATGGTGCCGTCGGAGGTCACGTGATAAGGTCAAAGGTCATTTGAGGTCATATGTTAAAGTTTACCCGCAAGACTCTCTTATGACAGATAACTTTGGAACCGTCACTCACTTTTCAACCAAACTTGGGTTGTAGATGCACTAAGGGGACCTGCATGTTATGGTGCCATCAGAGGTCACGTGTTAAGGTCAAAGGTCATTTGAGGTCATATGTTAAAGTTTACCTGTATGACTCTCTTATGACACATAACTCTGCACATGTTGCTGCAGTGGCAACCAAACTTGGGTGATAGGTGCACTTGTGGTACATTCATGTTATTTTCGCGAGTGGGCGAGACACAATTATCGCTTATGCACTTGTCTAAAATTTGTTTTTGTACATGTTTCTCTTTAGTATTCTAAGTTGAATGAGATTTACTGTATTTGTGAATAGTACAAGAACTCTTCCTGTGCACTTATATTTCTTTCCATTTTTTTCCACTTTATTTCCTTGTTAATGCCCTTCCTTTGTTTTGGGGGGTTTTTTTATCAGCACCTTGTATTTTTTATTTTTTTGAATTTATTTTTATTGTATTGTATGGAAAAGTTGCTATATTAATTGTGCTCTTATTCATGATATTTTGATATGAAGTATTAGAATTTTTTTAGTCATCCTCTCTTTCTCCTTGTATTCAATGGATCCTTCTTTATCTTCCGTCTTCCCTTTTTGAGATTATGTTTCTCTCGTTTCCTTTTCTCTCACATCCTTCATCTAATTTAATTCAATATATATTTGTAATGCTTAGCTCTTTTCTATTTAAGCCATCTGTTGTTGTTTATTACCTTGTAGAGAGATGGCATTCCTTCTTCCTAACTTCAGCGTTCCCATTGTACCAGGGACAGGTCCTCCACCAACCATCGAGAAAACACTGGCTCTTATCAGACCAAGCGCTCTCAAGGATCACAAAGGTAATCCATTATTCTTAGATATTTTTTTGCTATTATCATCATTTAGGCTTTTTACACTTGCAAAATTTTGCTTAGTCCCGGACTATCGGTGGGGCTAAACAAGGATTTAGCACAGGACTAAGCTTAGCCCACTTTCTGTTCACATTGAATTTTACCAAAGTGGGCTAACTCCACGATAGGTGGGGCTAAGCGTTCTTGCTAGGGAGATATAGTATGGGACTAAAACTGCAAATGAGAACAGCAAAAAAAATAGTTGGGGTTAAGGATAGTACAGGGTTAAAAAAATCAAGTGTAAAAAGCCTAGTAGAACCAGGAAATTGTAATTTTTGTAATTTGTTGTATTTCCTTTGTAAAGCACTTAGAGAGACTGCATAGTTTATGATGCGCTGTATAAATACGTCTATATTATTATTATTACTGTTATTAATCCCAACACAAAAAGCATACCATAAAATAGTCCAGGGTCCCGTTTCATAAAACTTTTTATCAGTAACAACTGCCACATTTCTGTGACAAATTTGCTCTCAGCCAATCAGATGCAAGGATTTCACTAGCTTATAGCAGATATTGCAACTTGTTATTGATAACAAGTTTTATGAAACAGGGCCCAGGTTTAAGTGGTTAGATTAAGTCCCCTGATTTCTGGAGTGCCAAGTGTCACTCTCCTCATCCCATAAAAAGTTCCATAATTCTGTAACAAAAATGAACAAACAAAGTCATGTCAAGGTGAAATTAATTTCTCATTTTCATTTTATTTGTTCATATTGGTACAGTATTACAGTAATTTGTACAGAATAAAGAGCTTGACATATGATGCTCAGTAAATCAGTGGGCTATAATTCAACCAGGTTTAACTTAGTCCACTTTTGTCACACAACACTGTACAGTGTACTTGTATAATATACTTCAAACAATGTGGCAGTCCAAGTTTTGATCCATGGCAGAGAAAGAGTTAAAATCCGGGGGGGGGGGGGGGGGGGGGGGTGTCTCATTAAGGCCTGTACGATCCTTCACATTGATTTTTTTAGATCTTGCATAGTATTGTACACCCTATTCGAGGATTGGTTCTTCTTTCCTGTTTTTGATAACCTAATCGAGATCCCCGGGTTACCCGCCTGGTGGTGAAAAAACAACCCTTTTTACTCGTTTTCATGGACGTGGATGCCGTACAGGCCTCAATGAGACATACCCCCCCCCCCCCCCTGGGATAAAATGCAGAGAGATGTAGTTGCAATGTGTCATGTTCAGCACAAAACATTATATTGTCATTATTATCTTTTCTATGATACAGAGGAAATGCTACAGAAGATTCAAGAGGCAGGTTTTGAGGTGTGCCTTCAGAAGATGGTACAGCTGACAGAGGATCAAGCTAAAGAATTCTACAGAGAACAGGAAGGCACTCCACACTTTGAAGATCTCATCAGGGAGATGACGAGGTCAGTTCTCTTCACTTCTGTAGAAGATTTGTAACTTTATCCCTTAAAAAGGGTAGGATATGGGTTTGTTCATATCTGTGAATCAATTCAGTAGATTGTAATGGATATGAAGAGGTAAGGAATTGGAGTCTATTTTTCTATGGGTATGGTTTTTGTGGGTATGGGGTTCAGTTGCAAAGCAACGATGTTGTGGTCGGAGGAAAATAAGAGTAGGACTGTATCATGTCGTTCGTAGCCGCGATAGAAATGTACTGTAAGCGAAAAGACCAGAAGTAGGCAACACAACCAAAAGCATTTGATAAATATCTGTTGATGCCCTCTAGTGGCTAAATAGTTTTATTTATTGTTGATCCCTCAAATTGATCATGATATTCCTGAACACAAAATCTGTGAAAAGAATTAACATTCTTATTCAGATGGTGATTTTTTTTCAGTCAGCAATTGCCTTATTGTCTATTTTATTTATTGTTGATCCCTCAAATTGATCATGATATTCCTGAACACAAAATCTGTGAAAAGAATTAACATTCTTATTCAGATGGTGATTTTCTTTCAGTCAGCAATTGCCTTATCATTTTTTTTTTGCCCTTACTCTCTGTGTCACATCAGTGGTGAGGTGCTTGCTCTAGGTCTTGCCAAGGAGTCAGCCATTCAGTCTTGGAGAGAATTCATTGGACCTACCATTATTGATGAAGCTAAGGAGAAAGCTCCTGACAGGTAAAAACATACTTTTGTTTTCATTAGTCTAATAAGACGGTTTGTAATTGCAATTTGCACATGTGCAGATCAAGGTCATTTGTATCAAGTACAATTGACTTATATACGCGTTCACAGTGTGCGCGCCAGGATGCGTGCTCCAGTGGATGCGCTACTTGTTAAACAAGTAGCGCGTCCACCAGAACAGATGGGCATGCGCTTACAAAACAGTGGGGTCATTAAGGGTCATTTGTACCATGTACTAATTACGAACTGGCTTATTGCACTGCATAAAGTTGCATCACAATATTGAAATGAACCAAGCTCAGCTGGGTTTTTTTCACACTCATTGTTTTTTTTAAAGAGGACAGTGCATTTCTCTAACTTTTAAACAATGCAATGTTGAATTCTTAAAAAGGTACATTGTATATACAGTGTATACATACAATACATAATATATTTTAAGCCTAAAAATTGACTAAAAATTTCTCTGAGAATAATAAAAACAATTTTGATAATAGCAGTCATGATGAAATGTGAATTAACAAGGCCACCAATAGGAGAGGATGTTGGGTGGAGCATTTCATCTTTTTTCCATGATTCTTTCCCTTTCTTTCTCTCTCTTTTTCTCATTTTATTTATTTATTTTATTTTATATTTTTTGTTGCCATGCGATTAGGGTGCCCTATAGCTATGCCTCTCATTCTAATACGGAAGCTACACTGTAGTAATAACCATTTTCTGTTTATTTTCTTCATTGCAGTTTACGAGCCCAGTACTCCATTCCTGACACTCAAGTGAATGTTGTCCATGGTAGTGACTCAGTAGATACTGCAGAGAAAGAACTAGGGTTCTTCTTCCCCAAGCAGACCACGCTAGCTGTCATTAAACCTGATGCAGCTGGAGAACATAAAGGTGAGAACCAAAGTAGATAGTGGTTATTGGGTGCCACAACAAACACAAAAATCCCAAACCCAGCATAGATCTGAACAGGAGATGCAGGGGAGGAAAAAAGGAGCAACTCAGAAATGCAAGGCCTTTGGAATATTTGTTTGACTGACATAAATGTGACGAAATGGAGGTTTCCATAGACCTTGCAGGGGTGCTCCAACATTTCCTTCAGTGACAATTGCTCCAGTTTTTGTTTTGTCAAAAATATAAGGTTAGGATTAGGGTTACAATTGGGTTTTAGGTTAGGTTTAGGGTTATGTTTAATGTTTGGTCTAGGATCAAAGTTAAAGTGAAGGTTGAGTTCTGGGAAAGGTGAAAAATAATTTGTGAACTTTTTTGTTATTTTTATGTCAGTTCGGAAGAACATTATAGTAGAAATGTCCCCTGAAAAGGATTCCTCTTCAAATGCCCTCATATTCGAAATATGACGAGAAATAGCTGATGTGTTCGGGCCAAACATTTATGTCACTTGTGTGTGCAGTCCCATGTACCCATTTCCGTCTGCACGTGCATGTGCTTTTCAACGAGATTGAGTTGAATTCTTATCATATGGATGATACCAAAACCTCACAGTGTACACCAATTCTTATGTAGACATGATCAACCTTTCCCAACTACTTCAAGACAGTTTTTTCACAATGTAATCGTATGACCAGTACTCGCTTTATCTTTAAGAATTTGTTAATGTAGGATATTGACCATGGAGTAATAGTCGTCAGAGCTTGTGTCATACAACGGATTATTGATATTCAGTTAAAGGATATGTGATCATATGCTGCAAATGCTACATATGGTATTGACTGATATGACATTTTTGTTTGTCTTTACAGAGGCCATCATTGAAAAGATCAAAGAAGCAGGATTCAACATCAGTATGCAGAGAGATGTAGAGCTGAACAAAGAACTGGCATCTAAACTTTACCTGGAGCATGAGGGCAAGGAATTCTATGAGAACCTCATTGACCACATGTCAAGGTATGTACCATGATTTCTGAAGATTCCTCAAAGACATTCTCTGCTAGGTGACAGATTGCTTACTGCATTTATACATGTAGGTCTGGGAACCTACTTTAACAAGCTTGCCTCTTTCTTTTCTACAATGAAGCAATTACTGTGAAACGCTGGAACTCTTATTTTACAATGGTTTAGGGGTCTAAGAAGGCTGTAGTTCTGTTGTCAATTTGCATGTAGAAATACCCTAATGACAAATTGATTTCCTTTAATTTTCTGATGTAATTATGCAGTGGTCTATCGATGGTGATGGTTTTATCCCGTGAGGATGCTGTAGACGGCTGGAGAACCCTGATGGGACCAACAGACCCTGACTACGCCAGAGAGCATGCTCCAGAGTCGTTGAGGGCGCTTTTGGGTAAGGACGTCTTGCAGAACGCTGTACATGGCAGCTCTAATCCTGAGGAAGCCAAGACGAGGATTGAGAGACTGTTCCCGGATGTGGAAGTACTTCCTGGAGGAGAGGTCAAAGGTGAGTGAGGTCAAAGGTTATAATTTTAGACATATCTCTTGTGATGCGATGCCCTAAGTTCTAGACTTCTCAGATATCTTCAAGAAGCTCTCAACAATCTATTGTTTTTATATATTTCTGACTATATTTTCAAGAGCATTGTAAAACAGAATCAACTTGAATCTGCTTTTTTTTCGCGAATGGCTATTATCCCTTTTCTTTTTATTCGCTCTCAATGTAAAGCAGTGGCCATATGCACCTTTCAAGTTGACATTATTTTGATTGCAGTGTCTCTTTTTGTCTTTTGTTATACAAATCAGTGAAGGCTCATAAAGTGATTCTCTAAACTTGCTTTGACATTAATTCCTGCCATATCTTCGAACTGTATTTCTTCATTGAAATTAATCAAAAGCATGTGAAAGAACATGAAATAGCATTTTTAAATGGATAAATTTATATTTATTTTGAGCAAATTTTTTTTGCAATTATTGGTGAGATTTTTTTTCTTCAATCTGTCATTATACCTCATAAAACCAAACATTTTTACAATTTTGCTCTACAAATTAATCAGAAAAAAATTTGACCAAATGAAATACATTTAAAATTTATTCATAATTAAAATCAGTACCTGTGAATCGTATACATTGTTAGCCACATTTCTACCACCCATGTACTAGACTCTGTAGCCAGTATCTCAATGGAGCAGTCTCAGGGTGAGATATATATATAATTCCACATAAAAATTCAACTGTATATTCAGTCAATTTGTTGTTCATTATATTCACTGATTTTCCATTTTCTATTGACTATTTTTGGTCAGAATTATTCATCTGTTTTGTGTGTTAGCATGCATGCCAAATAGATAATTTTCAAGTGTATTTTTCAAATGGTTTTCAGTACTTCCCTTGTTTAGTCGCTTCTTTTAGCTGTTTGGTGTTGTTGTTGTTAACCTGTCTCACAGTGCTACTTCTTTTCCTTTTGAATTTCTCATCATATGTCTATCTCTCTTTTTCTTTCTCTCTCTTCCTCCCTCTCCCATTCTTCCCTTCCTCCCTCCCTCTTAATGTCTTTTTCTCTCTCTCTAACTTGATTTGCTGGATATGTTTTTCCACTCTCTATCCGACTTATCTTGCCATTGCGTAGCGAGATAATCTTCAATTTATCCTATATATAAATTCATCTTTATTTTCATCATTTCTCTTCTGATATGCATATATACCCAAATACCAGTGCAGTTAAGCTTCACACTTTTTGTTGTTGTTGTTTTCTCTCAAAATTTTATTCTGGAAGGATAAATTGTCAGATATGTATTTATTGAATATAGGGAAATTTAGAGCTTTGTAATTATCAGAATGTAAAGATTCACTTCCAATGATCCTCAGTTACTCGTAAGCAAGGTATTATACATGTTTCAACTTGTCCACTGGTTATTCTTTATACCACTCTGCTGAACAAGTTAGAAATTTTCATCCTCTAGATCTTATTTTCAGAAATTATTTTCTAATATAACAGAACGACCATATTTTGTCACTGTGCAATATGTTATAGATCTTTATTAAAGTATAACATATGTATCTAAAATAAATTAACTGAACATTGTCCATTTTTATCTGAAAGTAGTGTATCATAATTAATCTGACCTTCATTGACTTCACTGCTATTAACAAAATCGAGTTTAAACTTGTATGAAAAGATAATGATCAATATTTTCTACATTTTCTTTTATCTTTTTCATTTTTAGTGAAAGGAGATGGAGAAGGTAAGTTTTTAAGTTTTTAAAGCAACTGCTGAAATTTCATATCTTTACTCTGATTGAAGAAGAATGTAGAATCCTGTTAAACTGGGTTGGGTGGACCAAAGAAGGGACTCTCAAAATGATATGGGCTTCGTCAGCACCTTGCATTTTTATCAAGGAATTCACAACTACTACATCTTTCTAGCGAGAATAATAATGATGGTAGAGATTGGGGAGGATGAAAGTTGCCGCTTTCTTTGATGGCATCAAGTCAAAGGCTTCAACACTTACATTTTTCAACCAAATCTCAAATCTGAAACGAAGAGAAAATAGAAAAATAAAAAGTTATTAAATTGCTTGTAGGTAAAGCTTGTTGGCATGTTAGATGCATTTTAGAAAAGAGATAAGCATTATTGTATGATAGAACATGAATTTGGTGATAACATAAATTTTCTTTGTGGTTATTAATGTTGTTACGTTTTTCATTCTCCCAACATCTGCAGAGGGTGAAGAGCAACAAGCAGAACAGCCTGCAGCTGAGTCAGGGGAACAACAAGTAGAGGGAGGAGAACCAGCAGCAGAGACAGCTACTGAGGGGGGTGAACAGCAAGCAGAACAGCCACCTGCTGAAGGAGGTAACATCCCTGCTTTACTGAAAAAAAAAAATTGTTCTATAAAGTGTTTTTTTGTTTGTTTTTGTTCTCATAAAATGGTTTTGTTTAATGCGTTTTGGGGGTCATTGTTTTTTGTTGTCTTTATGCAGTGTTTCTTTAATTGTTTGTTTTTGTTCTCACAAAGTATACATCACATACCTCAGACAAATTTGAATTCTCTCTAACAAGTGCAACAGACACTGGATCTTTGTCATATTACTTGGATTCTTGATCAGTTTTCAATAATTACTATTGCAAGGCATGTTCAAGTAATGTGCATGTTGCATGATTAAACCGTTATGACAGTAATTAAGAAAAGAGCCAACATTGATAGTTTTGAGAATCCCAGCCTCAAGTTATGTCTGAAATACCTGTGCATGTTTGTTTGTTCTGTAACCAAGTGCATGTTGTATTTTTGTATTGCACCCTTTGTGTCACTCTAACTTGCACTGATTGTTAAGAAGAAGCAGCACAAGAAAAAGAAGAAGGGGAAGAAGGAGGAGGAGAAACAGAGCAACAAGTTGATGCTGGAGAAGGTGATAATAGTGAGGCCCAACCAGCGGAGGATGGTCAGATGGAAGAGGGTCAAACTCAGGACGGTCCAACGGAGGATGTGCAGGGAGAGGAGCAGGTGGAAGATGGGAAAGGAGAAGAGGCTGCAGCAGAGGAGAAGACAGGGGATGATGCCCCACCCTCAGATGCCCAGGAGGATCGGGATGAGGGAGGTCAACCCCAAGACGAGGGGGATCAACCCCAGATTGAAGGGGAGGAGAAGAAGGAAGAGGGCGATGAAGGTATCTAACCAAGCCCGGTGACCAGGATCTTAAAGTCTTCTGCATGCATTCTCTATCCAGCTTCAATTTCGTATTCATCATCCTTCTTCCCCCCCTTTCTGTTTTGCTTTGTGTTCCATTATTATTAACATACCATTTGCACCTTTGTTACCTGTTAACAAGATGATCATTTATTTCTCCTTGATTGAGTATTTACAATCTTTCATTGCATCCTGTTGCATGCATATATATCTTTCATTATGCTGTCTTGGAATTCCATACCCTGTTGAAGGGCATTTTTTTTTTTAACAGAATTTTTTAATTGTGTTATTTTCTTTCGTATAATATCAAAATTGAAATTATGTTTATTGATGCTTTGGATGTTTCGTAAGATTTTAATGAATTCCATTTCAGTATTCCTTTTTTTAATGTTCTTTGACAGTTATGATTATCTTTGTTGCTATCCCCTCCTTCTACCATATTCTGTTTTATCTTATACCTCTTCTTCTTTTTTTTCTTCAACAAAGTGCTCTGATTTTGTATTTATTTTTTTTTTTAATTTCTACTTGTTTTTCCCCAAAGATGTTTCCTTTTTGGAAAGCTCATCAAGAAGTTGGTTAATTAGAATTGTACTTGAATTATTATTAGGTCAGGCTCATGAACCATTCATGATACAGTGGATTCCAATGTATTTCATAAATCTACATCATAAAGAGTGTTTCTGAGTCACAAATTTACTGCTTTACATATAACTTTAACATATTGTGGTGTTTTAAGATGCATTTGGTAATTCAGTACCTCTATTTTTCATCCATGTTACTTTTACCAAATACTGTAAAAAGTAACACAAAAAATACTGTACATCACATTTAAACCTGCATTTTTTTTTTGGGGGGGGGGGGGGCGGGCGGTCCTTTTAGGTAAATTATTTTATTTGGAGGCTTTTTTGACATGGTTTCAAAATTTCTTTTTTTTATTTGTCAGTTTCATTTTGGAATTTTGTTTGTTGTGAGTTATGTGATGTATTTCCTAATAATTCATTACTTTAATACAGGTGAGAAACCAGCTGAAGAAGAAACTCAACAAACACAAGAGGGTATGTTTTGCTGATCCACATGCAATCATTTATTTAATCTAGAGATTAGCTGGAGAAAACTCATGATTTTTCTTTATTTTTTCACTTGTTGTTTTTTATTCTTAACTGCAGCATTGATTGTTTGTTTTGTGTGTTTTTTTTCTGTAATTCTATTTTCCCCCCTGAAATTATATGTTAAAGCCACAATTATCAGCTTTCAAAATCAATGTATACCAATAGTATTGTGTCATGTATTTTATTCAGATATTGGGGAATTTGATTTATTAAAATGGGTGATCAAATCTGGAAGGTTTTTTTTTTTTTTTTTTTTTTTATTCACTGCTATAGTCTTTTGACATAATATCAAAAGTATCCAGAATAGAGTTGTATGAATGAATCTTACATTTTGCAGCAGTTCAAAAATGGTTAATTTGCAAGGGGAAGTCGTTATTTCATGTATTTTTGAAAATACAAAGTGCTAAAATACAACATACCCATACAAGACTTTTTTTTTGGGGGGGGGGGAGGGGGTAGTCATCTAAGACTTTAGGAAGTAATACAAAGAATACATAGATAATTAGATACTATATTCATATGTATAGGTGAGACACCTGCTGCTGATGAAGCCCAAGCTGAACAAACACAAGAGGGTATGTTTTGCTGATCCACATGCAATCATTTATTTATTCTAGAGATTAGCTGCAGCAAATGAATTTTCTTTATTTGCTGACTTGATTTTTTCTTTTAACCGCAGCATTGTTTGTTTTGGGTTTTTTTTCAGTAATTCTGTAATTCTTTTTTTTTCTTCTGAAATCATCTGTTAAAGCCACAATTATCAGCTTTTCAATGGATAGTTTTGTGTCATGTGCTGTAAACGTGGAATATTTCGCGAAGTGGAAATTTCTGGGCATTTAGCGCAGTATGAAATTTACACGAAAATAAAAACACGCGAATATTTTTGTTTCTTATTCTTTGCCCATGAGCCTAGCGCGTCAGCGAAATTCATTATACTCGGCCGAGCACGAAAAATTAATCGGGTGAAAATTACCACTTTTACAGTATTTTATTCAGATTAAGGCAAGGAATTCACAGTTAATTCTCACCTCTGCATTAGCTTCTACACTCTACAATATGGTTTTCTTGAAGAATTTGATTTATAAAATAGGTGGTCAAATCTGGAAATTTGGGGGGAGATATGGGTAGTCATGTAAGACATTAAAAAGTAATACACAGAATATATAGATAATTAGATACTGTATTCATATGTGTAGGTGAGACACCTGCTGCTGATGAAGCCCAAGCTGAACAAACACCAGAGGGTATGTTTAATTAGCTGATCCATATGTAATCATTGACTCAGTACAGTCACAGTGGGGAGCAGCAAAGTATTCCTTTTGAATGTTTTTGTAATATTTGTTTCATAAAGAACAATATAGTTATCTTTTAGTCACATATTTTGTCCCTTCTCTAAATTGAAAAATACTCGAGTGAATAGTTGAAATGAAAAATTCATTTATTTTAAGTGGTAATCAGGTTATTTTGAGAACCTGGAGAAATATTTCACTACTTTGTATATATTAGAATGTGGATAATATTTTTCTTTTAATAAAACTAAGAACACTTGGTGTTTTGGATCTAAACGAAATATTCAGCTTGTTTAAAAACTAAATAATTACATTGCTTTATATTTTATCTACAAAGATGCTTAAAAAGTGTGTTATGCTGCAGATCACATGCATAGTGATTGCACTCACATATTATACATTTACAGCAGTCTTCTTTTTAAATTAATTTGCTGAATATAAAGTTGTGCACATTACCAAGGTAGTATTGCGTATGTACTCTATATATTCATTTTTATGAAAACAACAAAACCATGCACAGATCCCAATTATCAATATAATTACACTGTACATGTTTATATATCACACCATGTTCACATTCAGCATGCTGTTCATTCAGAATGCACAATAATAATAATAATATCGTAAAGCTAGAAAATAGATACTGATTCTAAGAAAGTTATCATTTTCTAAGTTCATTTTGTAGGGACACCATGTATATTCCAGAGAATAATAATTTCTCAACTTTGAATTGTTTAGGTGAAGAACAGAAACCAGCTGAAGAAGAAGCTGCCCCTGCTACTGAGGGTGAGAACAGTCAGTCATGTTTATTCATCAGACTAAATGTTTCTTCATTAGATTTATATTTATTCATTAACCCTAATTTTCATTATTCAATCCTAATTTGTATTCATCAGATTGATTGTGATTCATCAACTGTAATTTTTGTTTATCAGACTAATGTTTCATCAGCTAATGCGTATTCATCAACTAGAATTTCTTTCATCTAATGTTTATTCATCAGTCCTATTCTTTTTCCTCATCAGACTAATGAATATTCATCAGCCTTCATGTGTATTCATCAACCTTAATCCATCACTAATCGCATTGGTGTTTGTATTTATCCTCAGCAGCATATACATAGCTAATTTCATCTGACATTTAAAAAAAGAATCATAAATATGCTTTGCTTTCAGCTGCTCTGGAACAAAAACAATATTAAAATATATACACTATATTAACTCAATCTCAGAATTATTTTGTTTCATTCCATTTTTTGCTAAACTAACTTTTCATATTTTTCCCATTCAGGTCCCATTCTGTTCCTCTAAAGTTGCCTCCTATTTAACAGAACTTTTTTTGCCTCCCATTTTTATTCCTTATCCTCATAACTTTGTTTATCTCCTGCATATATCTAACTTCATTTTGTGTTACATACCGATACATACTAATTGATAAGAAGATGAGAAGCATGGTATAATGCAGTGAAGTTCATGCCCGTAATTTCACTTTGATCAGTGACATCTCGTATAGACTGTATGGAACCATATGATCATGTGTGAGACTAAATCACTTCTGATAACCTTTTGAAATGATCAGATTATCTTCATTGCAATAATGTTCATTTATTGTGCTATTCATGGACTTAAAATTAAATCATATCTATTCATAATCCTTATTAACCTTTTTTCTTCCTATTCCATCCATACTAACAGCATACACACATTAAAACTAATTGTTGGTTTGTGACTTTCTTGATTCATTCAATTTATTCACTTCTTCATTCATTCATTTAATTTTTCATGTTTACCATTTGTATATGTCTGGTGCATTGAAGATAGAGGTCACATGACATATCTATCTCATTTGGGACTATTGATGAGCATTTGAAATGTGTCATGTGACCTGAATGCCCTCATAGTTCATCTCCTATCATACCATGCTTATTGGATCATTAAAATGATTCATTTGATCATAAACAAATATCCACTATCCAATCTGGTATAGTTTAGAGCTCCTAAATCATATTCAAATACTGCTTAGTTATATCATATCATCAGTGTTTGTAAAGATGACAGGTAATGTGTTTATCATCCAGCTTTCTTTGCTATGTTAGAAGTAAAAGCCAAATAATTTAACTATTTGGAGACTAAGAAAGGTTTTTATTTTCTTTAAATTAAAAACTGTAACATAAACTTTTAAGTTAGATATTGTTGAACACAGATGTATAAAGATGAATAACTATAAAGGAATCTCGATTCAGAAACTTTTCTTACAAAATGTTATATTTAGTACATGTTTGTAAAGCTAGTAGCACAGTATAGTCTCGTTTAAACATGACACCTTTAACCGTGTCAAAAATGCAGTTGCAAAATAAACCATTTTATGTGTAAATCAATTGCAAGTGGGAATGAAGAAAGAAACTAGGTACAACAAATTATTTATCTGGGTATTTTATGGTACACAAATGTAAAGTGCACTTGGCTTACGCCATATTTTCTTGCTTCAGCATTTTACAGTGGTCTACTACCGGTACTCCATGTTTGAACAAGGGGAGGGGTTCACTTCTATACCGTCTAGTAATCCTTATGTCTATGGACTAGGCTGTCATCTGGGTGATTCTGTATTTTCATTTTATTTTAGAAGCAGCTGCTGAGGAGACACAGCAAACTCAGGAAGGAGAGGAGAAGAAGGAAGAAATTGAACAGACACAAGGTAAGATTGAAAGACAGGGATGAAGGAGATTAGAAAGGATGGTGTTGTAAAGAACCAGTATTGTGGATGGAGGGATAGGATGCATGAATTAGGTTAGAAATCGATGGATAGGTGGATGTGTACCTATTAATTGATGCTATCAGGATTGCTGGGAGCCAGTAACCCCTCCAGGGGGGCATGTCTCATTGAGGCCTGTACATCATCCGCATACACAAAAATGGATAAAGAGGGTACTTTTTCAGCATTAGGCGCATAACCCAGGTTAAGCGTTTAGGGTATCAAAAACAGACAAAAATCAAGAAAAAGGGTATCAAATTCAGAGGTGATAAGAAGAAGATCCACAGAAGGGGAGGGGGGAATATAGTTTGGGAATGTGTTCCAAATTAGGTTAAATTTGTTTTACAGTTCCTTTTTGGCTAAAAAAGGTCTGTGATGATGTAATCCTCAAATAGGATGTAAAATACCACACAAGATATAAAATCGCCGTTAAAATCAGAGATGTTAGACGGGTTTCCCTGTTTAGGGTATTAAAACTACTCCTACTGCAATCCCCGTTTAGGGTGCTTTTCAGAAAGTGATTTATACGGATGATGTACAGGTGTCAATGAGACATGCCCCCCAGGTAACCCTTTTCATTTAACATTCGTTTAACACCACTTTAACTCCCAGCAAATGATTTGTCAATTTTTTATTATTTTTCACTTCCTCACAGAATCATTATCTGTAATTAATTTGAGTACCATAAACATTGACAAATTAGGGAGCTATACATAGATTAAATCCTAAAGTAAAGATGAAGAGTATCTATCTAAATCAAAGTTACCGTTGTAACACTGATTCAGAGGAGAAATTGCAACAGATTTATGTAGTCTTTAGGTGCAGGATTACTGGAATAATGATTGTAATAATGACACGTAAATTACATTTCTGTAGCACTTCATAGTTTCTTAAGCACTTAAACAAGCACTGTAAACTCGGTACTTGTATCAAATCTCTCTTTGCTTATGTTTACCTATCTGAAGTCTTGAAATCTGCATGTAAGTCTTTTCGCTTAACCTCTCTTTCCAGATGCACCTGCAGCGGAAGGGGGAGAGGAGGCAGCGGCTACCGAGGGGGAAGCTCCGGCTGCTGAGGGAGGAGGGGAAGGGGATGCTAAGCCTGAGGGTGGGGAGGAGAAGACTGAAGAACAGACTGCATCGTAAGGAGACGTTTCAGTCACAACAACAAAAATACAAGAGCATTTTCCTGGCAGCTTTGATTTTTACTCTGGCTATCTTGTCATAACTCATACTCATGGTTACAAACTATCTAATAGCATTCATCTTTTGAAATTAGACAAGGACATCATATGCTTAGGGTTGGTTAGTGTGTTTTAACAAAGTGCATGCTGCCATAATGTGAGCTACAAACCAACCTGAATATCCATGCTGGAGGATTACAACTACCATTCTGTGATGAAAAACAAGATATTTTTCACTTTTTAGGTGCGGGATTTAAATGTTAGACATTTTATTTATATGTTAATAATGTATATATAAGTGTTCCTTGTATTGTTCTATTCTCACTACTAAAATGATCTGTTAGATCAAAGCAAAACTAGTGGTATCAATAACTCTTTGATATCCTCTCTTGATGGTGAGTAGGGTTTGAAATCTGCCCAGAGTACATTGTATTCTAATTTATCTAATATTGAAAAACTGATTCTCTACTGCCGTCATAATACTCTCGCTCATTCAAAGTTTCATACATTTTCATCTCAAGATTTCATGACTTGAGCAAATATGTTGTTTGTGGTCGTGAAGAAAGGGAATTCTGAGTTTTCTGTTTAGTACATGCTTAATAGCGTGGAAGCAGAGACTTGGATGGTAAGAAAATTGTATGAGGAGAGTGTATCAAGCTTGGGGTATAAGAGAAAGGTGTAACATTCCATTTTCTGCTGCAATTGCTAGTAATTTTCCATTATTTTGCATAAAACATACTTTCCACACAGTTTTAGAACAGAAATTAACCACAGTACTATTGTGCAGGACATGATATTCAAAAGATTGGTTCAGTATTGGAATTTTAAAAAATATAATTTAATGTGGCCTTTGCACCATAGAGCTTGTAAGCATGAAATAAATACATTTGGCTTGCTGTTTAGTACATATGTAGATCATATGGAAGCACAAACCGATGTAAAAGCTCTAAATGTATTCAAATACAGTGTAAAATTTGTCAATAGTTAGATATTTATCATCATAGCATGTCTATATTCAAACTTCCGTCCTTTCCATACAAAGCTATAACAAAAGACAGAAAAATTGATTTTATGTTTATGCATTAATATTGTCTGTATGTTGTATTTCATATAAGAAGAAAGCAATAAAAATTAAAAAGAATTTTAAAAGGAAGGAACTTCTTGCCCATTTTGTAAATGTAAAAATTTGTAGAAAACGACATGACTACATGATTTATGATGATGATGATTTACAGCATTTGTATGGCGCCATATTTCTGTTCACAACATTCAAAGGCATTTATAGACAAGAACATGTACATCGAGATGATAGTGGTAATAGTTCATGCCCCATTTCATTATTTTCCATATGTTGCACACTTTTCAATAGACCTGTTTACTAATATATTTTAATTTATGCATGTTTCTCTCCAGAATCCTTAGTTACCAACTATATAGTGCACCTGCTATGCGTAATGGCATCTCTATGGGTGGAATCCATTTTCCATACATTGGTTGTTGCTATGTCGGGCAAGCATCTGGCCAGCTTTTGAGTCAGCAAGAGAAACTTTTGTTCAAGAAGTATGCATAAAATTAGTAAACTGGTCTATTCAACTGTGACAACATTTTGGAAAGAGCTGTATTTAGGGCAAGATACTATATGTAGATGGACACTTTTGATCGTTAATAACTCAAAAATTATGCATCATATCAGACTGAGGTTTTTACATTGTAAGGTTGAAGGATGTAAAATTTATTGTGAGTAAATTTCATGACATTTCACTGAAGACTTTTCTTAAAATATTGCTCTGAATATATTTAATTAGATTTTTCACTTTTTGAAAAATCAGGGCCACAAAATCTCTGTGTATCAGTAATTAATTCAGAACACAACAATTGCCATTGTTCATTTCAGCTGAAATTCCAGAACACCTTTTTAACCCAGAGTCATGAATCATTAATGACACTGGACAGCAGAAGGTTGGCAGAAATGACAGCTGCAGCACACAATGGCAATTTTGTGTTCTTACTGATACATAAAGATTGTGTGGTCTAGATTTTTCAAAAAGTGAAAAATCTAATTAAACATTCCGAGCAATATTTTTTTTTTAAGTATTCAGAGAAATGTAATAAATCTTGCTCCCAATAAATCTTACATCCTGCAACTTTACAATGTAAAAACCTCAGTCTGATACGAGGTATAATTTTTGAGTTATTAACGATCAAAAGTGTCTGCAGACAATATCCCATTTTGTATTTTCCCTAAGATTGTGTCATAGTTGGATCACGCAGACTGTCAGTAAATTGATGAAACAAAATGGCAGTCCTTATTATTTTGTATATCACTGGTTGACAATACTGAGGAGAGGAGAGAGAGAGAAAAAAAATATAGAATGGTCAAGAGAGAGGGAGAGATGGAAAGGAAGAGCAGGGGAGGGGAAAAAAGGATCCAGAAAGCGATAAAGAGAAGAAAGAGGAGGGAAGGAGAGAGAGAGAAATAGGTAGATAAACAGAGAGGGAGGGAGACATAGATGTGTATAGGAGAGTGGGTAATGATGGGGCATTGTGTTGGGGGTTAATTTGCAATGGCAAAAGTCTCTGATATTTAGGGAAAACTATTAAACAAACCTGTGTCTACATGTACCTTTGTGGCATGATGGCCAATCTTTGCATTCTGAGATACCTCACTTTGGGCATGGGGGGTAATTGGATTAAATTGTCTCTTTTCAGATTAAGTATTGTAATCTCTAGATACATGATGTTGTCCAGGTGAAATATGTCCTTTTCACAAGTCACATGCTTTCTTTAATTATAGGGTGTTCTCTTGATACATATTATGCTCTCTTTGTTAATGTTACAATTGAGGTCTTGCATGATTTAAGTTACGTGTGCATGATTCCAACATATTTTTAATCTATCAAAAATTTCAGGAGAATCTAATTGATGAAGGATGTGATTGAGGAAGGGACTCCGAGGAAGGCACAAAAGGTTTTGAAAAGGAGTACAGTAATAAGATATTTTTCACAAGTTTATATTCTCTTCAAGTGTAACATCCTGTCTCAGCTTTAAGAGGCTGTGGAGGGGGGGGGGGGGGGGGGGTCTAAACTGCATGTATGATAAGTAGTGACATGCCTATATGATAGCAAAATATCAAATATTGGAGAGCTGGATGAATGAAGGATGTGATGGAGGAAGGAGCATATAGAGGAAGGAATACAAGATTTTTAAGAGTCCTAATAAGATGGGGCAGGGGGTTAACAAGTCATATTCTCTTCAAGTGAAACATGCTCTCTTCACATACATGTATGATATATACTTTCAGCTCAAACTGCATGCACGATTCAAGTTGTGACATGCCCATAAAAGTACATGACTGCAACATATAGCAAAAATCATCCAATCACCGATGGAAAAATCGCCATTAAACCAACAACAACAACAACAATATTAAATATTGGAGGAGAGCGGGATGAATGAAGGATGTGATGGGGGGAAGGGGCGTAGAAGAAGGAATGAAAGGTTTTGAAGAAGGTTGATAAGGAGGGAGGGTCACAAGTTTTTCTCTTCGAGTGTAACATGCTGTCTTCATACGTATATGATACGCTCTCTTGGCTTATATAGCTGTTGGGGACTAAACTACATGCATAACTTAAGTTGTGACATGCCTTCAGGATTGCAAAATATCAAATATTGGAGAACAGGATTAATGGAGGAGAACAGGATGAATGAAGGATGTGATGGGGGAAGGGGCGTAGAGGAAGGAAAGAAAAGTTTGAAGAAGGTTAATCAGAAGATCTGAAGGCTATCCCTATCATGTAAACCACAAAGCCATGTCTCACACGTGATCATCCGCAGGATAATTGACGACTTCCAGATGAGAGGATGGAATAGATGGTTTATCTACCGTAACAAGGCCAAGGAATCATGCCATATAGAAGGGGATAACTTTATGTCAGTTATCTGATGGTATAGTGCATCTTTGATTCATCCTAAAAGGAATTTACTACACACACGGTCAATATCCTACCCTGACCGAATTCTCAGCTTCAATCCTTAGAACCCTAACCCTCACCTAACCTAGCTAAAACCCAAATACAACCATAACCTTTTACCCTAAAAGATTGACAAAATAAAGTCTGAAGCAATCGTCATCAGAGCTTAAATAAAAGTGTACATGTACCTGGAGAGGTCTGTGGAAACATCCTTTTTAATCTATGTATCAAACAATCTGTGTACATCCATCTCTCTCCCTCTTTCTCTCTCTCTCTCCCTCTTCCCTTCCCTCTCTCTCTCTTTCTTTACCTCCTATCTTTCTCTTTACTTCTTTCTTCCTCTCTCTCTGTCTCTTTTTACCTCCTCTCTCTCCCTTTACTTTTTTCTTCCTCTCTGTCTCTCTTTTTACACCCCCTCTATCTCTCCCTCTGTTTCTCTCTCATTCTACCTTTTTTTTTCTGTTTCCAACTCTGTGTTTTCCTTTCTTTGCCTCTATTTCTGAGTTCCTTCTCTGTTTCTACTTTCCTTTTCCTCAGTATATCACCCACATGTGTTTCGTCATCTGTGTTTTGTCTCTATATTCCTCTGACAGCCCCTGTCCTGTTCATCTCTGTCTCCTGCTCTCTAACACAAGTGTCTCTTCAGTCACAAAGCCTACAATACTGAATCTCTTGGGGGATATAATATCTGAAATGATACCAAAAGATATTCTCATCTTAAATTTCATGTGGGTCAAACAATGCATTATTTGATACATGTATAAAAGAACACAAGAAACATCAAAATGGTGAGGGCTCATACATGTACCATAAATTCATAAGATTTACAATCTAGAAACAAAAGAGACCGCACCAGATTTAATCTCTATTTTACTGCTTTTCATGGCAGTACTCCATTTTATTATAAAATGCATACCTAAAATATTGTTTTGACATGATAAAAATATAACAGAGCATTAATTTTCAAGCAACACACTCCCATGTCGATTATAGAGTGAATAACAGAGGAGCTGATCATGATATGCTAAGAGCCATAAGGGCACAAACCCTATCTTTTCTGTGAAAGCAAATTCTGCCTAAATATTGAAGCATTGAACAATGTGTTAGGGCTATGAATGCTACTCCTTTTCTTCCCAACACACAAATAGGTACCCCCGTTAATTTTAACCCATGAAATACATTTCATACTCAATCTAATCATAAAAAAAACAGAAAAGTCAAGACCTTTGGCATCATGAAAACAGAGATTTCTACACCATAACATACACAATGTAGTTCAGACAGCATTCTTTGATAGTCTTTGTAATACATGTACATTGAAATGCCAAAACAGGGAGTTCATGTTTGAAAGACTGTAACTGGAAACTCATGTAAACAAATACTGTAGTTTTCCCCGTTTATAAAAAAGTAAGGAAAAAAAAAAGTCAAATTGCTCATATAAATGTTGCTACAAAACAGCTTTAAAGACACATTTGGCTATATCACTTACATATAATCCTGGCTTTTCTTTTTCATCAAGACTGGTTTTGAAATCACTAAAACCAAACTCAAACCATTACAGAAATATTTCAACATTCTGGTAAGAGCAAGAGCTTTCATTTTACTTAGAGTTCATTTTCAATGTTAATTTCATGGGGAAAAACGATAGTTTCATAAGGTAAATCACTTGCTGAGTAAGAACACTGTTTTCTTGGAAGACGTTATCAAAGAAAGCTCATTTTTCCAGTTGCCTTTTGATGAAATGCCCTTATGAGTACAATAACTTAAAGCGACACTGTTTACCAAAATTTCTATCACGGCTAAAGTGCTCTAATCCATCATGAATTTCCAAGTTGGAATTTGTCACCATCATACACCAGAATCTAAAATTATAAACCACCCAAATTGATATTTCATAGAAAGTGTAAGCGATTACAAAATACAAGTAAAAGTGCTCAATGCAAGGCCCAATTTTAGATTTAATCTAAAGCTCTCACTTCAATTATTGAGAATTGAGATGAGTTGTTGGTCAAATATCTTATGATATTCAATTGACTGCTGAACTAGAAACAACATAAGCAGTAAATTGCAAAAATACAAAGATTTACTATAATGGTTACTGTTAAATTAACCTGAAAGCACCACATCAACCAGGATAAACACACTGAATATATAATGAGATGTACATGATTATTTTCCAATAAAAAGATACTTCGAGCTGCATTAAAAAATAAAAACCACTCAATCAATGAGGCAAGAAAGAACAATGCAAATATTTTCTTTTTCTTTATATCTAAAATTGGGTTTTTTATATAAAAATATCTTGCGGATTTCAAGTATATACACAGAACTGCTCTGAGCTCATTCATCCCAAAGTAGGCTCAATTTGTACAACAGCCTTATTTTAAAAGTATGCATGCTATAGACCCCCATGTACATATCATAATTTACAAGAAATTTACATTGCATCACACACATACAATCAGTGAATATTAATTCCTATAATTATATCCATTAAAATCATAAAACTGCTTTGCAAAAAGGTTTAAAAGGTTTGAAAGCATATCACATACATGTAAGTTACAGAAAAGGATTATTTTTGGCATTTTGTTTGAGATATTAGGTCCAGGCATAACCTAAGGTTGATTTTCACAAACAGCAAGAGATCTTAATGCAGTGGAGGGTCTAAATCTAGTCTAAATCTGGTAGTCCACTATGATGAATACAGAATTATAGATGAAACTCTGACAATATTCACGAAGTCTGAAGTCTGAAAAGACATCTTTTCTGATTTTTCTGTAAAAGTGTTCTCTGTTTGCACTCAATGTAATTTTATCATTCTGTATTCTGTTTTGTTCTCTTTTATATAATATTACACAATATTAGGCCTTATATAAATAAATTCATTATTACGATGTATGTACATGTATACATTACTGTGTAAAAATATCAATATTCACTTTTGATATCCTGTTCCATTACATTAAACATAACAAATTAATGGAATATATTGTGTGCACTCCTGCAAAATGAACATGAAGACCGTAGCCAAATATACAGGGTGATCTCCCCAAAAATGCAACACCTGAGATCTGCAAATTCAACGTCACTGACACAATGCCAAGGATTTTTTTATCTTATTGGGTAAAGATGATATATGACAGCAGGAAAGTACATATCTTTTCATAAATGTGACCAATAAAATATAAATATATGTAGTAAAAATAAATTTCTTATGTTCATATGATACACCTTGATGCAACTGAACATTGCACAAAATATACATGTAGCAGCAAGTCACGTTGCTTTTTCTGCCTGTGTCTAAACATTACAAAAACAAAACCCTTCCTTCAAGATATCTTTTTAATCATACTTACACATATGATGTTTATCTGGATTTTCTACTACTATAAACCCAATAGGCTGACATTAATTTCTAGCATACATTGTATGCTTATTTTATTTTGATGTTTAGTGATGTGTATGTGTGTTTATTTCCTTTTTCATGCTTATCTTGTCTCGTCTCTTTACTGCCATATCTGTATATGTATACGTAATTACATATTTTGTAATTCTCTCTAGGGGAACCTAGTTTTAACAAGCTGTGCTTTTCCTTAGGTTCTCCCATGATACTGCCTTTTCTATTGGCAAATGTAAAATTTTCACTTTCGACTACACTGAAATTGTTATTAATTATGATATCTGTATTCGATATTTGAACGATGTATACTTTCAATTGTAATATTCATGGCAGATTTCTGCAGTATTATGAAATAAATTCATTCATTCATTCATTCATATATTTCCTTTTATTATGAAGCGCCAAACACATGAATAACGAAGTTTATAATGTTTACACATGGATTTCAAAGTACAGGTCATCCTACATTCTTCTCTGCATATGAAATTACTTGAACAGAGTCCTACAGAAGCATTCTTTGGTCAACATATTACAAGTGCAAAAGAAATCCAGTCACATCAAAAACAAAAAAATAGCCCTGTGTAAAGTGCAGTCCTACACACAGAAATTCTGATATAAAGTAGTCACTGGATTATAAATTGTGGAATATAGCAATGCTGTTATAAAGTAGTCACTGGATTATAAATTGTGGAATATAGCGATGGTATGTATTTCCCCATTCCTTCCTTAACATTTCATTGACTTGCAATCTTGTTTTACTTTGCAAAGTGGACTTCAGTCCAATACGATCTCCCTATACTACATAAATATCAACTTTCATTGCCTATTGAATTTTGTTTTATAGAGCAAATAGAAACTGGAGACAAAGAGGACCAACTATTGTTCCACTTATCATTGAAAGTGGTCACCATGTATAGGAGCTGTATTCAGAAAGATTGCCATTCATCTGGACATCCATGTAAAAGAGTGAAGGGTTTGAAACCCATGTGAGCACTCATGTCCTTATAAACAAGGCATTTTATCTACACAGCTTCACTATACCCGGTGCATAAATGAGTGAGTACCCCATAGGATACAAGGATTGGATTTGAATTAGCATGTTAGCCCCTGTAAAATCTGAAATTTTGCACATGCATAAAATTTTCATGAATTTCGCAAATGGTCAAGATTCGCAAGACTTTCATGGCACAAAATACTTAAACACAAATTTTGCAATTCGCGAAAGTCTCTTGCCGTGAAAAACAATCTTTGTTAACAAATTGTAAAAAGTTTCATTTCACAAATGTTCTAGTTAATGCATAGCTGGAATACTCTCAAATAAAATCTAAAGACTGTGTTCAAAGTGCAGTGAAACAGTGGAAGGTACTTGCTGCAATACACTGTAAACTCACTTCAATCAATAATTGGAAAAAGGCACTATGCGATGTATGTAAGTAAGACAGTTATGATAATAGTTCTCTGAACTTCAGAAGATGAAAGCATCTTTCATATTTCAGCCTGCTCTCTCTTATTCCTCTCTATCCTCAAAATGTACGAATACGCCGATTCAAACTGGATGACAGCGAATCCGATTTCTCCTTTGTCCAGGAAGTCCGGAAGGAAATCCTCTAGGAATTTGAGTTGTGGGTAGAAAGCCGTGACCTCACCAGGGTCACCGTGTATCAGGAAAAGAATGAGAGATGTAAGTAGGTCATCACCACTTAACATGCGCTGCTTCCCACCTGGATGTATGGAAGGAAAGAGAAGAGAAATGATCACCACTCTGCTCAATTCAATACGATAAAAACAAGAATATCTACCTTTAACATGAGATTCAGTGGTATAAAACGAGCAAAAATTGTCATTATTACTCGAAGGACAATCTATACATTACCCCCTCTCCCCCACCCCCTTCCCTGTAAATACATGTAAATGAAATATTTCCATTATTGCAGGAAGTCATGAAGAATCCCCAAAAGAACGATACAGTGGCTACTATTTCCTCTTCAAAATCAAACCGTGCCATTATATTGCCTGAAATAGAAATTATGATAAAATTTAATGTCCATTGTTATCGTAATGTTTTCACATTTAATTGGCAATGCATTTAGTTGTTGTCACCAACCATTGCCCATTTGTAATCAAAATTTTGCCTTTGTGTGGACACTGAAATACAGAAATCAAGGTACTATTCACCACATTTAAAGCTAAAAATAATTTTGATCTCAGTTTAGCATGTTTGGCATGACTTACATGATATAAGAGATGCTTGTTTCTCGGCAACAGAGTTGACTTCCTTCAGACATCTGAGCAACCACTGAAGCTTGGAGGTTGGAACACTCTCCTCAAGGACCACCCTGAAATAATGGTAAGCTTGGCTAAACCGCTTCAAAAACTCTGCAGCAGCAGGTTTCTCCCGACATCGACGTGAGAGCTCTCTATCCAGCTTGATCTCTCCATCCACTCCCTGGATCATGATATTCACATCGATGTCATTGACGGGATCATGGCTGCTGGACGTGATCGACATCTTCTCTACATCCGATGCAGCATCCGAGGATATCGCTACTTGGGGGAGGGTGGTTGCATCTACTGACGGGTTGGAGCTACATAGATCAGATGCATGGAGAGGTTGTGATATGTTTGATTCCATGCTCACAGCAGTCCTTGAGCTATCTGTTCTGTCCAAGATGTTGGAATTGAGGTCACCTTTTTGGCTGTGCCTGTCATCATCATGGTGGTCATTGAATACACCAGAATCATCACCAATGTGGTCTTCGAAATGGCTAACCTCTTTCTTTAGTAGAGGATGGGGTTTGTCCAACCCTTTGGTTAGGGATAGACTTTCCGGGGAGTACTGTTCATTTGCAATCAGCTTCAAATGCTTGATCTCGGGTAACGAGGCATGTCTTGATGCTTTTTCATAGTCTGTAAGCTTTTCACGCTGCTGCCTCAACTGCTTCTGGACTATGCAAGGTTCTGACTGTGCATTATCGATATTGATAGGCACGGTCACCCATTTACAGTCAATGATCTGTGTGTTGCGCCATGATTTCCTTGATTCACCCTTCTGATGAGTAATTACATGATGTCGGAACTTATCCTCAGGGAGGAATACGTCCACCCCCGATTCTAACCTCCCTCGACTTTCTTCATCTATGTCCAGTCTGTGTTTGACTGCATCACTCAACCCTGATACGGACGCGATGTCTTTGACACTGACATCCTGATCCTCTGGATGCTTCTCGGTGTCTATCACCGCTTCAGTGACATCCTCACCTATCTCAATGTCATCATGAATGTTGAACATTGGAGCGTAGAGTCCCAGGATGTTGAGGATCCACTCATCATCTAGCTGCATGTCTTGGAGGTTGGAGGAGGGCAGGATCTTCTGAAGATGTCCTGTCTCGTTCTCATAGGCATACTACAAAAAAATTACAAAAAGATGGCATATCTGTAGAGTTAGATAACTGTAGCATGATGGATGGATTTATTTTGGTTCACATTCTTGCGGAGGATTAAGTGGCAATTGGGTAGGACAACAGTCATTGTCATAAAGATGATATCTTGATGATAGCAATGATGACCATGTTAATGATGGTGGTTGTGATGATGATTATGATGCTGATGATAATGATGATGCTGCTGGTGATGATGATGGAGACGGTGATGATTGTGATGATGATGATGATGACAATAATAATGATGGTGTTGATGATGACGTTGATGATATTAATAATACTAATGATGATGGTGATGATGATGATGATAATGATGGTGGTGGTGGTGATTACGATGATAATGATGATGATACTGATTATGATGACAACGAAAATGATGATAATGATGATGAATATAAAACTTACATAAGAATCATACCAAAAACAATATGTCTTACAGCTAGAATGCTCTGTGTAGTCAAATTGACAGAAACTTACCACGTAGAGCTTAAGAAGCTCTGAGATCTTGCCAGGGAAGAAAGCTCTTTCATAGCATGTCCACAGATCAGCTCTGCTGTATGCAAATGGTAGATTCAGATGGCCAGCTAACCTTGTGGTTATCTGTTAAAGTTCAAAAAGAACCAAAATTAAAAACAATCATGAGAAATCTACACCAGTGCATACATGCCCTGCCATGCTGCACTTTATTTGTAGCATATCAATGGAACAGTGATAACCCTTACTCAAACATTTTGTAACTAGATAAGAGCAATTGTTAGATAAAGAAACAACTGAAGATGAAGCATACATTATACTAATGTATAGTCTTGATAGCATGGTACATTCCTTAACTTTTCCTAAAAAGGTAAACACAAAATCGACTCTGTACCTGGGTTTGGGCTTTCATGAAAATGGCCTAAAACCAATGAGAAAAGACCACTATCTAATGGAATTTTTCCATTTTACCTCCTTACTCGCCTGAAAGACATTATGTGTGCCAATTCAATGAAGCATACATGAATGTTATTCACAGTTGTGTCTAATGGTGCAATGAAAGCAACAAAGCATATCCATATTTGCAGAATGGCACTGTAAGAACTCACTTCTTGGAAATGCATATTGATATCATTCTTGATAGCCTGTGTGATAGCTTGGTAGTGAGATGTTGGTCTCTTCTCCTTGAGGCTATATCTTGTACTCCTTCTCATCTTATCACTGTCATGGTGATGGTGCATGCTTCCTCCACTGTGCTTCTTTGCTAGCTTCTGCAGTTGTAAATAACCAATGGGTATGACAGTTATAGTACGAGGATCATGATCATTAACCCTTTCAGGACTGGAATTATTCAAGTACTAAATTGATTACTTTTGTTCTTCAAATTGATAACAATGATATTTTTCTTTTAGTGCTACATGGTTCTAATAAGTGTAATGTCTTTGAGAACAAAATACATGGTTAGGAATTTTGTCGAAAAGTTTTTAAGAATTGCCAAGTTTGATGAAAAACAATGATTTTGAACCTCTCAATGTGTTGCGAATTTAAGGATTTCAAAGCTTATTCTCGTTTTTAAAATTCCTGGCATCAAATGCAATATGGTCATGCAATAAAAATGGACATAGTGCGTGCATAAATTTTTGCTCTTTCTACTCATGCATCTGGTATATTTTTTAGAGCTCTGAATCAAAAGTTATTGAGCCAAACCACAAAATGTGGTCAACTGTCTTGAATGGGTTAAAGTGTATCAATCATCAACAAATATTTAGCTCTGTATGTTAGGGGTTCCATGTCGCCATACTATATGTAAAATATGAGTTTTAAATGTTGATTCTATAAAGATATGTTGATTCTATAAAGATATATTGCAAGTTGAAATGCACTCCCCATAAACATTGCAGTGACTTGTGAGGAGACTAGTCCATGCACATTACGCACTCGCATAGAATAAGGGCCCGTGCAGAGGTTTTATGTTTTCCTTTATTTCCGTAATACTCCTTAACCGTTAACCCATAGAAGGCCGGGTAAAGTGTTATGAGGTTGATTTTATACATGCCAGCTGTATACAAATTATTTTTTTAGGTTATTGGTACACTTTAAGTCATCACATCATCATTATCATCATCATCACTCTTAACACCATCATCAAGATCATCAGCCTCATTGTTATCATCATCATCATCATCATCACCTTCATCATCACCATCATCATCACAATCATCATCACCATCATCATCACCATCATCACCATCATCATCATCATCATCATCACCACCATCATAACAATCATCATCACCATCATCATCATCATCATCACCTTCATCATCACCTTCATTATCACCATCATCATCACAATCATCATCACCATCATCATCATCATCATCACCTTCATCATCACCTTCATTATCACCATCATCATCACAATCATCATCACCATCATCATCATCATCACCACCACCATCATCACCATCATCATCTTAATTCATTACACTTACATATTTTGACAAAATCTTCCATAACAAATGTATAATAACATACATTAACTCCAACAAAAGCTGAAAACTATAAAAACATTTGTATGCCATTTTTGAATATTTTCCTGAAATGAAATTTATATGACATCCTGATTTGAGAGTGAGATGGGTCCTACTGGAAATAAGTAATATCTGTTTGGACCTAATCTAGTCATCCCAGGCAACATCAAACAGTGAGTTATGTACAGACTTGGTCTAGACTGCATAGGCAAAAGCATTATGTAATAATACTGCCCACACTGGATGGAAGCTGGTCCTAAGTGATATATCTTACCTTCCATGAGCTACTGACATCAAGCTTTGGTCTCAATCTCCTAATGGTTGGTTGTCCTTTGATCTCCTCTCTACAATGATTTACTATTGATAAGCTGAAATCATGATGGAGTTCATTCAGAGTCTTATTCTTCTCTAGAGCCTGCAAAGTGGAAAATGGATTTTCAGAAACTTAATTCATTCCTCAATAGATGTCTAAAAATAATATTCTGGCCGAATGCAATGTGAACAATAAGCAACTCTTTTCATCCAGTATCAACAGAGTGTACAAAAAGACAATCTGATATAGGAGGAAAATCTCAACTAGATTGATTGTCAGACTATAGGGAGCATCAGAAAGAATATAACAACTTCATTAGCACATTGAAGAAAACAAAAAAATATTGAAAGCTGACACATCGATTATCAGTTACAAAACAAAACTACATTTTCTTCCATATAGGTTGAATCTGAATAGGTCTATCAATCCTTCAAATGTTTCACTTTACAAATCAGTTTCCTGAAAAATCCTCGACAACCAGAGAATCTCTATGATAAATAACTAAAAAATTATGCAATGTAGAGAGTGCTAAAATACTCGGGGTAGTTGCACAATCTGATTTAAAATGGAATCTACATACAGGAAAGCTAATTAAAAGATGTACAATATTAAGAAAATGTAGATGGTGAGAAAAATATAGGAAATATAAATGACCTTTGAAAGATCATGTCATCAATATATACAGGTATATATGACCCACTTTAAACATTGTGCCCTGATATTTCACACCAGGCTTACAATGAAACAAAAGAACAATCTTGACAAAAAAATCATTTTTGGTCATCAATAATCCTCATCCCAATTCAATAAAGCTAGATTCAACTAACAGAGAACTACACGATTACAATTCTATGTAAAGAAAAGTGATTTGGTAGGAACAGGACTTGTTGGAAAAGCATAACTTGCACTTTTTAAAAATAAATTTGGAGTATCTTTTGGATAATCAAAGTATGAAATAATAACATTACCTCTGAGACTTTACTAGGGAGAGTCTGCCATGCCTCCGGGAGCTTGCTTGGTCCTAAAACTACAAAAAAAGCAAAGAAAGAAAATGGCACAAGCAGAGTAAGATATATTTCTGCAAAGTAGCATCAAATTCCTCAAATTTAAGATGTAAGAAAATCAGCAATATGGTCTCAAATGTATTGTAAATATAGAATCTAAATTTACCGTAATCATGAGTTCTGGAAATAAACTAATTCTTCACGGAACCAATCAACAGTTACACTGAATTTCAAGACTCAAATATATGATATCTGCCGATCCATTTTGATAGAAAAATTAGAAAATGAGCTTTGTGAACCTACATGTGGCACAAAGTCTCATAATGTTTACATGTGAGTTCTGCCTATCAGTAAATGTGATTTCTAACAAGGTTTCAGTAGTTTATTATGTAATGCTGACTCAAACAACCTTTCTACGACATGATATACAATGCAGAATTAATACTTAACTCCTTCCATGCCACCAGATTTTTGAGCAGTTGTGAAAAATCAACTTTCAAGAGTTGAATATTAACTTTCAATAAGGTTTTTATGATCAAACTGGACAAATATACATGAATATTGCATAGGAATAAACATTATCTTGAAGGCACAGGTTTCTGTATGAGGAAGAATTTTCAACCCATTTTGAGCCTACACGAAATGTTCAACAATCACATTTAGGTTCGGGATTTGCTGCCCACGGCATGGTAGGGGTTAAAATCAGTATATTTCTAAATACAATTCCATATTAGCTTTAACTGATGGATATGACACAAGATCTTCTAGTATTTTGCTCTCTCCTTTTGGTGACTGCATGCATTTTACTGTGGGCAAATCACTTGATAATATATACTTAAAAGGCAAGGCTCCACACCAACCCTTTTCACTGGGGTACGCAATGAGATTTTCAAGATCTAACTCCTGTTTCATAAAACTTGTTATCAATAACAAGTTGCAATAACTGTTATAAGCTACTGAAATCCTTGTATCTGATTAACTGAGAGCAAATTTGTCATAGAAATGTGGCAGTTGTTACTGATAACAAGTTTTATGAAACGCGGCCCTGCATGCATGAGAATTATGTTAAAATTTCTTAATTTGGGGGGTCCGGACTGGGATTTTGGGTGCCAAATTGTCCCAGGTGCCTCTCAGTGTCATGCCCTACTACAAGCAAATAACAATGTGTACATATTTATAGAGCGAATGACTGGACAACACAAACTAACATAACTAGATTTGCTCATGGTTGAATATGACTATATTCTTACCATCAGTAGATCGTATAAGACCATCTGATGATATATCTATTCCTGTTGTCTCTCTGCCCTGCTTCAATTCACTCTCAGTCGATACCAGAGCCTCTCTCACGCTCGTCGCCAACAGCTACAGGGGAGAAAATTTGAATAAGCAGAGAATATTTGAAGGTTTTAATAATGTGTGTCGTTCAGTGATATGTAAACAGATTATAAATCTGTATCTCCTTGTTTATGTAACGCTAATCGAAGACAATATTTTATAAATTCCATTCATATAAAAATGGCAATGTACATGTAGGCCTACACTATATGCAACAAGTGCATTTGAATTCATGAGGAGGCAAACTAAATTTTGAAATGCAATATGGAAACATGTGTAACAAACAGGATGCAGACAGTCCTTCTATCTTTAATTTCTTATGCTTGTCAATTCACTCTCACTTCATCCTTCTTCCTGGTTGAGTTCTGGTCATGCGATTACATTGTGAAATAAACTGTCTGAAAGCAACTGGAAAAGGTTAATCGTGTCTACATAAGGAATGGGGTATACTGTGAGCTTTTGGAATCACCAAAATGATAAGAAATTGACCTAATCTCGCTGAAAAGCACATGTACTGCAAACAGAAATGGGTATAAGGGACTGCACACATATCTATCATGAATGCTCGGCCCGAACACGTCAGCTATGTCCTGTCATATTTCGAATAGGAGGGCATTTGAAGAGCAATCCTTTTCAGAGGACATTTCTACTATAATGTTCTTCCAAACTTACATAAAAGGAATGAAATAGCACACAAATTATGTTTCACCTTTCCCAAAACTCACCCTTCTCTATATTATGGCATGGATAGTTCAGGTTATTTCTCATGTAATATTTCATTCAAATCTTGTCTTCATCTCAATGAAGACTGCCCTCTTTGACCAACCTTCTTTCTCTGTAGATCATGAAGCTCTTTACTGTGTCTCTTGCACTCTTCTTGGATTCGGATGTATGCTCTGTGCTGGTCTGTCAACTGTACACATTAAAGAGCAATAAAATATTGAAAGGTTCAATACTTGTTACCTATTTCACAAGCACTGCTAGACAGGATTCCACAGGAATAGACCTGTTTACTATTCTATTTAAAGGGCAATCCAACCTTCGTAATAAGATGATTTGTGTGAAAGCAGAAAAATAAGAAAAACAGGATGGTGAAAGTTTGAAAGAAATCGGACAAGGACTAAGAAAGTTATGGATGTTTGAAAAATGAGATCACTACATCTATGCGAATCTCAAATTGGCAATTTGGTGAGTCAATTGTGACATTTTTGTGGACAACTTTCCCATTAGTCGTACACAAAAATATCATTAATTTGCGGTTTTCTTCGAGACACTTTTACCCTCGGGGCAGTACTCAAAATATCTTGGAGATAGCATATTGCTATAGGTCCTCATGAACGAAAAGATCCTACCGAGTAATGCATTTTGAAAAAAAGTGACATTTTAGTCATTTTGTGTGTTAGAGTGAATTGGGGAGTTGTCCACAGCTACATCACAGTGACATTACCCATTCGGCCAATTTGAAATTCCCGTATGCATAGTGATTACAACTTTCAAAAATTCATAACTTTCTTATTGCTTGTCCGATTTCGTTCAAACTTTTACCAATCTGCTTCTATGATTTTTCCTCATTCTTTCAAAGCAACTTGCTATTAAGGTTGGATTTCCCTTTAAAGTTATGCAGCATGTAACCATGGTAACCTAACAATTCAATTCATTTGCTATGCATGATGGCATTTCTATAGATCGAAACCAATTTCCATGCAATAGTTGTTGCTACAGTACATGTATGTCTGCTCTCTGGCAAGCTTTTGAGTTGCTAAAAGCAACTTTTGTTCAAGAAGTATACATGGTAGGCACTTAATAGTTAACTGTTCTACCACTGGTCACAAGAGCCTGGGAAGATTGTTTTGACTGATAAACATATAGGCCCGAATTCACAAAGGAGGTTTAAACCACGGGTAAGGTTTAAACCTCCGTAAGCATACTAAAATAAGCGTAAATAAGTGCACATTGCCCATTCGCGCGCTCAAAGAAAATATATGAATGGATCGGATTCCGCGCGCACGTACGCTTAAAAAAACCCAGGAGGGGGTTTAAACCATGGTTTAAACCAAACCTCCTTTGTGAATTCGGGCCATAATTTCTATTTTGTGGTACTTAAAGACTTTTAATCTAATGAAGCACAGGTCACAGGAACAAGAAATTAAAGATTAGTATGAAACTTTAGTATGCACTTGAAGAGACATTTATATAAAGGATTTAATTCCACATCTTGAGGTTATGAGCATATTTTTTCCATCATCTCTTTCAACATGTAGGTTTGTGTGAATGTCCTACACTATCTAACTTCCTATATTATGAAGTTGTGAGGAGAATTGTTTTGTCGGTCATTTCTTTTAGTCTTGTGTAAATGACTCACACTAGTATCTTTCACATATCATTTGACTACTTCCTCATTTCAAGCACATTCTCCTTACATCATTCATATATGTAGGGGAATACCGAAATACAACCCACTCAATAAAACAAACAGAGAAAAATAACATACAGATGATCCATCAATGAAAAATACATTCAATTTATTTGTAGCATGAACTCTGCATTCTTGAATGTGCACATGTGGGCATGCTTGTATATGTTAATGGCAGGGCAGCTGTAGGGTGTACTTTTAAATGAAAATCTTGTTAGCGTTATCAGTATAGGTGAGGTCTGACAAGTCCACAGGCTAAAAGCATGAAACACTTGAATGGGATCTGAACCCCAAACCTCAACATTGAAGGTCAAGAAAACAAAGCACTCTTCCACGTTGCCCTTACACTTACCATATTTTTCTCCGGCAGTGTTGTTACACTAAGACTCAGACTGCCAATAAACTACCAAGCCACATGGGACAAAACCCTGGAATGGGATCTGAACCCTAAATCTCAAGACTGAAAATCAAGAAGACAAACCACTCTTCCACAATTCCACTTGACTGTATACATTTCTCACCTCATTTTTCTCTGCTAGCGTTGTAACACTAAGAATCAGGTTGACTTCCTCCATCACAAAGAGAGCCTTATTAATGTAGTCAGCAACCCTGTCTCTGGATTTACGAGCCCTAACAGAAAAGTACAAGAAATTTTGGTAGAGTGAAATAGCACAAGACAACATATTTCAAATTGATAATTGTTTAATAAGCACTGTGCACTATCTCCTCTTCCAGGGGATACTGCAACCCCCAAAATTTTCGCAATAATCATACATTTTCGCGACATAAAAAACTTCTAAAGGCTGCATTTATGGCAGCAAGAAACTTTTGTGAATCACACAGACTTCACATTAATCATGCTGTTAATCAATCGTTTCACAACAAAAAACTTACCAGAATTTCAAACACTTGCAACATTTGCAAAACATTCATGCAATCAAACTTTTTTGGTTTTATGATACTCCTTACATTCTGTGTACAGTACATATCCAGAATAATTTACAATATAATCACAAAGGCTTTGGGTTCTCTTCCAGGGGCGTAGATCCGTTTTTTGTATTGGGGGGGGGGGGGGTAAGATAGCATAATAGTACCCTTCATGATTTTTTTAACGCCTCTTCTCCACGGTAACATGAAGCAGGGAGAATTAGCGAAATTGAAGTCTGATCGTGTAATACCTTTAGTATTGGAAGGTTTCATTTCCCAAGTTTTGTATCATTTTTTCTTATTTTATTTTACATCTCCAGATTTATTAGGGGGAGGGGGCAAAACAATATGTTTGCCCTCCCAATATTTTCAGGGGGGGGGGACTGCTCCTCCTGCCACCCCATAATCAACGCCCCTGTTCTCTTCTAGCTTTAGAGTAGCATTGCAAGTATATACTGTGCCACATGGTCTACTTGATTACGATTCAAGTAGCATGAAAAAAATAGTGCAGGTCTAGTTCATATTCATTCCATTTTCAACATATCTCATGAATTATTCAACTGACTTCACACTTCCAAATAAGGCTATGAAGAGTTGTCTACTGAGGACATCAATTTGTATCAGCTTATAAACTAAGTGAAATGCCTTTCTGACTCTCAGCAGACAATATGGCTTATATGATCAATCTAATGTTCTACTACTCGAGCTCTCTTACCTATATTTCAGTGAGAAGTGATACTACAGTGTATGAATTTTAATCTACCTTCAGAATGGGAAACCAAACAAAAATCCAGTTAGGAGTATTTTCAAACTGACATAGTGTCACAGAAGTGAAATTATCTTATCATAAACAAGGGCCTTTAAATCCCATAATTATGGTAATAATCATGTCTCTGGTGATATAAATTTGCTATACACAGGAGAATTAGAAAGAAACAGATATACAATTAATTTCTTGAATGAGTTTTCATGAGCTTGTGTTTTGTTTTTCTTCAATTCAAAGCAACCTGCTTTAAAGTTTGTATATCCTTTTCAATAAGCTCATTGCCTCAAACAAAAAAGCTTTTCAAATTAATCAAATAGGGCAGAATTTTGCCCAACAACCTATGTTTTCATATTTTTGTATTCCTGTCAACACTTTTCAGTACCTGATGTGTCACCTAACATAGGCAATCCAAAATCTCTTCACATGCTTGCTTTGAATTAATATTTTATTTTACTTTAATATTCTCTCCTTTGAGACAGAAATCAATTTAGAATTAGTCAAAATTCATAATGAAATGAATATACATTACTCTGTAAAGATTATATGAGCTACAAGACTGAAAAGATATGCAATGGAAATAATTAAAGATGTAATAAATTACAGGAAGTTTCACATAGGAAAATTGAAAGTCATATCCTTATTTTCAAACTCTAAGAACATATGGTAACCTTTTTTGCGAAAGCTACCTCTTAAGAAGACTTTAAATGATATTGAACTGTTCTGTACTTTCAAACACTCAGACAAAAAAAAATACAGGAAACATTGTGAAATGTTTTTGAAATCATTCCAAAAAAATATATGCATGTTTCACTTGAGAAATAAATCTTTATCAAATCTCAAAACAGGATGTACAAGTTCAGGTGCATACTTAAGTGAGTGAAAACAAAAAATTAGTTTTGCTGTGAGCTTACAGACTTATTTAATGTGATTTGTGTAAAAGATACAGGGCTGGGCTCATTTCACTAAAAATAGATGCTAGATCTCAGAAATGCATCTCTCTTTTACTGCAGTTTTGGAAAGGAAGATCCGTTATGAGAGATTACTGCACAATACTGTTTACAATTAAAATGTATCGAAACATGATTTGTAACGAGATATTGCTTCTGTTCATGTACATGTGGCTATTTTAAGTAGAAATCTGCAAATTTTATTCCCTTTCAATGGATTATAACTTGTAATGCAAAATATAATTCTTAAATTGTTTTAGTATATTCTTAAAAGCTCATTTTCACTTTTGTATATTCTTTAAGTGAAGAACTCTCAAGAGAGTTTTTTACTTTCTCTACTTTTCATGAAGAATACAGGAAATAAGTTCAACATGGGGAAGAAATATTGATCAGTAAGTGAGTGAATTTGGATAAAAACATTTTTGGTGTTAATTGTATACTTCTTAGCATTAACCCTTTCAGGACAAGAATTATTTAAGGGCTAAATTGGCAACAATAATATTTTTCTTTTAGTGCTACATGGTTCTAACACAATGTAATGTCTTTGAAAACAATATACATCATTAGAAACTTAGTCGAAAGTTGAAAAAAATGCCACTTTTGATAAAAAACAGTGATTTTGAACCTCTCAATGTGTTGCCAATTTAAGGATTTTGAAGCTTATTCTCCTTTTTAAAATTCCTGGCATCAAACTCAATATGGTCATGCAACAAAAATGGAAACAATGTGTGTAGAAACTTTTGCTCTTTCTACTCATGCGTCTGGTATATTTTTTAGAGCTCTGAATCAAAAGTTATGGAGCCAAACCACAAAATGTGGTCAATTGTCTCGAAAAGGTTAATGTTGTTATTTTCTAGTACACTAGTACACTTCTGTGAAATATTTAAGTCTGACATATATTTCTTGCAACCTAATTATTTCTTACCGTTATGTGTACCAATTGTGATGAATATTTCTTTCTTATTAGTCAAATTTTGATTTTTAAGGCTTTTTTGTATGTAAATCATGTGCAATTTGGCATTATAGCTGTGAATCGTGATTCTTTTAATAAACCAGAAATGAAATGAAAATGAAATGAAAAATACTTGGGTGCTTGTACCAAATCTCACAAGAGGCAACTATATATTGACCATATAGTCACATACCATTTACAATCTTGTATTTGTGATGGGAAGTGCCAGGAGTGATTTACTATTTTAGCATAAGTTCCTGGAAAGTGAAAGCCCTTCCCTCACCCCTCCCCCTTAATTTCCTCTAGCTGGTGCTAGGATGGGGTGAATATATAGAAAGTGCTCTGTAATTTGTGCATGAGAGCTGCATGGAATCATCATACTTACGGGTCATCTCTTAATCTCCTGCAAAGAGAAAATGAAGGAAAGAATGTGAATCCATTCTTTTATTCCTAACCATTCTGTAGAATTTTCTTTGCTTTTTGGCTAGCTTCTTCCGACACTTCTTGGTAAACTGTTGGTCTTCAATCATTTTATCAAGAGGTCTATTTCTAGGTTGCAGGTCAGAACTATTATCATCTGCTGATGGAGAGCCAGAGGGGCGTTAACTCGCATCCTTATATACAGCCATATCGCTCTTGTGACTCTCAACAATATCTGATTGCCTTCCATTTATAGCTGTGTATATAGGTTCATTGGCCCGTATTCTCGAAAGGTGCCTAACTTAAGCCCCCGCCTAAGTGTGTAGATTTAAGCCACCGAATTATGAAGAGCCAAATATCATCCTCTTTTAATCCTACAAAATCACCATAGTTCTGGGACTAAATGCAAATGCAAAAACCAACATGATAGAATTGATTTCTGAGGCTCATTTCATGCCAGAAAATAATTTAGTTTCTTTTATTTTGTTACATAAATATAGTAATTTATACGGGACTTAGGGGTTGAGGAAGGCCTTCTATAAATCAGTGGCCTAAGTTAAGCCTGGCTTAACTGAGGCCACTTTCGAGAATACGGGCCATTGTCGATCATTAATACTGGTTCAATTAAGTAGGTGAATAACCATTCTAAATTTTCTATATGACTATCAAGATGACATATTGATGTTTTTTATTGGATTAGAATTACATCTACACCCGATCTTGGGTCATCTTCACGGAATCATGGCGATGATAGCATCAACTATTTAGATAATGCAAATTTCCCGAATGAAAACAAAAGGGACTTCTGAAAGCCCTTGCATAATTCCTCCCAGAATTCACATTCCTAACAACGCTCCAATTCCCCTTTGCCCTGGATTGAATTATCCGGCTTCCTGCTACCCAAGACAGACCTCAAAAAGCGCTAAGAGAAAGAAAACGGGTGAAAATCTGGCTTATCATTCATCATGTCCCGGCACGGAAGTTATGTCGGTTTCAAGAGATGCTATTAATACACCTCAAAGACAGGAGAGCGGTTTCATAAATGTTGTGAGAAAGGGCGCATGAGCCTGTTTGGGCAAACATTATGTGTATTCTTCCCATGCTGAAACCATTTCTATCATTGACCACAGTATTATCTACTCCATAATATTTATGTTATCATTATTATTGTTATGTTGTCTTTTATTGCTCAGAGGTATTCATTTTTATGCATTTTTGTACCATCAGATTTATATGTAACTAACATTTATACCATGTTTTTTAATATAATTTGTGAAATAAAAGACGAAATGAAATGAAGTGAAATTAATGATGTTGTGAGAATAATAGCTGCCCATTTAATGGTCCATTAATTGAGACACAGTACTCACAGTTCATTACAATCTCTGAACTCCCAAACACAGAAAATACTATTAGCTTTAAAATATCATATCAAAAACAATATCTTTCAAGCCAGTATTTCACAATGGATGATGGTGAAAATAAAAGGAAAGATCTAATTACAATTATCTACTTCCATTTTTCACTTATGTTGAATAATGATAATGTAAGCGCTTTGGTATATTCTTGTAAAGCGCTTTATAAGCAACCGTTATTATTATTATTATTATTATTCAATTATATTGAATTACTTTCCTTCAGACATCTATATATCATGGCGGAAAATCTCAATCAACAATTCTCTGGAATTGTCTCAAGTACGTAACTGAACTAATGAACTGAAACAAACTTGGCAAGGAATACTACATGCCAATCATTTTTAGACTAATTTATCATTCGTCTGTTTGGAGCAAGATAGGCATTAACTATGTAAAAATAATATGACTTAACGCCCTTCTGGCTCCAAACAGACAATATATCCACAGACTACAGAAAGTCAGACAGACAGACATGAGAGATACAGAGATATAGAGAGCAAGAAAATGAGAGTGAGACTAAAAGAGTTCACAAGGGAAAGTGCATTAAGAGAAACAATGGAATTAGAAGGTGTCCATCTCCGTGACAGGAAGAAGAAAAATAAGAAATAGTGAGAGGGAGCGAGAGAGAGAGATAGAAAGAGAAAGAAAGATAGAAAGAGAAAAACAGAAAAACAGAAAGACAGAGAAAGAGAGAGAAAAAAGAAAGAGAGGGGAAAAAAAGAAAGAGGTCGAGGAAAAAAAGAAGAAAGAGATCGAGGGAGCTCAAGAGGACAAGAACGGGGAAAGAAAATGAGACATGTATGAAGTACATGAAGGACGACAGTTCATGACAGAAAATAAATACTGCAAATGCAGAAATATTCACGGTACATTAATTTTCGCGGATTTCGCGCTATTTTCGGAGGGCGCAAATTCTAGAACTTGCGAAAATATTAGCCTGATTTCCTATGCAGGTTGAATTGCGCGCTTCGGTGCATTAATATGTGTGTGTGTCCAATTCATTTTTGAACGCGTGTCTTTAGTTGCGCATGCCGTATGCATTTGAATGGACTGCGTGTGTGTAAATTAATAAATGGAATGGATGTTACATACGAGCGTGTAATTGTGCAGCACGAATTTAAGAACCCGGGAATATGTTTTGGGATCACTCAGCGCGAAAATTTAATCTCGCGAAAATAACAGCGTTTACAGTAGATGGGAGATGAATGAATGAATAATACGACAGGGCAAGAAATAAAGATATATAAAGTGATCTGTATGGAGCCAGAAGAGCGTTAACTCTGTACTTAATGCCCTTCTGGCTCCAAACACACAAAGTATAACAGACGGCTAAACATTAGCTGCTGCCCAAGGTCCTAGGGCAACCAAATATATAAAGGCAACTAAACTGAGTGAAAGTGGAATATTTTCAGTTGCCAAACTTGCGCAACCCAACTGAGGGTAAATCATTAGCAAGTATGAAGGAAAGATGTAGGAGTGGGAGACATATGCATTGATTTTGATACCAAACATTCACACAATATAAAAGATGTTTGGTATCATATCTTAACCAATAAAATTGGACTTCAGGCAACCAAAAAACAGAAAACATTCTGAACAATAACACTGATCATTAACATTCACAAAGCACCAAATCTATTGAATTATATGCTTGATGAAGGTATTAAAGCAAGAGAGAAAGGAGAGGAAAAAGAGCAAGAATTAAAATGAAATAGAGGAATTCAAAGCTCATCATATTTCATTCAATGCTGCACATTCCTATATCGTATATCTGAAAAACTATGTCACCAGAATGAATTCCAGGAAATTATTAATGATCTTTTGGACCAATCCAACACTTCCTGCTCCCGACACGTCTCGTCTACTAATCATTCTTCTGATACATGAAGATTTGGGTATCCTATTACATCATATACCAATATTAGAAGTCACACGACACATGAAGTATATTAAACACAACTTGTTTTTCAAAGAACTTGGCTAGGTCTCTTTATTGCAGAGCTAAAGGAAGAACTATTCAACTTTCTCTTTTGGGCGAGTCCAAGACATTTTGTCTCCTGGACCACATCTAAGATTTTAGTATATCTGGGCCCCGTTTCATAAAACTTGTTCTTGCAACAGATCTATGACAAATTTGCTCTCAGCCAATCAAATGCTATGATTTCAGGAGCTTATAACAGTCATTGTGACTTGTTATTGATGACAAGTTTTATGAAACAGGGCCCTGATGATTGTATGGGACATCAAAAGACCAAACACCTTGGACTTGCTCTTTTAGATCAACACTGCAGACAGAAAAGTCAATAAGCCTCGTCAAATGATACTGAGTTTTCAGAAGAGAAGTAGAAGAAATAATAACAACAGAATCTATGGCAACATGTTTTTAACAATTTGTGTTAATCATTTTGTTATCAATTTATCATTTTACACTTTCATGTGTTCTTTTGTACGCACGGCTCTACTTTTCAACAGTGTTTTAATCAGTGAATAGCCAAGAAAACAAATAAATAAATAAAAAGAATTTATAATGAAATAAAACTTTAACTAATGAGTTAATGCATGATGTCCCAAAGGGATGAAATAATAAATAACCTACATATCTAGAAAACAAAAAAGGAAACTGAAAATGTACATAACTAATAATCAAAATGGCCTAAGCCTATGCATGATTCAATATAAAGATGAGTACCGATATCAAGGGTATTGATATAGCAAGTACTGATAAGTACATTAGTCTTGAAAACTGCAGTTCAACTAACATTGCAGCTTTTGATAATATTTTGAGTACCTTCTTCACTGAAGTGTGTGTAATGTCATGACTAATATAGAAAGAGAAATTGCAATTCATTGATGATGTACTAAACGTTGGGTGTGAACCTACTCAATCAAACAAAAACCAATTCCTTTCATGAAAAAAAAACGCTGACAGCACAGACAGAAAAAAAATCAAATTTCGATGAGGTTCTCCTATTTTCATTCTCAGGATGTAATTTTGAAAATAAAATTGACAGCAGATGATCCATTATTCAAATGGAAATGGAAAGAGGAATTTAAATCTCATTTATAGACAGGATGAGAGAAAATCGTTTCCCCTTTCCACTCCCTCTCTCTCTCTCTATGTCACTCAATCTTACAAACATCCTGTATTTTGTGGTCTTCCCGTCCTTCAGTGAGGTACAAGAGGATCGCTCTTCTTCGACATTTGACAAACACTTTCTATCAAAGAGCCATCTCTCTTTTAATCCCAACAACTGATTTAGTCACAGTTTCACTGTGATTTTTTTAAATGAATGAATCATGCAATCAGGGGTTCTCAAACTATTGTCAAATAAAATTATAATTCAAATCAAATAATTGCATTATGGACTATCTAGGTTATTTGAAGATTATGTGTATTTACTGAGGTTGAGGCTCTTAAAAACATAAAATGACATAGAATGTCATGGAAATATCAATAATTTGCCATAATTTTGAAGAAAAATAGCATATTGCTTGCTGAGAGCCATAAGGGCATTAGCTAGTATACTTTTACATAGAATCAATGCCCTTCTGGCTGTCAGCTGGCAAAAATATCAAAAGGTAAAGTCACTTACTGCATCTGACATAAATTTTTTTTTCAAGGATTTTTATAAAAGAAAGATGATTCATAATGAAGATATACTTACTCAACAAGATCACTGATATATTGACTCCCTCTCTTTTTGGTCAGACCTCCTTTGCATTCATCTACTCTCTCCTGACAACTATCCAACTAAAAAAGAAAGGAAAAACATGATATCACTACAACTACATTCATATAACAAGTGGTTTAAGGGTAGGTTGCCCCCCCCCCCCCAAAAAAAAAAACTTGCTAAAGCCCCCCCCCCCCCCCCCATCCTCTTCATACACACACATACACTCTATATTTTCTCAAATTGGTGTAATTTTGACCATTGGGTACATATTTGCTAAAGTTGCAACAAAGGCTGAAACTCCAGTAGCTCTCCCCCTCATTAAAAAGAGAACTGGGTTGTAGAAAACATTTGAGCAACATCACAAAGCAAAAAGAAACTTTGTTGAAACCATGGGGATATTGAGAGCCTGGTTGATATTTGCGAGCCTGAGAGTAGGGCCTAAGATTGTAGACTATGACAAAATACGACATAAATAAATATGATGTATAAGATGGTTATATTGGTTTAATTTCATTTTCATTTGTGAGTAAACATATAAACCTAGCTCATTATTAGAGAGGTAAGGTAGCTCAGCGAAACATAATGACATGTAAAAATGCGGGAAAACGCAAAGAGCAAAATTGCTATTTTTGTCTGTTCGTCTAAAATTACAATCAGACTTATCTGAATAAAAGTTTTCATATTATTTTGCTTTAAAGTGTTAACAGAGTTAAATACTAGTTCTACATCCTAAAATTTTGGTTCTGCCTCTATGGAATAAAATTATGATTTTGAATAAGTTTGTCATTTGTGTCTTTCTTCCATTTTTACGTGCCATCACATTTTACTATAAGCTACCTATATTGCCTAGTCTATTTTTCTAATATTGGCATGTAGATGAAGTACAGGTATTGAGGGGTTAAATCCATGGCCTAAACTGCTACATGGGTGTGGGGAAAAACCCCAGCCATCTTGTTAATCTGCCCACCAGTGTACAGTATCATGTTTTATGTCATTTCCATGGCAACCTGGGATGCAAACACAGCCAACGAGGATGAAGGTATTCATCAGAGTAGACTTTATCAGGCACAATCACATGACAGACGTCTGCACTTTGATTAGTGCACTGGTCAAAAGGGACTCTACCTATATGCACCAAGCTACTTTTGTGCATATCATTTCAGAAGTTTATAAAGTTGTAAAACACTGAACATTCTCACAAAGAAGTTGTGAGTTTAAATACAAGTCATATCATTTACTGAAATATCGAAATGATTCAGGTTGTCATAAGTAAATGAATGCCTATACCTAGTTTCAGAAGTTCAGAAATTTGTTTACCATGATAGCACATTCTTGCAAAAAGGTGTAAGTTTAAATACATAGTGATATCCTTTATACTTGGAATGATTAAGGTTATCGTTAGTAAATATAAGCCAAATATAGGAAATGAAACATCCAACCCAACATCATGGGGGAAAAAAAGGGTTATAAATGTCTGCATGATCATGATGATGAAACCAACCTAGTTTTCATTTCCATTATTGTTAAGCATAAAGAGAATCAAATCTATATGTATTTTATATTGCATTATGGTCCATCTTAATTCATATTTCACCTCCCCTCCATATACATAGTTTCCCTTTTACTTCTGTTACTTCTCTTTTCCTCTCTCAACCGTGCATTATTTTTGAATTTCTAACTCAAACATAGCTCAAGCTTTTTCAATCTTTGATTTTTTTTTAAATCATTTACTGTTCTTTGTCTTTAATTTTTAACACTCTCTACACCCCCCCCCCCCCCATCATTCATCTTTGTCTAATAAAGACAATGTGACATATCAACTAGACATGTATGATGTAATTCATCAGGTCAGTATTTAACATTAATTTAAAGCATATTGTCACCAATACAAGGATATAGGACAAGAGACATTTGTGGTTTTATGATTAATAAGTAGTAGTCTCCAACCCACTTCCTTTCCAGTACTGCCAACATGACTCGGCAACATAGACAGCTGCAACCATGCAGCTCCATTTAGTTTCTGTATACTTTCTTGACCATTTTCTTTGTCTCTCTCTCACTCACTCTCTCTCTCTCTCTCTTCTTTTCATGATCTCTTTCTATTTCATCTCTTCTCCCCTCCTCTCTCTCTTTTTCTTTTTCATCTTTCCTCTTCACTTTCTCTTTCTCCTCTATCTGTATCTCTCTTTCTCTCCTTTTCCTTTTATTCTCTTTCTTTCCATTCTATGTTGGGGTGTTTTTTTTTTCTTTAATTTGTTCTTTTCTCTTTCCCTCTCTTGGAGCACCTGGAGCACCATTCATGGTGGATATGAGTGCTAAATAAATTTCCACTATTATTATTATTATTCCTATCTCTTTTGCTCTATATCCTTCACTCCATCTATCTCTTTCTATCTCTCTCTATCTCTTTCTATCTCTCTCTCTCTCTCTTTCTCTCTCTATTTCTTTTTCTCCTTCCCTCTCTTTCTCTCTGATCATAATGTCACTCATCTACATCTACATCAGGGAAATGTAACTATATTTCCTTGTCTACACACACAGGCTTAATGTGGCAAAAATTACTTCTCAAATGTGATTGCAAATCTATCACTGATCCCAGTCTTTACACACAAATTGACTCATATTAATACAATTAATACAGTTATGATACTAGAATAATCATGACTACGAGTATATATGTGCTTTTATATACGAGTATATAAAAGCACAACTATATTGACCTTTAACATATCACATCTATTTTAAAGCACAGCTATATAATACTTTAATATAGTTATGATACTAGAATAGATCATAACTACATCAAAGCACAACTACATTGACCTTTAATAGATCACATCTATTTTAAAGCTCAACTGTATAATGCTTTGATATAGTTTTGATCTATTCTAGTATCATACAGAAACTACCTCCACATATCTACTTAGATTACAGGCTTATAATGAATCAGATTTCAAAGGCAATATAATACCAAAGGTTATTCACAAAGCAAAACTTAGAGTTCAATTAATTTCTATGGATATTATATGAAAAGAAAGAAATGACTCACTTCTACATAGGCGTTCCTGAGATCGGTCTGAAGATGCTGGTATAAAAGCTTCAAGAACTGTGCATTACAGTTTGATATGGCCTTTTCCTGTAAGAGAGTTCACACCAGTAATGACAATATTAACAAAATATCTCATTGGTCACATAACACTTCATACTTGTAGAATCCTTTCATAATTCACTAGAGAAGTCAAATATTTAAAAGGCAGCTGTGTTTTCTCACACCAATCATTTTAACAATGAACTCATATCCCAATTTCCAAATACTGAGCAGCACACTTTGTTCTGCTCTACTCGTTTGATTTTCGTTTTTGTTTTATTTTGTTATCAATGACCTACATTTCCACTCCATAGGTTGTTTCTACCAAAGGTAGGCCAAATAAAAACAACTAATATCCTGTTGAACCAAGCAAAGTACCTTGTCAAATTTATCACGATAATGCTAAATTAGATATATTATAGTATTCTTGCAGTACAAATTTTTGTGCTTAATGCTTATATCATAAACTTTCTAAATCTTTGGGGCACGAGTTCTGATCAGTAAAAGTGTGTTTGCTTTTTTTGTGCAGTGTGCCATAAACACAATGGAAATGGAACAGCCTATAAAACATTCAGGTAATCTATCGGTGCTCCCACTGCTCCAACATATGCTACGCCATCAAATACTCTGGGCCTTTTTCCGTAAAAGATATATGGTTAGGGTTAATTATTAGCTTTCAGGTGTTATATAAGGTTAAGGTTTTTATGGTTAGGGCTAGGGGTTAGGTGTAGTGTTTGGTCCTGGGTTGAAGTCCAAAATTTGGTTAAAGCGAAGGTTGAGTTCTGGGAAAGGTGAAAAATAATTTGTGAGCTTTCTCATTCCTTTTTTGTCACTTTGGAAGAACATCATAGTAGAAATTTGATGTCCCTGAAAAGGATTGCCCTTCAAATGCCCTCTTATTTGAAATATGACAAGCAATACCTGAAATGTTCGCGCCGAACAGTCATGCCAAATGTGAGTACGGTCCCATATACCTATTTCTGTGTGCAGTGCATGTGCTTTTCAGTGAGAATGGATCAATTTCTTATCATTTTGATGAATACAAATACATGTGTCATACAACCAATCTATACCAGATAGGTGTTCGGATCAAACGATTCTAATAAAAAGAACCTTTTCATGGAGGCATCATCAATAGCGACAATTACAAACAAAACACATATTTTGAACTAGCAAATTAGATTTTCCAAACAGTTGGTACTTACTATTCATTGTAATATGCACTACTAGCTTTCCAAAATGAATGAAACAACCCCTAGGTGTTGATTTTATAGAAAAGTGAATACACTAAATTCCTATAATTGACCTCCTTTTTACAAGAATAAACAATCTTAGAAATATTTTATCAACCATAATAAAATAAAGTAAATATAAATAAATGACATAGGTCTACATGTAGTAAACAATGAAATTATCTGCAGTAACATTCAGCTCAAATGTGTACATGTATACACTTGTACGTTAACACATCACCAGTCGTATCAATAAACAAGATATTCATAATGGATTCAAAATCCCGCCATCTAATCTAACAGTTTGTCAGTGGGCACTAGTTGCCTATGAAATATCACAGTTGAAAGATCCGCAAAACTCTTCTAGTTTACATACCGATACAATAAAACCAAGCTGTCCATTCCAATATTAATTGTTCAACATGTTTCCAATATGACAGGCAGCAATTAATGTCTCAAACTTCAAGTATCAAATTGTGACTTCCAAAACAAGATAACAGAACAGCTATATATCCATGTACATGTGTCCCACTTTTAATTCTGTCAAAATGAACTCGTCAACAGTAAAAACATGCTTGCCCTAGCAATTAGTAGGGAAGGAAGTTGGGGGTCATAATTGAGATTAAGCAATTAATATTTCAGAGTAAATAATTTTCTCTCTGTTTGTCTCTTTCAGTAATGGATACTACACGATAGTAGGGTGTGTAGTCAAGGGATCAGCTAAGGCTTTGCAGCTTACTGCAGAACTCTGTTCACATGGCCACCATTATGGACAAACAGCTTCACATGCTCTTCTTTGTGCACATTATCTACCAATGTGAACATATATCTACGGCAGAGGCAGATCCAGGATTTTGTAAAAGAGGAGCACAATATTTTGAAAAAAAATTTGATAAGCAAAAGAAAAAAGGGTCAGATTTTGAAGGAGCCTTGTTACAAAAAAGATTTTCTGGAGAAAAAAAAATTGAGATGGGGGGGGGGGGGTATTCCCAAATGTGCTAACAAGCAAAAAGGAAAAAAAAGGGTCATACTGATCACCTGAAAATGAGTGGGGCACATTCTTCAGAGTTATGGACTTAAGATACATATATGCTACTTGCATGGGTTTCAAAAAGGGTAGGGGGTGGCTCAGGCCGGTTGGGTCTCCACCTCCCCCCCCCCCCCCCCCCCCCCCCCACCTACCCCACCTCACCTCTACTGCACTATCCTTCAGAAAAGAGGTAATGCATGTGCATTGCACCACAGGCAATGCTCTGTTCACATTGACATATAAATGTAAACAGCACATTGCCATTTATTTGTATATTGATACTTGTCATATATCCAGTGTGGATACCCAATTATCCCTCAACAAAAAAGTGAGTGCACTGCATTAAGTATACTGCCACCTGAGAGCTAGAAAGGCATTAATCAAACTCATATTCTTTAGCACATTAACCTTCTGGCTCTGAACAGACAATCCTTTAAAAATCCATTATAAGAATTTCATGGCAGTGATGATGATCCTGATCCAACTGAACTTTCAGCTGTGTCTCTAACACTTTGCACGAGTCCATAACCACAGTCATGGATACAGTAGTAACGTTACACCGAACTCAAGGGGACAGGAGGGGTATTTAATCCGATATATATCCTATTAATAGCATTCACATGAGAGTAGATTGAAACATGGATAAGAAATCTATACATGTACATTCCCATGAGGTAGCAATAATAAAAAACTAACCTCCAAACAGTGAGTTTTGGACACTGTATACCTAAACCTTAGGTACCATATCTTTAAAACTAACTTTAAGATGAAGTTGAGTTCTGATCATGCGATTACATTGTGAAAGGAACTGTCTCAAATCAACTGGGAAAGGTTAATCATGTCTACATAAGAATGGGTGTATATATATATTGTGAGGTTTGTAATCATCAAAATGATAAGAAATAAACCCAATCTCGCTGAAAAGCACATGTACTGCACACAGAAATGGGTATATGGGACTGCACTTACAAATGGCATGAATGTTCGGCGCGAACACTTCAGCTATTTCCCGTCCTATTTCAAATATGAGGGCATTTGAAGAGCTAACCTTTTCAGGGGAAGTTTCTCGTATGATGTTCTTCTAAACTGACATAAAAAGAATGAGAAAGCTCACAAAATCATTTTCACCTCTCCCAATACTTAACCTTCTTTTTAAAACCTCACTGCAACCGACCCATCCTAATCCTTTCATCTTTTATGAAATAAAGCCCTGAGCAAAATATTGCAGAAGTATATTTTGAACAACCCATGCATCATGATAATGATGAAGATGATGATGATAATGATGATGATGAAGATTTACTTTTTACCTCATTATACTAAGAAAGCAGGGGACATTTCATCAAGTGTCTTCTCAGTGATTTTTACTGACAAATTTGCTCTCAGCCAATCAGATGCAAGGACTTCAGTAGCTTATAACAGTTATTGCAACTTGTCAGTGATGACAAGTTTTATGAAACAGGGGGCCCATTGCACAAAACTTGCGTTTAATCGCAACTCCTAAAAATCAAACGCAAGTCCTAAATGCGCACTTCTGATTGGCTGAAAATAAAGTTGCGTTTGATTTTCCTGATTTGCGTTTAAACACAAGTTTTGTGCAACGGGCCCCAGGTATACACTTGTACTTGTAGGGGAGCAGCCAGGGGGCCATATGGCTTTAAGGCCTATCTGAAGGACTTCTTAATGAGGATTAATGCCTTATCAACAGCGCATCAACTTGATTTTGAAGCCTGTAATTCACAGTTACAAGACCATTGCTCTACCACTAAGCCATCATGCCTCCTTTATATACATGTACAGGGTGGCTCATAAAGAATGCAACACCTGAGATCTGCAATTTCATCAACATCATTGACACAATATCATAAGTTTTTTTTGGGGGGGGGGTAGAATATTCTTTTCCTAGTAAAATGACAAGATCATCAGTTTTGGGTAAGGTGTTTTGATTCTTCAGCTATTTTTGTGAGGCAATTTCATTTTCAAAATTGGCCACTTTTGCAACCGTAGTCATGCTTGAAGAGAAAAGAAGAGAAATTGACAGCTTCTCATACAGTCAGCTTTCTTGATAAATGCATCACTGTCCTTGCTTTGAAAACAAAGACAACATGAATGAAACAGAGATTGTATGGAAAGCTGCATACTAAAATTTCTCGCTGCTTTAAACATGACTAGGGTTGCAAAAGTAGCAAATTTTAAAGATGACTAAAACAGCCGTAGAATCAAAACGCCTTACCCAAAAATGATGATCTTGGTGTCATTTTACTCGAAATAGAATTTTCTACCCTAAACAACAAAATCTTAATAATATAATATTATGTCAATGCTGTCACTGAAATTGTAGATTTCAGGCGCTGCATTGTTTCTGGGCCACCTTGTATAGGAAAGGTCCTGATTCTATTCTAGCAAGGAAATAAAAGATATGTTCTTACATCTTTGAGTTCACTGCAGATATCTTGTCTCCAATCCTTCATAGTCTTCTTGATGCCCTGTCTTTCACTCGTCATCTTGTCAATGGCAGAATCCAGGTCAGTAAGAACTTGAATCTGGGGGGAGAAAAAATTATAAACATTAAAATCATTTCCAATAGACCTGTTCACAAAGCTATTCAAATTTATGGATGTTTCCTTTCCTGAGGACCTAGTAACGAGGTATTCCATTAACCTGTTATAAATGAAAGTTTGCAATACATTAATTGTTGCTATGTCTGACAAGCCTCTGACAAGCTTTCAGGTTGTCAAGAACAACCTTTGTTTTAAAAAAGTAATTTGAATATATTTGTGAACAGGTCTATTAGACATATACCCCCTGTTCAGACACAAAACGTTTATACCGAAACTCGATAAAGAAACGTCGTATAAAATTTTCATCGTATAGCCTACGGACCGTTCAGACACATACATGTACATGTATCTCGACCGATTAGAAAAACATTGTATAGATGCGCAGTTTTCCACTGCGCATGTTGTTATGGTCGCCGCCAGTCCCCTCCTGGTAAGGACACCTTTCGCACGGGCTCACGTTAAGCCCCGCCCAGTTATACCGTTCTATGGTCGCCATACGTACAGACACACATGGAAAGGTGATTCGTTATCGAGTTCTAGTTCGAAACGATGCTCTGACCCCAGTTTCGTTATACGACGTTTTGTTATACGACGTTTCGTTAGTCAGCATTCAGACACATAAATCCACAAAAATTCATTGTTGTATAGCTATACCGTTTTGGTATAGATTTTTTGTGTCTGAACACCCTGCTTTACTCCAGTTTTAGTAACCACCACTACAGAAAAACCACGTGTAGCGCATGGAAAGACCACGTGAACAAAAAGACCAACTGAATGGAAAGACCACCGGTTTGTAAATACATTTTTCAAAACACAGTTTCCTTGAACAATGTGTCTCGCTGAAACCTGTAATGAAGGAACCTGTACACAAAGTCCACCTGCCTATTATCACTGCTGTTCTCGTTTCCCATGAGCGGTCTTTAAAGAAAGGTGGCAGGATTTCAACAGAATGCAAATTTTTATGTAGCACTTCAGTTCCTTCACAGGACTACACCGTCAAATCAGCTATGAAAGTTGTCAATAATAATAATTATGAAAAACTGAACTACATGCCTTAATCGAAGCCCCCTTTTATGCCAAACTATTATTAAAATAGTATAATATTGACTATATATTCCCTTTCATGACAACAGTTTGGCATTATACCAGTCATAAGCGCTTGATATGGCTAATGCTATCGTTAAGTAACTGCAATCTGTTCCCTCTCCACCTCCAGTTTGTTCAAAACAGTGACAATTAAGTTGAAGGCAGCAAATACTCAGTGATTCAAAAATAGTTCTGGTCACTTACATGTACATGTGACAGACTTTGTTCACTGATCCTTGACATTTCATTCCTAACATCAGTACATATCAATTTTCCTTTTTATTTTGAAGAAAACTTGCTAATGTCAGTAGACCATCAGCATGTGAACAGAAACAAAGAATAAATCGACTTCATGGTTTTTGAAGCAACCGCTTTTCACTATGTACACAAGCTATATTTTAAACTATTAAAAACGTTGGATTATTTTCTCAACATGAGCACAATAGATGTATCATGCAATCTAACTTAGCATGAATGTTAGGTGGTACATCAAATGCTCGGGCAACAATCGTTCCGCGGTCAATATCCAATTCTAACCGAACTCTTAAATTCAACCCTGGACTAAACCAGAGCTGTCAACTTTGGGGAACTGCTTTGAGGGAGATTCAGTTTTTTTTCTCTCGCCTGCCCACCAAAAGTCGCTCAGTGGCGACTCTAAAATTTTCAGACAAGCAAAAAAAAAAAGGTTATCAACGTTTTCGGTTGTCACTATACACCAATATTACAAGTTTGGCGGGAGGTTTTTTCATAAAGCGGGAGATTTACATGGTGTACATGCCAAAAGCGGGAGCACCAAATGTCAATCACAGCATACAGTCTACTTGGCCCTTAGAGGCATATAGATATGATTCACATGTAGACATAAATCAGGTGGTGATAATGAAGATCAATTAGTACCAGCCTGCAGTCTTGACCTGCATTATTAAAGATCTCTCAATGACTAGGATAAAATTACCACAGGTTACTGACAATACATACCTTAAAGAATGATCATAATATGATGAAAGGCTGAGTTTGTATGCTCAGTAATCATTAATCTAGATCACATTTCAATCAACGTGAATACCCTTTGCACATTCAATATGATGGGGGCTTTTTCAGGACAGGAATTATTTAAGGGCTAAATTGATCACATTATGTTCTTCAAATTGGCAACAATAATATATTTCTTTTAATTCTACATGGTTCAAATAAGGTGTAGTCTATGAAAACAATATACGAGGTTAGGAACTTTGTCGAAAAGTTGAAAAAATTGCCAATTTCAATTAAAAAACAATGATTTTGAAGTTTGACCCTCTCAAAGTGTTGTCAATTTAAGGATCTTAAAACTTATTCTCCTTTTTAAAATTCCTGGTGTCAAACACAATATGGTCATGCCAAAAGAATGGACATAGTGTGTGCAGAATTTTTTGCTCTTTCTCTCATGCATCTGGTATATTTTTTAGAGTTCTAAATCAAAAGTTATTGAGCCTAACAACAAAATGTGGTCAATTGTCTCAAGAGGTTAACCCATGGCCTACTGGTACAGAGTGTGTCCTGTATTAAGCCCGTGGGAATGAGAGAAATCAGTAGTCAACAGGTTAAGTGAAATTATGTTGTCACATGTACAAAAAATATGTGTCAGGTAGCACTAACTGCCATGAATATTGGCCATTTATGATATTGTCAACATATCTTTTGAAAGATTCATAACCACTGCATGCAAACGTGTTTGATTTTCTGTTTGAAAGTGACCTGTCAGGATTTATAACCACAACGTGTGGGTATACCTTAACTTGCACTACCCAGCCACATCCTTGTCCACTTTCCGGATACACATTGAAAAGGGAAATTATTCAAGCTCTAGATAAACACTTCATTTCTTGTTAGAAGAAAAAAAATCACTATACATGGATGTTTTCATAGAAGATATATACTGATATTGCTTTCTGTGCCCACTAGGACATGAAGCTCAGGTTATAATAACTTTGATCACTTTAATAGGCCATTTACAAAAAACAACATGATTTTAAACTTTCAGATTGGTTAGTGGGTGACATCAGATTGCTTTGTGACTAACAGTTTGTATTACAGAGAATTGGTCTCTTTTTCTAATCTTATTAGCGAAGATCTGACACAACATTCATTATATCATACAGTAGAATGCCTGTCACATGATCCATGTGTGTTTATTCAAATCATGGAATAAATGTAGAGTGAGAAAAAGAGACCACAGAAAATATTCATAGCATCATTTTAAGAAAAGTAAACAAAGAATGTTAACTTACTTTAATACTTACTCCAAATTAATTTTGGTATCCCAAATGTGCAGCTACATGTATATTGAGCCAAACTAGTCTCTATACCGCTGCTATGTTTATGATCTTTCAACACTATATGATGCTTTTTAAAAATGTCTAATATATGCATAGTTACTTTTCATTGGATTTAAAAACTATTTACCATCTATACATATAATGATATATGAAGATATTAGAAATATGCAAAAACAATTTCTTGAAAAAAAACATCTATTACTAGGATACCAAATACTTTGTATATTTATGTTCATATGTATTTTTTATTGCTGTTAAGAGTTTATATTCATGATTTTTATCAACTATTATTGTTCATTATTATCATTGTTATAAGGGCCTCATGGAATACTACCACTATTGGTGATAATGAGTCACCCTGTCTAAATACTATAAGACCAGAAACTTTCATGCGCATTTAATGTTCGCGAATTTCGTGAGTGGTTCAGTTTCGCTAAAGTTTCATGACCAAAATCATTGAATCCTAATTGACATAACACTACATGTTTGCAAATCGCGAAAGTTTCTTGCTGTGAAAATGGCTGTCAGTTACAATTCGCGAAAGTTTCATGTCGTGAACGTTTCTGGTTTTACAGCAACAGAAATAATAAATAAATAAATAAAATAAATAAATGGGCAAACCTCAGTCTGATATGAGTTTTAACTTAAAGTTATTACCAATCAAAGTGTCAAATTTCTTTCTTTCTTTACACCAAGTAGTATTCCTGCAAAGATGAAATAAGATTAACTACGAAATGTTCATGTGACAATGAGGATAAGTTAGTTACCTGATCCACCAAGGCTGAACTGACATGTTTTCTGTCACTTGCATGAAGTCTGATGATGGGTAGGATGTAGACATGAAGCAGGAGAAGCACATCCTGATGCTCATTGTCGTTGCTTCCGTTGAGGATACTCCGAGCTATCTCCAGACCTTTCTCAAGGTCTCTTCCAGCAGTCATACTGTCCTTTTGTTGTTCCAAATACCCTGCAAAAAAAGAGAATAAAACAACAAACATGAAGCAGGAGTAGCACTTCTTGATGCTCATTGTCGTTGCTTCCGTTGAGGATACTCCTACATGTAGCTATCTCCAGACCTTTCTCAAGGTCTCTTCCAGCAGTCATGTTGTCATTTTGTTGATCCAAATACCCTGCAAAAAGAGAGAATAAAATAACAAGCATGAAGCAGGAGTAGCACTTCTTGATGCTCATTGTCGTTGCTTCCATTGAGGATACTCCTGGCTATCTCCAGACCTTTCTCAAGGTCTCTCCCAACAGTGTTGGCCTTCTGTTGGTCCAAATACCCTGCCATAAGAAAGAATAAATCAATTTGTTTAACTGAGGAAGAAGACAGAAAGACACATACCAATTCAAGGAGTTTCAAGACCAAGACAGACCAATCAGAATCTCTCACAATATACTGTCCAGCAGTCCAACAGTCCAACCTCAAAGCAATACACACAAAGTGGTCCACAAGTTTATTGAAAATGATGACAGAAATGAAGAACTATAGTGGCAAGCTCGTAGATCACCTCCAAAATGTAGACCTTGATCTCCTAAGGTAACATGCATCTACTACATCCAGTGCTCATTACCCTGAGGGAAAAAAAATTGCATTTTTAACCAAGAAGTTCACCAGACCTGCCTCTCCTTGGCCTGACAATAACTGAAAACTTGTAGACCGCATACCCCATGTTATCTCCAATCCTTCCTCCAGAACTCTATCCAATATCGAATGATCCATCTGAATCTGTAATGATGCAATATGGTCCCAGCCTACCTGCAGAAAATTAATTGCACATTCTTCTTTTATGTCTACAGTATTTCACAGGCATGCTATTTTGCAGGGTAGAGAGTGCGAGCGGTACAGGTGTACTATCTGTCGTGAGATCTAGAGGAAAGTCAGCCGGCCAGACAGGAAGCGTGTGACACTGAGCAATAATGTGAGAAATGATACGCTGTAAAAGCTCAGAAATGGAACAAATCCATATTCTCTTTCTCATAGCTTTATACTCTGACAGGCCTCTGACTCTATACCCTGGGGTCTATGATCCATTATTCCCCCCCCCCCCCAGTTTTTCTTCTCACACTGCTCCAAAGAAAAATATAGCAAAACAGAAGTTGAAACTGCTCAAATAGGCTATATGTAATTGTGGACAAAATATCTTACCTAAAGAACTATTACACAATATTAATATCAATGCATGTTATAATAACAATATCAGCAAGAGCAACTAAAACAACAACAACAATAATATGCTATTCTTGTACAGCAAATAATCGGACTACAATAAAACATTCCTATGCGCTTCCAAAGAGCTTTAGAAATACCTGGGCTTTACCTCAATCTCTGCCAACTGTTATTAGTGCACAGCGCATTTCAAGGAATAATCCTACTGGGTACTAAACCAGGGTAGAGAGTGGCACATGAAGATTAATGTCTTGCATCTCAACATTAGTTTTGCACGAGGGCTCAAACCTATGACCTTCACATCCCCATGCAGTCAAGCGTCCAAACTGCTTGACTTTGACACCTCTTTTTACATTGACGTAAGAAAGTGTTTATGTCATTACTCTAATAGAAGCATCATCTATTCATTATTATGGCCAATCTTTCAGGACCTACTGGCCCTTTATTATCAGGGGTATTAGTGGTCAGTCACTTTCTAATCAATCAATCACTCTACTAATTTCTGTCACATCACAGTTTTATCAACAAGACCCATTACAAATATTAGTTTGTGTCCAACCACCAAAGCAGCAAAGCAACGACTTTACTAAGAAACCACTCCCACTATACTAATCATTCTGAGAGGCCACACTGATATCTACATCAGCAAGTTCATGTAGCCTCGTGTACTAGCTACTGCATATCCGCCATACTAGGGCACCTGCCTCAGGGTGTAGGTAATTGGTTTTAATCAAAGAAAGAACCCACCATCGTCAATCGTCATTACAAGATTAAATACTTAATTGGTAGATGAGATAAAGGATCTGCATGTAGGCTTCTTCCAATACCATGAGCTAGTAAAGCTTTGCAGCATGCAAGGTATCGAGGAATCAAAGGGTTTTGCTGCCACTTGTTAATCCAGACAAAGAGCCTAGGTATTCATGAAAAAAGAAGGAATTCCATGGTGTGCATATTTCTATTTTGAAATCAAAGGTTTTTTCGGATGATTTATCTACTCTCAACTATTTCTCTGATATTTCTATTTTCACAAGAAACAAATAAAAGGTAAAGGTTCTTACAGTATTATGGATGGCAAAATAACTATGGAAAAGCAAGCATTAAATGATATACTCATACCCAAAATTAATTCTCATTAACTCCTTTCATTTTTTTTCTTTGTTTATTCTGTAATTGCATTTAAAAAGTGAATTTTTCCATCAACAAATGATTAACAGACAAAAGCTTTCTTTCTTAAGCAGATATTGACAAAATATGTTTGATAATTCCCTGAATTTATTGATATGTATATAACTTATCCTAAATTTCACTAGTAATTATTATAATCAAGTATGATACTTACGCTCATGTGAATGTTTACATGAGTATTAACAATATATGTTAGATAATTCCCTGAATTTATTGGTATGTATATAACTTATCTTAATTTCACTAGTAATTATTATAATTAAGTATGATACTTACACTCATGTGAATGTTTACATGAATTAAATGGCTGATGACTCTGTCTTCTCTCTTTACACTCTGTGATACTACAGTTGGTCCACTGGATGCATTTCGTCTCTAGATCCAGGCAAACTGTATCGATCACCAATGCCTAAACAAACAAACCAAATAAAAAACAAGATGAAATTAATGAATATATATCAAACAAAAACAATTTACATTAAATTTATTTGTCTTCTCTCTTTACAATCTGCGATACTACAGTTAGACCACTGGATGCATTTCGTCTCTAGATCCAGGCAAACTGTATCAATCACCAATGCCTAAACAGAGCAACCAGACAAAATTAATAAATACATGACAAAAAGAAAAAATTTACTTTCAGTTACTTTGTATCCCCTCTTTACAATCTGTAATACTAGAGTTGGTCCATTTTGTTTCAACATCCAGGCAGACAGGCAGACTGAATAGATAACCATTGAAACACCTTACAAATGAAACAAAGCAATAAAAAAATAAACGTAATTCAAACAGAGGCAAAATTAATGGATACGAACCGACATTAGAAATAAAGCACTGAATATGAATGAAACATCAACAAAATTAATGAATGCATATATCCAACAGAGACAAAATTTTCCTGATACAAATGCAACAGAAGGCAAACATACAATTTACTTTCAATTACTGCATACATGTACAATTCAAATACAAACAATTTAAGTTTAATCTCTTTAATCATAGCAGGTTGGCACATACAATCAATGAATTGCAACATATTAATTGGCACATTTTGTTACTGAATTGAAGCATTAATTTTGGCACATATCATTTAAGCTCTAAAGGCAAAATTGTAGTTGACATTAAACTTATGAATGGTTTTCAGCCTATTTCAGCAGACAAGGCTTAAATTGAGGACTTGTATAGCGAGTTTCATACATGTAGTAAGTTATATTTTTTTTTATTAATGATGCATATAGGTATGTTGCTATAGGTCCACTGACACTGACTAAATACATTTTGAAAAATGAAATTTTAGTCATTTTTGTGTTGGAGCAAATTATAGTGATATTACGGATTCAGCCAATTTTAAATTCCCATGTACATAGTGATTACAACTTTCCAAAATTCTTATTGCTTGTCTTTCCATAATTCTTATTGCTTTCTTATTGCTTGTCCAATTTCATTCAAACTTTCACCAATCTGCTTCTCTGATTTTTCCTCATTCAGAATAACTTGCCATTAAAGGAAACCAAAACCCAAGGAGAGAATCAATGTTATTGGAAAGTGAGAATTCAGAGAAGCACTTTACAAAAAGTTTCATTAAAATTGGTTATAAAATGAGAGAGTTATGGAAGTTTGAAAAGTCTCGTTTTACTTTCTATGGGGATCCTCAAATTGGCAAAATTGCTTCAAAATGGCTGAAAAGTGTGAACAACTCTCCATTTGTTTCATATGAATTTCATGGTCCAGTTAAGCGATCAACGGTCAGAACCGCCCAATCTCAAAATCATTATAACGTTACGCGTATGGGACAAAATCGTCCCTAAGTCGCTTACTACTGCGATAACTTTGCTCCTCAACAAAAAATCGTAAGTGCGCAACTAGATATAAAATCCCCAGTATTTTCTCAATCTAATGATATATTTTTTCATTCATTTCGAGAAAAAAAATCCATGTCATTTTTCACATGTCTAAGAGCTAGTTTGCTCGATGTCAACCCATTATGTGTGTAATATGTATGTAAAATTCTCTTGTTTTTCTCACCTCCGTGTGGCTCCGTGCTTTCAACCCAATGTTATTTGAAAATGTGTGTCAGCTAAAAATTTTGCACACCCGCCAAATTAAAGCTTTTCACTTCAGCTTTTTACTGATATAAGGGTTATTTGGTTTGGTTGAAAATTTTCCATGTCATTTTCCTTGTCATATCAGACTTTGAATACCAAAATCATCAATTTTACAGAGCTAAAACCCGTGCCCGCGTCGGTGCAGTGGCGCGCGTGGCAAACACACACAGCATGCAGTCAGTACATATCATACTGACTGCATGCTGTGTGTGTGTGTGTGTGTGCCGTACAGCGTGCAGTCACCAGTCAGTAGGTATCATACTCAATTTGGCAAGAATCATTGCCGTGTTTGAAAAGTGAGTTTGTCGGGTTTTCTGTATAAACTTGTGAAGTAAGTTGCACGACAAGCTTTTTATTTACCGTACGTTCTTAGAGTGTATTTTGATACAGAAAATATGCCTGGAAATTAAATAATTGCAAAGATAAGTGCATCATAGGGACGTAAAAGCAACTCATTTGCAAAGCTTGCCCCCGGAGCTCGCCTGATCATGCAGTGCATGCATGCAATATGCGCTGCCGACCTATGTGGACAGGAGCATTCAGCCCAGGGGTGCATTGCAGAAATATTCCCTCCCTGTAGCTAGCTCTCTGCAATAGCGCGTCAATGAGGCTCGGGCTGCGCGCAAATTTAAAAAAAAAAAAAGTTCCGCGTCCCCTCTCTGTGAATAGAGTAGTCCTACAAGAAGCCAGACCAGTCGACCAATCCTGAACGACCACTGCGCACTGCATGCCAGCGCGTGTATTATGTCCCAAATTACACCGCACAGCTGATCGCTTCAAGAATTAATGTGTCAAATTGAGTGGACAAATCGGGGTAAACAGATTCATATGTGTACACAGATTTTCAGATTTTCCCCATTATCTTTCAAGGTGCAGTTAATCTCCTTCTGAGCTCAACATATATAATGGGAAAATGTATTTTACACCACATATGTCGAGTTCAGGTGGAGACAAGGAGCACCCTGAGAGATAATGGGGAAAATCTGAAAATCTGTGTACAAAACAAATGGAGAGTTGTTCACAAAATCAGCCATTTTGAAGCAATTTTGCCAATTTGAGGATCCCCATAGATAGTAAAACGAGACTTTTCAAACTTCCATAACTCTCTAATTTTTTAACCAATTTTAATGAAACTTTTTGTAAAGTGCTTCTCTGAATTCTCACTTTCCAATAACATTGATTCTCTCCTTGGGTTTTGGTTTCCTTTAAGGTTGGATTTCCCTTTAATACAGAGTTTAATGCCTTCCTTCTGGTTCTCCAGAGGCCACATAATTCATTCTCCATGTTACTGTAAATTGCAATCATTTGCAATATTCATTACACTACCAGCCGCATAAATCAATACTTATTATGATTATTTGGGCCAAGAAAGGTATGACTGGAGTGGACGGGAAGCTATGGCAAGTCCAAGCTATTTTGTCACATACAACTGTACATTACTGACTACATCCAAGATTTCAGGATATCTGATGACTTATATCAAAGCTGATCTATAGCCCTCCTAGAGCTTGAATCAAACCAACTATCAAATAAAATGACACTTTATGTCAATTTATGTTCACAATTCCATAATATAATTCAATAATACTTGGTAACATACAGAACATACCATGGACTTGCCTTCTTAGTAACCTAAACATATGTATTAATCAAAAAATGCATCGGAGTGATCGGACATGAGACTTTCATTGTCAATTAAAGTTCAATATTCTCTATCAAGTTCTTATGATTAAGAGGCCTTATTGAGAAAAATATGATACTCATTATAAAGTGCGTGCTTATGAACCTTATCACGACACGTTCAATAACTCACGTGGCTACTGACCTCCTACAGTGAAATAATTAGCTCTAATTCTCGATCATTTACCAACCGTAAGGTTAGATTTCCTGTGAAGACCATGCTCTAACATAAATCACATGAATGTATTTAGCACATCCTTCTAGTTAAAAAGAATCCATGTGCTCAGCGCTGCATGCCAATGTGTCAATGTTCACCTGCAAAGGACTGAAATAGGCCATTTTTTTTAAAATGCATTCAGCTTTAATGCATACTTCTTTGTCAAATCATTTTACAGCAAATAGAAGAAAAACTTAAACCCACTGCCCATGGGAATTGAGTGGTCTCTGTATTAAGCCTATATAGGAATGAGAGATTTCAGTAGTCAATCACTTAATGAAAGTCAATAAATTGAACTTTACATTAAAAAAGTCTATATGAATATATTTGAGATCTCTAGTTCATTTATAAAATCATAATATGCAGAATTAACATTAAAAGTTTTATTCTGTACATTGCAACAGCTATTTCATATCTGGAGATGAATTTTTGATTCTTCTGCACTCTTGCTAAGCAATGCCAGAACACTAAGCTAGTCTAACCAGGCCAGGTAAAATGAAGACAATACACAAGTTGAAATCTCATGAATCTAATAAATCAAGCTTCATGATATTCAATTTCATATAATCCATGCAAATTTCCTCCTCACATCATACCTCCTTAACCCTTTCGAGACAATTGACCACATTTTGTGGTTTGGCTCTTTAACTTTTTATTCAGAGCTCTAAAAAATATACCAGATACATGAGTAGAAAGAGCAAAAATTTCTGCACACACTATGTCCATTTTTGTTGCATTACCATATTGCGTTTGATGCCAGGAATTTTGAATAGGAGAATAAGTTTTAAAATCCTTAAATTGGCAACACATTGAGAGATTCAAAATCCTTATTTTTTATCAAAATTGGCAATTTTTTCAACTTTTCGACAAAATTCCTAACCATGTGTATTATTTTCAAAGACATTACACCTTATTAGAACCATGAAGCACTAAAAGAAAAATATTATTGTTGCCAATTTGAAGATCAAAATGTGATCAATTTTGCCCTTAAATAATTCCTGTCCTGAAAGGGTTAAGGCAGAGAAAGACAAAGAAGGCGGGGAGGGTGGGGGGGGGGGGGGGGGCTTAATGAGAGGGAGACGATCGGCACTGAAGCTCCAGGTCACCCAGTAATGACTGAATGCTAATTGGGTTCATCACAACTGCATGGCACTACCTGGGGATTAAATTTCCTGTGCAAACTACTCTGGCTATAAATAACTCAATACTGGCAGCAATGTGCTTCACACATTGCACTCAAGATATGAGATATGATTATTTCAATGCAGAATGGTGCCTTGCTAGTATGAAAGATGAAACAATATCTATCAAGGTGGCCCACAAGATCCTGCAAAAGTTGTCAAAAGTCCAGTGGGACAGACATGTCGGTCTAATGGGCTCTTGGTCTCTTGTACCCTTAGATAACTTTTGGGAAGGCCTGCGAGCCTGACATTGTTAGTCTCGTGGGCTGTCGTTCTCGTGGGCCAGAGCAGATGAAAAAGATTTGTGCCTACAAACTAGAATGCCCTGTAATATGACATTAAACTACAGAGAAAATAGGTAGCCTCTACTAAAGCCAGGGTAATATCTGAGGGTCAAAGTATGGTTGATAGTACAAGAATACACAAAGTCAATAGGAAGTTTTTAGAATTTTATCTCTTGCAACATTGATAATCAAACAAACTTATAATAATAATAATTGTTAACCCAGTGAAGCCCCATCAGCATCAATACTGAGGACCCTGCTATTAATATTACCCCCAGCAAATACCAGGTACCCATTTACACCTGGGTTGAGAGGAAAACAAAGCGAAATCCGCGAAAATCAATCTACCGCGAATATTTCTGCATCTACAGTAGCCTCTTCCCCTGTCCAAGGATAGACACACTAATGAGTCATTTAGAAATTAATGTTGGGGGTAAAATGGGTCTGAAACAGTTGGCAGTTATTGTCATCAACCCATGCCACTTGGTGTTTTTTTTTGTCAGATAATCCCTTTCTTTCAGGTACATGTACTTCCTGTATTGCCATAAATAGCAAAATCATTTTTTCTTTTCAGATTCCAGTAATTATTTTACTGATTCCCATTTCCTGAAACAATAACCACCAAAATTCATGAAATGAATCAAATATATACTTGATTTAAGTGGTTCATTAATCTCTCATGTAACATTCATTTCCTCAATGATAAACAATACTTTTCTCCAGTGACCAAATACTGCATAAATCTAATGTGAAATATTGCAAATAATGCAGTTAAATATTTGAGGTATAGGAAGTAGACCTATACCTTTAAAAATCCTGTATCCATTTTTATATTTCAGAAATGCCAATAGATCTCTAGATGATTTGTACTTTCACACATATTGTGTCCTATGTGATATTTTTAATCTATTCAAATGGTCTTATTATAGAAATTGTCCACTATGTATCTAATACTTAAACAGAAACCACAGAACATATATTTGTTTTGATTGTTAATGTTCAAAGTTAAAACAATCAGTTGATTTGTTTTTATCCACATGTGAATGAAATATTTGAAAACTTATGGAAATTATTTCTCTAATGCATGCACAACTCAACACTTCAACTTACTGATCATGAAGATGAAACTTCCTTCCTTCTAGCACTCCTTGTAAACAATACCACAGCTGCACATGCTGAGATATCCCAGGTATCCAAAACAAATAAATGTAAACAACAACAACAGCACGCTGGTGCCACGAGGAGAAGCTCAAGACTTTATCACAAGTAGCCTCAAAGACAGACAATATTCCTCGATGGTTATGAGTTTCTTGTTTTCGAATATGAAAGTGAAAATTGGAAAAGCTATAAAAGAAAATCCAGATTACTGTATTCCGCTACTTGTACAGGTACCAGATGAACTTTACAGAGACATGAGTTTATTGTTGGACTGATCCCCGCCTGTGCGCACAGTACGTATCACTTCCCGTTTGAGACTGTGATAACGACCACAGCTTCAGGTAGCCTGTGAGGGACCTCTTTACTTTCAGTCCAAGCCTGCTACTGTACAGCTACTGGCAAGCGTAATGACAAAGGATCAGCGATTAACGGGACTTGCCGCTGTCGAGCGAATGCCGCGAAGCAGCCCGGTCTGACAAGCTATTCTAGGACCCATGTCCATGACAACGCAACGTAATTGATGTTTCCAACTTGCGTTAGGACCCCCTAGTCTTTGTGAGTCATCAAAGGTCTCGGAGCTGGGGCCGGTTGCCAAGGGGAAATCGTCATTACTCGCATCTTCCTAGCAACCACGCTGGCTGACAGGTTGCGGCGGAATAGTCTCTATCAAGACGATCACAGCTTTAAATCTTGGTTTTTATCTTACACACAAGGACACGTTCAAGGAAAGATGCAGTATATTCTGTTCTCTTTTCCTGACGTACCAATTTCGGCATTAAAATTGCTTGCAGTGATAGGATTCAAACTATTAAAGCTGAAGACAGAACAAAGAGTTTGAAACGTTGAATCTTGTGAAGTCTTTCAATACCTAAAAGATTCATTTCAAGAGGATTTATGGTACTTTTGTTTTCTATTCCAATTTAACAACTCTCCTGCAAATGTAGATTTTGGTAATCCTAAATCTTCTATTATCAAAGAATATCCAAAACGGAAAAAGCAATTTTAAGAATTCAACTTGATAGCATGATTTTCAACGAACCTTTAACTTGTATTTCCTAAAATATATTCATATTAAAGATGAACAGGAAATCATTGTAATATTTGCAATGTTCAATAGGCAATTTGCAATTACCTCATGACATGTAATTTTCTAGAAAAGTTTGCTATTGTGTTACACTTTATGAAACTAATAATAACTCATTATTTTTAGCACCTTTGTTCTATTGTACTAAATTCAATGTTAGTCACATCCCATCTCCTTGACTACAATGAAGAGCCATTGGGGAATCGCTCACCTGGGTAAAGGTGTAGCATACATCACAGTAAGATCTACCTGAAGACAAAAGAGTTTCTGGAACAAGTCTACGTGACCTGGACCAATCCAAGATGGCTGGTAATGACGTAGGAAGAGAGATTGCAATCAACGCAGTAATGAAAGCGATTTAAGCAGGTTAATTGACAATGACTCCCATTTTGTTCAAATTACTGATTCAGCCAAGCACCCAGATGACTAGGTTCTCCAGCGCTAGGTCTTACGTATTTCAGTAATGCCTTTGACGACAGAAAGAATCCCAGGCCAAGAGGGAAGATGTTCCTTTGACAATTACTCTCAGTTATCATATGAATTTGAAGGTTTTTTTCACAGGGCTGGAACAAACCCAAGTGAAGTCAGGTATCTGCGTCAGTTATAATCTAAAAATAGACCTTTCTGAAACTATCTGCGTAATCATATTTTTTCTTCAAAATTGTGATTTAATTCCAGGTTTTTCAACATTCTTAACCAGGTCTCTTGACTGAAGGTCTAAGGAGGGAAAAAGAATAAATCTAGGTATGTAGTCAACTTAGAAATAACATACCAGCACCAGACAGCAAATTTAGTTCTAAATTATTGAACAAATTTGGTAATAACCTTTCTATAATTCAATATTGAGATGTGTAATCTAATACAATAAAGTGACTGTCCAATTTAGACAGATGTGAAGAGAAGAAAGCATCCACTTCTTTCTGACCGATACTGTTCTCTGGATAGACCTTTGTCAACCCTGTGCATCTCTCACTTCACCAAGGGACCTGATGACTGAGCCTGACCACAACTGATGCCTCATCAAAGAGAACAATAAAGCAAGACACACATTTCCATCATTTCATGGAGAAAATCAAGGACTAATTTTAGACCGACCACCTTTGGCTTTTCTCCCCACCTATTCTTTTGTCCCTTACGATGATTAAGATGAGCCCGCTTACGCAGGTTGATAATCATCTTAATAAAGCTGAAGGCCTCTTAGCAGACACTCAGTGAGTGTGTTCTTATTATCCTGGAGTAAGAAGGCAAGCACAAGTCTACACAGGTTTTGGTTGATGGTTGATGGTTTATTTTACCTGACTTCTAAGAAAGTCTGTGTATGCTTGTAAGTAAGCAACCAGGGGACCGACGGCTTTAAGTCCTCTCCAAGGGCCTTAGTAATGAGGATTAATGCCTTACCAAAGGGCACTAGCACATCCACTTGGTTTCAAACCCGGGTCCTCCAGTTACGAGACCGCTGCTCTACCACTGAGCCATTGCGACTTCAAGAAGTTACAAATGTGCCAACATTTCCTCCAGCGACAATTGCTCCTGGCTTTATTTCGTCAAAGATATAAGGTTAGGGTTAGGATTGCAATTGGCTTTTAGGTTAGGTTTTTAGGTTAGGTTTATAGGTTCAGGGTTAGGGTTAGGTATAGTGTTTGGTCCAGGGTGAAGTGAAGAATTTGGTTAGTGTAGGATACTGACCGTAGCAGGGCCCTGTTCCATAAAACTTGTTATCAGTAACAACTGCCTCATTTCTATGACAAATTCACTCTCAGCCAATCAGATTCAAGGATTTCAGCAGCTTATCAGAATTATTGTAACTTATTGATAACAAGTTTTATGAAACAGGGCCCAGTTGTTGCTGCAGCAAGCATTGTAGAACTATTAAAATCATTCAAGTTCCTTCAAGAACAGGTTACAAGGGGCAATAACCTCGCCTTTTTCTCACTCTCAAGGTACCCATAACACATCTCAAGGGATATGGAGATCGTGCATTTTCAGCCATTGTTCCTCGCCTGTGGAACTCACTCCCATCCTCTCTTTGTGAAACTGACAGTCTAGAACACTTCAAATCTTGCCTCAAAACATACTTATTTCAGCAGGTGTGTAAATAATGAATTCATTGGAGGAGTTGCTTGGGGATACAGCTCCAAATTTTCTGTAAAAATTAGTCAAGAAGTGCCTCCTTATCCCTACAGATAAGCATTCAAATTGACAAGTAAAGAATGAAAATGAGCTGACAGTAGTCAAGGGGGTAGTCAAATTGGGGTAACCTCGCTAGTCATAAGGACCGCTAGTCATAATGACCGCTATTCATAAGGACCACTATTCATAACGTGTAAGTTCCTATACCTGAAGGTCCGCTGCAGGGGGTCACTACTCATAAAGTCATAAGGACCATTATTCATAAGGACCGCTATTTATTCATTATCAGCTGCCATTATGAATAGCGGTCCTAATGACTAGTGAGCGGATCTGTCAAATTGACCAGAGGACAATTTGATTGAGAGCAGAAAACTGAGAGAAATAGGTTGGTAAAAGTTTTAGAAAAAAAAAATTGATGAAGAATATGAAAGTTATGAATCTTTCAAGTTTTTAAATATGCTGCATAAATAGAAAATCACTAAGCTTTCTTTGGCGAGCTTTTTTCCTTTGTTTGTTTTGTAGAAAGAAAAGCAAATTAAGATAGATATTCAAATCCTTGACTGGCAAAGGTAACAGAAGTATTGTCTTCAAAGAAAACAGAATTCATGAAATTTTTGTAGAATGAAATGTGGGGTAGCTCCCAATTAAATAATAGGGCTGCCAATTTGTGTGATGATCACTATGAATGCAAAATTTAATACCTTTTTTATCAGATTTTCTCAAACCCTCACGGATCTATATCTCTGAATTGGGCCCTGTTTCATAAAACTTGTTATCAATAACAAAATGCAATAACTGTTATAAGCTATTGAAATCCTTGCATTTGACTGGCTGAGAGCAAATTTGTCATAGAGATGGGGAGGTTGTTACTGATAACAAGCTTTATGAAACGGGGGCCTGGACTTTCCTTCACACTCATACCAAAATTATCTGAAGTTCATCATCAACCTTCATGAAAGGAAAAGTCAATTAATGATAAGAACATTTTTTAGGAATCGATTGACAAATGGCAACTGCAGTTCTAAAGTTGGGAAAGGTAAAAACAGCATAAATGAAGAAAATAGGTCATTTGCCTATAAATTTGTGGATAGTGGAAACACACCTACAGTGGCATTTCACACAAGTCTGAAACTGTCAGTTCCATGACAAGTATGACACCTCTTTGTCTGCCCCGTCAATTCTTATGCACCACAGGCAAGGGAGTTGAGATCCTAATTTAGGTCTAGCATTGTACCCCTTAGCTACCTTTGTGTGACCACATTATGGTCCTAGATTTCAAGGGACTTTGTTTCATTAAAATGACAGTTATGAGGGCAAAAGGTTGGAGAAGATACAAGCAGCAACTTTGAATGTAATAGTTCATCGAAGTTCATCTAAAATACAAGTGCATAATGATGAACAGAAGTATACAAATATTCTGTTCAATAATCTTCAAAGAATTAAATACAAAATAAATGTAGACAGTACATGCAGGTCTGTACAATAAATGATGTTAATAATGGGTTATAATTACATGATAAAAGTTCTCTAACTCTCTCTTTCTAATTTTTCTATCTCCCTCATTCTTTCTATCTTTTGGAAGAAAATAATAAGTGAGTCAGAAACATTACTGGAGAAGAAAAAAACTTTATAACCAGATTGCTGTTTCCCAGAAACATGATGCAAATTAACACTAATGTGAAAAAATAGAGAGGAAAGGACATTTTTTTCTCTCTTTCTATACAATTTACTTTAACAGCATCAGAAATGCAATCTCATCCTTCGGTGGGGAGGGATGGATACATTTCTCTTTATAAATCCATGATCTAGTTCTAACATAGAAATGATGCTATCGTCCACTGACTGACAACAGTGCGGTTTTTGCGGATCAAATAGGATCATGGATATCGGGAGGTGTTAACAGATTCACCACTCCAAGTTTCTTGGTAAGATTTAAGGACAATTATGACCACTTCCCACTTTTTGAAGTTCATGGAACATTCCTCAACAAAATTTGTATCCCTAATGCTTGTCTGATGACATTATGATCTAGTTCATGCACAATTTAATCCATTAACCTTCAAATTTGATACCGGTTTCCACTCAGGAAAACAAGGATGTTTTCAGAATAAAATGCAATGGACCTGCACAATTGTAAAAAACATTCTCTTGACAAATATCATCATCATTATCATCATCATCATCATCATCATCATCATCATCATCATCATCATCATCATCATCATCATCACAAATTCAATGTAAAAACAGATTTCCTTACCTTTATACCAGGTTGCACAATTTGAGGGATAATTTGTAGAATAGAGATTCATACATGAATTATTTCATAAGTATCTCTTACACCATTACTTTAACAGATGAGTCTTTTTTACAGCAATCATCAAATGAAAAATGTATTTCATCACATTTCCAAAAATGTAAGAATGGTTATATTTCTGATATCAAGTTAAAAGAAATCCCATGAAGTTCTTGAAAGAAATTAGTGATACATACAGGTGCCTCAAGCCCAGCTGAACACAGAGTGGTGTTTAATGTAATTTGGAACTGTTTTTTGGTGTTGAAATAGTCCTACATTTTAGTGACAATATGTTTTTTGTTCCCAGACTCAGAATCAACTGTGGGCTTTCCTTTGATTGCCTATCTTTTCTCTTTTTATTCTTATTTTATGGGGGGGGTAGGAATTTTGTTTTTTTTTTCAAAATACTGGCTAAACTTAATGTGATGCATTAATTTAATCATAAATGTAATTAATATATGAATAATCACCTTGCTTACAACTTGACTAGCACCTGTCACAAAAGAAGTATTATTTTCCAGTGATGAATAACAAACCACTTCCCAAAATCTGGTCAAAACCACCAGTATTAAATCTATGACATATAGTCTAGACAAGCTAAAGAGTAGGCCTCCATTAGTCTCTTGTATATTATCATTTAAGACAGAGAGATTGAGAGAATAAAGAGTCCATAACAAAGAAATAAAATAACAACAGGTTACAGCAACTTGTGGCAGTGACGAGGAGCTGCTCTCCAAAATATAAATGTATCAGATTAATTCAATTCAATTCTTATCCATGAATAAATTATAAATGGAGATTTGTTTGTTTACATGTGAAATACAATTTAACACTGCAACTATAATGTTAACAAAATCAGAACAGGAAAAATGCAATTAACTGAAATAAGCTTATAATATGAAGTGTGGGTCTCTGATAAATGTCTTTGCCAACCCCCCCCCCCCCCCCCCCCCCCGGAAAATGTAGCAATGCCCCTGACCTGAGGTAGTGGAGAACAATTGTTATGGAACATCAAGCTTATCTATGTCATACACACACACCTGACATTCTAGGAAAATAGATTTAAAGAAAACCCAGCTCCAATTCAATCACTTCCAATGTCATTCACTCAGACAAATGGTATGAAATCATTTCCTTCTCTTGTCAAAATGTTGACATTTGTTCGACTTCATACCTGTTGATGTCAGTTCTACTTAGCTCTACTGATGTAAACTATTACGTTGTACACTCTCTATTACTTTGTTAATACTCTCAAAAGAACAATGAAACATTGTTGCTGATTCTTCTTCTTTTTTCTTCTTACATCAATATTTCATGAAAATCTCTATAAATTTCAGACAACATGAGCAAGCATTCTGATAACCATATCAGTCCAAATAATAGGCCCGATAATTATGTCTCTTAACCAGCAGGTTTCTTTATTTGTTAAAGGCTTTTTGCATGTACCACTTGCACTTACAAGGCAAGGTATTTTTCTACATGAAAATTAATCTTAATTTCACCTTGATACTCTGTGCAGGGTTCACAAGAGACTACAATATGAAAACACACTGTAACTTTGAAAAAAAAATTGTGTCAAAGTAATATCTTAACAGCACTAAAAACATGCCCCCAGTTTGACCAGTAAGAGAGGATAAATGGTGAGTGGGAGAGGGAGCCCCGTAGGGGGGGTAACACGGTCAGTCAACGGAGTATATGTCACACTTTACTAGATCCCAATTACCATACCAATGATTCATTTCCTAATCCACACACGTCCATTCTTATGCTAGCCAATGTTCTGTGGCATTTCTTGTGGCCAGCGGTCAGCAATGACCAGTATCTTCCCCCCTCTGGTCAAGAAAAGTGGGGACAGTAGCCGGAAAGAGCCTCACACCAGCTTAAATCCTCAGGAAACTAGTTATATGTACAAGAATGTTATTCCCATTTTGTAAATTATTTTACATTTATGATGAAACGCAGAAGGAGCCAGATGCTTAAAGTTTCATTTATCCAAAGGCAGACACATTTTTATAATGAATCATTCATTCATTCTGAAATCACAAAAGGTTCATTAATCAAATGGTTCGTTAATACAAAGGTTTGCAAAGCTGAAGGTTTATGTGTGGCAAATCTGTTGAATAATGAAGTTTTCGCAATAAAAAGTGTAAATGGTAGCCTTTGCAATATTGTTCCAAAAGATGAATATCTGAGTGAGAAAGTTTTAAATTAGATATGCTTTCCTAAATGGCATCAAGTTTTTATTTGGCAGAACAGAGACTCTTAAATATTAGTTTTAACAAGGAGGTGTAATAAATAAATAAAATCTTGTACGAATCAAAGCTCTATAAATAACTTCACATCTTAGTGAGATCGATTCAAATTCATAAAATTTTAGTATTCACTTAGAAGTGAAGAAGCCAACCATTTGGTTCTTTTAATAGCTACAATTTTGCACCAAAGTGGTAAGAAAATGTCAGAAGTGACTCAGAACTCCTACACACAAGAAATTGTGTGGGTATTAACACTTCGGGAAGAGGGACATCAAACGTTGAGTCATTCTTCGAAACTCTACAGCTGAGTTAAATACTGCCCTCTACTGCCTTTGATGAAGTTTAATCTACAACTGGCTTTTTTTTTCTACTCTATCCACATCAATAAGAAATAGGGATATAAAGAAGTATTTTCCATCTTGTGATGGGTTGCATATTTTCTTTGTTTTGTTTATCAAGACACAAATGTGGACAGTAATTGTTCTGCAGAGCATAAAATAACATGAAGATTTTCAGATGATTTCATCTATAGTTGCCATATCAGGAGAACCCGTCCATATTTTCTTGTCCGCAAAATTCAATAATTTACTAATGCCTTCAGCAAGTCGGAGGAGTTGATATTTGCATTAAAGATGCATTTCAAATGGCTTTAATCTCAAGATATGGATGGGTTAATATACTATTAATACATGGTTGGGAGTGCGTTAGTGCGATCTGGTAACACAAAGGTTTTTATCGTAGTGTACTAACGCACGAGGCGTAGCCGAGTGTGTTAGACACCACGATGAAAACCTGCGTGTTGCTGGATCACCCTAACGCACGAACTCACAACCATGTATTAATAGTTTTATAAAACGGGTCTATAATCTTAGTGTCTTCTTACAATCTTAGTGTTTGATCCGGGTTAGCCGTGCGTTAGTCCCCTTGCCATGCGTTAGTACTTTTTTTTTTTGCACGGTCACGTGATGTTATTTGACCAATCAGGATGGCTACATTCTTGAACCCATTTATAATCCTCAATAGATCATGTCAACAAGAGATGATGACAGTACAGGTGTATCAACCACAGATTCTCCTGCCAGCCAATTATATAATTAATTAAAAGGAAGTGCATGTACTGAATCATTCAACAAGCTATACGGATTTATGAGAGAGAGCTGTAATGTACAAATACCTTCCCTCTGAGAGAGGAAAGAGGATGGTGACTTATAACAGCCAGAAGGGACATTACTGATATGAGTTAACTGGTGAGTTAAATGATTTAAATTAAAGGGAAAGTCCACCATGGTATTAACTTGATTTGAATAAAAGTAGAAAAATGATAGAAACAATTTAGTGCAAGTTTGAGCAAAATCCGATAATAGGAAAGTTATGAATTTTTGAAGTTGTAATCAATCAAACGCAAATTGGCAACTCCGTAATGTATCTTGCGAGCTCCTCTCCTATTTGCTCAGTGCAGAAAATTTCATAAATTTTCATTTTCTTAGTTTCTGATGAAGGAATAGATTTGTTTCATACAGGTTTAGTGTAAAAACAAATGAGCAATGATTATATCTAAGGTCCATGTATGTTTGAATATTTTCTTTAGAGAAAATGGAAAATAATAATTTTATTGGTACAGGGCAAATGGGAGAGGAGCTTGTAAGATACGTCACGGAGTTGCCAATTAGTGTTTGATTGATTACAACTTCAAAAATTCATAACTTTCTTATTTCTTATCAGATTTTGCTCAAACTTTCATTGATCTGTTTCATTATTTTTTCTGCTTCTTTTAAAACCAACTTGTAATCAGGGTGGACTTTCCCTTTAATGCCATCCTGGCTCAGAGCAGATTAAGTCATGTATCTTTTTTTTTTCTAATGTATTTAGGGTTGCCAGTTAGAATTCATATGTGGGCCTGAAAATTTTCTAAAATGATCTAAATCGTACCAAACCCCCACACCCCCTAAAATATGGCCTAACAATCCACTGTCAGGGACTGAAATCAGGCTTTTGCCTGAGAACAGGCATCCCTGTTATTTCACTCTCTCTATTTCTAAAGTTTCCTTGACTTCTTCTTCTCCTTGTCTTTTTTGGGGGGAAGACAATCAAACTGTTAACACTTGCTGACTTTACACACAAATCCCACAGAAGAGTATTTATGTGGCATAAGAAGAGTTCATAGAGCATGATTGTACTGTTAGGAAATGTTCCTCTTTTACAAGGTATGGCAGTTGCCCTATTACTTTGTGGGGGAGAGGAGGAGGAGGGGGTAAAGATGAGAAACAGAAAGCAATATCGTTTACATTTTTGTCCTATGCCTTGTTCTAGTCTGCAAGCACCCTAATTTGACACGTTATTAGAAAATCATTGTGTCTTGAGAGAATCCTAATTCAGCTACCTTCTGGTCGTGTCAGGAGCAGCTATAGTACATGGCCTATGGTAGTCTTACAGTGCAGACACTCTTTTACGACTGACCAGCGTTTGTGCCTGCAAACTAGCCTTGTCCAGCGATCAGCAGAAGCATCTGCCTTGCTTGACCAAGCCGTGATGTACACAAACCAATGGGATGCAAGAACACTTCCCCCCCCCCCCCCCACTCACCCTCACACACACACAAAATTATCAAGAAGTATTTTGAAGCTTTCAGCCACTTACATGTACCAGTACATGTGTAAGTTAGAGGTGGGATTTCATCTCTAGTATTACAAATATCAACATGTATAGCTTGAACTTAGGTGTGTGCTTTTTGAGTAACTTAATACGAACCGTTGATGACCGACAATGCCAATTATAATCGGTTTGCTGGAGTTGATTTGGCAGTGTGTGATACGGAATTAGACCATGACACATTCACATAATGCACGGAGACTGGAGGAGGGTACTACATGTAGAAGTACAAAAGTTGAACTCATGCTCACGATGACATGATGTCATACGCTGAGGAAGGGGGAAGCTAGGGGGTTCTAAAGGGCTACAATCTAACAACTTCATGTAAGACTTATGGCGCAGTGAAAGGGAGACCTCTCTAGTCTTACTTTAACTAACTAATCTCCTATTAAAAATGCTCTCATTCATGTACATCACATGATTAGAAATGTGATTATCTACTTTAAAATTTAACAAAACTGTCTGTGTAATTAGACTTATCAAAAGATGAATCCAATAAGATTCAATTCATGTCATGATATTGAACAGCCATGGAAGTGAAATGACACTGTGAGAAATTGATATCGGAATTACGTTTCAACTATACATTTTTTTCTTCTTCTATAAATCAATAAATCATGTAGAGCAAAAAATAAAAGAAATATGTCAAAATGGTTTCCTTCAATTATAAAATGCAGTATCACTCACTATATAAGCCCATTTATTGGAATAAAATGAAAGGAAAACCCACCTACATGTTACAATCAGGAGGGCATCTTTTTCTTTGTGTACTTCAGGTTTCAGTGTATACATAACATTGATTTAAATTCCATGAATTTATGACCCTATATTTGTCTAGAAACTTCATCAAATTGAATGATATTGTCACTACATCTCAAAGCTTTGGTATGAATTTCCCACAACCAAATAACCATTATGCTGCAGAAATGTGATAATACTCACAATGCAATTTACACAGTGTATAGTACACCATATATAACATATGTGTTGTTGGGAAAGTCACACTTACAGATAAATGAAGATTAAAATGATATTAAATGAGATTAGTGAGAAGAAAGAACAAATCAATTAGCACGTTCCCAGGATGCCGTTGGAAGGTCCAATGACCAGAATTTGTTGAAGTGACTTCCTGTGATATGTGTTACCATGGTTACCAGCATGGGTCAGACACGGATCGACCCTCGTGAGGATTCTAGATCTAGTTCCTGACCACCTGTCCTCTCAAATCATGTCCATCAGTAGAATCTGACCTCCATAACAAACTGAGGCGCAAACTTTAATGTGTATGTAAGATATGGAAAAGGGGCACAGAACACGATATTCATTCAGCCAGTATTGAATATCTATTAAAGCAACTAGACCTACGTGTAAACAATGTACATCTAGCCATTAACGTTATTTTGTTCAGTTTTCCAACCTAAATTACTTGAAGCAATGATGATCAGTTGATGAATTTTGAAATAATAATTAAAGAATTCATAATATACATGATATAAGAGGATGTAGAACTTATATTGCAGAGACACTATCAAATTAATGGGGATAGGAAATAGGCAGGAATTGGGGCACTTTCAATGTTGGGTGCATTAAAATTTGGTCTGTTACACAATCTACCAGTGCAGATCATATAGATAATATGACAAAAGAAAAACACCATCCCCACTTCATATTTTTAATAGAACAACAAATTGGGCAATAAGTAATGCATTTACTGGTTCAGAAACAAAAATGATCACTTGAATTTGAAATTTCATGTAACTGATCCTTTCATTTTTATCAACCATTTGGAAGTGCCATTCCAAACTTTCCCATAGTTGTTATTCATTGTGTTTCCCTGAAGCCTGTAGGATATGAAGTGAACAAGGAAATTGGAATAGATTTGTACTTTGGAATCATAATCTATTTGTATGAATTCTATTGTTTTAATTGTTAGAGTTCAGAAGAACAATCAATATTTCATCCAGACTCTCTGGTAACAGCAGTAAGCATTTCAGCACAATGAAAAGTGGTTTTGCATTTTGCAGTTATAAAATTACTTTTACTTTTCATGACTTGAATGGGCATGTACATGTTTTGAAAGCAACTTCTTGTCCATAATTCATTTAAACTGACAAATTCTCTTATTACAGCCGATTTTGATTCCCATCTTACTTCTTTTGTGATGACCCTTAAAACTACTTTCAACTGTCAAATTGATTACAGATTTCACATACAAAGATATCTATGACTATATTAAAAATGATCATTTGTTTATGTATTGCTAATCGTTCAAAATTCAAAATTTACTTACAAATACAACAAAACATTTAATTTTTACCGGTACCAAAAAACAGGGTGAACAGGAGCAAAAATTTGAAAAGATTCCTGACAAAATATAATTTTCTAGTACTGAAGAATATCCATTTCATTATTTTAATTATAACGCATAAAAGAAATAAAAAGGGTCGGCATCACCTCTGGAGATAAAAAAAATACATGTCAAAATACCCTTCCAATTTTTGTTCCTAGTTCACCCAATTTGAAGGTAACTAAAAAAGTAACCTAGCACCTTTTAAGTGAATTGGTAACTTTGTAGAGGCTTAATAAAATCTGAGCTGCCGGGCCTTACATGCTATCACTGTATGTAATATGGTAAAAAAAAGGAAGCCCAGGAATAAAAAAATGCACTTCAAAATCATCATGTACTTCACAAAAGTAAACATATATACAAGTGACCAGAAATGCCAGACTCATTTCCCCCCATAGACTGCAGTGTTAGACTAAAGCGTACCCCCGTACGGTTTCATAAATGGCAGTATTCAGTCATAGATATCTTCATAGCAACACTGTATATTTGAAAACCTTTCTATGCCTGGCTATTTATTTGTCCTTCTGAACATCATTATACAAGACAGATATCAAAATTTAACAATTTATCAAATCAAGTCTCTACAAAGTAACCGATTCCCTTTAACGCACTCCTATTGTGTCCGACAGTCACATGGAATGAATCATGTTGAAATTCATAAACACGGTCTACTCAGCACTGCATGACTGTACATCAAACAATGCAAATAACAACAAATCACAAACAAAATCATCAGCAGGATGTGCAGAACACAGTGGAAACTCAGTATAAAGAGGTCTGATATAACAATATTCCTGATATAACAAGGTAATATTCTGGTCCCAGCTCTTTATAATCTATTGTTTTTTTAACCTGATATAACAAGATTCCTGCTATAACGAGGTAATTTTGATGGTCCCAAGGACCTCCTTATACTGCGTTTCCACTGTACATGCTTTCTTTCATACTGCCATTAACACTGGCAATTTTTGAGGGGGCACAACCACCCCGAGCCCCCCTCCCCTTTGAAACCAAAGTGGCATACCTTAATTACACAACTCCAATAATGTGCCCCCCCCCCTTTTTTATGTGATGACTTTTTCTTTTGTTTTCTTGTTCTGCTTGTCAAAGAATTTTGGAGTAAAAGGGCACTAACAAATTTTTTTCATAAGATTATGCCTCCTCTTTTACATAATCCTGGATATGCCCCTGCTATAAATACACATATGGATCATTGGGCAACACTGCAAAATCAGTAATGCCTCAGTATGAAATGGGAATAAAAATTGAACAATTGAGGCAGACTACGGTTTCAGGTTTCTAATAGTTAGCAGACAAAGGGTATCTACATTTGGATCAAATGTTAAAGTGCACCAATCACCTGAAAAATAAAATCTGTGTAATTTGTGTACTGCTAGAAAGTATAAAATCAAGCTCAAGGAACTTTATCAGGCATTCGATCCATAGGTCAACAGTTCATAAAGTCAATAAAGGATAACATGAAGGTGCGAGCACAGAACCGAACTCCGAGTTGGGTTCTGCTCGAGCCCTTTATAGCTTGGCGAGCGCATGATACGGGTGCATCGAGTAGTCTACTCACGAGTTACTTTTACACTTAAAGAGAATGTAAATAGACTTGCAATATCTCTTTACAGAAGTAATATGTGAAGCCCATGTTTTGAATATATAGTATAATGACATGGAACCTCTAACATACAGAGCAAAATGTTTTTTGGTGATTGTACCCTTGAACCATAGAATTATTCCATGTGGCCCAGAATGAGGAAGTAACAAATAATCTTGTTCAAATTGAGGATATGATTTTTTTTTTCTTACAGTAATTTACTTGAAAATGTGACATGAATGTGTAAAGATTTGACACAAATCACAAAATCTGACTAAAACAAAATAGGAAAATTCCACCTTCCATTTGTTAATATGAAAATTATAACACTCTAGATGAAACAATCTGTACAGAACTGCATGTTTTCAATTCAAGGTAGTGCTGCATCTGAAAAGTTTACCAAAATAAGACTGTTGAAAGTCAAATCTGTTTTTAAAGGGAAGCTTGAGTTCTGGGAAAGGTAAAATATAATTTGTGAGCTTTCTCATTCTTATTACATTAGTTTGGAATATTATCATAGTGGATATGTCCCCTGAAAAGGATTGCTCTTCAAATGCTCTCACATTCAAAATATGACAAGAAACAGCTGAAATGTTCAGGCCGAACATTTGTGTGTAGTCCCTTATGCACATTTCTGTGTGCAGTGCATGTGACTCTCAGAATGATTGAGTCAATTTCTTAGCATTTTGGTGATTCCAAAACCTTACAGCATACACCAATTCTTATGTGCTATATAATCAACCTTTCCCAACTGCTTTGAGACAGTAATTTCTTTCATGATTCAATCTCATGACCAGAACTCAACTTTATCTTTAAGTAAACTTTCAAGATGAAGACACTATATATCATCAACCTGTTATCTATCTGGCAATAGTCCCATGTGTGATGGTATTCATTACACATGATTATACACAACTGACCATGAATTCAATCCTTATTGAGCTTAAAATAGAACAGGTGGAAAAGGCTGATCCAATTGAGTCACTGACTTATACATTCATTAGTCCTGAGCATCTTCATCATCATAACTTTTCTTCTACGGTGATTGTTCTGCACAATAGTCCCCAGTCAATTAAGATATTTAAACTACAGGGGCAAACCCAGAATTAATTCCCACAGAATTTATTACACTGAAGCGCTTTTCAATATGGCTCCCCTACACAATGCTCTAAAAGTTTAGAAAAAATATAAGCAGGGGAATTGGAAATTGGTAAAAAAAAATAATAATAAATTATATAATATGCAAATTATCATCTCCCTTATGCATATAATATCAGTTTTTCCCTATGAATTTCCATTTTAATTCTTCATTGAAAAAACATGTTGGTTGTTTTCAGTGTCAATGACAATGACCACATTTCAGATTAATAAAGTGAATATGATTTGCATAATATGAATAATGAATATCAACCATAAAAAGAAATTCATATTTTCATAAATTTGCATCTAATTACTAGACTGAAATAATTCACATGTTCACAATTTCGCCCTTAATTCAAATAAACATGATAGACACATTTTGAGATCTATGTCATGAATATGATTTGCATGATCAGCAAAACTCAAAATTATCAAATATTTGGTTCATAGCACCTACATGACAGTTATTTAAGCTAAGATAACATCTAAAAACAAATGGGCAATCAGGAAATCCTTTCTTACAAGAAATTCTGAGAGGCATTCATGCTTCATAAACGGGAGCATTCTTCAATAAACAAAACAAATCCGCTCCTTGTGCATGTTCTGAAAGTAAATATCCTATGCTAAATAGCTACAGACTTTACATGAATTTATTTGGTCCAGAAAAAGAAATTTGAGGGCTTTATGCAGACTTTTAAATATCAGTGAGTCTTCAAGTCTTCAAAGTATTCGAAGCATTCCCCCACAAGGTCAGAACAGTAGGCATGGTTTATATCTGTATACATGTAGGAATCTTAAAAATAAACTTTTCACTCAGCTTGAGGAAAAGAGCTCTCCATCTGGTTTTTTGAATATCCAGGGATATGGTTCTTATCTTCAGTCTAGACACACTTATTGAAATTAGATGAAATTGAAGAAAGATGGTACCTGGGAAAGGGGTGAAGAATTTTATTTTCAAGAAAATCAATCTTTCAAAGGCCTATTTCTAGGAGAAATTGGTCAGAAGTGTGAACAGAAATATATCATTACATAACAAGGCAATACCTGCAAAATATTAGCTATACAAATTGCTAGTCTGTCATGTTTCAGGCAAGCTTCCTGTACACTGATATACACAATTTGTAAATATAGGCCCTATACTTCTTATCTGCAGTTTTGATGTTATATCCACATATGCTGCCCAGAAAAAAAAAAATGGGGAAGGGAGATCTCACTTCCCTATACAAGAAGTGAAATTTTCTTAGGGTGATTTACAAATTTTCCCCTCTATTCCAAAGCTCTTGTGAGCTTTTCCAGAGCTAAATCGTTCTTATCTCATTTTTACTGCAACACTCATTTCTTTACAAATATCACAACTCTTTATATTTACTTCACGGAGTAAACATGAGTTATTTAAAACATGTAGCGGTAAAGAATGTTCACTGAAAACAACTTCTATGTAAACGCTCAACAATCATCCCTGAACAATAACTTGTTGAATCTCAGGGGAAAATGCCACAGAAAAAAAATCAGAAATTCACCTGTCAATGCTCCTCCTGAACTGCATGTTCTTTTTTCCTTTTGTCATGATCGAGGCAGCCACGTGTTGGTGACATGTGTCGGTCGAATGGGGTTGTTGCAAAGTTTGCCAGCATTTGTCTAATTTTATCGTTGGGGGTGGGGGGTGCAAAGCTGAATTAATTTCCTTTCATTTTGATTCACTTGTTGCCTGGGACTCCAATGCAACCAAATGTGCAGCTTATCTGCCACAATAGTTGGTATTCCACCTATTCAGTTGAACCCGGCACTCTAGTCTAAAGTCATGTTTAACCCTTGGACAGGAATTATTTAAGGGCTAAATTGATCACATTTTGTTCTTCAAATTGGCAACAATATTATTTTTTTTTTAGTGCTGCATGGTTCTAATAAGATGTAATGTCTTTGAGCCCAATATACATGGTTAAAGATTTTGTTGAAAAGTTGAAAAAAAATTGCCAATTTTGATAAAAGACAATGATTTTGAACCTCTCAATGAGTTGCCAATTTAAGGATTTTAAAGCTTATTCTCGTTTTTAAAATTCCTGGCATAAAACACAATATGCAATGCAACAAAAATGGACATAATGTGTGCAGAATATTTTTGCTCTTTCTACTTAATGCATCTGGTATATTTTGTAGAGCTCGGAATCAAAAGTTATTGAGCCAAACCACAAAATGTGGTCAATTGCCTCGAAAGGGTCAACAAAGGGAAAACTTAAACCTCAGTCTAACTTTGTTGAAACTCCACTTTAGACCCAGGGGCAGGTTTAAATTTCAGCTGAATACAGGCCAATGAGTTTGTGAATAGAGAATACAAGAGAAAAGAAATCAAATTTCAAAGTCAATGAAATAGCAATACTAATGATGTAGACTTTCCACATTGTTTCTTAACCATTACTTTGAGCAGAAATAGAAATTAATATCTGTAGCTAATACCATTTTGCAATTTCAGTTTCTTAGTGGGATCTTGTTCCCTTTAGTAAGGGCTTGGGAAAGAACAAAATATCTGTATCTATTTCAGGTCAAGTTGCAAATGGATGACACAAACTTGAACATCAGTTAAGAACTAATCTTGAGCTTAAATCTGAGCTCGATATACATGTAATCAGCATGTAAGAAGGTTGTGGCTAGTTTGAGCTCTAGTTTCAGAATGCTAACACACTAGTGATATAACATGATCACATTAATCTGAACATCTACATACCGAGTCTTAGCTCACTTACACATATATACTAGCACATCAATGATGTGGCGCTCATCCGGCATGCAGCAAAGAAATTGATGCAATTTGTACTTTGAACACAGTAGACATTGTAATGAATCGATGAAATGTACATGTATTGGTTACATGCATGTACAGATGATGAAGTGCCTATTGCAGATCTGGCTAAATGTGGTTTTGGAAGGAGACAGTGACATGTAGATATGAATGAAAGTCTGGAAATTGACAACTCAAGTTGCACGACTTCAGTTAAAAGATTTTGGGGAATGTAAATTTTAATAGTTTTACTGTGTGACAGAGAAATTTGAAATAAAGCATAAAGTTAGTCAAGGTGAGGTATCTCTACCAACTGTGAAATCTTTATTGAGAGAGATTTGAAGGTTAAGATTTGTAATAAAAGAGAAAAGCACTGAATGACATAAGTTATGCATTGGTGTAAAAAAAGAATTTTAAGGTTGGGACATTTAAGGGTGGCTTCAGTGCATTGTCCCTCACTGTTTCAAGTCTTTATTAGCTCATAACCCGCTATTGTTGACCACTGTCACTTCTGGGTTCTCGGTTCTGTCGATGATGTCGACAGAAATCATGTAGAAAGGTATAGCCTTTGAAATAATCCAGCAGCCATGGGTTTCATAATGGACAGGGCAAAGAGTTAAAATAAATTTTGTATAAATTACCATAAATAATTTTCTAGATAAAATTTCAAAATTCCGAGTAGAAGTTCAATGAACCTCATGAAAGTCTTCCTCAATAAATGAGGAAGAAGAAGCAAGTTTTGTGATTTTGTAATAAATTTCGCATAAATTAGCATAAATAATTTTCTAGACAAAATTTCAAAATTCCATGAAGAAGTTCAATGAACTTCATGAAAGTCTTTTAGATGGAAGAAAAAAAATCAAAATCAGTCAATAAATGAGGAAGAAGAAGCAATTTTTGTGATGTTTTAATAAATTTTGCATAAATTTGCATAAATAATTAGCATAAATTATTTTCTAGACAAAATTTTAAAATTCCGAGTAGAAGTTTAATAAACCTCATGAAAGTCTTTCAAATGGAACAAACAAAAAAATCGAAATCGGTCAATAAATGAGGAAGAAGAAGCCATTTTTGTGATCTTTTTAATAAATTTCGCATAAATTAGCATAAATAATTTTCTAGACAAAATTTCAAATTTCCGAGTAGAAGTTCAATGAACCTCATGAAAGTCTTTCAGATGGAAAAAAAAATCGAAATCGGTCAATGAGGAAGAAGCAATTTTTGTGATTTTTGAATAAATATCGCATAAATTAGCATAATTAATTTTGTAGACAAAATTTCAAAATTCTGTGTAGAAGTTCAATGAACCTCATGAAAGTCTTTCAGATGGAACAAAAAAAATCGAAATCGGTCAATAAATGAGGAAGGAGAAGCAATTTTTGTGATTTTTGAGAAATGCGCATAAATTAGCATATTTAATGAGTTTCAAAATTCTGTGTAGAAGTTTCGAATCCCCCACCTAGTGCTATCATATAAAGCAAACGGAATTAAAATCGGGTAAGAAATGGCGAAGAAGAAGCATTTTGAAATTGTGGACGGACGACAGACGAAGGACGGACGGACGGACGGACGGACGGACGGACGGACGACGGACGACGGACGCCTCGCCACGGCATAAGCTCATCTGGCCCATTCGGGCCAGATGAGCTAAAAATGCAAGGTTATTGTAGAGATCCTCGCACTCCATACCTTCGTAACATGAAGAATTGTCTCCCATTGGCAGTGTGTGATCTCTATAGTACATACTGTATGTGTACTGGAAAGGAGCAAGATCGCCGGCCAAAATTTCACTTGATTAATATGATCTATCCTATTGAAGAATCTGGCATGAAATCAGATACTCTATCATCCTAAAATATAGAAGGAAGTATTTTCTCATATTTTTGCTGATTATATTGGTGTTTTTACCTCTTCAACTTAGAGGTCGTGACCGCCCAAATTTACACAGCCCCACATAGTGATGGTTCCGTGAGTGGTATAAGCCGAGACTTAACACACAGCTCCGTGCATAATATTACTCTATGGTATACAAGTAATCCTAGAGCAGAATGTGTTGAACATTCTAGAATATTACTCTGGCTATATCTACTACATGTAATTTACTCAAGAGTTAAAGATAAAGTTGAGTTCCAGTCATGAGATTGAATTGTGAAAGAAATTGTCTCAAAGTAATTGGGAAAGGTTGATCATATAGCACATAAGAATTGGTGTATGCTGTAAGGTTTTGGAATCACCAAAATGACAAGAAATTGACTCAATCCTGCTGAGAGTCACATGCACTGCACACAGAAATGTGTATATGGGACTACACACAAATTTTTGACCAGAACATTTCAGCTGTTTCTTGTCATATTTTGATTGTGAGGGTATTTGAAGAGCAATCCTTTTCAGGGGACATATCTACTATGATAATCTTCCAAACTAACATAATAAGAATGAGAAAGCTCACAAATTATTTTGTACCTTTCCCAGGCCCAGAACTCAACCTTTCCTTTAAATCTGTGGCTGTTGTATGGCATCCTTTCAAAAAGCTCAGTATGAGTTTGGGGATCCCAGAACTTTCAGTTTACAAGTTCCAGTACAGAAAAACATTCTGCTTTGTGGGAAACTGGGAATAATAATACCACCCCCATAAAAAGATGACCCCACATGTACTTCAGAATACCAAATTGACCATCAATTTAAAAAAATTCACTATCAACTTGCAGAACTAGCAGATGATCAAGCTAAGCCAATTATAAATTCCACTGAATATTTAGGTAAAATTGAAATCATTTCCTTCCCCTTTTCAAGTTAAAAGTGGAAGTGGTTGAATAGTGCACTCATGAATAAACAGCTTGGAAAGGTACTTTAAATGTTGCAAATATTAGTTAGTTCAAAGAGATATATATTGTTTGTTTTTGTAAATGTTCAAAATTTCCAACAAATTTCAGTTTTGAAGAAGAAAAAAAAAAATGTCACCCAATGTTGGTTTTTATCCGTCTTCCTGATGTTCAAAATACATTTAACAAATGCCTTATCACAGCCCCTAAAATGTACCATCAACAACTGAATATTAAACTTAATTTTCCTTAATCTTAATTTAATCTTAATTTTCCAGTAAACCGTGTGCTTAAAAACATCCGTATTGAGCGCCTAATAAATGTATTGTATTATCATTATTATTATTAAACTATGAATACAGCACTAATATCGGTGAAGTAGTCAAGGCCGGCAGTTCCAAGTCACGAGGCCACTGATAAATATTACCGTATCTTCAACAGGTTTTATACACGAGACTCTTCCAATTAAGGCCGAGGCCAACGGCACTAAAATATGGACTTGAGGCTGCAATCAACGACAATTAACACTGCTTATTAGCCAGGGCTCCACATTAAATTTTGTCACAAGGAGGTCCAGGATCTGTATGCACAAAGCCCCTGAAAAAAATTGAAATTATGGGGGTTTGGAGTTATATTCTGGGCCCATGCGCAAAGAGGCCCTTTAGCAATGCCCTGTAAATTAGTATTTCAAAAATTAATTGGCTTTATACTCACATTCCTTCATACACCTCAGCACACTACTCAAAACAATAAATGCTCTTAATTTAACTAAGATATTTTTCTTACACTAGAACGTGTGATTGATGACTATGATCATATATCAAACGAGGATTTTCAATTTGATGTAAAATGCACTTTGATCCCAATCATCCCACAAGCAGGAAGTCTTCATTGAAAACACAGTTGATTAATTGTCTGTAGATATGAAAGGTCATTAATCATGTATCACATTCATGTACTGTGGTCAACCACATGTTCAGCATACAAGTTAAAACTGTACTTTCACAAGCAGATCCATTGGCCCATATTCTGAACTCTGGTTTAACTTAAACCACGGTCTAAGTGTGGTTTAAACCCAGTCAAAACCTTCCCTTTAAACCAGAGTTTTAGAAAATCACATTTTGAACTCCGCTTTAACTTAAACTCCAGTCTAGTGTGGTTTAACTTTGTACAGAAATTTAAGCTGGACTTGCGGTTTAAGTCAGTTTTAATTAAAGCTCTGGTTTAACTTAGACTGGAGTTTAAGTTAAACTGGAGTTCAGAATACAGGCCACTGAGTTTGTAAAATAGGAGTCCAATTCCAAATGAAAATCTGTCAAGAGAAAAGCAATTTTTTTAAAAAGAAAAAAGGAAAACGGTCATCACATTTTGGGGGTGTTGACTTAAACTAAAAAATATATGACAAGCAATGAAAAGGGAGGTCCTGTCCCCACTCACCCCCCCCCCCCACATTCGCCCTTGACTTAACATTATGAGTAACCTATAACAAAACAATGCAAGATATAACCCCACATATTAGATGAAATTAGATTTTAGTCAGTAACCCCTACAATGTCATAAATTTTGTTTGGGTTACATTTATATCAACAATGAAAAAATAATTTCAAGTCATATCATTATGGTTCCAATGCAATTTATTGTCATCAAGTAAGTGTTATACTATTGCAAAGTAAGTGTGATACTATTGCAAGGTAAGTGTTATACTATTGCAAGGTAAGTGTTATACTATTGCAAAGTAAGTGTTATACTATTGCAAAGTAAGTGTTATACTATTGCAAGGTAAGTGTTATACTATTGCAAAGTAAGTGTTATACTATTGCAAAGTAAGTGTTATACTATTGCAAAGTAAGTGTTATACTATTGCAAGGTAAGTGTTATACTATTGCAAAGTAAGTGTTATACTATTGCAAAGTAAGTGTTATACTATTGCAAAGTAAGTGTTATACTATTGCAAAGTAAATGTTAAACTACTGCAAAGTAATACATGTACTATTGCAAACTTCACATATTTAAACCTGTCTTAAAATTTCCAGAAGAATATAAGTTTTTCACAGTTCAACCAAAGACATTAGATTTAGCTGCTAAATGTGGACTGGTGGTGAAAGGATTAATTGTCAGTTCTCTTTCTGCTAACAGAAAATTTGGTTTCAAACAGCTACTTGTATAATTCAAAGGTACATGTAGGACAGTTTGCTAGGCCCTACCACAAGAAGCTAATAGTAAAACTGCATTACATTCACGAAATTTTGTAAGTTTCTACTTGTGATCTCTATTCTCTACTACAATATATTAAATAGTATATGCAATGTATTTTCAATATGCTTGCATTTTTGTCAGTTATATATGAGACTCTGTGAAGTGGAATGACATGATACAATGATCTGTAATACTGTTTTGTAGTTGTTGATAAATGTGTGTAAAATGATAAGGCCTATTAATTTTCATTGAAGTAACTACATGTATAGCCTTAACCCTTTGGAGACAATTGACCACATTTTGTGGTTTGGCTCAATAACTTTTGATTCAGAGCTCTAAAATATATACCAATTACATGATTAGAAAGAGCAAAAATTTCTGCACACAGTATGTCCATTTTTGTTGCATGACCATATTTCGTTGAATGCCAGGAATGTTAAAAACGAGAATAAGATTTGAAATCCTTAAATTGGCAACACAATGAATGGTTCAAAATCATTGTTTTTCATGAAAATTGGCAACTTTTCAACTTTTTGACAAAGTTTCTAACCATGTATATTGTTTTCAAAGACATTATCTTTTATTAGAACCCTGTAGTACGAAAAGAAAAATATTATTGTTGCCAATTTGAAGAACAAAATGTGATTAATTTAGCCCTTGAATAATTCCTGTCCTGAAAGGGTTAATTGCTCCAAACAAAGTGTACAGTGGAAACTCAGTATAAAGAGATCTAATATAACAATATTCCTGATATAACAAGGTAATATTCTGGTCCCAACTCTTTATATTCTATTGTTTTTTAACCTGATATAACAAGATTCCTGCTATAACAAGGTAATTTTGATGGTCCCTCCCAAGGACCTCGTTATACTGAGTTTCCACTGTATTTGATTTCACTTACCTGGTATACATGTATCATATTTTCTATGATATGATATACTGTACTGCCACCCTAACTCTGTTTAGATCATTTAATGTTAATTTATGTAACATATTTGATCTCTTGATCCTTTATAAATAAAACTCCTGATACCTCGGGCTCACTGTCAGACTGGCTCCAGACCGGCTGATTCTTTGCCATTTGCGATGATGAAGTCTTTGTTCAGTCTGGAGTCGGTCTGTTGTCGGTCTGAAGTCGGTCTCGTTGGTATGACTGAGGTCAGGTCATAGTTCATCTTAGAGATAAAGTTGAGTTTGATCTGGTCATGGGATTACATTGTGAAATAAACTGTCTCAAAGCTATTGGGAAAGGTTGATCATGTCTACATAAGAATTAGTAAATACTGTAAGGTTTTAAAAGCATCAAAATGATAAGAAATTGACCCAATCTTGCTGAAAAGTACATGCACTACACACAGAAATTGGTATATGGGACTGCACACACATGTGACATGAATGTTCGGCACGAACACTAGCTATTTCTTGTCATATTTCCAAAATAAGGGCATTTGAAGAGCAATCCTTTGCCGGTGACTGCCGGTGACATTTCTGCTATGATGTTCTTCCATATACTGACATAAAAGGAACTTGAGTTGGTATCCTGATGCTGTTTATTTTATTTGATGTGTAATAATTTTAATTTTGCTACTTTATTTATTGCACAAGCTTAGTTTAAGTAGTTTTATCATGTATGAGCTATAATTATTGTCAACCTTTTTCATGTACATGTATTTCTTTGTATATTTATTTTTATTTGAAATCCCACTTATAGTTGCAAATTGCACTAAATAAACAAATCTATAAGAAAGTAAGGTAGCAGAGATTAAAAGTGTACTGAAACTGAAAACTGTATTCCTTTTTATAAACAGAAACAGGTTACACTTGACTTCAATGTTAGAAATCTGTTTATGTAATGACAAACAGAAACCAACCTATACAACTATTAAAGTAATTCCTCACCTCTCTTTTTTGGGGTGTTTATTTTCTGAATTAAACAAAAGCAAACATAATATGTACTTAGAAATACAGCTATACATGTATAGGCAATGGCAGAAATAAACATAATATAAATCAAAATGGCTGGATTGCCCTAATCAGAGCCATAAATAAAATGACCTTCTCTTCTTCAGGTCCATTTCTTCAGAAACTCAGAAGTGGTGAAAGAAATGGGGAGTTTTACTCTTTTTTTTTTTCTAATATTGCAGGGTAAACTATATGTACACTAATTTTCCTGAAATTCACTATCTCTAAATATCCCCTTTAAAACAAAAACAAAAAAAAACAGTGCCAAAATCCGACTTCTGAACTGAAACATGGTGCCTGACGGAAGAGCAGTGCGATCCAATGCAGCCCCCTTCCGACCTGGGGAAGTGTAATTCTAATATCCTGGTCCCTCAAGAAATCAGGGGAAAGCTCTAGCTACCCCAATGAAACATAGCCTAAAATAGACTAGCATGGTTTAAAAGTAGCGCTGACAGGCCGATGATGATGGGTGATGTCAGCCTTTATCATCCTGATCAAGCTGTATAAAAAAAAATTTAAAAATCAAACAGGGAACTGGCATGAACAGAGGCCAGGAGTGAAGGAAAATGCCATAAAAGGTAGGATCTTTATGTGCAAGACATATATTTGCCAACTCTGTTGGTGGCACTCTTTGCAGGGGTAATCAAATACAGGTTTGATGCAAATTGCTTGCACTAGAATTCAGAAATCACATATATCAAGTGAATTCTTTTTAGTCGGGACTCCCCCTCTGCCTCCCACAATTTCTCAGGGTAAATGCTGACTGGCTTCAACACGAATATCTACACAAAATACAAATTATTCAAAGCTATAAAAACTCTCAAAGGTAAATAGAGAATTAGGCTTATGTCATGGTATACTGTAGAAAATTTTAAGGGGATTTTGGAGCAAGGGATTTGGAAATCTCAGAAATCAGTCTGTCGGTTTGTATGGTTTAAATGGAATCTTGAGTATTATGGTATTTCCAAACAGATTTTCTTAAATCAATAAAGGTTCATGAGGCATTAATTTACATTACTTCCATTCCTGAACCTTTTCTATACATACCATCTGTATCTTTACATATCAATAAAAGTCTGTTTGTTCTTTTTAAAATGCAAATATTTTAAGTGCATGTGAATTACATGACTGAAGCTCATTTCTACAGCTATTAAAAACTGAAACTTCATAACAGTTAGAGCCTTCTTATTGTACTTTTTATCATGATAAGTGGTAATCAATTTGTTTACATTTAGGCTAATCACTCTTCTCTTTTGTAGCTGGATCAGTGAAATGCTCTCAAGAAGACAAATTGTGACCACAAGTGAACTACATGTATGAAAAATTATAACTAAAGCCTTTTGTATAATATTAATCCCATACTTTCCCTTGCTCTTTAGGGCTTTATACATGTAAGCTTATACAATAAGCACTGAGCAGATCGATGTACAGTAGCCAGGCCTATACACAGGTGAAGTGGCATACAGTAGAATACACACTGCCAAAACATGACATCATTTTGTGCCAAGATAACGGTATCTTTCCATTAGCATAACTTGACCTACATTGTTCATTAATTACAGGAGGCCTGTATTGCCCCATTGTGCCACTCATGATATCGTTAAAACGATCAGTCTATTCAAGCCAACATATGCCAGATTTCAGCAGTATAAACTTCCTGTGGATTACAAGCAATATAGTCTTGGAGCAGTTGAATGGTTGAGTGACACGTTTTCCGAGGGCAGTTGCTCCACAACCATCCTACACTACCCAAATCGATAACTTCAACCATGACAAAACACTAAAACATGTACATGTATACCTAACCTTAATTAACCCTATATTTTTGAGGAAATGAAGCCTAAAGCAATTGCTACTGTAGCAATTGTCAGACTGTCAGACCAAGGAGTCACTTTGGTCAGAAGACCCTTGCAGCAACTGCAGATAATTATTGCTCTCTGACTGTGAATGTCGGAGGGAAGGCTAGCGCCTTAATTGAATCTGGGGGTCGGTTTAATTAGCACCTCCAAGGTTTAATGTACCATTAACAGAGAACTGTCAAAATCATGATCACCCTATTTCCTTATATCCTTCTCTATCCATCGACTACTGTTCACTACATGTGCTACTGTAAATCACTGCAGAGGTTCTTCTGGGTGACATAACTTGTGAAATACAGAGATTACATTAACTACAATATTAAGTGCTACCTGTTCTAATATCTGGACATACCAGTTCATCACTTCTTTTTGATAAGATCTGAATAATTCAATATTTTTATATATCACATAATTTCTCAGTTGACAAACAAAAAGCCATACAATGTAACAGAATTTATGCTTTGTACACTACACACCTAAATTTATTTGTCAGATATCTCATTTTTGATTAATAATAAAATTGGAAAGATATCCCAAATCCTAAAAAACTTAAAGTGTTAGACTGGTTTCTTCTATAGATCAATCAAGATGTACACATGTATGCATGCAATCTGAAACAAGCTTTAGGCTTATGCCTTTCCTTAGTTGTTGTTGTTTTGGGGGTTTTTTTAATGATCCTGTCAAATCCTGTCAGATCCTGTCAACTACTATGGACTTTTTACTATGTGGTGTAATACGCCTATTACATGTATGTCGATGTCATGTTATGTTTAGTATAAATTTTCACTGATTTTGTATGCATTATTTATGATGTATAATTTCATGTTCCATGTTCTTTCATCTTTTTATATACGATCATACTATGTAAAAGTCCCATGCTAAATCTCCTTGATATTATTGACGGACAAATAAAATTGAATTGAATTGAATTGAATTGAATCTAGTGACTGGCTTAGAAATGGTCTTTAGATGTTGTCAAATTACAAACAGGAAATTACAAACAGGAAATTATGAAATAATGAACAAGATTCCTTTCTATTTACATGTGACAGTGACATTTACAGGTAATAAACACTGTAAATAAATACTAGTACAGGAAAACTCGGTACAATATTAAAACATGGTCAATTTTAAAACCTATTTAAAGCATAAACATCAAACATAATTTGACATGTGGACAGTGTTGTATTCCTAATCCACAGGTAAACCAGATATTCATGAGGATTACACAGAGCCTCATCTCTAGAAAAGTTGACACCAGTAACATGTGAACACTGCCTTTTAATCCATATTTGATCATCCATGCATGAGCTTTACAGGTAGAGCAGGCACACAATTATAATCACAATTATTAAACAGACCCCAAGAAAATTTTTAATCATTCTCTTACTCAACTTGGATTGTACATGGACAGTCCACACACTCCAGCAAAAATGCTTGTCTGTCAAACTTTCAAAACTAAGTGGAATTTCTGAATCGAACCCTTGAGGCCTGGACTAGATACTACAGGCCTCCCAAACTTTAACACCTAACTTGAAAAGTAAAATCAACTACAATACATGTATGGGCCAAGTTCAAACCCTTTACCTTTCACCAAAAAAATAACGCCAGTAGCAAACGTCACTATGGAAAATGTCCAATATCAATGTTGGATCACCATAACTCTTTATTACGATCATCTATACAGTAGGGAGCCTACAGTATAAAGTGCTAATATCTGCCCCTTCCAATATATTCATTATGTCCCACCATGCGCAGAATAGTGGCTTTAATGACTCCTCTCCTAAATGGATGAATCAGATGGGTAGATATATATTCAAACCAAATGAAATTGAAGAAATTAATGTACTAAAATTCAGACTGTAATGAGTTCATTAATCAAAAAGTATTACAAATTATTCATATGCCATGGCTGCAAAGTGAGTTTTAAGCATATTTTACTTAGTTGTTTGTACATGTAGCCAGAGATGTTAACATTTTGCCAACTCATGCATCATATTTTAAAATGAACCCCAAAAAATCCCTCCAAGAGGGTAGTCTACCTCCTAGGCTAAGGAAGTCCATTCTCAATGAACATGTCATGTGTTTAATTGAGTCTAGAAGTAGACTATGTCCTCCCCGTACTCAATCTGACACATTTATAAAGGGGACTCCCCTGCTAAAGGTGCCAGGCTAGATGGCGTTCAAGAGCTTACATGAATAAACATCCTTCAGATATATCATACGTTTCATATGAATTCAACTACGCTCACAAGCAGAACTACCAATTAAAATGCCTACATTTCAGATTTTATTTCACGGAATCAGTAATTTCTGAATCAGAAATAGTCAATGATTTTGTCAAAACAGGACCTGGGAAGACCTAAAAATTAATTTGTAGGATTGCACATTTAATGCATATTCCAACTCTTGTCTGAGGATCATCTGACAAAGCAGCAAGTACTCTAATATACAAACCCAAGCCATATACATGTACATGTAGATTAGTCTATGTAGATTAGCAAGATGCGTTATTCAAACCCCAACTGTGCAGTGAGAAGAGGGACTTTGCTCTTTAAACCGACTTCACCTATAGGTTGTCTGACTTCTCCCTGACTCCTCTTCTAATTATACCTGGTTATATCTGGGTTAGGGCAAAGAGTTACTAGGCAAGCATCTTGGTTTACAGGGAAAATGCTTATCTTCATGATGCAGGGAAAGTGACTGAGACTGAAATGGGAAAATCGGGGAGGTCAAAAGTGACTAGACATAACTCGGTTTCATTCAACACTCCTAAACTTTTGAGGCAAATGGATACACGATAACCCATAACACTGCTGACTTGGTGTGCAAAACACCTCTTTGTTGCATGGATTTTCAGTATGTTACATAATTGAGTTTCACTTAACATTTCTTGAAAGTACATGCACTTTATAAAATCAACCTGTTTGAATGTCAAGCAAATCCTTTTGAAAGGAAAAAAGGTTTGTGTATGTTGAAAAAAAAAGTACAAACATGACATGACTATTAACTTCTATATGCTCAAAACCAATAAGTCCCATTCATGGCTGTGTAATGTAACATAAAGCTTCTGAAAGGTTCTAAAAAGAGTAAACTCATTTCTATGTGATGAAGTGAGTCACTGCTTCACAGCTGCATAGAAACAATGAGTTTGAACTTGAGGTTTGAGATTACACATAAAGGATTCTACCATACTGTACTGTAGACCTACAATGTTTGTTGACAACAAACATAACTACTATATAACCTCTGTAAACTTGGCAGACATTGTGTCTTTACCAAGGGAATATCCAGGGTGCAGAAATAGTATTGTACATGAAAACATTGTAATTTTTTTTTTAACATATAAAGTTATTCCTCCAAATGATAATTTGATAATAAAACAGCCTACTGAATAATCGTGGAAGACTTATAGAGATGAACAAATTGAAATAATTTCATACTATGACTTGAAAATTATTATGAGATCCAAGATTTTACTTGTATACAGCTGCATGCTGTATTCTAAAGTAAAATGGTATATATTTCAGATCATAAATCATGGTTCATTACTCTTCTCCAAGATTTCTTACATTTTTTTACAGACTTAGCTTGATATGTAATACTGACAACTAGGGTTATAATGGTAATAGGCAGTTACTAACAGCCCAAGCTCAAGTGAAACTAAAAGTTCTGTTTATTTATGTCCAACATTGATGAGTTATTATTATTAATCGAACATTACAAAATATTAATGGAAAGATGTTTAGTTTGTCTAATCTTAGCATTTTATAATAGCCAATGTAACACTCATATGGAAAATGTACTTGATTTACAAAATAAATGAAACATGCTTTGAGTAAGATCATCCCATCAAAATAAAGATATGGAATCATTTAGTCTAAGCGGTATACTATCATTCTTTTTAAAAGATATCATTGATTTAGGCCTCCGTATGTGTACATTATAATTTTTGGTTCATCATCATCACCATCATCACCACCATCACATGACCACTATCATCACTGTCATCATCATCATCATGACCATCATTACCCTCATCATCATCATCATCATCGTCATTATCATCACCATCATCATGATTACCATTATCATCATGACCAATGACCATCACTATCATCATCATTACCATCATTACCATCATCAACATCATTATCATTATCACTGTCATCACCATAATCGTTGTCATCATCCTCATCATTGTCATCATCATCCTCATCATCACTATTATCTACAGGTTCCAGTGTATACCAGTAACACTTTAGTCTATATATCAATGTTATCACTCATTATCAACTTTTAAAATTCAGTAGACTTGTTTACCAGCGCTTTCAATTTATGCATGTTTCTCTCCAGAATCCTTAGTTACTATTTAGTGCACCTGCTATATGTATAATGACACTTCTAGGAATGGAATCCATTTTGCATACATTTTTGTTGCTATGTTGGGCAAGCCTCTGGTAAGCTTTTGAGTCATCAAGAGAAACTTTTGTTCCAAAGGAAGTATGCTTAAAATTAATAAACAACTCTATTCTTAGCAAAAGCTTGATATCATCATGGTCATGTACACTAATCCCCAATAATATCAATATCATGGCACTACTGTATCTCTTTGGAGAATACAAAAAAGTACAGAAGATGAACAGGTGGTTTTTGAATGGCCTATTACCTTGAACCAAACTGCAGATTCCAGACCAGTGATCGAAGCTTCTACAACATCCTTCATCTTCTTCCCATTTCTTACAGACGTACATTCCATTTCTATCTGAGGCACACTTCCATCTCGAAGTACAATCTTTCCAAAAATCTTCCATCTTTCGCAACCCCCTTGCCCGTCGCTGATTCCCGATGTGTTACGGGAGCAAGGCAGCGTGAGCCCCAGAGTGCAGCCGGAGCCTCGGCCACGGATATACATATACATCGCTGGATTCAGCTGATCTCTACACCGTATCGAGCAAATGCCAAGCTTCTAAGACAGAATATATATCCAGAATACATAGTCACCTTCCTGATGAAGCACATTTGGAGCTACCAACTTTCAGAGTAAAGTTCACTACCTGTTTTTAGATAATTTGATGGAAATTTCGTAAGAAACGCTTCTTGCGAAGTCATTCTGCATTCAGAACTTAGATCATGATGCGGCTTGTCGTAAACCCACTCAATTGACGTGCAGCGCAAGCGTGCAATGCACTGTGCATGTGTATATCGAAATTTCTTCACTTCCTCTTCCGCAAAGTTCTCAAACTTTGTATCACAAACAGTGCGGTACTTATCATCACTAGTCTTCAAAACCGAACCGGTGTCAATCGCTTCAATGATTATGTATTTCTTGTTTTTTGTTGTCTTTTTAAAATGGAATTCCTGGCATAGCTGGTATCAAAATATGATTATAACGATTATAATGCTCGGCTCCATGCATTAGATTGCCCCTCCTGAAAACAATATTTACGAAAATATCTATTATTACAAGGCGGGTGAAGTGACATGTAGATCAGTTTTAAGTCTATTTATTGCTTGTATATGTTTATTCAACATTCAATTAAGACAGGGGATCCCATATATAAATTTCTCTAATTTTGCCATTTCAGTTCTTCATTCCAAATCTAAACATGATCAACATGTTTTGTACAACATGTACAAAGGCAGATCAAAGCTGGCCTATGTCGCCTCTTCTCCCCCCCCCCCCCCCCCCCCTTCCTCCCCAACTAAAAAATAATTGATGCCCCCTGTGATCATTAGTTGGGTCTTTGTCAATTATTGGCATCTTCTAAGCTCTAAATCTAATCGACGACCTTCAAAACATAAAGCCTCTTATAAACAATAGACCAATATATAATTAATGTGAATTGCAATCTCATTGCCTAAAATGGTGAATGAGATTTTGACAACTGAAAAGTCTTCGATGAATGGACACTATAATAATTCTTCTCGAGCATTGAAAGTTGTAGGCGACCATTGGCGTAGACAGGTCCTCGTATGTGGGGGGTATGATTTCCCTCAAGGACCATATATATACACCCACACACACACCTGTGTGTGTATATATATATATATATATATATATATATATATATATATATATATATATATATATATATATATATATATAGGCGCGGTGGGGTGAGGGTGTGTAAACCTTTACATGGTTTTTCTCTTTATATGTCCAAGATACAACTTTAGCATCACGGTTTGCATTTTTGTAGTATGATTTGAATATTGAGTGAGCGAGCGAAGCGAGTGAGCAAAAAATATTCAAAATTTGTGAGGTCTTAACTACATTGTAATATAAAAACGGGGAAACACAATTCTGATGGGGTTTCATTTGCAAAATTTCACAATGAAAATTTATTTAATAAGCTATATATACTTTTAATAGGAGCGAGCGTAGCGAGCGAGCATTTGGGAATATTGGCTTTAAGTCCCTTTAATTAGGGGGCACATGTTATGGGAAAGGGAAACGTGGTACTTATGGGGGGGAAGGACACTTATTAGAAAAATAAATGAATGTGTAGAAAAGGTAGAAAAGACAGTTATCATGGGTGAAAAGGGGCATTTATAAGAACGGAAAAATGTTCTTATAAAGTAGAAAAATTAAATCAGTGCCTATATATCACAAAGAAAAAAAATGATTTGTTACATTAAAAGGGATTAAAAGGGATAAATGCTCTTGTTGAAATAAGATTATTTATCAAAGGTAAGGTGAGGGATGAGGGTAATTATCAAAATGGGCACTTATATGCATATGGAACGGGAACTTATTGGAAAGAAAAATGGGGGTACTTATTTATCTGAAGTTAAAGGGAAAAGTACAGGCACTGCATGTGCCCACATGCAACCCCCGGAGCGGTGCTTCTGACCGGGTCTACATGTTATGATTGTCATTTTATCATTCTTCTGTGTATAGTTGGGTGATGATGACACAGGTCATCATCCTCGATAAATATTGGGGGTGCTGTATTCCCTCTTTCCCTACCACATTCGATTCCTGTGACTATATTTTCATTTCAATTTTGAAAATTGTTAGTATCACCAATAACATGAGTGTGGCAAAATTGCATTATAAAGGAAAGTTACCGACTGAACCCTCTAAATCGAGAATAATTACATGTACTTTTAATCTAAAATTATTTTTCTGCATTATAATGCGTATATGGCTTTGAAAAAAATTAACCTCAAAATATATTGGGGGATGGTAACACAGGCCACCCCCCCCCCCCCACTTCATTTTTTTTTTTAATTTATACCTCCATTCCCCCCCCCCCCAGATCAACACCCATGTTTGTATAATTTGAAGTAGATGCATGGTTTTCACTTTCTAGTAGTATAAAAATATATCGGGAAAATCAGAAGCAACGACAGAATTGTAGATAGATATTAATAAATTAATATAAATCTACAATATTGTACATAAATAAATAATATCTATATTGAAATAAAGAATATTTAAATTTGAATAATATCAATAAATATGATATATCAAATCATATTTATCTACAACATATAATAGAAATGTATATTTTTTTGGGGGGGCGGGGGTGAAACCTGGGGGATGTTTGTACACACCACCCCCCCCCCCACCTGAAAAGTTGGGGGATGCATACCCCCATCCCCCCCCCCCCCCCGCTATCTACGCCCCTGTAGGCGACAAAGAACTTGATTCGTCTCTGTCCATTTCTCTCCCTCACATAAAATTGATTTTAAAAATTATACTAATAGATTTTCCTCATTTTAGTTTCAGGTTTTAATGATGCCTTGAAACTACTCCACTTGAATACAGAGTTGTGACAAGTTCTAGAAGAAGCGTCTTCTTGCACTCCGAGTCACGACATTTCGCGCTTAATCAATTAATCATTTTCTTTCACTAATTAATATGCTGATATAGGGGATGGGTATATAGGCTACTTTCTATGGTGTTAACAGGCGCCAATCCATTTTCATTTGCAAAGGGGGGAAGGGGCATGCTAATGTTTTTAATAAAATGATGAGAAAAAAGAGAGATTTCAAATTTCAGTTTTCACAGGTGCCCCCATTAAATTTTTTGATAAAGTGCAAAATGGGCTTATGATAAGTTTATGCTGAGTAAAGCCCTAATCACTGCAGTAATCTAAAAGTCAAATTTTCATATTTTGCCAATGTGTTCTTTTTCCGTACGCTCCTTGGTATATAATGATAAATAATTAAACGCTATGCACTATTTTTGCCTGTGCCCCTCCCCCCCCCCCCCCCCCTCGCAGAGGCATCGGAACGTCGGGCTCGGACAATAAAAGTGGGATTTTTTTTGTGTGTTTTAAGTATTCTTTTATTCATTTCTTTTCAGTGAAATCAACAGATATACAAAAATAGAAACATTATAATCATGAATAAAGTATATAAACAGAAACTTTTACAATTTACAAGTAAATATATACATATATGGAAAAATGTATACATTCATGGAAGAACAAAGAATTTACACATACATGACATACATGTACTTGTAATTTACTGAAAATATCAGCGTACTTGAAATTATACAGATATACAAGTGAAAATATACCTTTATACGTTATCTGCAAAAATGTATATCATGGACGAACAAAGAATTTATACAGCTGGAAATATACCTTGAAAATAACTGTTCCTTTTATTATTATTTTTTCACTGAAAGAAAAACGTATTAAAGATAAAAAGGAGAACGAAAGAAAAAATGGATGGCACCTTTTGTTTTCCGGACAAAAGGTCCCCCGCCCCCCCCCCCCCCCCCCACTTCCATTGTCCGAGTCCGACGTTTCGACGCCTCTGCCCCTCGTGCATAAACGGTTTCCTCTGTTCCCCTGAAAACATGTCTGCGACATTTTTATAAAGCTATTTTCATTTGGAAGGGGGATTCTGTCATTTAAACTAAGAATTATTTATAATGTTCTATAGACTATTTCCGCAAGTAAGTACAGTTAACAACACAATTATTCATACCCTTACCAAGTTTTGACATTTTTTTCAATTTTGTTATGTGAAAAATTGGTTTGTCATGATTTATGTTACTTGGGCATGCTACAAATCAATTGTTAAAATAATCACACAAGACAATTTACCAAATTTTTATGGTTCAGAGGTAATTTATTCACTTTTTTTTTTTAAAGATGGCTTGTCCATAACTTTTCATACCCTTTCTTGAATAGTTGCAAAACATGTACAAAATCTTAGGAATGTCTGACACGTGTGCATTTTCATAAAAATATGCCTCGATGCCATGCCTGGACCAGGATATGAATATTTCTAGAAATGTCAGGAAATTAATATATCAGCATTTCCATTGTTATGCGAATGAAGTGAAACCACAGTTATTGTTCACCTCAAGCTAACAATTAAAAGTATTCAACCAGCAGTGTCCAAATTCCACTAGTCCAACTTTCATTCTTAAGAAAAACACAAAAGACTTCAAAATTACAATGAATAATTTTGTTGTTAACTATATACATGTACTTGTGCACATATCATCACAAAAGTTAGGTTCCATCAAACTGCATGAGGTGTCCCGACACAGCAACATCTTAAGGAGTCATGCGAAAATAGATGAAAACAGTATTATAATAGAACAGCTGCCCTGTGTTAACATTTGCTTGTTCTAATAGTCGAATAATAATTAGTGCGCATAGTCTTATCTAAATGTCTTCAAATGTCAGTGGGTTTTTCAATGGAAAATAATGTTTTATGTTTAAACCGCATACAGCATTAATCTATTTTCAGAGAGAGCTATCGAAAGAATTTTGCATTTAATTAATGTAATTAGATTAATCGACTTAATTACGATGTGATCGGCGCTGGCTGACTTTTTTGGAATTAGTTCCAAAGTGTGATGGTTAGTAACTTAGTATGGAAACTTCTTAATTAGAAAAAGGAAATTGATTGATTCTGATGTGAATAAATTGTCAATTGATAAAGTGCAGGGAACATAAAACTGTGCACAGAAAATACAGGTCCCATCATAACGCCATTGGACGGGGGGCAGGGGTAGGCAATTGCCCCAATGATTTACCAAACAAGCCCCAAAATATCAAGAAGTTTTTTTTTTGTTGTTGTTTTTTATTTTTTGTTTTGTTTTGCTTGTTAGATATTTTGGACACATACATTGTTTATGCATAATGCTTCAAAACATGTTCGAACCCTTTCTCTTCTTTTTCTTTGTCATAATTTTGTTTATTTTTAGAACCGCGCCCCTTAAAATACTCGGGCGACACCCTTTCTATTCCCTAGGAGAGGATAGAGGGGCGTTTTAGGTACCGTTAATCCCACTGTCTTCATAGGCATTGTCTATTCTTTGTTTACATTGTCATCTTAAATCTCTTAGTCGATATTACCAAGAACAACCTTGGCAATCGCGCCACGTACCACCCGCAGACAGCTGTTTCGATTATAAAATAATTTCCTTCAAGGGGATGATGCTTTAAATCTTGGATCCATTGTTGTCACATGCTTGAGATATAAGATCTTTCGCTTCCTGTCATATTTCTGCATAGCATCTTAAATCACTATTGTGAAAACTTCTTCCGTTTATGTCAAATCTTCGCATTATGTCCTGCTTGTAGTTGTACTCATTCATCAACATCAATATAGTTTTCAGTGTTTGTTTTGTTTGTTTTTTTTTTTTATAATTCAGGATAAGTAATACTTGTTTACTGCTGCCTATGCGTGTACTAATATATTACACCGAAAAAATCTTACTTTTATTGCTCTCTCATATAATCATATAAGTTACTAAACGTATACCGGTATAGTCTAAGGTTCATTTTTAATTTGTTCCTAATTTTAGGGCATTGTTGTTTTCCTCATGCATTTTGTCAGCTGACTTGTGTTTACTGCTGCCTATATACATGTACTATATCACAGAAAAAATATATTACTTTTATTGCTCTCTCTCATATATTATATAAGTTAAACGTATACCGGATAAGGTTCATTTTTAATTTGTTCATAATTTTAGGGCATTGTTGCTTTTCTTTATGCATTTTGTCAGCTGACTTCTAAAAAAAAAATCGAATTTACTTTCTAATACGCTTATATACAAGGTTTTATTTAAATCTGTCTCTATTTCTTTGTTTGTTTATTTGTTTCGTTCTTTCTTTCCTTCTATGAGCCTGAATGAACGTTCATCAGTCTATCTTGCATTTGCCATAAATCTAGTATAAGCCACTATTGATTAAGATTGCCGCATGTAATGGTCAAGAATCTCAAATGTATTCGAAAAGCACGATCGACAGAAGAGATGTAATATAAACATTTTCTGTCATCCTTTAAATCTAACGAGACATTAATGACTGTCATAAAACTGTTACGAGATAACAATTTCTAGACATCTAGTAATCATTTAATTCGGTGTCTAAGGATGTTTCGCTCAGTGATATAAACTTAGAAAATTAATTACGAACCGGGGTAGGGGGCAAAAATTAATGTTGGACAAGGACAGGAAATGTGATAAATTGTCAACTGTGCTTCGTTTTATGTTCCTTTTAACTCCCATGTGCTTGTCATTTTAAATGAACAAGACCCAACTGTTTGTATACTTACCGGTATAATATATGTAAAGAGGTTTATCCAGGCCTGGGTTTATCATTTTCAAAGGTTGTGCACAGTCATGGCTAGAAATACAGTGTAATCACGACTTTTGGATTTAGTCAATAGGGGCCGTGTAAGGGTTTTTGAGGAGCACATACCTCAAAAAGGGGTAAATGTTATCTCCTATTTTCCATAAGCGTTAGGTCTATATATCTATCCAAATCCAATCTCTGACAAGCCAAAGGAAACAAGTTTTCACAAATTTGTGAAGGGTTATATAATATATCAAAAATGACAAACACAACATAAAACATTGCCATTCCTGCCCCCACACATTACCAAATAACCCTACCATGTACAAATCAATGACAACAATCTTCTCTTTAAAATGTATTGATCATTATTTTAATGAGATAACTATTGTTAATACTGGTTCTGAATATTATGGATGGACACGCATAATTATCCATTGTTAGTGGGGGGGGGTGATCTATTCATCATCCATCCCCCCCCCCCCCCCCCCCCCCCCCCACTAACAACAGAAAGCGTGTTCTCGTATCTACGCCACTGGTATATATACATCAAAGTGATAACTTGCATGATCATAAGCAAATCTTAAACCTGGGGTTGGACCTGACTAGTATACTTGTGCTATTTTCTGGTTCCATTTTATCATTCTTTTCCTTGTATTTACCATGACCTACTTATGTAACGTGTTCCAATTGCTGTAAATATTGTAAATATTATCATGTATTGTCTCTTGTCGTTGGTAAATGAATACAAATGTGCTATATTTTTCTCTCTTTTTTTTTTCTATTTCATTTCCATGCGATTGTTAATTTTCTTTATACTAAGGCTTTGTATTGTAAAACAAAACATTGGAGAAAAAATACCAATCATATTATATCAAATCAAATGCATATAAGAATCATATAAGAACTCATGAAATTCAGGAATGAAATAACAGGACGTCATATATTTGACGACATTATTTTTGGTTAACTGGAGGATAATTGACATATTCATTGTCTTTGTGGTTTTTAAAATATACCGTCGTGAATAATTCTCAGGACGTTCTCAAGATACTTTTATTAGTCATGTCAGTGCTGATATTTCATGAAATGAACAAAATGATCATGACATTATTTATTGCAATAAAGTCAGTAAATATATACTCTGGCAGATATTCTTATAATAAAAATTTTGACAACCAAAATATATATAATTTAAAGCTGATACCCTAGAATATGATTTAGCTGGAAAATTGATCCAATCCCTGTCATCATCATGATCATCAAGGAGTATAAGCGTGCTGCGGTTATAGTATATATCAAAATAACCTTATCTACCATATTATAGTTATAATGTGGTCTCATACTTTGGACTTTTTAGTAGGAAACCACGGGAGATCCTTGTATGGTATGGACCTGCCAATATGTACTTCTGATTTTGACCTTGTATTCGAGCGTGACGTGTGGATCACAGAATGTGATCGCTGTCAAAAGGGAAAAAATAAAATATATATCAAATAAAGTTACTTTTCTTTTTGCATGATGATGATAATTATGACATTTATGGTAGTGTTAGCCATTAATTTTTCCCCAAAATGAAATGGATAATAAAGCTAAATCAGTCCAGACTATTATACGCAGGATTTCTGAGCAAATATTTCTTGAAGGAATGAACTCTGTTGGGAACTGCGGGCATTTTTCTAATCTTAAAATTTAATAGACCCTTTTAATCACTCGGGTATTGGGTTACGTTTAAAACGAGAAGCTCACGTTCCATGATTTGATTCATCTAAATCAATATAATCTCCCACTTCCTGAAAAAGCGAAATTATCAAAGAGACAACATGTGATTTCTATATCCTCTTTGAAACATTATTATTCAAACAAATAATTGTTAAATGAGAAGAAACAAATTAACAAAGACTTCCAAAATCAAAAGACCAAATCGTTATACATGTACATAGTTCAGTTGTACCCTTTTTGCGATGTACTGATTATTTTTTTTACAACATTCTGTAATGTCAAGATGTATACAATGTTGATGTAAATAACTAAATGTCGGGTGTGTAAGTGAAGATCTTTTTAGTGATAAAAAAAATGTATACGTGATAAATGTGATACAGGAAAACATAAATGACCGAGCAGTATTTCATAAGCATCATAATGGATAGGGATTAGCTCTCTCATGGTCAAGCATTAGAAGAGGGTTTAGCACGCCCTTGCATGGTTAGGCATCAAAATATAGATGAGGGTTAGTTGGCCCCTGGTTTCAAGATTCAAGATTCAAGAACTTTATTGTCTGATTAAAAATACAGAAATTCGTCCTCCACTGGCAAGAAAGTTAACAAGACAAGCATAAAAAAGTTACATAAATAAATAAATAAATAAATGATACAAGAAATATACAAGAGAGAATCAAATAGTAACAGACTATAGAAACCAAGACATATGAAACATTGCTTTTTAAAAAAATATAAGCGACATAATAAGCTGAATCTTTAAAAACTGAGCGCTGACCATGCAAAAAAATTATTAAAAAGTATCACTATCTAAACAGATGAACTATCACCCAGAACTATCACCCTTAGCAGACCAGTTATACTATAGCTTAGCATAATCTTGAGACAAGAACAGGAACCTAGTTTGCATAAAGAGTTCTGAACTACTGATGTAAATTATCAATGTACATGTCTCTATTCATCCTTTCGATGGCGGGAGGACTGATTTCTTGTCGACGCCCCTTGATAATAATCGTAATAATAGCAGGGGATATGTCTGGCTTGGACGCGATGAAGGATGTTAGTATTTCAACTCACCCTTGATGGTGAAGAACGCTTCGGGAGTTGGAGAGGTGTTGGAGGAAGATGGGAGGACATAACGAAAAAAGAAAAGTAATTGAAAAGAAGAGTTTGGTGGAAAGAAATTCATAACTGAAAATTAAACAGAAAGAAAAAAAGGAAGAAGAAGAAAGGATGGAGAATATTGTTTCACGTTTGGTAATGAAGATACAGAAACCTTCGAGAATAATAGGTGTGGGAGAAAGATGGAAGGCCAGAGAAAAAACAGAACTAGACGGAAAAGAAGAATTTGGGGGAAAAGGAAGGAATAATTGAAAGATAGACAGAAAGAAGAGAAGAAGAGGAAAGAAAAGAAGATCAGAAAAAAATAATAAAAATAAAACAAGAACAAACGGATAATTACTTGTATATGAATTTTGGTAGTGAAGACGCATACACATTCGGGAATAGATGAAAGGACATAGAGAGGAGGGTGACACGACATTTTGCTCCTGCGACATTTGCTCCTCCGTCTATATCTCGAAAAGTCAAGGGTTAAGGTCAAGATCATGATTTGGTTTTTTGTTAAGGACAATGTGAATATTAGGATTAGGGTTAGGGTTAGAGTTAGGGTTAGGGTTAGCGTAAAAGAGTTTGGAGAAAGAAGAAAGGAACATTCGAAAGATAACCAGATGAAGGAGAAGTAAAGAATGTAATAAGAAAAACAAACAAACGGTGTATTACATTGATATAGCTAATGATATTGGAGATTTTGAAGAAGGGAGTGTAAGAGAATTAAAAGAACGCACAGCCCCTGGTTGAGGGATATCTAAATTGGAAAAAAAAAGGTACTACGCAGCCCTGACAAACACCTGAAACCTGATTATCCAAACAAAGGAGCTTGCCTTGGTTATGAATGGGCTGGACAGGCGTTATTTAGAGAAGCGAACGTATAGTAAAAACATTATTTTTTAGCTTTTTAAAATAGAGGCCATGATTTCACGTCAGACTATGTTATATATGGGATGCTAAAAATACTTTTTTTAAAGAAAATAGCATAAACATTATTTATTTTGGAAGAGAATAGCTGTGGTTACCTTGAAATGTTGATATAAATACTTCATCATCCTACGTTCGTACATCAGTGCGTACATAGTATGTCAATCATTTACGTAAACTCCACATATAAAGAGAATGGAGAAGGGTAATACTCGAGTCACACCACTACACTGACGCCAAACCGATTCCAAACCGATCGATACCTGGCTATCGATGTAATGTATAATGTTTTGATCGGTATGTTGTCGGTCTCATGTCGATCTCGTCGGTGTGACGGAGGTATTGACAACATGCATCAGATTTTAACCACAACAACATCAAGGGGAGCTAGGAAGGTATAGAAGATCTGATAAAAATCGGGGGTACCCGTTTTTCCGAAGGTTCATAATTCCGAAGGTTCGTATTTCCGAAACACAAATTTCCCATAGAAGGGGGTTCATAATTCCGAAAATGAAATAGGTTTCGTAATTCCGAAAATGAAATAGAGTCCTACATAACTTTTCGGAATTAGGAACCTTCGGAAATATGAACCCCTTTTCATTTTCGGCATTATGAACCCTATTTCATTTTCGGAATTACGAACCCTATTTCATTTTCGGAATTACGAACCCTATTTCATTTTCGGAATTATGAACCATTTTTCATTTTCGGAATTATGAACCTTCGGAATTACGAACCGTCGGAGTGACGAACCTTCGGAATTATGAACCTTCGGAAAAACGACATGTAACCTAAAAATCAACTTGACATCATTCGATCGTGGAAGATAGCAAATGCTTGTACACATCTGAAAGGAAATCAACTATAGCTGAATATGATGCCGGTGAGAGGCACGTGATCATGATTTGTTTCTTGTAGAATTCCTAAAGATGGAAGTAAGAGGGGCTGTTGGTTGGTTTCCAGAAGGTCTAAGCTGGGACTCGATCTGACAGGAAGATGAGTCAGGATGGGAAGCAGACAGCGGAAGAAAGACACAGTAGTCTTGTCCACCCTACTATCCTCTTTATCGCTCTCTCTCTCTCTTTCTCTCTCTTTCTCTCTCCCTCTCCCTTCCACTCGTCCACACTATGTCTCTTTCTCTCTTCCCATCTCTCTATCGCTCTCTCCCCCTTTTATATCTTTCTCTTCCTCTCCCTATGCTCTCTCCCTCCCTTTCCCTTTACTCTCTCTCTCTCTCTCTGCAATTATCTCTTCCGCAGTCGCTATTCAGTCTCATGTGTCTTCCTTCTAAACCTTACATCTTCTCATTCTTCCTTCCCACCCTCCCTTTTGTCTGTTTCTTTGTCTGTGCCCCCCGCCCCCCCCCCCCCTCTCTCTCTCTTCTTCTCCCCCTCTCTCTCTCTCGTCCACACTATGTCTCTTTCTCTTTTCCCATCTCTCTATCGCTCTCTTCCCCCTTCATCTTAGTTCTCTCCCTCTCCCTATTACCTCTCTCTCTCTCTCTCTGCATTTATATCTTTCGCAGCCGCTATCCAATCTCAAGTGTTCATCTTCTCATTCTTCATTTTCACCCTCCCTTCTGTCTGTCTCTTTGTCTCCCCCCCCCCCCCATCTCTCTCTCTCTCTCTCTCTATTTCATCTGCATTCGCCAGCAACACTCCCCACTGAACCCTTCTTCTATCCCCAATCCCATTTTTCTTTATCCCTATCGGCTTAATATGAGGGGGTGGCTAGTGGCTAGGGGCTGTAGCCCCTTCCCCTGATAACTTTTAAGTTATCATTTTGCGGGAAACCGTCATCTCATCATCTGACACCGGGATGAACTCTTTCTCATTGTTCATATCGAGTCAAAATTGATATAACTTAATCACATCACTAAAAATAGATATGAATAATACACCTCCAGTGGCTGTCATCATTGAAGAATTCTCAAAATTTGTCTCTTACACCCACATGTATTGTCATTTAATGATTCTTTTTTTTTTTTTCTTATAAAGGAAAATAACTTTAAAGGGACAGTCAACCCTGATTACAAGTTGGTTTTAAAAGAAATAGAAAAATCAAAGAAACAGAACAGTGAAGGTTTGGGCAAAATACGATAAGAAATAAGAAAGTTATGAATTTTTGAAGTTGTAATCAATCAAAGGCAAATTGGCAACTCCATGACGTATATTTGCGAGCTCCTCTCCTATTTGCCCTGTACTCCAAAAATCATTGATTTCCATTTTCTCTAAAGAAAATATTCAAACATAATGTCATGGACCTTAGATATAATCATTGCTCATTTGTTTTTACACAAAACCTGAATGAAACAAATCTATTCCTTCATTAGAAACCAAGAAAATGAAAATTTATGATATTTTCTGTACTGAGCAAATAGGAGAGGAGCTCGCAAGATACGTCACAGACTTGCCAATTAGGCTTCAATTGATTACAACTTCAAAAATTCATAACTTTTTAATTTCTTATCGGATTTTACTCAAACTTTTACTTATCTGTTTCTCTCATTTTTTTTCCATTTATTCAAATCAACTAAATACCAGGGTAGACTCTCCCTTTAATCAAAATCACATCATATCATATCATATCAAAGCAAATCTATCTGATGAGCATACTTTTTTCATGCATCATAGTGCTATAGTTATCATGACCCCATACATTTTCTTTTAAAGGAAAATGAAACCCTGGGGAAATATCCATTTTAATGAAAAGAGAGGATAGAAAGAAGCAATTTTTAAAAAGTTCCATCAATATCGGTTACGAAATGAACTTTACTCAATTTACTTTCTATGACGATCCTCAAATTGGCAATGTTGCTTCAAAATTTCAGGTTTAGTAGTACAACTCTCAATATGTTTTGTACACAAAATTTCATATTTTCTCCATTATCTCTTAAGATGCTGCTTGTCTTTTTGTGAATTCAATATATGTTGTGTCAAATACATTTTCCCATGATATATCTTGAGCTAAGAAGGAGACAAGCTGCACCTTGAGAGATAATGCGGAAAATATGAAATTTTGTGTACAAAACATATGGAGAGTTGTACTATTAAACCTGTCACTTTGAAGCAACATTGCCAATTTAAGGATCGCCATAGAAAGTAAATTGAGGCTTTTCAAACTTTCATAATTTTCTCATTTTGAACCGATTTTGATGGAACTTTATTTTAATCTCTTCTCTCTATCCTCTCTTTTCATTAAAATTGATTTTCCCTGGGGTTTCATTCTCCTTTAAGAACCTTGCCAGAACACAAACTCGTGATTATATTTTCCAAACCTTTACCTTCAGTTAGATTCATTATCAATACAGCTTAGAAAGTTGGAAGATTCAAGGTGTGTAGACTTGATCACACCTCTAACACCTTGAAACATCCAAAATATCTTTTCGATTCATACCCCTAAAAAAAACTCTATGAAAAGGCACGTTTTTTATCCATTTTGCCTTAAGATAATAACCCGTTTACAGGTGTATATTGATAAGCAAACCCGATGTGCTAGAAGCACGTGTTGTGATGCGTTCTGTGATAGATGACTGATCAGAAACTAACCAAAAAGCCCCAGATTGGGTTCAAATAGTTCCTATTTTTAGTATCGCTGAAACATCGAGGGTTATTGATGATTTCCTCTCAGCAACCAAAGTCCGTCTTTTACAAACCTATCTCTTCATCCAGAGCTTCACATATCCCCTTTTGATTTGAAAGGAGGGTATATACAAAACAAAAAGATTTTTTTGTTTTCAAGTGTAAAAAAAAAAGAGAGAGAAGCTTATAGCAAGGCTTCAATAGACCTGTTTACAAAGTTATTCAAATTTATGGACCTTGTAACATTAACCTGTTATTAATGAATGAACTACAATAATTGGAATCCAGTTTGCATACATTACTTGTTGCTATGTCTGACAAGCCTCTGGCAAGCTTTCAGGTTGTCAAGAACAACCTTTGTTTTAAAAGTATGCATAAAGTTTGAATATATTTGTGAACAGGTCTATTAATGTGCACTCACTTATATGTCGTCTAATTTTGGGTCGAATTATCAGACAAGGCATTCAGAAAAATGTCGATAGTTTTTTTCGTCAAAGGTGGCAAAACTGATAAATAACAAAATAATTATGTCCCAGACACACTAATTAACCATTAATGAGAAAATTATATTGCTTTTACAATCACTTATGCTCCTACTTTCATGACTATTTTCATTGAAACTGAATATATATTTACAAACATGATCCGTTTGATGATAATAACAATGACAGTGATACTAATATTAACAATTACACTTTCAGTGAAAATTGTTTTTTTTTTTTGGTAACTGTTTATTATAACAACAATCATTGATATCGTGTGGAGAGGGAGAACTATTAGACCTGCACTAGAAACAACACAAAAAATGAATTTGGGTACGAAAATTTTCGAAAATGTTGTCAGATATATCATTATTCATTCTTCTTCCTCCTCCTCCTCCTCCTCCTCCTCCTCTTCTTCTTCTTCTTCTTCTTCTTCTTCTTCTTCTTCTTCTTCTTCTTCTTCTTCTTCTTCTTCTTCTTCTTCTTCTTCTTCTTCTTCTTCTTCTTCTTCTTCTTCTTCTTCTTCTTCTTCTTCTTCTTCTTCTTCTTCTTCTTCTTCTTCTTCTTCTTCTTCTTCTTCTTCTTCTTCTTCTTCTTCTTCTTTTTCTTCTTCTTCTTCTTCTTCTTCTTCTTCTTCTTCTTCTTCTTCTTCTTCTTCTTCTTCTTCTTCTTCTTCTTCTTCTTCTTCTTCTTTCTTCTTCTTCTTCTTCTTAGTAGTAGTAGTAGTAGTAGTAGTGGTAGTAGTAATAGTAGTAGTAGTAGTAGTAGTAGTAGTAGTAGTAGTAGCAGCAGCAGCAGCAGCAGCAGTAGTAGTAGTAGTAGTAGTAGTAGTAGTAGTAGTAGTAGTAGTAGTAGTAGTAGTAGTAGTAGTAGAATAGTATAGTAGTAGTAGTAGTAGTAGTAGTAGTAGTAGTAGTAGTAGTAGTAGTAGTAGTAGTAGTAGTAGTAGTAGTAGTAGTAGTAGTAGTTTATTGTTATTGTTGTATATCTCTGTTAAAAAAAAAAAAAACATTGAGGCAATAGGTTTGACAACACCGTTAAGAGAAGCGTTTTTGCACTTCATGTGGGAATGGTCGAGCGCCATCTGCGGTATATAGGCATCTAGATCAGTGGCATGCTCTCGTTTTTCTCCATGGTTCTGGAAAGTCGTCCGATTGAAAATACATGTGATTCTCTTCTCCATTTTCCAGTCCCTGTTTTATCAATATTGTCGTGCATGAGGATGCAAATATTGAATAGTTCATCCTTCCTTTCCTGCTTTAAGTGTTACTTCAATACAGAGGCGGTGGAATGTCGGGCTCGGACAATGGAAGTGGAGGGGGGGGGGGGGAACCTTCTGTCCGACAAACAAAATGTGCCCCCACTTCCATTGTCCGAGCCAGACATTCCGCCGCCTCTGCTTCAATATGTTCCGTTTTTGGCCTCCCTCTCGTTTTGTTTCTCTTAGAATTATTTTTGTTTTTCTAAACATTTCATGCTCAGGAGGTAAAAGATAATACAATCATACAAATTCTTTATAAAACATCTTGTTATTTGCAACAAAGCAACATCGTTTCCAAATATATGTAGGGCATTCCGTTACGGAATGACATTCACAAAGAATTTTCGAGTTTGAAAGAAGAATATAAACATCGTAGTGATCATTATCAAATTGATAGTTCAATATATAAACTAATGCGAGGTACTTTCACAACTGTTGAGTTTCATGTCAACCATTCATCAGATTTATCAAATATTATATTGCTTCGTTACGGAATGACACAAAAAAAAGACATGACTTATCAACCACAATAAAAATTGCTCAAACTCTGTGAACTTTAAATATGTATCCGGTTTTCAAGATTGCGGTGGCATTCTGTAGTATGTTGTTAGCTTTTAAATGTCGACATGTTCCTGGAAATCTGTTTGAAAATATTTGAAATATGAATCGAAATTTAAAATGAAACAACGTTACGGTATGAGGTCTGTACATCAATGGGAAATTGTGTATAAAATTCATATTATGTACATAAGAAGTTCAAAATAGTTTGGAATGCAGATTGTGCAAACGATTTGGTAATTTTTGAAGACCTAAGATATCTATGTTAAAATATAAACTCTATTAGTGTTTACCAATGTATTATAATTTATGCAAATTTTATTCAAAAATCCATATATTTGTTAATTATTAGATTTCTGAAAAATTCTGAAGAGAATTTATTTTTGTAAAATGCTTCTGAGAAACTTAAAATGACATTCAGATAGATTTAATCATTACGTTCCATTTTATAATGCATATATTTCAATGTTTTATGGATTTCTTATGTATTCTATTGTTTTTCAATATTCATAAATTTCCTGATATGATTTGTTCTATTTGATACTATCATCTACATCAATGTCTAGGTCTAAAAGACAGGACAACCAAAACTGTAGAGGATAAGAAAACACCAATTTCCCATTTGTTTCGTACACAAAACACAAAATATCCAAATTATTAAGTTTGATATAATTTTCATACTAGAAAGTGAGCTCATCATATCTACTTTAGTTGATAGTTGTCTGATATATTAAGCTGAACTAATAATTATTTGGGTTTGGGTTGAATCAATATTTTGTTTATGCAAAACTGAATTTAATGTCATGCCGTAATATTATTAATCATATCATAATTCATATTTAAGATATTTCTTCATACCAAAAGCACACATACATTTAGTAGATATTAGGTACCTTGATTTATCTATCAACTTTCATAACACAATGATGGTCCTTTTCGGAAATAAGTTGAAATTATGTATTTTGGGCGTTACGGAAGGACAGCTTTTTTAGTTAAAGTTTCCATGGTTACTGAAGTATGAGAAATTATGCAGAACAGAAACAAATGCTATTCTTGGTAACTATGTTATTAAAACTTTGTGTATCAAGTGTATTTTAGCAAACAGGTCATATTAATATGACATTTACTCTTCTTTTACAATTTATCATAATTGATTTCAAGATTATGTTAATCATAAATGCAAATTTTCAGTATTCATAAGTGTGAAAATGTTTACATTTTATCCGATTGTGAAAATTTGGATATTTACGATTAATTTGACACCACATTTGATATGATCAGACAGATTTAACATTTTCGGGTTCATGTCCTGTTTTGCTTGGAATTGCCCTGTATTACAGGATCGGAAATTACTGAAGCGTAATAAAAGTCATCTACCTTTTTTGTGTGTGTGAAACTATTTTTTACATTCAATAAACAGCATTTTATAAATTAGAATTCAACAGTAACCTTCGATTCTGGCAAATTCATTTTCAGAAGCAGCACGAATACAAGAGACAATTTATCCTTCCTGAATCTTATCCTCAAATATCGAGTCTAGGAAGCTATATTCACGATCCTAAACATCTGTTAGCATTTGTACATGTCAGGTAATCTTGGTCTGTTTGATATCGTTTGAACTTCAGCACAGTGGAAGACCGGTAACACAAATAACGCAAATCACACAAATACACAATTTCCAAAGTTTTCTTACCCTTGGGCCATCTGTGTAGGTCAAATCCCTGCACTTTCTCTGACCCCACAGTGAAACTTGAAAAATTGTTAGTGTCCATCAAAAATACCCTTTTAATTAGTGTTCTAGTTATTGCATTGTGAAATAAAATAACTTTTATTGATTCACATGAACATTACTTAATGTAGAATGGTTTTTATCAGCAATCGTTCTGAGTACAAATTGCCTCTTTTTAGCCCCCCCCCCCCCCCCCCCCAGTATAAATGACAACTGAGGTGCTGGGGAGGGGGAAAGTTTAAACTCCATTATTTATATCATGAAATTGGAAGGGAGATTAAGATAAAGAAGAAATAATCAGTAAAGAGAAAAACAAGGAGAAGTTGACCATACGAAATAAGAGAGAGAAAAGTCAATAACAGAAAATCGTCTCAGTTCAAGAGAGATTATCAAAAGTTAAAGGTTGGAAGAGGAGTTAGAATGGAATGACCTTATTTGTCACCACGTCTCCCTTAATATGTCGAATCTGCCCGAGCAGTTTCAAATCATCTTATCCTATAAAAGATGGGGGTTTTTCTCCGAGATTTTTTTTGTATCACCCTGTACATCAATCCACGCCTTCTCGATAGGTAATGTATGTCACCTCTCAATCGCTGCTTCCATATAAACAATTATCCATCTATTCACGTATTATTGCCAGAGGTGGAATGATATGAACCAGCGAACTGAAGGCTTACACCAATCATGTCATCACAGTGCATAATCAATTCTAGTATTTTCCAGCTGTAGTAGTTCTGAAACCGCACCCATATTTAAGTTCCGGTATGAATGCAAAGGATAACCAGCTTTCCATGACAAGCCCCTCCCAGCCCTAAAAAGGCCACCCCATCCCCACCACAACCTCCCTTCTGAATACACAAAAGCCTCTTGTGGTGATAGAGTTTTTAGTTCTGATGCAAGGATTTAGGATATGGAACTAGATATAAAATATAAAATGGTATAATTATCAGTATTAAAAAAAAAAATTGATAACTTTCTTCTTTCTTATTGAAACTTGCTCAAACCTTCACAAATCTGTTTCTCTCATTTTTCTGCTTTTAACAACTAAATAACAGGGTGGATTTCCCTTTAAGGGTAGTTGTCAAGGGGGAGCAGGTAGTTTTTCCTTCGGAAAGTTCCCTGGGTTATATAATCGAGGGTGGTAGTCGAGCCTGTCGAGAGGGTAGTTGTCATAGTATCGAAAGTCGAAATTGCTTTGAACCAAGTGATTTGAGTGGATGTGTCGTGGTCGAGTGGTTAAAACACTTGACTGGAAATGCGAAGATCGTGAGTTCGATATCCGGTTCAGCACTTATCCCCTTGAGCAAGGCATTTTTATCTACATCGCTTTTTTATCGTTTATTAAATGAATGGTGTTTGGCATAGTGTGTTTTAAAAAATATTTGAGACGAATTGAATCTAATCATTAAAGGAAAATCATGAAAATAATTTCATAAGACAGTTTCGGAGATGTACATGATTATGCATGATAGTTATGCGCGGGTACAACATTGTTCACCTCATCATAATCATCACCGTAGAGTCTAGACCACTCAATGCATTCTACACATCTCGACATTCCATACACCAGCAAGCTTGAGGGCCAAACTGGAAGCCATCGCTCGTCAACGCGTACGAGCATCTCCCGAAAACCGCTCAAAACTAGGATATAATATTACATATTTGGGGCCATATTTCATACCCCATTCATTTTTGCGTGGGATGCTACAGTTTTTGTCTGTATTGGTCCCGCTCTTTGTCGTAGTGTATAGTCTGGACACAATACCTGCTCGGTGAAGTCGCATATTGAATTGGATGATATTTCGGGAGTAGGTCGGTGCCTTCCATTTTTCGCGCGGATCAAACTGTGATGATTTTGGACTACATCCGTGTCTATACCCTAACTATTTGATACCGTGATGTGAAGCATATCATAATAGTTGGATTAGTCAGTGGACATGGTGGATATACATTGATATACATTGATATGAAGTCACTTGCCTGATATGTTTTGTTCGATCATTTCAACTACACTCTTAAGCCTGAGGTAAGTCTATTGACTATAGTATAATGTTTATGTACTCATGTTTTCCATCATGACAAGTGAATGGTTTATGAAATAGGTCTACATAAAATGAATTATTTTTATTTACGAAATACATAATTTCATACCAGTTGCATCTGATCTTTACCTTACGTTCTTGAACATGATATTATTGATATCCTTTAAAAGGCGAATGCCTGCATACAATCACTGTCCAAATTTTGTTTTGATTCATTATTTTTTATAATAATTGTAGTAATAGTAGTAGCAATAACAGTTGTAGTTTTTGAATAGTAGTGTAGTAGTAGTAGTAGTAGTAGTAGTAGTAGTAGTAGTAGTAGTAGTAGCAGCAGCAGCAGCAGCAGCAGCAGCAGTAGTAGTAGATATAGTAGAAGTTGTTGTTGTTGTTGTTATTATAGTATTAGTAGCAGTAGTAGTAGTGGTGGTGGCGGCGGTAGTATAGGCATGGTGGGATATCTGTATATACTGTACATAGGCCTGCCTTCTCCGGCATTTGATGATAATTACAATTGAAATAACTATTGTCTTGACAATAATGGCGATAAAAATGTGTTAATACAAAAAGTACTAAAAGAGCAAAATCAAACATTATATTCTATAACAACAATACAATAATCTTGATTAATTTCTGAATAATGATCATTCAGACACATCCGTTATTGAGTTCACTTGCCACAAATGATTTTCAATAAACTATGACTATTATGACCTTTCTCTGAACTAGAGTAAATTCACTGCATTCTTTCGCTGACAATAACATGACAATTTGACTCTTTATGTCTTTCATCAAAACCTTTTTAAGGTCTGCTGGCCAAGAAACGTGAACGTCCCTGATTGGGGTCACAACGGCTTGACGTTAAACTTGGAGGAAAAACCTCAAATTCTTACCTCTATTATGTAAACATAGTATCATCATAACACGATTCTTTGCTCTTGCACTTTATATTATGTTTTATGTTGCGTATTAATTTTACCCTATAACATTTGAAGTGAACATAACTTTAACATAGACACAAGTCACAAACTTCTTATATAAGTACGCAGGATATTTCTTATTCTGTTTATTTTCTTTCTTTGACAAAAGCATTGTTATAATAATTACACTATAATGATAGATAGAAAGCACAAATAAAACGAATATTTTGTTTAATCCTTACTTTTCAATTTCCACAAATTTATGTGATGTAACTGAATACTATTAGAATACTTCCTGTTAGTGCTACAGCGATTTTTATGAGCAGTCGGTCTTTATGTACAGGTTCCTTTAATACACGTTTCAATGCGAAACACTTTTCAAAGGAAACAAAAATATGGTCTTTAAAGACAGGTGATTTTTCTTTACAGGTAGTCCATAAAACAGGTTCGACTGTAGTAATTTGACAAATAGGGTCAATTGTGAAACTAATCTGGTTGTTTTTATTTCTCAAAAACCTTGTGATACATTTTTTTTTTACTATGCACGTTTAGTCACTTCATTGTGTACGGCATTTTGTTTTTCCATGTACATGTTTGCACTTTGGTATGCGTAGAAAAACATATGCCACTAAGTATGCATACACCACAGCAGACTGAATCCCAAAAAGATGAAGGTCATTATGAATATCATTTTTATATTTATATAGACTGACACATCATAACCTCAAAAATATTGATATAAGCTCCTGTAATGATAATGAAATAACCTTCATTTTTCTATCTCTGTCTGTTTGAGCCTTATTGTGTAGGAGAGAGTCTTTCTACATGTAGATAAATATAGGTAATTCTGCTTTTGAATTATCATTCGTACAGCGTTGTCGTCTCTTCTTTTTGATATTTACTAGTATGCTTTATTCATTTCTCCAATAACTGGGTTATAATAGTTATCATATGTCATCATTTCGTAATTTCCTGCTCACGGTTTGCATTCCCCTTACGTTTGTCTGCTTTTAGGCTAATGTCTTATTTTCTTAATTTCTATAGCTCCTTGAGCTCCTTTCAAACCCTGAATTAGATAACTGAATCGAGTGAAGCGTGTCCAGTAACAAAAACACCTACAAGAGAAAGTTTTCATTGAACACTAGCCCTTAAATAATGCATGACGTCATAACACCATTTGATACACCTGTTCTGTGATAAGAGTATGTTTAGAATTGATGAATTTTTTTCAAACAAAATGTTTTATGTAGTATAATCACAGCATGATCAATTCTACAAGTGTAATGTACACCGTTGAAGCAATAAACACAGTAGTAGTTATGTTTCTCCATTCACATTTCATGTGTTAGGGTTATGGGTGTGTCAAGTTTAAAGTGTAGGAAGAGTAAGCGAAGGAGGGCAGCCACACACCCCTCTTAATGGTTCCCACACCCCCTCTCCCAGTGTGCTCCTAATAAGTGACCTTAAAGCTCTCGTTTCTACACCGCGGGACTCCCAAACCCGCTGATGTATCTCTCTTCCACCTCCCTGGTAGAACTCACAAGGGCGTGGAAGGGACAACGTCTCTGTTTATAAATCATTGGATAGGATAAAACAATTCACTTTCAGTTCATAATAATTTCATTGCGATAATGTATGCACAATCAAATACAGTTGATTAAAATGATCAGAATTAAAATTCAAAATGTGTGGGGCAACTATTGAAAAAAAAAACTTAGGTAATTAAACCTTCCAATCTTTGAATGTCAAATGAACTAATAAGAAAGATTCAGAAATGTTACAAGATTGTTTATTCTTCGTTGATGACAACAAGGAGGCAACAATGTATGTTGCCAATGAATAATAAATAAATTAATTAAAAAGTGTTATCACTTGAGTTTTAAGAGTGTTGCAGTGTTGAGAATTCATATTTAAGAATTTGGGACCAACTATACATTGTTTCTTGAATACACAATATTTTTAAAGTGATATTGCCATAGCAACGAAATAGTTATCTTTTTCTGTTGTGGTGTTTTACCTTGATTAAAAAAAAGGAATACGGTAATGATATTTTTCATTAGTATGTAACATTTCTCTTTTTTGCCCCATTTCGTCGCGGTTCCATTTCTTTGGCTCCAACCCAACCTGGAGTAGCGAGGTAAAATCACATTTCTATAATACTACGGCATGTGTATAACCATATTTCATTTAAAAAGTTTGGCATTCCAGTTTGAAAGAGTACTGTAGATGGCCTTTGAATGTTATCAATACAAGCGAAATGTTTTTTGACAGAGGCAATTACTTCTTGTAATCTTATCTCAAATAATGAGGTCGGCTTTCTGAAGCACGGGGTCTCACGAATACATCTGCAGACGGCAGATGTGTCAAAGTACGACCTACCTCAATTCACTTCTATTCATCATAACTCATTGGGACGGGCTTATCTTAACGCGAGAGACAAAGGAAAATAACCCTTTAGCAACAGTGCATTTCATGACTATCATAATAGGACATCACATCAGTACATGTATGATTGTAATTGTGTACAAGATTTGAAAAATATATGTCGATTCCAGTTCACTTGGACCAGGGAGGTGAAAGCGAGACCTCCCTACTTGAACATTGTGTCTGACACGGATCTCCATCAAAATAACCGATATGTAAGTAATTTGTAGCAATATTTTTTTTGAGTGTATAAAAACAAACATATGCACAAAATATGTTATTAGCTCACATGTACCCATATCATATGCGTCTTTATTTTAATAATCTACAATTTACATACTGTAATTGTTTATTGAGAAATAAAAATTTCAATTTCCAACCTGACCTGTAATCAATAAAACATTTGAATGTGAAATTCATTATAAGCTTATCACAAACTGTTCTGTTTGATGGAGTACACATCCAGGCCATTTTATGATGTTATCCAAGATGAAATTAAGTCATAGATGTGATTTGGGGGAGCTTGTATAGAGCGAGGAAAAAGTAGCTAGGTCACATTCCAGATTCTTCCGAAAGTCAAGGGTCGGGGAACTCAGAAAACAGCAAGAGAGGACAACTGCATCTCCTTCGCGTCACCCTCAAGACTTAGCGATGGGGGAGGGATTTAAAGCCACACATTTCAAAAATGGAAGCCAGCATGAACGGCCTTCAATGATCGCACTCATTTTTGCTCTTTTTTTCTTGAAACAATGTAGACAATTTCATTGGATAATAATATGGAAAGATGAAAAATAGTAAATAAATGAAATAAACTTCCAAAAAATAATGAGAAAGTAGGAAAAAGAGAAAGTATTTAGGATCCCCACGACAATCATAGGGAGATGTAATTATTATGTAATTTACCATTTTCAGGCAGGTATGATATAAATATTGTCATTTGTTATCGGAATTAAAATGAAAGAAATTATATGAAACAAATAAAGTAAAAATGCCAGTCTTTAAGTGATATTAAGAATGTTTTGATAATACCTAAATATTTATCTTATCTTTTTTGTATAATCGCTATTTGTGGTACCATCAGCTGCAGTTCTAGGTCTTGTAACAGGATCCTATCAAGCAACCTCCTAAGGAGAAGAAAAGTAGTGTCACCAAACCTACCAAAGTTTAGTCTATAATCGGACAGGTCATTTCAGTTTTGATTATTATGAAAAAATGTAGATATTTGCTGCTACATTTAATAGTATTTATATATAATTCTACTTCTGCTTCAATTCGATTTCTTCGATTTCTTCGATTTCTACTACTTCTTCAACTTCTTCTTTATTATATTCACATTTCTACTTCCATTTGTACTTCTCTTCCTACTTTTACTTCTACTTCTGCTATATCTACCATAAGTACGATTTCTATTAACATTTCTATTATTTCTTCTACTTCGAGATCTCCTTCCCCTTCTCCTTCTCCTTCTCCTTCTCCTTCTCCTTCTACTTCTACTTCTACTTCTACTTCTACTTCTACTTCTACTTCTACTTCTACTTCTACTCCTGTACTTGTACTTCTATTTCTCCTTCTTCTACTTCTAATGCTACTATACTTCTACTCAGTGGCGTAGCTAGGATTTTTTACAAGGGGGGGGGCTAATTTTGTCAATTGTCAAATTCTGCTTGGAGGGAAACCCGTATTTTTTTCTTCTCGCCAGCCCTCAAAAAAGTCACTCAGTGTGTGTGTGTGTGTGTGGGGGGGGGGGGGTGGTTATCAGTTGTTTTCCTCCATAATTCTGTGACAAGAAAAAAAAAAAGTTTATCATACAGCCTCTAAAAGGGAGATCCGTATTTTTTTCTTCTCGCCAGCCCTCCAAAACTCGCTCGGTGGAGTGGGGGTAGGCACTTCTACTTCTTCCTCTTTTATTTCTACTTCTATTTCTACATCTACTTCTACTTCTACTTCCGCATTTACTTCTACTTCTACTTCTACTTCTATTCTATTTCTTTTTCTACTTCTACTTCTACTCCTTCTTCTCGTATACTACTTCTACTTCTACTTCTGCTTTTACTTCTACTTCTACTCCTCCTTATCGTATACTACTTCTACTTCTACTTCTGCTTTTACTTCTAATTCTACTTTTACTTCTACTTCTATTCTATTTCTCTTTCTACATCTACATCTACTCCTACTTTTGCTTCTACTCCTACTTCTACTTCTTCTACTTCTTTTTCTCTTTCTCTTTCTACTTTTACTATTACTTCTACTTCTACTTCTACTTCTACTTCTCCTTCTATTTCTATTTCTCTTTCACTTTCTACTTCTACTTCTATTTTTACTATTACTTCTACTTCTACTTCTACTTCTCCTTCTATTTCTATTTCTCTTTCACTTTCTACTTCTACTTCTACTTCTATTTTTACTATTACTTCTACTTCTACTTCTACTTCTATTTCTATTTCTCTTTCACTTTCGCTTTCTACTTCTACTTCTACTTCTACTTCTACTTCTGCTTTTACATCTATATCTATTTCTACTTTTCCTTCTACTTCTACTTCTACTTCTCCTTCTACTTCTACTTCTACTTCTACTTCTACTTCTACTTCTACTTCTACTTCTACTTTTACATCTACTTCTACTTCTACTTCTATTTCTATTTCTACTTCTCCTTCTACTTCTACTTCTCCTTCTCCTTCTACTTCTACTTCTACTTCTACTTCTACTTCTACTTCTACTTCTACTTCTACTTCTACTTCTACTTCTACTTCTACTTCTACTTCTACTTCTACTTCTTCTTCTACTTCTCCTACTTCTCCTTCTCTTCTACTTCTGTTTCTACTTCTTCTCCTACTTCTACTTCTACTCCTACTTCTACTTCTACTTTTCCTTCTACTTCTACTTCTCCTTCTACTTCTACTTCTACTTCTACTTCTACTTCTACTTCTACTTCTACTTCTACTTCTACTTTTCCTTCTACTTCTACTTCTACTTCTACTTCTACTTCTACTTCTACTTCTACTTCTACTTCTACTTCTACTTCTACTTCTAGTTCTTCTTCTACTTCTCCTACTTTTCCTTCTACTTCTACTTCTGTTTCTACTTCTACTCCTACTTCTACTTCTACTTCTACTTCTACTTCTACTTCTACTTCTTCTTCTACTTCTCCTACTTCTCCTTCTACTTCTACTTCTGTTTCTACTTCTTCTCCTACTTCTACTTCTACTCCTACTTCTACTTTTCCTTCTACTTCTACTTCTACTTCTACTTCTACTTCTCCTTCTACTTCTACTTCTCCTTCTACTTCTACTTTTCCTTCTACTTCTACTTCTCCTTCTACTTCTATTTCTATTTCTCTTTCACTTTCTACTTCTACTTCTATTTTTACTATTACTTCTACTTCTACTTCTACTTCTATTTCTATTTCTCTTTCACTTTCGCTTTCTACTTCTACTTCTACTTCTACTTCTACTTCTGCTTTTACATCTATATCTATTTCTACTTTTCCTTCTACTTCTACTTCTCCTTCTCCTTCTACTTCTACTTCTACTTCTACTTCTACTTCTACTTCTACTTCTACTTCTACTTCTACTTCTACTTCTACTTTACATCTACTTCTACTTCTCCTTCTATTTCTATTTCTACTTCTACTTCTACTTCTACTTCTACTTCTACTTCTACTTCTACTTCTACTTCTACTTCTTCTTCTACTTCTACTTCTACTTCTACTTCTACTTCTACTTCTACTTCTACTTCTACTTCTACTTCTACTTCTACTTCTACTTCTACTTCTACTTCTTCTTCTACTTCTCCTACTTCTCCTTCTACTTCTACTTCTGTTTCTACTTCTTCTCCTACTTCTACTTCTACTTCTACTTCTACTTCTGTACTTGTACTTTTACTTGTACTTCTACTTTTACTTCTCCTTCTACTTCTACTTCTCCTTCTACTTCTATTTCTACTTCTACTCCTACTTCTCCTTCTACTTCTTCTTCTGCTTCTACTTCTGCTTCTACTTCCACTTTTTTTAATTTCTTCTACTACCATTAATTCTTCTTCTGCTTTTTCTAATGTTCCAATTAATAAATTTGAATGTTATTTACTTCAGCTACTTATAATACTGGTGCTACAGACCTACATGTTATCTGTAATTGTTATGTGTACTTGTTATATGCTCTTCAGGTATCTATAACTTCGGTAATGATATAATGAAGTACGAGTTTAGCCTTGGAACCGAGACATAAAGCCGTTGTTCATCGTGGGATTATTTGACAACTTGAATCCCCTCTCAGGATGGCAGATTTTGCGAATTAGGGTTTGTTTCTCTTGATGATAATATTCTTCATCACGAAGTCATATTTTGTTTTTAAAGGTGGAAGGGGGGGGGGGGAGATCGGGAGAGATGTGATAAGATGAGGCACTGGGTGGACTAGCATTGCTTTATCCTACACAAACAAAATTTAATGATGGTATGTGTGTTGGGATAAGAAATAATTAATAATAATAATAATAATAATAATAATAATAATATTTGTTTCTTATTAAGCGCTTTTCCAGAAAACTGATCAGAACGCTATTACAGCACAAAGATAACATACATAATAACATAGCAAATAGTAGTAGAAATACATGTAGTAATTATGGACAAAGAATTGAAAGATATTTCAATATTCATTAACAGTGATATCATCAGCCCCATCGTCTGCTGAGAGTCAAAAAGGTATTATCACCACTCTGGTTCACAACAAACGATATGAACTGGATTAATTATGACGCGAAAAGTTGGGATTTGAGTTTCTTTTTGAAAGTTTCTTCTGTATCACATAGGCGGAGATGTTGTGGTAGAGTGTTCCAGATGGCCGGTCCAGCATATGAGAATGAGCGTTTGGCTGCCTTGGTGTTGGTGCGCGGGATTTGAAGTAATGTTTTACCGTTCTGTGAGCCGAGATGGTATCTTATGGTATCTTATGGTATCTTATGGTATCTTATGGTATCTTATGCAACAAAATAATGAATATTTGCAAACGAATTCTGTTCTCAATCATTTCAATGCACTGTCAGATGAGTATATTTGTTAGCTGTTCAGAAATTAGGAATATTGTTAGTGAGTCCATTATTAGCACAGAAGATGTGAATATGTTAGTATGTTACATTCTGGTAGTCGATTATCTAGTTTTGATTCATTGTATTTCACAAGTTTACTCCTTGTCTTTAATATCTCAGGATGATAACATATTCAGAATGTCCGACCCTTGACTTCCCCAAAATATATACGCTCATTTGACGAATTAGCTTTTATCTTACACAGTTTTGATTTTGTAGAAAATGGTAACTCTTAAATTATTCCAACATGTTCTCAACGACACAAGTTTATTCGTTCGTCCTCTCTACAGGCTTATATTTTTGGTCGTTTTCGCATGATTATACTGCAAGTATGCTACTGGATGGCAATTAAAGGCCACCGCACACCTTACGATCGGTCTGCGATCCGATTTCAGAAGAAAATGTAATATCATTTGACAAATCATTTAAAAACGAAAAATATTTTTGATTGAGGGTCTGAATAGTCATACAGATATTAAAATCGATAATACGGCCTTTGTAGAGTTTTCTAGTCTGTGGAATGGCCATATCGGCTCCGAGTCGTAGTGACGTCACAAAAACCGTACGACTGCCTATGATTTGTAACTAATTTTGCCCTTATTCCCTGTAGAAAGCTGACAGCTCATCAAAACCCTATGTTTAGTATTTATATTACTTTTCAGAACCTGTATACGGTAGATTTCAATTGTTAAAATGCCAATATTTAATGCCATAGCCATTTATTTCACAAATCGGATCGCAGACCGATCGTAAGGTATGCGGTGGCCTTTAAACATCCCACCAAACCCTTTAATCGGTGTATTCTGTCCAAGATACATTGGTTGTAAGTAGTTTTGTGACAAGGAGAGATGTAGGGGTCAGAGGTTAACATTTACTGTGACTCGTTAGAGTTCAACTCGACGTTGGGAAAAGGGTGATTTATGCTATGTGTATATAGATTAGTGGCGTAGCGTGAGTTTAGACATTGAGGGGGCATTGGTATTATGGGAGGGGGCACTGGTCTAATGAAATGCGAAATAACAATTAAGGTTATTGATTTAGGGGAGTGTGAGGGAGCCAATGGGAGGGGATCGTATAATCCTCTTTTCACGTTAGCTCACCCCTCCTTTTGGCTCTCTCTCTCTCTGTTTTCTCTACCCCCCCCCCCCTATTTTCGCCATGCGATTTCGAGGCACGTCCCCCTCATGTAGATATGCCACTGGCACAAATAGAACGACAACAGGAATTTCAACACAAGCTATATGAGCATGGACCATTGCTTGAAAGCAGGGGGGTTTGCTGACATATTGAGAATAAGGGGGCGGCGGGGAGTTCCTGTCCTTAGGCGCCATTTAAAATAATGATGTATGAACATTGGCATCATCATGTTTTAATTATCTAAAAATGTTAAGCCCACGTATATTTTGCGACAGTGTTTATCAAATGCCTTTGAAAACTGAATTATAGTGAAAGTGAAATATAATGAAACCTAAAAACAAATCCTTTTATGATGTTACAGATACCTGAGAGGGTAAATTGATTCATCAGCTTTTAAACATCATATACAAGATTATAATTATTATGGAAATACATGCATCCTTCCCGCAATAATATCAGTGGTTTTTGTTCTGTTTTTCTCACTTTCAGGACCATCAATTCTCCTTGAACGTCAATTAGAAGTCAGATATTCCCTTACAATTCTACCATCATCATGCGTGTCCGCCTAGCCATTCAGCTGTATCACCACATATTGGTTTTCGCGTTGGTCGTTATAGCAATTTCATGCACCATCGCCAATGCACAAACCGGTAGGTTTATATTACTAAAATTAGTCATGAGCTGACTGCTGTAGTAGTTATTGCTTCCATGTTTTCCCTTTCTTACTCAGTATCGAAAATGAATGGAAGAGGAAAACAATAAAGTACAAAACTTGCATCGCAAATGAATATAGTTTGATTGATTCGATGACGAATGCATTGTGTTGAGTCGAATGCTGAATATACATACCTATAATTGGGCAAGTCCAATGTAATTTGTCCAAAGGGCATACATTACCGATTACACCAAAGATTTTAGTACACCTGACTATTGTGTGAAGTTAATAAATATACTGTGTTATTCCAAGATAATTTGTAACTTATGGGACATAAAATGACCCAATACCTTGAACTTGAACAATTAAGTTTTACTGTTTTGGTGTTTGATATCTTAACTGCTTAACTGATTTACCTAAATTTATCTCAAATTTGTCAAACAATAATAGACGGATGGAAACAAAATCTTCCCACCTTCAAAATTCTAAGGCCAATAATAAGGTGTAGTCCAATCCAGAATTGTAAAAAAAGAAGTATGTGTGTGTGTGTTCAAAAATTGGAAAAGTATTCGATTACTATAGGTTGCCACACTGTAAAAAAAAAAATTGCCGTTTTTTTCACGGGAATTTCCTGGCAGTCAGGATGCCGGGAATGCCCGTTATTCCACATTTTTTTTAAACCGGAAATCAGCATATATTTACAATAAAATTATGTAAATATATGCTGATTTCCGAAATAAACAACAACAAAATTGCTGTTGTTTTACAGAAAAAGACTGTAAAATTGAAATAACGGCAATAACTTGTAATTTCAAGGGCGAAAAAACCTGTAGTTTTACAGTTATTTTTTACAGTGTAGCAGCCAGCATGATTACTCATTTTTTTTTGTTTTACAAGGGAAAGCTCTACGGCCGTCTCCTCTTTCTTCACTTGCCCCCAAATTCTGGAACAATCTTCCTATCTACATTCGTGAGGCCATCATAGATTCTTTCGGAACACTTCTTAAAACTCATCATATTAAGCAATATGTTTGTATTTGTTCTTTCATTTTATTTCTCTCTTCTTCTCTTCATTCTTTAATTTTTTTCCTGTGCTAAGAAAACGTTGTATTAATAAGGGCCATTAAGGTATAATTCTCATTACCAAGTCCCTCGGAGAGAACTTAAAGCCGTCGGTCCCCTGGTTGCTTACCAGCAAGCATACACATGCTTTCTTAGCAGTCAGGTAAAATAAACCATCAACGTAGAATTAATGTTATGTATTATTATCATTAATATAATTATTGTTAAGATCCACCTGTGAATGTAGCTTAAAAGAAGAAGAAGAAAATAAAAATCGGTCTACATGAACTACACTCTACAGATTTGACAGGAGTCACATAAATAAGGTAAAACAGAAGCTTTAATATATACTTTTGGCGTCCAGCTATGTCTCACCTCTAACTTGTCAGTTACTCACTTAAGAATGCAACCATCAACATTTTGGGGTATGCCTATCTTCTCATTGCTCATCAACTAAAAAAAAAATCAAAGATAATTTGTAAGAAATCATCGGTTGTGGTGTACAAATATTGTACACGTTTGTATTCTGTTCTTCAGTTTCAGGACGTCATCTCACGGATACCACCCCTATCAACCTGACCTCACCAAATTTTCCGAATCAATATCCGAACAACGTGAACTTTGCATATCATATAACCGCGCCCGCCGGATTCCGGATACTCGCCAAACTCCATTATCTGAGTCTGGAACGCAACAAGGATTTCCTTCTGTTCGGAGATGGTAATGGGAGGGTGCTTATCCGACTAACCGGGAGGTATTCGCCTCCGGCTATCCTCTCTCCGGCTAATGTAATGTGGATGAACTTCTCAAGTGATGCAAGTAGCATGGATACCGGATTCCAGTTTGAAGTTTCTCTTTTCAACCAGTCAGGTAAATAAGACAGAACAAATGGTTGATTTCTAGCATATAGTATATATAACTCACTTGTAGATGGAATGGAACAAACTCTTCAAAGAGAGCGTTAATAGCCCTTTTCGCTAATATATTTGATATTTGATATTCTAGTAATAATAATATGAAAATAAATCAGTGAAAAATTTATTGGATCTTGATCCTCTCTTCACCCTGTGAGTAATTGGATTTGATAGTTGACTCATCATTCACTGATAATCCGTGTGTTTTACCACTGCAGTATGTCTTGTTATTAATTTCATTTTTAAAAATTGTTAATATTGCTCAAATTACCACGTTTCTTTCTTTTTTCTTTTAATTTAAGGACTGTAACTATTTTTACTTTTTTTTTCAAACAGGGGTCTATGAAATACAAGCTATGCTTACTTAATAGACTCCTCCACTCATGTTTTCCCGTACAATTACAATTTTTACATTATATCATTTATCGCTTTAATCCGTGTAAACCAAGACCAAGTCCATTGAATGATGTTCTGTTATAATTATATATGTTTCACTTCATATATTTGTTATGTTCCTGTTCTTAATTTTCATATATACTGTTTAAAAATTTGTAAAAGTTACATGTATGTGGAATTCAATAAACTGAAACTTTGAAACTTTGATTAATCTTGATTAATCTTGGGTCGATTGACCTTCTCTTTTTAAAAAAAAGTTGTATGGTACATAAACCTATTTTGTATTATTTGTTGCTGTTGTTGGTGATTTTGTTCGAAGGTGAAAAATGAATTAAACTAAAATTAAATTGAACCAAATTGATGTTTTCCTTCTCTTATGCAGGTGTTCGTTTGGTGGACGGTACCACGCCATTTAATGGCCGGGTAGAGGTATACACGGATTCCTACGGGTGGGGTACTGTATCAAGCTTTGCATGGAATCTAAAAGATGCTGCAGCTGTCTGTAAAGAATTAGGTTTACCTGGTGCTATCAGTGAAGTCACCAATGCACATTATGGACCTGGGACAGGGGTTGTTGCCATGACAAATGTGGACTGTAACAATGGTAACAATCTTTCCTTTTCGTACTATTCAATTTCTAAGTGTTTTTATTTATAAATTATAACCGTTTCCGCAAGGCCTTCTTTTTCCCTGTCCTTGGAGTTATCCTTCAAAAAGTCTTATAACCTTTATTTTAGAAACTTTCAAGAAGGCATGAGCCCCGTCTTATAAATAATTGCGATTGATCCGGATTGATCGAAAGTCAACTAATCCACCAATTAATAGAAAACGTACAAAGGCATACCTCTTTAGTAGGCGCGCAGAGTTGCGATTGATATCAAGTTGCGATCGTTTTGAATCATTCAAAACTTTTTGTAAAGCGTGTCCCTGGAAAATGTAGGCCGACATTGTTGTTTATCGTTATTTAGGTCAACAAAATGACGTGATCTGCTTATAAGAACGCTTCCATAAAAGTTCGTTAAAAATGAATTCGCGTCTAAAAAAAATTGTTCATTGACAGTGTTTTTTCTTCCTTATTGTGAGTGTATATCTGATAAAAATATATACACAGACTTAATCAGGGCCAACGGCAAACATTAAATCATCAAAATCATGGTCAAATACAATATTTGTATGTTTAATATTATCTAATATTGTGTACTGTTTGGTTTCTTCCAACGATATGTTTATTTTTATATATATAAACCCTCTTTCCCTTTTGTTTTCATCAGATCATTTTCGTCTTCAAGATTGCAATTTTCAAAGTCCATGTTCTGCTTGTCCACATTCTCAAGATGCTGGAGTCAATTGTCATCGTAAGTATATATAGGTCCTTACCACCCCCCCCCCCCCCCACCCCCAACTTCCCACCGGTGGACTTTAACTTACGTCACTTACATAAAGCATAAAATAGAATGTGCATACATGTTCTAATTGTGCCCGTTTTATTGAAACATATCGGATTATGAAATTTGAATCTGCGGAAGTTGAGAAGCAATGTATGATTGTTAGGCAGGTATTGAGTTTGCCATTGGGTGGTGATGGGGGCAGGGGTGGTGATGGGAAGGGTGGGTTCTTAACTTCCTACTATGATCTTATTGGTAGGAAACATAATCAGTTTTGTATTGTCTTGTCTTTGACTGCCCTTCAACCGTTTCTTACATATCATTCTTTGTGACATTCATCTAACCTCTTTTTTCCCCAGAATAATTTCCAATGGTTGATTATTTCATTTTTATCTTCTTTCACAACCAGGACCAAACTACTTGGGTTGTTATAGTTTACCAAACCTTCAATCTGGTTCAAACACCGCGAGAACAGTAGATGCCTGTATATCCAATTGCGACCAAGCCAATATGAAGTATGCTGCCATCAACGGCGATAACTGTTTCTGCCGATCTGATATAACACTATCGGAAACACCCGAAGACAATGCGATGTGTGATCGTCAATGTTCGGAAAACCCGAACCAGGCCTGCGGGAGTACACAAGACTCTTCTCTATTTACAGTATATGATAGTAAGCAATCAAATATAACCTTTTTTTTTCTACTTGTCATTTTCTAGTGCAGGTAATTTTTTTCTCTCCGATGCTTTCAGGAAAAAATTCAGCGAGTTTAGTAAACCATTTAGTCAACCATTTACACTAAACATATCAGACACCAATCATATATCTTTTATTTTGGGCTCTGTCTTAGATTTCACCTTTATCAAAATTTTCATTTAATATCATACAACTGCAACACAGTAATTACTGATTTGATGTACCGGCATGCGTTCCCTGTCTGTTTTTTTTTTTTTTTTTTTTTTTAATAATATTTTTAAATACATGTAATTGGATATCCAGCATAAATGGAGTAGGTAAAGCCCCCCCCCCCCCCCCCCCCCCCTGGTGAATACTGTAGGGCATATAAAGTGTGAAATATGAAACAAAACCTGAACATTTAGTTGAATCTGGAGATTTCTTATCTCAAACTCGATCAAATAAAAGAGAAGTTAGTTTGTTCTCCAGTATAGTCTACACAATAATGATAGACGAAAAGAAATTAATGAATTTAGATGGATTTTATCCAAGTCCTCGAATCAGATTTTTTTTTTCTTCACCTATCTTTGATAAACCAGCCGAATTTGCCAAATGCAAAGATCCCGGTATCCCAGAAAACACCACAAGAAGCGGGGACAGCTTCCAGTTTGGGTCAAAGGTAAAATACAACTGTACTGCCGGCTTTGATCTGATTGGTTCCTGGGAGATCACGTGTGTAGCTGGTATGAGTTTACAGGAACCTGTGTGGAATGATGATGTCCCATCATGTATAGGTATGTTATCTCGAACGCTTTACTTTTTGGTTTTGTTATATAAAGTTCACCTTTGTAATTAAAACTGTAACGAGAACACAGACCCCACAATACAATCTATATCCATTGCTGCCTCTGTGGACCTCTAAATAGTTGCTGTCACTATGAGTTGATACTTAGTTATGACTATACAGACAAATCACTGATTGTTGATGAAACGCTGAGAAATATAGTTATCTTTCACAATCAGTAAAATATTTAATAGGTGTTTCATTTGTACTGATTGTGAGAAATTAAAAAAATTAAACAGGTATGTTTTACGTACTGCGAAAAAAAAATGGCAGAAAAAGCTAACAAATAATATTGTATGGAGTGTTATACTTTTTGTCAACCATACATGCGGCCTACATGCACAATTCTAGAATGTTGCCATCTACGGAAGATATGGAACAATTGCTTGATATCATGGCCTGATCGGGCCTGATCAAAATTGGGATCACAGCCCCCCCCCCCCCCCCCCCCCTCCTTGGTACGGATTTAAGCCACCGGTATGGACACACGCATACTTTAACTCATAGCCCGCTATTGTCGACCACTGTCACTTCTGGGTTCTCGCTTCTGTCGACGATCGTCGACAGAAATCACGTACAAAAGATATAGCCTTTGAAATAATCCAGCAGCCATGGGTTTCATAATGCACAGGGTAAAGAGTTAAACAGCGGGCGGAGGAGCGGATTTCCGATTTCCGGTCATTTATTCAATTAAAAAAAATTAAAAATCTTTTGATGTGCCACTTGACTAATTGTTGTTTTTTTCAACCAAAATATATATATTTTTTTCCTTTTTGGGTGTAATAAATCGATGAAATATATCGTAAGACACACATTGGACAGAATCGTCCATTATTTTATCTAGTAAATAAGTTTTTACATATTTAAAGAAAGCAGATTTCTTGGAGAGATTATATTCATTAGCGAGAGATTAGATTTTTAAAAACTGATGCATATGACTCATATTTGATAAACTAGATCCTCTTACCCAAACCCAGGGGTAACAGGGGCGGATCTAGCTTTTTTCCAGGGGGGGGGGGGGGTTTGAGGGGCTGAGCTGGGTATTGCGAGGGGGGAGGGTGTGGGAGGGGGGATACCCCCCCCCCCTCCCACAGTAGGGAGATTTTTCATTTTTAGGGTTGCCAGCTTGCGATTTTAAGCATACTTGCATGCTCTATTTTTTCTCTTTTTTGTTTTCCTATGCACATTAAATGTTTACTTGGCAGTCCAAGGGGGGGGGGGTTAAACCCCCTAACCCCCCCCCCCCCCCCGTAGATCCGCCACTGGGTAAGTTGAGCCAGATGATAAAATATTTTTGGCAGGCCATGCACTTTACCAGTGAAAAACTCAAATAAACAATAGGAAACTTTTGGAAACGGAAGACAAATAGCCGTCATTAATTGTATGTCACTATCAATCTATATATTATTAATTCATGTATCTGTAACATTGGTTTTTACGTATAGAAATATACCTACAGCTGTTATTTTACAGCACATATCCTTGTACCTTGCAATATTAGAGTCTCAGTTGTCAGAAGTTTTGTAAATGTGATTGGTATTTACAGACCTTATGTTCCGCCTGATACTATCTGAATGCAACTATCCCCTCTTACGTTCCCCTCCCCCCTCCCCCCCCCCCCTCTCTCTCTCTCTTTCTTTCCTTTATATTTTTTTCATTGGTTGGCCTTTTGTTTTCCACTATGTATTGTTTGCATATGTATATTCATTGTATGATCTTTATATTTGTGATGAGGACGTCAAGTCAAGTTTTGCTTATGACGACCCCTTTTCTATATATAACATTTTTATGTGACCATACATGCTGAAAGATTATGAATTTATGATAATGTATATGGAAATAAATGAATATCAAATCAAAAATCAATCAAGCCCCAAAAACGTTTGAATTTTAAATTTGGAATTTTCCGGTGATTGGTCAAAAAGCAAAAACAGCTACCCTCAACCATTTCAAAGTTCTTGAATGAACATATCCATCATGCACTGTTTCATAAATGCACATCTATCCATCAACTCTGTCTTTAGAAAAAAACAAAAACAAACAAACAAAAAACCAACAGAAAACACAATCCGAAAACATACGAGAACATCAGATATCGATCGCAAGATTTACAGATGACATGGCTCGCAGATTTGCAGATGTAATACACTTCGCTCAATTTAAGAACCAAAATGTTAATTTTAAGAATATGATGTGAAACAGACCAGAACGCCGACATGTTTACGTGGCTGGCCTAGCAGCAAGTAATTCCGTGTAAAAAAAAAAAGGAGAAACTGTTGTCGATCGACCATCAATGAAATGTTCTCGAGAGCGAGTAAAATGCTCCGAGCTGCAACTTGTGCACAAGTTCTTGTTTTCAAAATCGTTTTTTTTTTTTATTTTTTATGTCGGTATAAGCCAGAGGTAGATGTAGAAAATAAATCACTTTTCTAACGGAAAGTTGAAGAATTAGAAATAGAAACTGTTTTCAACGTACCAGCAATTTTCTTTTGGTATAGATTTTAGAGGTTTATTTCTTTTTTACTGTCATACAGTTCATTATGACAAACTCTGTCAGTCCTATCACCATCATTTTGATTGTATACAGCTATCTTAAATAATATTTGGTTTGAGACGTAAAATGGAATTTTGTTATAATCTGACATTGTGCTGAATATGTTAAAGGAGTTTCAATAAAATTTTCTTTTTCTCTATTTCTTTGTCTCTTTTTTCTTTCTGTACCTCTGTTCCTTTTAGCACGAGTTGAAAACAGTACACAGCCAACGAATACCACTGCAGTGCCACAAGAACAAGCAACAGACAGTAAGTTTTTGGAGAAACATTCAGTGACCAGCCGCGGTCCTCAGGTGGAGGCACGTACCTCAAAGCATTCGCTTGGATCCAGCTGAGGCACGCGGCTGGACATTGTTCCGATCTTCCCTGCACCTTAAAACGAATTTATAATTGCAAAGAATATTCCATTTTCATAATTATATTACGATTTAATACCTGTATTTTTGTAAAGTGCCAAGTGACAAATTATTTGATTCACCTGTACAACGTCATTGTATTTGAATGGTTAGAATGTTAACTGCATATAATTATTATTAGGCTCTGTTCGGTTGAACAAATACTAAATGTATGAAATATGTGTTCTGACTAATGAGATAGTTATCAAACAGGTGTACGTAGTACGTAACTAGGTACTTGACAAATATTTTGTTTTCTGTTTTCTGTATTGTTTTAATTGTTCTTTACATTTTCTATGTTCTCATTTGAAATGTTATTGTGATATGTATGCATGTATTTACAAAATCATTGTAAAGGCCACCACACACCTTGCGATCGTTCTGCGATCCGATTTGTGAAATAAATCGCTATGGCATTGAATATTGGCATTTTAACGAATGAAATCTACCCTATTCAGATTCTGAAAAGTAATATGAATACTAAACATAGGGTTTTGGTGAGCTGTCAGCTTTCTACTGGGAATAAGAGCAAAATTAGTTTCAAATCGTAGGCAGTCCACCGACTAGAAAACTCGGCAAAGGCGGTATTATCTATTTTGCTATCTTTATGACTATTCAGACCCTCAATCAAAAATGTTTTTCGTTTTTAAATGATTTGTCAAATGATATTACATTTCCTTCTGAAATCGGATCGCAGACCGATCGTAAGGTGTGCGGTGGCCTTAAAGCACATAGAGAACTACCCGAGTTATTATGCGCTTAAAGCTCATGTACAGTATTGGTAGCAAAAAGGAAATTGGAAAGAAACATGTTAAGTATAGTCTCATGTTGTTCTCCTTGTATCAAAAGATGTCTGTAAGAGATCATTTGGTATTTCATCTATGATTTCTGGTGAATTTCAGTGTAAATATCTGTAAGGAATGCTTGATCACTGCCATAATGCTAGGACCTTTCCACCCCGACGGCTCCCCGCACAGCAATCTTGGGGCTTCGCATAGAGACAGCGTGTGTGCACTGTGTGTAGCTACTCATCACTGGTTTTACACGTGTGTTTACAGTGTATAGCACATGCTGCCTTTGTTGGGATTTTACGTGCCTGTCCCGGCACATAAATTAGTTTTTGCCTCTTATTTGTTTAATATTAAACTTTAGGAGGCGAAATCTTCACAGTGTCTTAGTATTGCTAGTATCTTGCTATTTATCAACAAAAATTGAAGAAATCTGACGAAAAGTTTTTGAGGGCTTACCAAAACTTTACATGACCTTTAAGTATTCTCTATTATTATCATTATCATTAGATGAATACATTAAGAAAACGGCCTATTGAAGTAGGTGAAACTGTAAATGTATGTCATGGTTGCTGTGTTTTATACATACCCAGGATGCATGTACTGGATTTGATTTGTCAGTCAGTCTACATGACGTATCCATTCAATTTCTAAAATTCTCTCAATCACTCTCTCACCAGACAACTTCCTGACCATTCTTATCATCGTCTTATCCGTTGTCTTCTCCTTCATCTTCCTCATCATCCTCATATGTTGTATCTGTCGATGTCGGAAGAAGGGATGGTGTAGAAGAAAACCCAAGAAGGCGGAGATGTGGTATTAGGAATCCAGTGTGAAGGTTGTAATGCAAAATGCTCCTGCGACAATTGCTCCGCTGTCGATTTCGTACAGTAACCGAATTTTTAACTTCAACCCTGGACCAAACACTATACCTCATCCTTAAGGGCTGGTCCCATTTGTCCGATAACAATAACGATAACGAGATTTTATCTCATTAAAGGTCCACCCAACACGTGTCCTATTTACGAGCATAGAGTACCGAAGTGCTGACGTCATATTCGCTCGTCGCCTAGGATACTGGTTCCAACAACAGAGCCCGCGCATGAGATCTACCGCGAAATCATTCAATTAGCAACGGGCTGGAGAAGGGCAATTTCAGTGTTTGGCGCTGATGTGATCACCGCGCCATTGTTTAGCAAGAAATTGTTTGGAACCAGCAACCTTGACAACTTGGCCGGTATGACGTCATACTTCGGTGCTCTATACCCAAACGTTCACACGTCATTGTAGGGTGTACCTTTAAGGACTGGTAACATTTGTCCGATAACGATAACGATAACGAGATTTTTCATTAAAGGTACACCCAAGATGCTCGATTATTAACAGACTAACACGTGCACCATTATAGTAGGGTGTACCTTTAATTGAAAATCTCGTTATCGTTATCATTATCGTTATCGGACAAATGTGACTACTAACCCTTTACCCGCAACCCAAAACCTAACCTAAAACGTAATTGCAACTCTAACCCTAACCCCAAACCGTATGGTTTGGACGAAATAAAGGCCGGGGGAATTGTTGCCGGAGTACATGTCGGATCTCCTTTCTGAAAATTAACAAAGGTTTAACATAATAATGTCTATTTATAATGTACAGTACTAAATAATAAACTTGTGAAGATTTCTAAATAGCCCGTCAATTCCACACTATCAGGCTAGTATCATTCTCGACGTGGGAACGTTTTCCGGAATGTTTATTTTTTTATTTTTTTATTTTTTATTTAAAATTTTGACTTGATTTTATTGGTTTCTATATAATCTTTCAAACGTACATTTTCATGTGCATGAATGTAGAATAGATACAATTTTCCAATATAGTATATAAGTTGAAACTGTAATAAATTAAAAGTTAGACGCGAAATGTATAATTAACATACATATAGGGGACTGCATCGTAAGCATACAGCTTGATATGCTTGTATATAGCTGTCAGTTGTAACGAAGAAAATAAATAAGAAAATACTAGATAAGAAGGTAAGAGAGTGACTTGTAAAGAATAAGAATATAGAGAAAGGAGAGAATCATAATTTTTTATGTATGATTTGTAATTGGTGAATTATTTAGGTAAATAGGCCTACATGTGAAGATCAATATGTTCATAGGTGAATAAATTGGTACTTATTATTCTTGTCCAGTCTTTATAGGCAAGTAAATACGGCAAATGCTGTTCACTTTTCGTGTTAAACTTACCATCTTCTCATTTGTGGATTGTGATATTTTGTTTTTTGCTGCATAATGCAGAGTTTAGCTAGCCTGCGTTTGAAAATGTTATCATTCTGTTGCAGGAAAACCAAAGATGGGATTTAGTTATCGTTGACCTTTAACACCCCAGTCAAGCCCACGAGACTGACGCCAGACCAACAGCAGACCGATCAAAGAATTACATTACATCGAATGGCCAAGAATCGGTCGGTTTTGGAGTCGGTTAGGCGGTGTGATTGAGGTATTATACCACAGTCACACCGCCAAACCGACCCCACACCGACTCCAAAGCTACCGATTCTTGGCCATTGGTGGCAATGTAATATTTTGTTTTCGGTCTGTTGTCGGTCTGGCGTCCATCTTGTTGGTGTGACTGTGGTATTACACGTTTAATGGCACTGTGAATTTTTATATATTTGTATAAAGTATAGGTATTTTTCGCAAATAAAAGTTGGCTGGGTCATTAATTATAAAAAAAAAGAAGTAAAACTGTTAAATTGTGTGTATCAATGAGCAATATGTAAACCGCGGATTCTTAAACCTAAAAATGCATGTAAAGTGTAATCTTAGATACTGTTGTATAATAAAACTCTGTAGATTTCTTTTATACATGCATTAAGAGAATTCATGGACAGACTGGTATATCTTTCAACTCAAAGGTTTTCACTTTAAATCTCTTCGAAATATTATCATTAAAGGGACGTACAATCTTGTGGTTGTTTAGTATTCATTTTCTGAGTTGTATCCAGAATTGAGAATAATTAGGAATATAATCAGTTTGACCCCATATAACTTGTACTTGCAGTGTATATAATCTGCAAAATTGTAAATGGTCGTATATTCGTAAACTTTCACTCGATTCTCAGTTACTGTGGTGCAGAGGAATATTTACAATTAACACTCGAAGTATACAAATCTTAGAAGAAACTGGTATGTTGTTTATTGTCTGTATATCAGTTTCATTAAATCATGCCTATATACTGAAGACTGTATATACATTAAAAGATAATGCAAGACTTAGTTCGTCTATGTGTTAGATTGGAAATTTCTGAAAAAATAAATATGAAGATGAGACTTTAAGGAATTGTCTTTCATTCTCTGCATTTCTATTTCAAGATGTGTAACTTTAAGATGATACCCCAAACCCTTAAAATAAAAAATAGTTATTGATTCCCGTATTCAAGACCGATTGATAAGGCATTAAAACGTTTTCTATAAATGACCCCCACATATCCCTTATATAAAAGAAAAACATTGAATTACTGAATAAGGTCATGAGATTGGTGATGTAGCGCTTCATTGAAATTAACAAAGATAATGTAATAGTAGGGGACTAGGTAAAATGAAATTTACATAAGACCCTCCATCTCGAATCAATATCTTAACTCATTAGTGCGATATTGCTGTAAAACACGTATTATTCTATAGAGAATAATTAATAGTTTTGCCCGCTTTGTTGAATTCTTTAATTATCCCTCATCAATTCTCTCACATTACACTGTTTATTCTGAAAGCGGCAATTGTGATATTTTGCAGGAAGGTTTCGATACATGTGAGAATACACGTGGTACGTTTAATGATAAAACTTTCTTCGAAATTGGTTAGCTCATATTAGGATATCAAATTATCACCTTCAAGACTGGTTATTGTCAATAACTATTGTCGTGGTTTCTTAGTTCATTAACTTGACTCTCAATCGAAACGTTGAGGGTTCGAATCCCTGCCCGGCATTAACGTCCTTTGGTCAGACAATAATCTACTTTGGCCACTTCCCATCCAGGTGTATATGGGTACCTGGTATGCTCAAGCGCCGTATATTAGGCTGCTGGTATTTTATTGGGGTAATGATACACTGTGAAGTGCTTTGAGAAGTTATTGCAACTAGAAATGAGTTTTATTTTATTTATTTTATTTCATTTCCGGGAAATACAATATAACAATAACAGAGAAAACATCATACGAAGTACAATAAAAGAAGAAGAGGAAAGAAAGAATAACAGTTATTATTATACATTGTTATTATCATACGGGTTTCATTTTAATACAGATAGCTGCACATTCTCCAATAACAAATACACATTCAGATTATCATTTATCATAATAGTAATATGACAATATACACCACTGAATGGCATCGAGGTATAGTAGTTCATTTACTCGACTCTCAATCGAAATGTGCCGGGTTCTAATCTCTGCCCGGTGCGTATGTCCTTAACTGATATGGCATTTTAGCTATAGTTGTCCCTGTCCATCAAGGCAGGATTTATTCCTTAAAATGAACTATGCGCCAGGGGTGGCGGAGCGTCTTTCAAAGTGAGGGGGGGGGGCACCAGCAAAAAAGTGCACTTTTGGGGGAAAAAGGGGCACCTACAAGGGATGAACATAAAGCGAACAAAGGACCACTTTGTGACATTGGTATTACCCTATATAGTCCAGTTAACATGATTAAGCATTATCTTCTTCCTTTTTGTGTGGTTCTGGACATTGCTTCAGCAGCTTCCCCAATTAGCAGTTGTGTGCGATAGTCTAATGATTCATGTGCGAGCGAGCGAAATGAGCGAGAGAAAATTTCCAGACATTTTTTCTAATGCTGAAGTCCTTTGGTTGAGCATTATGTATAGCGATATAATGAAAATGACAATAGCAAAATTAATTGGGGAATGTCGAATTATCTTTTAATTTGTACATTAACCATTTTTTTCCCTTTAGGATTATACATCGATATCAACGTACTTTATACGATCTGCTTGATTTCATTATATTCTATAACAGGCTCCTTAGACCTACTGTGTTAATTTGAATGCAGGAACCTTAAAATTCAGATTAACGATATTTTTGCCCTTAAAAATAAATCGAATGCGGATAACAAAATATCGGAATGCCCTAGACTGAAATAATTTTGCCGATGAATTTATTTGGATGCTCATAGATTCATTCGCGTGTCTCCAAATGAATTCCTTTGCCCGGATTTGAAATTTGAAAGACCGATACCGATCGTATAAGAGGATAATGCTTGAATTTGAACGTACCTTAATTGATTGAGTGACAAAAATATGAAATTGGGTGGGAGAATCTATATTATTATTATTGTTTTTAGGTATAGCGTGTTTTTCTTTAACCTGCTAGTCTAAGATCGTATGAAATACTAATCACGGAGCAATTATCGCCGGATAAAGGATCGTATGGAGAGTTAGAGGGAGGGAGAGAGAGGGGGGGGGAGGGAGAGAGAGAGGGGGGGGGGGAGAGATAGAAAGGAGGGGGGTGGAGATTATTGAAAACTGAAGGTAAAAAAAAAAAAGAAGCATCCGATACACAGTACAAATGATCTCTTCAATTTCTATACCAATACGCATTCTCGGTTTTCGGGATTATATTTGTTGTTGTTTTTACCTAAGGGATTTGTTCCTTTTCACCAAGGACACAACTAACGTGAGGAAGTTATGAAAACTTTATAAGGATTTCGTATATATAAAATTAATCAGCTAACTCATCGGTCGTATTCATTTTTTTGTAAATCAGTTGGAGGTGGTCGTAGCATTTTGGAATGGACAGTGATATAACATGACACCCCCTACTCGCGGAAGCTATACTTCACAAATTCAGTTGTTATGAAACACTTAGCTATCCCACTGAGAACAACGTTGCTTTTTTGACCTTAATTGCTGGAAAATCGATAGAAGTTTACGCCTTGGTCATTTTTTCTTACGTATACTGTGAAAATGATTGTTTTGAAATATAAATATAATTGGTCTGGGTTTTCTCTTTAGAAATACAAGTAGAGTTATGTGTTGAGATGTTACGTAAATCACTCATTTTTTTCTAAGATTCTGTTCGAGGCTTTTTGCTTTAAAAATTTCAATGGGGAAGGGTCTGATTGACCCACTCATCTCAGCAATGTTAGATCGCTTTGTGTTAAATTTTTCACGAACATCGAGAACGCATGTAGGGTTTAAAGTGTATCACTTTGTATTTCAACCCCCCAAATTGCAAAAGTTTTACATAAACAAACAAACTGTCAAATTGCATGCATATTCATTATTGTTTCCTCCCCACAGACCTCTTAAATCTTACACAATCCATCATATTATGTACTGCACCCTTGACTTTCCCCTTTAATTTGAATTCTTTTATGATTTTTTAAAAATGTTTTCTTAAGATCATCTCTCATGTATATGTTATAATGTCAAAGACTGTTTTTTTAATACTTGAGGTAGTAGTCTACAAATAAAAGCCTAGCTTTTTACAAGATTTCTTCATATTTCATGCCAAATTTTTTAGTCTTATCCCAGCTTTAAAACGATGGAAAATTGATCTGTGTCTTATGTCCACTTGCATTTTTTATTTTCTTTAAAGTATTCAAGATGTATTCTTATAGTATCGTCATAATGAAAAAAATCATTGTTTATGTTCCATTTATATGAAATATGAAATAAACTGAAACTGAAAACTAAAACTGAAACTGAAACAGCTTTATTTATAACCAATACTGTAGTTTACCATAAATTTCATCAATCTCCCTCTGTACATAAATTATACAGACAGTAGCACAATCGTGCGTCAAGGGCAGGAATGCTGCTGTGCGTTTTTAATGACTTCCTCTTTAAAAAAAAAAGTTAGCATTAACAAAGAAGAATAATGTCATCGTTAATCTTATTCCCTTTGTCTCGACGAATCCCGTGATGATAATGGATGATTTTCACTGCAGTTAATTAGAATATTTCTTTCTTTCCCCATAGGAATTAAATCTTTCATAACGAGTTATTATTTAAGTGAGAATAAATCAATTAACAACCCCGTTGATTTACAAAGTCACACCAATGCTAATGAGGTAGGCGTCATGTGAAGCGCCATGATTGATACTTTTGTAAAACACGCTCGCTGAGAGTGGATTGTCTAAAAGTCAAGCGCGCATGTGCATTGTCTTTTGGTAGGATTGTTATAAAAGTATCGAATTTCCAAAGGAATCATCACAGTTTAAGCTTCTTTCATCAAAAGAGCTCTCCAAAAACTTTCACCTAAATAACCAGACTGTCTTCAACCAGTTGCAAGGTAAGTAATCTAATTCACCATTTTCTACTTTTGTCAATTTTAACTTTAACGAACTTTCGAACTACGCCATTTAAATATTATAGATTAAGATAGTTGTCTATGTGTATGATGTTATGGGCTTCGTACTTTCCCTTTGAAGAAAGAATGAGAAAAACAATTTATAAAAAGCTTATTCTAAAAGATGTTGATTTTCCTGGAAGTCTCCAAATTTCCTTTATCTCTATGTACATTTTACATTATGTTTTATAGTCCATATAAGGAAATTCGTCTTGTTTACATGCATTACAAATGGAAATATACTTAAGGTCATAATCAACAAAAATACAGATCGATACATAATAAAATATAACAAATGAGAGTATCATGGTACGTGAATAGTTATGCGTTCAAAACTGAGGATAGATACTAAAACAGTTGTCATTTTAATGATTTTTTTTTTCAAATCAGCATTCTTATGATTGTTGTTATTATTATTTATTATTCTTTTTAGGATTATTAGGATTATGGTTATTATTACTATATTATTATTATGGTTTTTATTTCTATATTATTATTATGGTTATTATTACTATAATTATTATCATTATTGCTGTTATTAATTTTTTTTATTATTACTACTACTATTACTATTATTGTTATTATTATTATTGTTATTAAATCAAATATAATATCACTGTTGTTGATGATGATAAATATCATGATGGCAATCAGTCAATTTAGACTGTTATCATCAATAAATATTCATGTCTGCATTGACTTCCAATCATAACATTCGAAGCCGAATCGAACAATATAAAGGGGAACTAAAGGGAGCAGAGAGCGCGAAAAAACAAAATATATACATCATGTATTTACAAACTCTGACTGGCCGCCGCGGATAACGGGTGCAGTAGCGCAAAATGTGTGGGGGAAGGGATCGCTACCGTGTCACCCCCTAATGCACTTCTAGAGATTTTTTTCAGTAGATTTGAAATTTTGTTGGTAGAAATGGACTTACAAAATGACATAGACACGCAGAAAAAATGTGTGATCTACAAAAATAGTGAAAGACATTCAATTTCTCAATTTCAATGTGAAAATTGTCATAACTCGCCCACTAGACCGACACCCCTGTAGACCGACAATGTTGATCTGGTGGGTCTTCTTGTCACTTTTTAGAGGGCTTACTAGACCGACAGCCCACGAGACAGATACTTTCAGCCTATGGGTCTTCCCTATTTTGAGGGTTCACGAGACGTCTCGTTAGCTTTCTCGTCACTTTTAAGCACTAAACCGACAATGCCGGTCCCGTGGGTTGTCGGTCCTGTGAATCCTCTGAAAAGTGACGAAAAGCCACACGAGACCCAATATTGGTGTCGTGGGCTGTCAATCTCGTGGGCCTTCTCGTAACTTAATAATAATAATAATAATAATAATAATAATAATAATAATAATAATAATAATAATAATAATGATAATGATAATACGTTACATTTACACAAGCCCGTTTCATAATACATTTCAATGCGCTTTACATTAGATAATTAGATAATACATACATATAGATACATTTCTATTACTTTATATTACGAATACCTTATTTTATAATACAATAATATCATACATACAAAAATATATCTGTATAAATCTATCGCATTACATTAATTCCGCAATTCTATTTAACTACAGTATTAAGAATAATTTATATTATAATGCAACTAGGGTACTAAGAATATCATACAAAACTTCAGGAGGTTCACGAGACCCGCAGCCCAAGAGACCGACGACCCACGACACCGACATTGTTGATATTTTCTATGAATTTCTTGGCTTTTCCTTCCCTTCCCTTCTCTTCTCTTTTTTTCTTTCCTCACGTATTTCTATGTATTTTCGTATTTTATCTTATTTTGCTTTCTATCCTCAGTTTGTTTTACCTCTTATTTTACATTCCTTTTGAACTCTTCCCTTTTATTTATTTGTTTTTCGATTTCTGTTATCTTTTCTTTCTCTTTTTTTCTATATGTATTTCTTTGATATTCATTCCTTCATCTTCTTTTTATATCTCTCCATTTATATTTCTTTTTTTTTTCTTGTGTATTTCTTTGTTTTGTCCGTCCTGTAGGCTGTCGGTCTCGTTGACTGTCGGTCTCATTGCCTGTCGGTCTCATTGCCTGTCGGTTTAATTGGTTGTCGATCTACTGGGATGATCACGACTAGCAAACGTGTGGCCATTGTCAGTATAATTTATTTATTTTTGTTCTTTTGAGAGGGTACAATCCGGGCCAGTCTTACCTCGATTAACCCAATTTTGGGACCCCGTGATTTATGAAGAATATTTGTGTTTTATTGTCTTTAGTTCGGCAATCGAGAATCGATCATGACGTCATTAAACAGCTCCCTGATGTTCAGGGTGTTCATCATCATAGCTTCTGGACTCTTCACCACACAGACCTACACCAAAGCGGACGGCATGGGATTCGGAGAAGGAAACACGACAGTGATCATGGATGAGATGGTAAGCGAAGCCGTGGTTGATGATGGCTCTGTGTCCGGTTGGGCTTGGTACCCGATGACATGGAGATGGTGGACGATCGCCCAGGTGATCTGCGCCGTGCTAGGCGTCCTGGATAATGGCATCGTCATCGTAATCATCTTCCAGCGCGTGGAGAAGAACCGCTCAACCGATACCTTGATTGGAGCTTTAGCTATAGCAGATCTCCTGACGTCAGTTTTCCTCTTCCCAATCCCTTGGGCCAAACACGTTCCAAATACCATCCTCGGAAGGATGTACTGTAAGCTCCTGTATCCTGGATTCGCACTTTGGTTGTGCATCACTGCCTCGACCTATATCCTGATGGCAATCTGTATAGAGCGCTACATCGCTGTAGTTCATCCACTCTACTTCAACCGTGTCTTCACTAAGACTAAAGTATCTCTTGCTGTTCTTTTCACCTGGCTCTTTTCATTCGCTCAGTGCGTCTATGCCTTGTTCACTTTCGTCTACGACGAGAACATCGGTTATTGTAAATCACTCGGTGATTCCGTCGTTGGCCGCGAAGCCCTTGCCTACTACGCCTTCGCTATCCGTCTAGCCATCCCGGTGCTGACCATGGTGATCACTCAAATCCTCATCATCCGGTCGCTCCACATCCAGTCCAAGAGGTTCCAAGGCATGACCGGTGACAATCAAACCAACACCACTCAATCCTTCCATCTCACTGCCCGTAACAACGTCATCAAGATGATGCTGATCGTTGTCCTTGTCTACGTCATCACCTGGACGCCCAATCAGATCGCTTACCTTTGCTTTAACCTGGGTTACATCAGTTCATCTTACCGGGGAAGTCCCCTCCACCGCAGTCTGACCGTCTTTGCGTTCCTCAACTCCTGTGCAAACCCTATCATCTATACCTCTCGTCATACAGAGTTCCGTCGAGCGTTGAAGAGTCTCTTCACTTGCTCTAAAACAGAGATCACCTCCCTCTTTGAAGTCAAAGATGAGGGTAAAAGATTTCCGGTCCCAAGCAAGAAAACCACTGAGAGTAGTCCGCAAGCTGCTTAAATGTAACAGATTGACAAAGGAAGTGTCATTCCCTTTTAACCCCCCAAATAAAAAACAAAACAAACAAACAAACACGCAACCCCAAAAGTTAGATTTATTTTTGGCGTATTTAGTTTGGCATAACGCAAACAAACAAACAACTTAATTTTTTTTTCCTGAGGCCTGTATTATTGATAATGATACTAAATTCGTATAAATTGTTTGTATTAATTGTTAAGGATTTTGGAAGGACACTTATCACCTTGATATATAATACGGTACTATAATTATAAAAACTGTAATTTAGCTTTATCGTGTAATTTAGATATGCAATATTTGATTATGTATTTTAACCTGATGACTACTGCTTTCTGTCATTCCCATATACTTTATACAGAGACCACCAGGTTCCCGTAAGCAATGGGTAAAGTGTGTGTTTCACTTGACTGGTATCAATTTATCTATTGGCCCTTAGGACCACAACTTATTGCTGTTATTTCAACTTAGTCTTTTTCATGTAAAACAACAGCAAGTTTGTTGGTTTACCGGAAATCAATCGCCCGACATAAAACACTGTTAAAAATCAATTTTCTCATATTTTAGCAAGTTACCCTATTAAATTACAAATCGTTTCCAAGGTTCCGTTTTAATTTACATAGATTTTCCTGTTAGAAATTAAAGTTTCTACTATTTAACCCCAAAAAAAGAAGAACAAACGGAAATCTGTTATTTTACATGTACTGTGGAAAAACGGGCATTCCCGGCATCCTGACTGCCAGGAAATTTCCCTTGAAAAAGCGGCAAATTTTTTACAGTGCACATATTGTACATGCCTTTTTTCCCCTCTCTATTCTCAAATTTCAAATGAAGGGAACATCTTATTCTTATTTCATTTCATTTATTGGTCCAAATGTACATTCAACATAGAAAATTGTCTTGCTCACGTCAGAGTGCTAAGCAGCGCCCTCCCATTAATATTCCTATGGAATAATTATATGATATTTACTGGCTTTGAGAGCAATAAGAGACTAGATTGCCCAAGAATACGTATATCGCCTAAGTGGAAGACGATGGCAATATGGTTATAGCAAGGGTAATGATTATTGTCTCATATTAACAGAAAAATGAGCCAGTCAATATTTCAATTATTGTTTATGTACTTTTTTTATGATTGTTTATGAATGTTTAAAGAATTTCTTTACCCAAGGCACTGATTTAATTCAACTGTCAATAGAAATATTATGTATTGAACGCAATTTTTGCATGCAAAGTGTTACGGCGCCCTTACTATTTGATAATCACGAAACAGTACTCATGTATTAAGTAATTTACTATATGTATATAATATATAGTTAGATAGATTTGTTTCGTTTAATAGTTTTTAAAGTATTCATAAGCCTACGGTATTGATTTGACTCAAATTACCTTATTATCTCTAGAATTTTTGTCAAATATATTTATGAGTAAGAAAATGCTACTAATATATCTCCTTAGTGATAATCGATGCCATTCTAGCCTTATTATATATTATATAATATATCATAACAGCTAACAACAGCATGACAATTCCTTTGGTTGGCGTCTTCTTTCTTTCTTTTATATATCCCAATTTGGGTTGTCCTAAGTAGTTTCATTGTTAATCTCCAAATACACATATATATTTAGTTTCATTTGTTTTTCGCTTTTTATCTTGAACCTATACATTTGCATAAATATCCACCACTAGTACTTTACCATACAACTAGTTATGTAATTCTCTTAGTAACACGTTTTCGACTACACACAAATAGATTGCCTGGATGTTTCCTTTTTCTTGCAAGTTTACAACCTTTTTTTTATGTCCTTTAATTTTCTCTCTATCTTTTTTTTGACGATGTATGACTGTTTTGGGGCTTTTTAAAAATAATTTGTTTCTATGTATTCTTCTTGTATTCATAACACCTTGTATTTCTCTGCAACCGCAGAAAGTATCCTAGGTCACTTATTGTTTGTTAATATGCTTTCGCTCAGTTTGAAAAATAAAGTATATTTGCTTATTTAAAAAACCCCTTCTATTACGCACAAGTTCATGATTTGAGAGATATTATGCTCTCATATTGCTCGCTGCTGGAGCACTCTCTTCTTTGCTCGATAAAATAGTGTTAACATAATTATACACCGATTTGGAGAGCTGAACATGGAAGCGTTTAGCCGCCATTACTGGGGGCTATCACGTATTCTAAATGATAGCTAAAATATTCCCGCTTAACTTCAGGGATGGCCATGCAGCTGTCTGATTACATAAGACATTGAATTATCTCTTGTTATGTTCTTGGATGGCCCCCAGCTATGGTGGACAAACTACTACAGTGTTCCCAGAAACCATAGAAACCGAATCGGTCGTAACAATGAGCAAAAGGATTCTGGGGTGATGAACTACATTATGTCATGCTCAATTTAACCACTCCGCCTACCTCAATCTTCAGAACTATGAAAAACTAACCAAGTGACGAAAAAAATTATGATTACAAGAACATTTTTTTTTTAATAGTATAGATAATAATAATGATTATTAGAAATAAAAATAACTTTTTTAGAAGAAGAAATCTTCAAGAGTATAGTATCAATCGATACATATACACAGAAGAATTGTCATATTTCTTTCTTCTTCTTTTTCCTTCTTTTTTGTTGCCTTCATGTAAATAAGGGTCAGGATGAAAATGAAAAGAAAAAGAAAAAAGTAAGAAAGAAAGGAAGGCAGACCTGCTCAACCTTTTAAAGGTCGCTAAATAGTAGAAGATCTATGATCTGTTTAAACTGCAATCAACGTTCTTTCTGTTTGTATATAATTTTGTATGATTAAGTACATTATTGCGATAATTGTAAAGTAATACCCTTTATAATGGTCACGTATCCATCCCAAGGGATATTTCATTGTATCTTCGCTTTAGTCGAGCCCCTATTAAAAGCGTTAAAAGCATTCAAGGTTCTTAATACCCAGTAATCCATTTACTATATCTGGGTAAAGAATGGCAATAGACGTTTGGGTCGTGGATTCTTCCGCCTCAGTCAAATTAAAAAAATCAAGGGCACTGCCAGGGATTTTGTTTTATAGGGGCACAGGTCTCAAAAATCTGTGGCAAGAAAACAAAAACAAAAACAAAAAAATCTAATATTTTTGGACGCGTTTTATATATATATATATATATATATATATATATATATATATATATATATACATACATATATATATATATATATATATATATATATATATATATATATACATATATATATATATATATATATATATAATTGTGAGAAATGAAAATGAGAGAATAATGGTTGCGTAGCTTAAATCAAAGTTCCCCAGAGCTGTCCTCCCTTTTTGAATTTTTGCAAAGGTTGAAAAAATGTCTCCGCCGGGAATCGAACCCGGGTCGTTGGCTTAGAACGCCAACGACCCGGGTTCGATTCCCGGCGGAGACATTTTTTCAACCTTTGCAAAAATTCAAAAAGGGAGGACAGCTCTGGGGAACTTTGATTTAAGCTACGCAACCATTATTCTCTCATTTTCATTTCTCACAATTATAATTATTTCCACGAGAGTTGCCAAAGCTGTTGTATATGTTATTTCCTTACAATTATATATATATATATATATATATATATATATATAGTGTGTGTGTGTTGGCATGTGTGTGTGTAATATATATCTCCAAAACCTCTGACGAGACCAAAAACAAATTTTTTGTTTGAAAATTAGATGGGGACAAACTCCTCCCTATCCCCCCCCCCCCCTCCTTAACCACTCCCGCCCCTGAAGCAATTCTCTGATGGCTTGTCGGGGTGAGTGACTGATAAATCATAAGTTTTTTTTTAATGTTCAATCTCAAAATCGACGATGCAGCAGAACAATAAACAAGAGATTTTGAATGCGTGACTTATGACTAAAGCAATCAAACTAATTTAAAGCGAGGCCTCAAAGTATCAGAATCAGTTTTACATGTATATTGATAGTTTGACATGGAATCGTTTCCATCTGCACAAACGGAGCTCAAAACAGCTTTATGTATGTAAACAGAGTGTTACGTCCATTTTGCAGTACTTCGATTGAACAAATCTAATTAACTTTAATTCAAATGACTTATCCTCCAATGCCTAACTTTCTTCTCAATTTTCTCCATCTTCTGTATTCTCTTCCCTGTAATCGATTCCTTCTGTATATGCAAACTCGTACTCATATAATAATGTTCTTTCAGTAACTTGTGTGTGTTTAATTGCTAAGGGCGTTCCCACAATAAGCTTTGCTTTCCGGGTTTTCGTCTCCTGTTTTCTGAATTATTTACTGTATTGCACTCTATGTTCACCACATTGCTACATATGTATTCTTTGTATATAACATTGTACCGATGAGAAGGAAATAAATGTTAATATCAATTTCAATTTTAAATTAAGTTGAACATCTAATTCCATGTTGATTTTCTTTTTTACTTTTGCATTTAATGGTTCTTTTCTCATTTCTATTGGTCTTTGCCTGTTATTCCTTACAGTTAATTGATACTGAGTAGTCATATGCAACATACAAGAACGAATCATTTCCAACTCTGTTAAAATAACAAGGATTTAAAGGTATACATTTATCCTCCATTGATAGTTCTAACTGTTTTATAATCAGTTATTGCCCGTATACTTACAAGAGGCTACATAAAAGTTTGCCTCATATTGAAGGAAGTGGCGTCTCCATCTTTAGGCAGCATGGCAAAGAGTCCCGAACACAATCAAAGGACGATGGCGATTACGATTTCATAATTGGTGGAATTCAAAATCTTTAATTGTAAAGGATACATTCGTATAAGAAATTCATAGTTTCTTACCCATATAAGTTTAATCATTGTCTGTAATTTCAAATATATATGTTTGCTTTAAAAAGTTAAAATCAATTAGATTATCATATTTCTATTAGATCAAGTCTGTATTAAGATCATTTTCAATGGTATACACCCAATATTCTTATTAGCATAAACCGTTTATTTCAGTGCAATGTATGTGATAAAGACAAGTGTTACACGTATTCACTGAAATGAAATGTTTGAACAGATGATTTATCATTTTAACCTGTGTTTGTTAATGATGATATTAAAGAAACATTTGTTTTCAAATTGTTAAATAGAATATCATGCACAATGTCAATAGAAGAATAAATTTGAATGAGTATCAATTAACGTAAATAGCCTGCTGTTTTGGTTTTGATTTTTTAAATTTTCAAATCTTTTCCTCCTCTCTGCTCTCGTCGTCCACTCTCTCTCTCTCTCTCTCTCCCTTTCTTTTCTCACACGCACACAATACACACTCACACTTTTTCCAAGCACGTAGGAGCACGCAAGACACGCAAGGAGGCTGTTGGACATTTCCAACAATCTCTGTGTGTTGCTACGTGTTCTGATGAACGCAGGTGACACGTGCAGCTATCGTACTTCTTGCGCGAGCTTCTTGTGGAGGTCTCAAGAAGCTCATGGCTTCGTACGGAGCCGTGACATATCGCGCGTCAGTTTGAGTTTTGAGTTTTGAGTTGAGTTTGATTTATATATTCACGGAAATATTAAAAAGCCTGTATTTTCAGCAAGGCCGTGACTTACAAAGTATGAAATACAAATTTAAAAACATCAAACATATTAACGAAATAGTATTGTACAAAAGAAAGACGGCTACCTGTACGGGGCTGTACGTTCTCCTCAAGAGTTCTTGCAGGTAAGAGGGGGTATATTTGTGAGGAGGGTGCAAGACGCCCAAGAGGAGATGCACAAGGGGCACAGCCGGTTGTGACCATGACAAACGAGCTCAGTAACTTGTGACCATAGCATTCTGCATGCCGTTTTTCCGAAGGTGTAATACTCCGAAGGTGTAGTACTCCGAAGGTAAAGATATAACAAAGGGTTACGTGAGACGACAAAAGACATACATCTTCACGAGACAAAAATATGACCAAAAGACAGCTGGCTTTCAAAACAAAATAAATAAATGAATAAAAAACGGAAGTCTGGCATGAAGGTGTATGCATTTGTAATGTATCATACAGGACTTACTATCAGTTACTAATATCGACATAATTTAAAGACATCATGAATCCATTAAATAATAATTCAAAAGATGTAACTTAAGACTACGTTTAAAAGCTGATTTACTCCAAGCATGTTCATTTGATGCTTCCATCAAGTGAGTTCCAAAACCTGGGTCCAGTACACACTAGCCTATTAAGAGTAAATTGTGTCCTTGCACGAGGTAAATGGAATCCTGAAGCCTGTCTTCAGTCTGTGGCATATCTATGAATTTCATTATTTTTCTTGAAACGTTTGGCTAGTGCTAGTGGGAGGTCACCTGCATTAAAATCATACATTAGAGACCCTAACTGCATACAATAGATATCTTCCACTTTTAGAATTTTATGTTGAAAGAAAGCAGTAGTGTGAGCACGAAAAAGAGCATTACAAAAAAATTTTGAATCAAAAATAATTTTTCAATTTGCGATATGATATGCCTAAATGTCAATAAAATGCTCATATATTTCAGAGATCACTTCACTCCTTGTATCAGTCTGTATCATCATAAGCAGTTTCTTCTTCTTCTTCTTCTTCTTCTTCTTTTTACCGCATCATAATAATATGTTTCAAACGATAATTGATAAAGAGTGTATAGCGCACAAATTATATGCTACAGAAATATTTACATGTACGGTTGATTCCTGTTTATCTAGTTGTGCTCATCTAGTCATGCTGAGCCTCACTTTTTTTCAGCGTTGTGACACTGGTCTCTGCGTCTTGTTGGCCGAAGAGAGAGTGAGGCTTAACCGGTCCGGAGTAGAACAATCCTTTGATGGCATTTCTGAATTCTGGATGGCGAGCGGTGTAGATGATCGGATTGGCACATGAGTTGAAGAATCCAAGGAGAGTGAAAACACTGTTGAGGGCGCTGTAGCGATAGGACGTCGGGACCAGACCAAGGTTGAACCCGAAGAATGCGATCTGGTTAGGACTCCAGCAGACAACATAGATGAGGATGACGATGAGCATCATCTTGAGGATGCGGTTCTTAGCAACCACATGAAACGTAGCTTGGTTGTTGTCGTTGCCACCGTTACCAAACCTGGTTGATTGGCGATGAAGAGTAACAGCGATAGCAGTTTGGGTGATGAACATGGTCAGGGTCGGGATGACGATGCGGATAGCGAAGACAAAGCATCCATAGGCGATCTTTTCCAGATTGTTCCGGTATGAGATGGTGCACTTATAGGTTTGGTTGTTGACCCGGAAGAGGATGATCCCTCGCAGGCCGGACAAGAATGAAGCAACCCAGATGATGATGACCCACATAGAGACCGTTCGTCTCGTCAGGGTACGACTGAAGTAGAGAGGGTAGACAACGGCGATGAATCTCTCTATGGCAATGGCCATCAGGGTATAGATAGATGCCGATACAGACATCCACATGATAAAATTAGGGTAGAGTATTTTGCAGTAGGCCAGTCCGGTCCAGTCATCAGGGATCTTCAAGGCTCTTGGGATCGGAATCAGAAAAACAGAGGTCATGAAGTCTGCAGTGGCCAAAGCTGCGATCAAGGTGTCTGTGGATCGACAGTGCTTTCGCCTCTGGAACAGGACCAGTAAGACCAGAAGGTTACCAATCATACCAATGATGGCGAAGAGCAGCTGAAGGATCAGGACCCAGGACCACTGAATGGGAACCCAAGTCCAGGAGATTGAATAATCATCCTGCCTACTTCCCATGTCATTCTCATTGACTGTATAATCATTTGTAGTAGCGTTGGTGGGTAGCGTCTGGGACATATCGATGATGTCTTCGGGTGTGGTCGTCCAATCTTCCAGGGTCCATGGATGTGTTGGGATGGTAGCGGTATCGGTCGTAGCCCCGACCCTGATTACAAATATGAGAAATGCAAGCCGCTTGAGCTCTCTAGATATTATCTTCATCTCGCTCCTGAGGGATGAAAGTAAAACATTTTTGTTATTTTAATACACGTATCTCATGCAGATTATGTAACAAGGGCCATGATTGGTACCAATGACTATCAAGTGCAAAATTTATGTCGAAAACACCGGCAATGATGTTAATTTCCAACATCAAATTCGAACAGGAATATTAAACTAGCACATCAATGATGTGGCGCTCATCCGGCATGCAGCAAAGAAATTGATGTAATTTGTACTTTGAACACAGTAGACATTGTAATGAATCGATGAAATGTACATGTATTGGTTACATGCATGTACAGATGATGAAGTGCCTATTGCAGATCTGGCTAAATGTGGTTTTGGAAGGAGACAGTGACTATTTTCTAGACAAAATTTTAAAATTCCGAGTAGAAGTTTAATAAACCTCATGAAAGTCTTTCAAATGGAACAAAAAAAAAATCGAAATCGGTCAATAAATGAGGAAGAAGAAGCCATTTTTGTGATCTTTTTAATAAATTTCGCATAAATTAGCATAAATAATTTTCTAGACAAAATTTCAAATTTCCGAGTAGAAGTTCAATGAACCTCATGAAAGTCTTTCAGATGGAAAGAAAAATCGAAATCGGTCAATAAATGAGGAAGAAGAAGCAATTTTTGTGATTTTTGAATAAATATCGCATAAAATTAGCATAATTAATTTTGTAGACAAAATTTCAAAATTCTGTGTAGAAGTTCAATGAACCTCATGAAAGTCTTTCAGATGGAACAAAAAAAAATCGAAATCGGTCAATAAATGAGGAAGGAGAAGCAATTTTTGTGATTTTTGAGAAATGCGCATAAATTAGCATATTTAATGAGTTTCAAAATTCTGTGTAGAAGTTTCGAATCCCCCACCTAGTGCTATCATATTATAAAGCAAACGGAATTAAAATCGGGTAAGAAATGGCGAAGAAGAAGCATTTTGAAATTGTGGACGGACGACAGACGAAGGACGGACGGACGGACGGACGACGGACGCCTCGCCACGGCATAAGCTCATCTGGCCCATTCGGGCCGGATGAGCTAAAAATTATATCAAACAACAATCATTGTTGTTTAATATCTGATGTTACTTTCAAGTCTTAAGAAAACATCAGAGGGTAACGAAATTGTATGAATACTGTCGCTGTGATTTTGCTCGATTATATTTTCAGATATTAGTGTTCGGTTACACGATTTGTTTTTTGGTTTATAAATTTTGTTTTTTGTAATAGTTTATCCAATTGTATCTTATAACATGCTATTAATTTATTTTAAGACTCAGTGAACCATATCATTGGCCAACAGAGCTCTCAACACATTCAATCAGATCTGCATTCAATGATCCGTGGATATCTGGTGTGGCTATTGTTCACATTTTGCAAAGTATATACCCCCAAATTGGTTACTCACAATAATCGATATAACTTTTAAAAGGTCAGGTAATTCACTATATATCGAAGGAATAGACAAAAACGTTACATCTTACACGTAGAAGGCTTCATATCGGTAATGGAATAAGACAATTTGGCAGTTTCTACTTCATGAAATTTTTGCTACTCTGGCCACTGTGGTATATTGATGAAGACTCTTGACTCTCATACGAGATATCGGGTTCGACCCTCGCCAGGTGCATACATCCTTAGACAAGGTGTTTTGCCCGAATTTTTCTCTTTCGACCTAGGTGTAAATGGGTACCTGGTATTGCTGGGATAATAATAATTGCAGGGCCCGCAGGAACGTGGCTACCCTGGGTAAATAAGACCAAATAATTATTATAATCATTAATAATTAATGATTATAATAATCATGTGCCCGGAAGAAGGGCGCGAACGCAAAAATTGACAAAATTTTCAGTGTTTGGTAACATAATGATAGAGAATCAAAAGGCCTTTCGATTGACATGCTTCTCAACTCATATAATGCCTTAATTGTTACGTAATACAAAAAAAAATGAAAATGGCGCGGGCAGCCAAATACCAAAAATCCTTCCCGGCAGAAGAGCGCGAACGCCTGTGCGCGCGGAAAACACAGTTTCGAGAAAAACGCGATTGACGATTATGCTTCATTTTGCAGCCGCATTCTCAACTAATTAATAATCCAAACATCTTCTAAATTTGACCAAATGATAAAATAACACTTCAAGAATCATCAGTGTAAATATTGTTACCGATGGTGCTAAACTTTTAAAGATATGAATACATTTTCCGTTCACGACCTTCTGCTGGGAACAAATTACGCGAAATCAGTATTTTACTTCCCGGCAAAAGGGCGCGAACAACGGAACAATATTGTTCTCGCCCTTTTGCCGGGAAGAAAATCTGCGCGACCGACCGACCCAGTCCAATTTTGCCCGGAAGAAGGGCGTACGCGTGAAGCCTCCTGCGCATAGCCATGTATGTGACGCGAACGTTGTTCGCGCCCTTTTGCCGGGAAGAAAAACACTGATTTCGAGTAATTTCTTCCCAGCAGAAGGTCGTGAACAGAAAATGTGTTCATATCTTTATAAATTTAGCACCATTGGTAATAAAATGTACAATGATGATTCTTGAAGTGTTATTTTGTCATTTGGTGAAATTCAGAAGATGTTTGGATTATTAATTACTTCAGAATGCGGCTGCAAAATGAAGCATAATCTTTAATCGCGTTTTTCTCGAAACTGTGTTTTCCGTGCGCGCAGGCGTTCGCGCCCTTCTTCCAGGCACACGGCGAATTATTAAATAATAAAAATTTTTGCACTAAACATAAGGCTAAATAAACTTTACAAGAAATAGTTGCGGTTTTTTTCCGAATAGAACTACTTAGAAGAAATAAACTTCAAACCATTAGATTGTTAAGTTAAATATTGTTTAAGAAATTGTCTATTGTTTGAGGCAAACCTGAGAGAAATTACCCAACTGTCATTTGCTGACCTATAGTTTCACCTTGACTTAGTTTCACAATAATGTTAGGAAATTTTAAAGAAAAGAAAAAGGAAAGCATAAATTTGATTCATTTCCAGGTCGTCAGTATTTTCAATATTCTTGCTGTGAAGAAATTCAAATAAATATAATGGACTCAGATTTGATTAGGCGATGTATATACATTTGCCCTCCAATAATTTGATTCCCTGTATACGATTCAAATAATTTCCAAGTTCGTTATTCACTTATTTACTTATTTATATTGCTACAGTCAACCATCATAATGTGATAGGTCGATATGATTCATCATGGTAGAGTCAAATAAAACACGTGGCCGTCGAAAGAGAAAATTTATATGCCGGTCAAGCATGTAAATTATTTTTCAATTGTCATTTCTTTAATATTCCACAGAAAAAAAAGAAATAAAGAACTTAAAAGCAGCTTAGGATTGCTAGTATCTTGCTATTCGTCGACTAAAATCAAAGAAAGCTGACAAATAGTTTTTGAGGCATTACCGAAACTGTGCATTCGCTTCAATGAGTATTTCTTTTTCCTCTGTCGAAATTCAAAACGTATTATCGAATTATCGAAAGCGAGAAAGGAATAATAACTACAGAAAGAATAAATAGATAATAGTGTTCCCACTTCCTTGCAAATCACTCTTCTCGAAAAGTAGGACTACACATAATATATTGTTTACATGATTTGTAAAGTCGTGATCTACAAGTTCTAATGTGATAAATTAGTTAATACACTGTAAAAAAAAATGCGACATGTGACATGTTTATTTCTGTGACAGATTTAAAACACTGCGACGTGTTTATATATTGTACGGGTTTAAGAGCTAAACACATGTGTTTAAGAGCTAAACACATGTGCTTATTTTTTTTCATCTTTCAGCACGCCTTAGGTGTTTACTAGATAAACATGTTTACCTTTTAAATGGTTCCAATGTATAGGCTAAACACCAAATGTTTACACCTTAATCATTTAGTGTTTACACCTGTTTAAATACTAAACAGTGTGTGTGATCATGGTGTAAACACCACGTGTTTATATATTGTAGCTAAGTTAAGAGCTAAACACATTCTGTGCTTTTTTTCATCACGCCTATAGGTGTTTATTAGATAAACATGCTTACCTTTTAAATGGTTCTAATGTATAGGCTAAACGCCAAATGTTTACACCATAATCACACACACTGTTTAGCATTTAAACAGCTGTAAACACCAAATGATTATTTTGTAAACATTTGGTGTTTAGCCTATACATTAGAACCATTTAAAAGGTAAATATGTTCATCTAGTAAACACCTAAGGCGTGCTGAAAGATGAAAAAAATAGGCACATGTGTTTAGCTCTTAAACACATGGGTTTAGCTCTTAAACCCGTACAATATATAAACACGTCGCAGTGTTTTAAATCTGTCACAGAAAAGTGTTTAGAAACTAAACAAATTTTTTACAGTGTAACGTTGACGTCTTATCTGGAATACAGAGAGACAAACTCTCAGGCTAAAAGCTGACAAGGTAGTATATAAAGAGCATGAATAAAAATTCTTTTGGTCAGATATCACTGATGTTAAGTGATAGACTGGCGCTAAATACTTGTAAGTTTATTCCTACCCACCTAGCGTTAGGTGATTTCCTAAAAAATATAATGTAATTGTCATCTCTTCTTATTTCTTATACGAAATTACCTCTTTGAAGATGGAAAAAGGGACTGAACAGGGAACTTCAGAAATTTTAACAGTAATAAATCTTGAGGACCTAATTTCCGCCTTGCAATAACATAATTCTACTTTCACAGGCTTGCGCTCGTGATGTATTTTATTTGACATCTTGTATTCAACGCACTATATGGTAACATTACGATGGCCTTGTTATTCACTTCTCTTTCCTTATCAAGGGAAATTCACACCATTATTAGTCCGTGAACAAAATAGACATGTGTTTGTCCAACGCAAGTGGTACTAAGTATTGGAATTATTTTGGTATTGATATGATTGGAATTGCTCGACTTTCATTTTCTTGATTGAATTTTGGAAGATGTTATGGTGTCGGTATAGAGGTAACAGGCCATGTGACATTTAACACAGTGGATGTAAAAAAAATTATATTGTATATATCAGTCATATGGAAGAAATTATGCATAAAGGTCATTTATTAGAGCTGTTGTCATGGTTTTGGAGGAAATGACATTGGTATTGAACAGAAGGAAATAGAAGTAATGCAGGTCACTTGATTTCATTTGAAGTAAGTGGAAGTAACAGAAGAATAAAGAACAGGAAAAAATCAAATGCAACTTTAGATAGAAGTATGGAAATAGTTTTGGGAAAGTGAAGGTTTTATGAAGGTTAAGGTTTTAAGAAGGTTTTATTCTTTATGACTTGTGTTTAGATATGATTTCATGATTTCTCTTTTGTGTGTGCGTCATGCCTACAAACATAAATATTTCACCAGTATTATTTTTGTTTACGTTCTTGTGGTCAAAAGTTGATCGCTGACTTGATTGTAACTAATGACAAATGCCTAAGAAGAGAAGGGTAGAGGGGCTAAAAGCTTAGCAAAAAAATCGAACTCAATAACCTGAGAAATTGGGAAATTGTTAAACTTTGAATTGACTTCCTTCTCGAATTTCATACATGTATCTAATATGAATATCACCGTTAACCGAGGTTTGCAACAACAAAAAAAAAAAAAAAAAAAAAAAAAAAAAAAATCGTCGTTGACGGCGTTCCATGTTTCAATTACACAATTTGATATAAACTATAGGGCAATAGTATACATTGTATATCAGGGTATGACATTAGTATGATTCTGCAAAAGACCAATCAATATTCAATATATAGTATGAATCAGCATTGCTTTGATTGTTACGATGAATGTACAGCGCATATACATCTTATATTCATGCATATGATCATTCCCATGTAATTCTTTCTATCACGAATGATTGAACACTGAGCACATGATCAGAATGCCTGACTGAATATACGCATGGAGTGTGTGTCTGTCATTGTCTCCTTGCAGTTCTAATATAGAATGTTTACCATTATGATTTCAGGAAAGAAAAAATAAACTTGAATGAGAGTCAGTAATTACTTCTTCATCCGAGAAAGAATATTTGGAAATGAAAAAGAAAAATGTTTCATAACAATAAAGAAGCAAGTGCGATGTACCCCAAAAAGGTAAGAGGATGGATGCTTTCTGGCCTTGGAAGAGGTTAGACTCCAATGTTACATGTGGGATTAAAAGAGAAGGTGAAGTTCTGCAAAGGTGGAAAATAATTTGTGAGTTTCTCAGTCTTTTTTTGTCAGTTTGGAAGAATATCAAAGTAGTGATGTTCCCTGGAAAGGATTGCTTTTCAAATGCCCTCTTTTTTCGAAATATAAAGTTTGGACGAAACTTTCTGGGTGCAGTGCATGTGACTTTTAGTAAAAGTGAGTCAATTTAATTCCAAGACTCTATGATTATTATGTTTGTCAACCTGTCTCAAATGCTTCCATGCAGTTTCTTTCACAATTTAATACTCAACTTTATCTTTAATGAAACCCTTATCTCAATTTAGTATAATCCATCACACTGAATATGTCTGATAGTGTGAGATTCAAAAGGCCTTTAAAAGATCCAATTCAATGAAAGAAGATGCTTCATTTTTCCCTCTGGAATTTAAACCTCTTGAACTGTTGAATATTAGCACCAAAAGAAAAAGGTATATATGCTTTAATTGGAAATCTCAGGCGGCACTGGATCTTTTAACCCTCTTATCTAGAAAGGTTTGAATAGAGTCGCTCTTTGCAAATTGAGCAGCAATGCGAACAAAATGCTTCTTCCTGTTCCTGAAACTTTTCCAGACGTGATTCCATGCTCATGGAATTATCCCTTCTTTTTCTGAAAAACACCCAGCATCTTATATCTTATTTCCTTATTGAGTTGTATTGCTTTCTGTTCTTCACTTTCTCATTCTCTATTCACAACGAAATAGGTCATGTTCATAATTCTAGCAGTTTCTTGACAGAAATTAAAGTCTTTACTAAAAGTCTTTTTGTGTTTTATTGCTATCTGATCTTCACTTTCTCACTCTCTATTCACAACGAAATAAGTCATGAGAAATGTTAAAAGAGATCGGTATGATTATATCATGAAAATTGGGTCTTTCTATATTGGTTGGTTTCATACAAGCTAAGGGAAAAGAGATTATGAGAGTTCCGAGCTTTGGTTTTTCATCCTGACTATTTCACAATAAACAACATTCTTAGTGGTAAATTTCAATGTGAGGTCTTACAGTTCATTGAAAAGTTTAAAAGTTAACAACAACAACAAAAAAAAGATGTCTATTTTGAAATGCTGTGAAAGACACAGGTTGAATAGAACTTCGCCATGCTGCATAGTTTAAATTGAAAAAAAATGTGCCTACAAAGAATAGTTTGGGGAAACACAAATTTATTTTTAACCTATATACCGTACAGCCTTCGCAAACAAAACTGTGTTTGACTCGATGCTGTTCGCTCCGTACATTTTTCAGTCTAGGCGAATACTTCGCCTAGAAAATAGATTCCAAATATTTACAATATTTACAACAATTTGAGAACGTTACATAAGTTGATCATGATATAACGAGAAAAGGAATGGAAAATGGAACCACAAAATTTCACAAGTGCTATAGTTATGTCCGGCCCCAGGTTTTAAAGAATAATAAATTATATATTCAAATATACACATGTGACATGACATATCATTATATAATTTAAAAGAAGTCTGAACACTAGTAATCACATCTAAAATGATGTTTAAATGCCAAAAAATTTGATTTACGATGTTAAACGAAAATATGAAAGGATTTCATCTATTGCAATATTAAATAAGTACTAACTAAATGTTGGTCGTAAAAGAGAGCATTTTGATCAAAATCATCTTTTAAAGGCCAAGTCCACACTAATATCAAGTTCATTTGAATAGATAGAGTAAAATTAAACAAGCATAACAGTGAACATTTTATTGAAATCGGATGTAAAATAAGAAAGTTACGGCATTTTGAAGTTTTGCATTATAGTTTTGGATATATTTCAATTTTCTGCTTCAATAATGTAAAACATGGTTTGACTCCTTATGGAACATGTAAAATCATCTTTATTGTAACTTATTTCGACACAAGGGAGAGTTTCTTTATTATCACATCCATAAAAATTGAAATATTTGAAATTTCATATAATAAAATACTTAAGGAAAAGTGAGTGTGTGACATCATCGGTTCACTCATTTGCATACCGCCCATGGTATACATATCACTGTTTCATGAAATAATGCAAAACTTAAAAATGCCGTAACTTTCTTATTTTACATCCGATTTCAACAAAAATTTCACTGTTATGCTTGTTTAATTTAATTTTATTTATTCAAATCAACTTGATATTAGTGTGGACTTGGCCTTTAACAAAAACTGCTATTACTGCACTTCGAAAACTGGTTCTTGTATTTTCAAGTCTTATGCCACTAGGGAGTCTTTTCCAAAAATTGCGACCTACAAAAATGTCCTCCTACCCTTTGTCTCGTTGAATAACTGTGTTGCATGATTTAGCAATAATCAATAAGGGAGTAAGATAAAGTTATATGCACTAAATCAAACTGATAGATGATGTAACTCAAAAACATAAAGGCCTTGAGTAAAATATGAAGAAAAAAAAAAAAACCGCACAGCCATTTTTTTTTAGTATGAAGTATACATACACGTGCTTTATAAGTGCTTTATAAGTGCTTTCCCATACTTCAATACCATATAATGTGCGGTTGTATTACAGCTTTATACAGTGCGAGTCAGAAAAAAAGAAAAACTTTACAGATTAGTTACCTATTGGTTTAACCCTTTCGAGAAAATTTACATTTTGTGGCTTTGCTAAATAACTTTTGATTCAGAGCTCTAAAAAACATACCAGATGCATGAGTAGAAAGAGCAAAAATTTCTGCACAAACTATGTCCATTTTTGTTGCATGACCATATTGCGTTTGATGCCAGGGATTTTAAAAACGAGAATAAGCTTCGAAATCGTTAAATTGGCAACACATTGAGAGGTTCAAACTCATTTTTTTTTAAATTGGCAGTTTTTTCAACTTTTTAATAGAATTCCTGGCCATGTATATTGTTTTCAAAGACATTAAAGCTTATTAGAACCACAGCACTAAAAGAAAAATATCATTTGAAGAACAAGACGTGATCAATTTAGCCCTTAAATGATTCCTGTCCTGAAAGGGTTAAGAGTGAGTTGTAAATATGGACGTATCTGATATTATATTTGTACAGCATTGTACCCCATTTGTTTTGGTACCATATTCATGGGATGATATTTCACGGTTGGCTGCACAGGGTCAATTTAGGTAACTGGGTCAAACCCCAATTGCACCAACTCCAAACCAGTTGTTTTCCTGATAAGGAATCCATGGACTGACCAACTTAGGCCTGTAATGTTTTAAAAAGCACGTTTTTACGTCGAGATGCGTAAGGATTGTCCAAAGAATCATTCAAGAATCAAATCGCTCCATTCTTGGTGATTCGGGGCCCAAAATCTTTCCAACAGGTTCTTCCTGACAGATAGCCTTACGTATATGGCGTCCTTCAAGATCCCCATGCTTCCCCAAAAGACGTTTCTGTCACGGATGAAGCTTCGTTTTTGCTGTGATGATTCGATCACGGCCCATCATAATCTGGCAGTATGCACCACACGGTCATAATTAATTGAAAAGAATCCATAAAATTTAACCTAAACATGATCTGATAAAATTTTGATAGAAAGACACTCTTTCTTGCTTGTTGTTCCATCCCCGACAATCTTCTCAGTTGGCGCAAGTTGGTTTTGACCAAATTACTTAATTGGCCTATGCACCAACCATGAGATATCATTCCATGAACATGGTATCAAAAGAAACATGGGTAAATACTCTACAAGTATATATCACATACGTTCATATTTACAACTCACTCTCAAAACAGTAGGCAATTTATATAGAAATGTTTTTAAATATTCTAACTCACTCTGTACAACAATATCAGAGTGTGTTTCGGTACAAAATGCCTTATCCTAAACAAGATACCACCAGTCATTTCTTTATACTATAATTACTGTTGAATATGGGGTTTCCAGGACGAAAGTTTATCAATATCACTTGTATACCAACGAATTTAGCAACATCAGCTTCATCTATATCCTTCTATAATAGTTCAGTATGCAGTATATATTAATAATTAGGTGTTTTTAATATTTTATTTCTCCCAGAGTAGAGTAAAGATTAGAGGTGAAACGATATGAGACGTAATGTACACTGACGAATTTAAAGGGGGTGGGGGTGGGAGAGGGGCATAACTAACCAGTGCCCCCCCCCCTTTCAAACCAAATTGGAATTCCTTAAGTACATTACCCAAAAAATGTGTCCCACTTGAAAAAATTACCATGAAGGCACCTGAAAATGTGAAGTTCTTATACTGCATTTTCAGAGAATAAAGGTTAACGTTATTCACCCTCCCCTCTCTCTCTCTCTCTCTCTCTCACGCGCGCGCGAGCACACGCACACACACACGCACACACACACACACACACTCACACTATGTTTACGGTGTGAATCCAGGACTCACATGAATGCATCTGTTTATTATACATACTGGAGGACATGTATGCTTGTAGGAATATAACAGACTGATGATGACATAATTTTTCCCCCGCATAACCGAGGACCCACTTTGTACAGCAAATCGGGGACCTAAAATAACCTACCACTATGTATATGAAAGGGTATGAAATTTTATGCAGTTTGCAGGCTACGGATTTGGAAATTGAAGACGTCCTAGATCTGCTTTGGGTCTTGAAGTGAATATATAGTGTTTATGTGTGTCCTCGGTTTGGTACCGTAGACAAATGCGACATCTACATCATCTATATGCGCGCGCACACGCAAACACACACACGCACACCCACACTTACAAACAACCCCACATTCCTTCCGCATTTCAATCACGCGATCGTGATATATGAAATATTGATTTGGAAAATATTATATATAGAGAGAAATGATCTGAAATAAAGCTCCACAGAAGTCATTAAGATTTATGGTACAGATTAACAAGACGAAACTGGAAATGGGGTTTTATGTAATACAAGTAAAACAAAACGTAGCTTTGGAGTCCGTTTTATCACAATTTTCACGTCGCTGTAAGACTCATTAAGCGCCTGCTGACAAATCTTATAAATCCCATCAACGTCAAGTATCTGCCATTCGAGGAACCAATACTACTATTGCTAAGTCATTCCATTTATCATCATGCTTTAAGGCATTAAAGTGCAAGTTCTTTTTATGTATAAGTTGACACTTTCAGTTTAAGACGGGTCTTTATGTTGATTATAGCAGTGCTAAAACCTCATTAAGGGTTCAGGGCTCAGGAAATGTCCTTCATCCAACTAAGTTAAAACCACATGGATGAAACATACATTTCTACGTACTTTCCTCATCATGAAGCAAGTTTTGGTAAAATTCAAATGGGTAAATAATTATAATTATTTCATTCATTTCTTTCGATACACTTATGAATGGTAGTAGAACCATGAGGGTACTCGTTTCCCGAAGACTCATAATTTCGAAACATAAATTTCTCAAAGCCATGATGGCAAGGGGTTCATAATTCCGAAAATAATGTAAAAAAAAATATAATTCCGAAGGTTCGTAATTCCGAAAATGCCATAGAGCCATACATAACTTTTCGGAATTGCGAACCTTCGGAATTATAATTTAAAAAAAAATTATTTTCGGAAATATGAACCCTTTTTTAGTTTCGGAATTATGAACCCTATTTCATTTTCGGAATTACTAACCTTGGGGGTAATGAACCCTCGGAAACACGAACCTCGGGAATTATGAAACTTCAAAAAAAAGAAAGATACCGAACCATGGACGTACATGGCAGGATTGAACCCCCCCCCTCCCCCTCCCCCTACCCGCCGCCCCCAAGTCGTTTTGAAATACCTGCATTTTCAGGAAATCACGTATTTCATATGTGTTAAGGACCTATTCGTCATCAATAATTATCTGAAATAGTTTCAAAGCATACTATAAACAGTAAAAGTCTTCTTCATTACGACGAATAGAAAATATCCGAAAATTGAAATTCCCCTATGTGAAAAGTGTAGACAGAAAAAGTACATCAAAAATAATGGCATAAGAACTCTTAACTCATGAATACCACAATGACTAGAGAAATGATTTCAAATAGGCCATCACCATTATCCATATAATCTTCCTTCCAATAATATTTTGGACTGATTTTTCGACATTTTTGGGGAGATACTGGTTATTTTTAATGTTTGCTTTTGTTGTTGTTGTTTAAATGTTTGTAATTCCAGAAGTTTCCTATTTCGGACACACATATTTCCTATACCAAGAGGTTCATTACTCCGAAAATGATATAGATTTAAAAAAAAACAACAGCAACTATACCGACGAGACGCACCATACCGAAAACAGACCGAACCGATAGTGTTGCTTCCACCTTGTTAAAAGTTTTAATCTACCATTTTGAAAAAGTGGTCACTTCTCGACCCTATTAAAAGGTGATTTAACACTTTAGTTTTATAGTGTAGGCATACAGAGTTGATAAACCTCCGAAAAGCGATATTTACATGAGTGTACTTCAGGTCGATAAAAAAACAAGATAATCTTAATTCTCACATGTGTCATAATTTTTTTTCTTCTATTAGTGGATTAATACAATCGACGAGTGAAAATCATTTCCATCAAGTACCTACATTGAAATTACATCCCTTTTTTCACTGACATTTTTTCTCAGCAGATTTTAAGTAAGTATATTTTTTAATCCCCCAACTCAAAGAAGCGAATTACACTATTTTTCTAATATATCGTGTAAAGGCATGTTCACGCCTATCCATCAAGCAAAATGCTCATGTACACACTGTTTTACAAAATGATATGTATATGAACCAATTCTATTGGGATCTTCCGTTTGAAATATTTCAAATTAAAAAAAAAAAATATATATAAAAAAACTGAAGACGCTAAATTACTACAATAAGACATTTCATTCATACATATCGTCATTGCAAAGAAAAAAGTATGTTCCACAAAAATCAAGAACCGTATAGTTCAAACGAATAAAAATTACAAAAGTATCTAAGCAGACTTAATTCTCTAATACATTATTCCGTGCAAACAAAATCCATTGATTATCAACACATAGTACACTGTAAAAAGTAACTGTAAAACTACAGGTTTTTTAGCCCTTGAAATTACAAGTTATTGCCGTTATTTCAATTTTACAGTCTTTTCATGTAAAACAACGGCAAGTTTGTTGGTTTACCGGAAATCAGCATATATTTACATAATTTTATTGTAAATATATATGCTGATTTCCGGTAAAAAAAAAAACTGTGGAAAAACGGGCATTCCCGGCATCCTGACTGCCAGGAAATTCCCGTGAAAAAACGGCAAATTTTTTAAGTGTAGTTTTGTGGAAAATCTACGATATTAAAACAAAACAATTTTCACAGATAAAATAGTATGTTAGAAAACTTTTCTGTAGAAATATTTGAAAACCCCAATTTAAGATAAAATGGGCGCAAATCCAGGGGGACATGCCCTCCCCCCACCTTTTTGAATAACCTTTTTTTTTTTTGCTTGTCAGAGAATTTTGGAGGCGAATGCCCCCCCCCCCCCGAATTTCAAAATGGATTTGCGCCACTGGCAATTTGTAAAATGTTGCATGAGGAAATATAATATGTGTATGATGTTGATTTTATATCAATGTGTATAGCATGAAACAAGCAATCCAAGTATCTAAGAATTTTGCCTTAGGTATTTTTTTTAAACTTGAGGAATTTGTAGGGGACATTTTTTAAAATCTTAGTATAAACCAATATTAAAACGATAAACGGATTAAAAAGGAATAAAAGTGTTTTCATAAACATGATTGCAAAGACTTTCAAGAAATCAACTCATGTATATATATTGTATATCCTATAACAATAATGTTCGTAATATATACGTCATTGTAATGTTCGCACATTTCAACAGGTGATGGATAAGGCTATCAAATTCTCCTTAGGTTGATTTTTCAAGTCTTTTTGATCGTGTTAACAGTTCTTCGGAATAAAAATTGTTTTTTATAACAACGTTCGGTATTATAAGAAAGAGCATTATATTTCTATGCCTTTAATGTACACCGATATTTGCCCTGGACAATGTATGTTTAAAGAGATGCAAGCGTTTGAACAGTAAACATCCTTTCAAGTTTGGGTAAAATCTTGAAGAAAAAAGAATCCCCTGGCTCAGTAAGTTAAAAGTCAGTAAACTCACCTCTTCACTGGAGAATGGAATATGGCTGTTGAAGTAATATGATGACATCAACTGTCAAGTGATCGACTGCGGCATGATTTGTGAGGTTGGGTAGAATATCTCGGCGATAGAACATAAAAATTATTACCAACCAATCGCCACGAAGGAACAGCAACTATATGATAAAAGATCGCGCATGCTCAGAAGTATAGATGAGAAGGAGATATGATGGAGAGGTTACGATCATGGAAATGAGGGGGAGGGGGAGACTGCTGGCGACGAATGGGAAAAGTGGGAGAAAGGTGGGAAAGAGAGGGATAATTACAAAGGTAAGGGGTGAGCATGAGAAAAGTAGATGGGGTGGGAAATGGGAGATGAAGAAATAGAGAGGGAGAAAAAGAAAGAGGGGGACACAAGCCACGCACACGCACACACACGTACACTTATCATCACACACACACACACACCCACACCCAGAAAATATGGAGAGAAAGAAGGAGAGAGAGAGGAGGCGGAGGGGGTTCGTGTGGAAAAGGTTGAGACATTTTGTTAGATGTTAAAGATGAGATGAACAATCTATTACATAGATTCTTTGAAATTTCGCGTTATTACTGGACACACCAGCTTCTGCAGGAAGTTTTGTCTACGATTTTTCGCGCATTTAGGCCTGTATAGGCTTACCTATAAAACGCATCACTCTTCATCTTCTACCCCTTTATCTCTGTCTCTCTCCCTCTCCTTATAACTCTATCTCTCTCCTCTCTCTCTCTCTCTCTCTCTCTCTCTCTCTCTCTCCCTCTCCTCTCTTCTCTCTCTCCTTCTAGAATGACCTATGTCAGAGTCATTACTATGGCCGATCGAAAAGTACATTATATGCCTCAATGGAAATCAGATCATACACTTCAGCTAGTGTTTCCTTATTATTCTCCGGGTTCCCAAATGTTTGCACTTGCTTGGTCAGATTCCTTCGAATGTCCAAACTAAATTCAGACGTGTCAACTGTAAAAGGCATTAATTATCACGTCGAGGCTGCATTGCCACAAAGCGGAAGACTCTTACTAGATTTTTGTTTCAAAGCACGATGTAATGAATCCTGACCTTTGCCATTTTGGCTACAGAATACCCCATCCCCTTTGCCGCGCTTTTACTTATATCAGGAAGTGGTCTAAATTCGACAATAAAAAAAAACAAACAAAAAAACGAGACCATACCAGTCACTGACGCAATTGTACGTCAGCAAATTACGCCTCATCTCTAACCCCTCCCCCCCCCCCAAAAAAAAAAATCTTTTCTCTCTCTCTCTCTCTCTCTACTACTACTACCACTCTCTTCTCTGTCTCCCTTTATTTCCTTTCCTCTCCTTTTATTTCTATCCACCGCGATCGCTCTCCATCTGTCTTTTCTTTGTCTATCCTGGGGGTGTTTCACAAGGAGTTAAGTTTGACTTAAAGTCGCACTTAAATTCATAGCTGCGTCCGGTATATGACACATCACCGCATTGGTCAGATCATTCTCAGGGGACGCGCGCTATTGGGTAATCTACCAATGAGATTACGCGTTTAATACAGTATGCGCATTGGCACTTAAAGTGATTGATTAACTTTGTGAAACACCCGTGACCCCCCAGATCTAAACTGACCATTGTCAGGTTCATCGCGGTCAACCGTGATCAACCGTGATCAAATCTTTAAGGTGAAGGGTAAGGCCATACTGACAACTGAATTATAAAGCTCAATGAATTTATACATCTCCGAACTCTCCAAAGGCTTGGAAACGTCCTTCTTGTTTCGCGCGATCGACATGATCGATACGAGCACCTACTTTATTCCAGCAAACTGACTCCTTGTGAATATCTACTTGTAGCCGTTGATCTGTATTGGTTTAAAATTCATAGTTTATACACCCCCTCCCCCCTATTCCAAGATTCAAGAGAGTATGAAATCTCCTTGTAAAATAAGTATTTTCTTGCCCTTGATTCTTTCCCCTTGCCTAGCTATAATTTGTTGACCTTCAATTTTGTGTAGTATTCTTGAATTTAAAATACTTGAGTATTAGAACCAGAAAAAGAATTGACCTACATTAGATTGATTCCAAGTTTGACCTACCATAACACTAGTTATCACATATTCAGGTATATTCAGGTATTTCGATAGGTTTATTCTATCTGATCACAAACCATGAAAGCTAAAAGTTATTGTGCATGCTGATCTTACAGTGAATATGCAAAACCAAATTTAGATACAATGTACACTGTTCAACAAAGCATAAACATTCGAAAATTCTTCATCAAGTTTTTAGATATCAGCCCATCAACACAATCCAACTCAAGAATTCTACTATTTACCGTCTCAGACTCTGAACAGGGGCACATTTAATTACAAAATGTCTGTATAAAAAAAAAAAAAGGTTTAAGTCAAGAAGAATATCGAACAACTTGAAAGAATTAAGATTTAACAACCTGAAATCTTCAAAAACAATTTTTAACAACTTCAAATCTTCTTCATGAAAGAAGATAATAACAACTTGTTTGGCCATCGTTTTGGAGGACTTTTTGAAGATCCATGACGACATTTTACATTATTTATTTATAGATATAGGCCCGTATTCTCGAAAGGCGCCTAACTTAAGCCACCGCCTAAGAGTGTAGAGTTAGGCCACCGAATTATAGAGAGCCAATGTCACTCTCTTTTAATCCTAAAAAATCACCATAGTTCTGGGACTAATTACAAATACAAAAACTGACACGATAGAATTGATTTCTGACGCTCATTTCATGCCAGAAAATAAGTTTGTTTCTTTATTTTGTTACATAAATAAAGTAATTTATACGGGACTTAGGGGTTGACGAATGGCCTTCCATAAATCAGTGGCCTAAGTTAAACCGCGCTTAACTTAGGCCACTTTCGAGAATACGGGCCATAATGTTCACATTACCCTCACTGATTTGTCGATATCAAATGGTCAAACTGTTTGGCCACGAAATCATGAACTATCGAAAATAGAAGTAACAATGAGTTCGTTTGGCTTCCTCCACTTTCCTCCATATATTGGATCTGACCGAGTTCAAAGCATCTTTATAATGTGTGGTGAATAGTCTTTTGTACCTACACGTAGAATATTCAACACGGTAGTTATAGAATTGTCTATGGGTGGATGGATTCACCCCCAACTGGAACAAACACAGTCCCATGTATACGTCTTCTAGATAGATGAATGGCGTGTGGAGAGATATTTCATACACGTTCATCGCTACATCACCTGATAGAACATAACCCGAACCAGAACAAAATGGCGGATACCACTCTCCTGGATAAACGTTAACAGGAACATGCCACTTGCTCATCACATTTCGGTTTGGATTTGCACGTATGACGTTACAGCTCACGAAGTTGGTTCGCGGAATGGCGGGAGAGGATAAATATTTGACCAGATTTTCATACATAACGATCATATCGTCGTCTGTTTTCATGACGTACTTCGCGTGCGGGCAGAACTGACTGACCCATTTCATACCCATGACGGTCTTCAAGGTGAGATTCTTGTACGAGTCTTGGAAGTCCTCCATGATGACGTCATGGTATAATGCGCTCTCTTCATCGACGGCGCGCTGGAAATCGCTATTGCGTTTGTCGGGTTTGGCAAGAAGGAACAACGTGACGATGTTGTGTCCGTCGATATCAGTCGGACTCGCCCACGTCTTCCGGACTGTTTTCCGCAGTTCGACTTTCCTGTGGATCGTCGTGACGAGTACAAGTAAGAAGATTGATTTACTGCTGCTGTCCTCATTCTGACATTTATGAGGTTCGTTGATTAAGAACTTGTAAGGGTGAGGGTTGATGACTGGAGAAGACAGGCTGATCTGAATAAAGAAAGAAAATCATGAAAACACAGGTGTTGAAACTTGAAAGAAAAACAAAACTGGAAACAAAAATAGTTAAACAGTATTGGGCAAGTCCAAGCTATTTTGTCCCATTACATACCGACTACATCTACGTGTAGGTATCGAGCTAATCGTTTTCCTAGAGATTGTATGAGACAAAATTATCAACCAAAAAAGTATTTGTATGTCAATTTATATTCACAATTCCATAATACAACAGAATAATTCTAGGGACAAACTACTAGGGATATAGTATGGGACATACCTTGGGGTTGCCCTAGTATTGGAAATACTGATTAAATTATTTTTAAAGTAGATTTCATAAAGTAGGTTGATTTAGCAAGGCGACCAGAGTTAGGATTCATTTCGAATGTTGAACCTGTGCAAATGCTATTTCTATTTTCTTTATCATATAGTGGGGGCACAAATTCTGAACCCTGGTGAAACTTATATCCTAGGGGGCAAAGCAACGAGCATGATAAAAAAAAAATCGACTTTTGAAGCCTATTTTGAAACTTTTTAAACGTTCTTTTTCGGGGGAACGCATAATAACGAGATCTTTATGAAATACAGCGTGTCTCAGAAAAAACGAAACCGGACTTCATGGCATAAATTTTTCATCATAATGAATAATTTCCTTAATGATACAGACGTGTATGAAAAGCTTTGCTCCTCTTCTTTCATTTGATGCACAACTTATTATTCAGAATTCACGCACGATTGAATTAAAGCAATAGAAAGTGGTGCTACCAAAATTTCATTTGCACGCACAAATCGCAACTTTGAGTGAGTTTTTAGCGGTAGTAAACGTAATTACGAGAAAAAAGAAAAACACATTTAAATTCATAATTTTCTCTTTTATATGACACCTTATGCGTTAAAAAATGGATGTTTGCCAGATAACAAGTAAAATAAATATTTCTTGATTTCTGCCCAAATGAGTATAGTTAAGTAAGAAGCCATTCAGCTTTCCTGACCTAGCAGCTGACAATGGATTTAATACCTGGGTGAATTTACACAAACATTGGGAATGAAAAGGAACATTAGAGATGGTTGGGGTACAAAAAGGCTGAAAATTAAGCAAAACATCATCAGCTTGCCTGACCATGCTTTTCTCTTCGCTTCGGTCGCTCGCAAAAAATTTGCTATTTTTTCCTTCTTTTTCTTTTCTTCCCTTTTCCTTTCATTATTTTCTTTCTGTTGTTTTCTTTCCTTTTCCTTTTCTTTTTTCTTCTTACTCTTTTCTCCTTTTCCTTTTCTCTTTCCTCTCCCTCCCCCCCCCCCCCACCTCTTTTTTCCCCCGACAGAGGTGGCGCATTTGCCGACAGCAATTCTGGGAAGGGGGGGGGGGGGGGAGTGTGACACCCCCACGCCCTCTAGCGACGCCCTTGGACTTATTATTATTATCATTATATTTATTATCATTATCATTATTATTATCATAGTTATTATTATCACTGTTATTTTTATTATTATTATTTTTATTATTATTATTATTATTATCATTATTATTATCATTATTATTATTATTATTATTATTATCTTCCATAATTCGTTTCCGAGTAATAAACAGAAGGCAAATAATTAGGATTCTAGGACAACTACCCCCTAGACAACTACCCCCCGGACAACTACCCCCCGGAAAACCACCCCCTGGACGACTACCCCCCTAGGACATCTACCCCCCAGGACAACTACCCCCAGGACAACTACCCCCAGGACAACTACCCCCCAGGACAATTACCCCCCAGGACAATTACCCCCCAGGACAATTACCCCCCAGGATAACTACCCCCCAGGACAATTACCCCCAGGACAATTTTTCCGGGGGTAGCTGTCCAGGGGGTAGTTGTTCGGGGGGTAGTTGTCCGGGGGTAATTGTCCTGGGGGGTAGTTGTCCTAGGGGGGTAGTCGTCCAGGGGGTGGTTTTCTGGGGGGTGGTTGTCCGGGGGGTAATTGTCCAGGGGGTAGTTGTCCGGATACGAATAATTAGACCGGAAAAAATCCGTCTGGTTGAAGGAGTTTTATAACATCTGTTTACTTTTAAGACTCTCCTCCCTCTGTAGAGGGGTTCCGTGAGGCCATTGCTTAGGCTAGGTAGGTCTATATAGCGGAATCAATCGTTTCGAATTAAGGTTAAGGAGAGGTCAAAGTCTACGCGAACATTACAGCTCACGTTTCTTTCTCTCTCTCTCTCTCTCTCTCTCTCTCTCTCTCTCTCTCTCATTTGTCAGTGTTTTTATTGGTAAATAAACTAAACACAACATTTTGAGAACTATAAAAGGCAGCATTATGTATAATAAATGTATAATAAATGTATATACTATGTCATGTAAATGTATACACTAAATGTAGAACACTGCAGACCATGCCATCGTGCAGTCGCAGTATGTGTTTTGCGGATCGCCTTTGACTGCGGCTAGCCTAGGATAGGGGCTACACTAATACAATTTTTATGAAGTATATTTATATGGCGGCGACTGAGCCGGCTGCTGATGAAACAATGCACACGCGATGCTGTATAGCACGAATTCGACCGAAAGCGTCGAACGCATAATTGCATCAGTTTTTAACCTCTCAAAATTAAATGTTTAATAGAGCTATGCTTGAACTGCATATCATATTCCTTTTATGTTTTTCCCAAACATGATTTCTGAGCTGTCTACTTACGTCTTTGTGGTTGCGGAGTAAAATGTGGGCCTCCTTTTGATCCTGACCAAAAATCACAACTTGTGACAGGAAATCACTTCCGTAACGTCCCCAAATTAAGTACACGCTTATTTTGTATGTCACGTATGCAGCACAAAGGCAGAATAAGGCTTTGTGGATTGACTTAGTCCTTAAAATCATTTTATTCGTGTCTGCAATGCTCCTTCAATTAAGCATACTGATTACTGCAGGTCAGCTTACTGTTACATGTTGGCAGCTACGTATTCTATATGTTGTGCGATAGCTAACTGGCTGACACACTTCGTTGCGACCGTACCGATCGACGTACGTGCATGTGCGAGGGAATTTCACTTGTAAATGATCTGCGCTATACTCACGGTAACTTATAAAAACAGTGAGTTACTTCTTGTACAAAAGCAGTCAAACTTGACTAGTTTTGGGGTCACTGCAGAAGAATATGATAGGCCTACTTAAAACCGCTTTTTGGCTCTGGTCTTCAACCCGGTCTTCAAGATATGTTCGTATAATTATATGCGTCCCCATGCCCCCATGCCCCCATGTGTCATACAACAACAGTAGGTTGAAACTCCTCTCATTCGCCTGAAATCTCGCGATTAGCGTAAAACCTTCTTGGTGAAATATTATAACAGATACCAATATAGGCCAGGAGCCTGTCCCGAAATAGCCACCCCATTTTATATATGAGATTAGACCATCCATATGCTCACAAAAAGCTCAGTGTCAGCTCGAACGAAGCCGCAGGACGGTGGCCCCCAGAGCCCCCAAAAGTCGGGTAGATTTGAAACCATCTAACATAATTATGTGCCAAACTTTGTCAGAAGGAAGGTGTATGACTATACATTTACCAAAACACAAATACTGACAAATTTTTCTGCCGGGATGGGTTATCATATATACGGCCCCTAAAAATTGGGGCAAATTTTCCCCCTAAAGGCCCATTGACCAAATTTTGTCAGAAGGAAGAGGTATGGGTGTACGTTACAAAAATATAAAAACTGACAAAAATTTCCATCGGGAAGGGGTTGTAACACGCCCGTGAAAAAAAAAACACACACCAAAGCCTTGCCCCTAAACCATAGGCCCTAAACCAAGCTTTGCTGGAAATGATCCGATGGATGTAGATAAAACCATTTTTTGGCATTACAACCTTAATAACTCCAAAGTGTGTCATTCAATTCATGTCATTTTGCACCAATTTTTAGGGGCCGTCTGATAACCCATCCCGACAGAAAATTTTGTCAAAATTGTGTTTTGGTATTGTATAGTCATACACCTTCTTATACTGACAACTTCACAAGTTTGCGCATAAAATTATGTTAGATGGGTTGAAGTCGACCCGACTTTGGTGCCCTTTTGGGGGCTCTGGGGGCCAAACCCCGGCGGCTTCGTTCGAGCTGACATTCTTTTTGTGAATGACATGGATATCATAAGTAACTTTAAGGGGTCAAATCTCATATGTAAAATGGGGCGACTATTTCGGGGACAGGCTCGCTCCCAGAATATAAGGAGTTATCACAGAACTTCTTGATAATATACGAAGGGGTGTAAACCAATCATTGGAACTTCTTCTTCTTCTTCTTCTTCTTCTTCTTCTTTTTCTTCTTCTTACGTTCTTCTTCTTCTTCTTCTTCTTTTTCTTCTTCTTCTTCTTCTTCTTTTTCTTCTTCTTCTTCTTTTTCTTCTTCTTTTTCTTCTACTTCTTCTTTTTTTTTCTTCTTCTTCTTCTTCTTCTTCTTCTTCTTCTTCTTTTTTTCTTCTTCTTTTTCTTTTTGGCTTTTTCTTCTCATTCGTCTTCTTCTTCTCATTCTTGAATTAGGAAAAGTTCACTTGATATTGAGTATCGATAACTGGCATGCGGCCATGCACTCAGAGTGATAAAGATAACTCTTCTCTTTGTTTTCATACCAGAAACAATCAATTCTCAGATAAACAACCATTTTTTTTTTTTTTTTTGAAGGAAGACGTAAAAAAAAAACATTCCCAACCCACGAAGCTTCCCATCCAAGACACAACTTTCTGATCCTTAGATACCAATGGAAGACGCGATGAGACTTGATTGAATCCCATAACACTTTTTAAAAAATTAAAAATTAATAAACAAAGATAAAACAAAGAAGTAAGGGTGTGGGAAGGGGTAATATCTTCTTTTCATGTTGCCTATATACTCTCTAAAAATCTCGAGTGATCACTCGAATGAAAATAGAGTGAAAATAGAATGAAATTCCACTCTTTTCCTTTTAGAGAGCACTTGATAATCACTCGATATTCACTCCTAAACAAGTGACCACTGACGCCCACTGACGTGACTCCCGGGGGAGTGATAGTGAAAATTCACCGTTATATAGAGAGAGTAAATCCACTTTCCTTTTATCCCTCTCCCTCCCTCCCTCTCTCCTCTCTCTCTCTCTCTCTCTCTCTCTCTCTCTCTCTCTCTCTCTCTCTCTCTCTCTCTCTATCTAGGCTCTATCTCTATATCTATCTCGAACTGCTGGAGGGGGGGGGGGGGTCGAATTCATGGAGCATGTGCCCCAGGATCTTCGCCACTGTTAATATGTTACTTTCTCAGAAAGGTCCCATTTAACATTTGAAGTTACAGTTTAATAATAAACAGAATACGGTAACTGAAATAGCATTTTCAACCACTCAACAAAATCTTAATTATCAACAGGCTTATTACATTAGAAATTAAAAATTATAGCCTTTAAAGGGAAATCCAACCTTAATAGCAAGTTGCTTTGAAAGAAAGAGGAAAAATCAGAGAAGCAGATTGGTGAAAGTTTGAACGAAATCGAACAAGCAATAAGAAAGTTATGAATTTTTGAAAGTTGTAATCACTATACACATGGGAATTTCAAATTGGCCGAATAGGTAATGTCACTGTGATGTAGCTGTGGACAACTCCCCCATTCACTCCCCCATTCACTCCAACACACAAAATGACTAAAATGTCACTTTTTTCAAAATGTATTACTCAGTAGGATCTTTTTCTTTCATGAGGACCTATAACAATATGACATCTCCAATACATTTTGAGTACTACCCCGAGGGTAAAAGGGCCTCGAAGAAAACCGCAAATTTATGATATTTTTGTGTACGACAAATGGGAGAGTTGTCCACAAAAATGTCACAATTGACTCACCAAATTGCCAATTTGAGATTCGCATGGATGTAGTGATCTCATTTTTCAAACATCCATAACTTTCTTAGTCCTTGCCCGATTTCTTTCAAACTTTCACCATCCAGTTTTTCTTATTTTTCTGCTTTCATACAAATCATCTTATTACCAAGGTTGGATTGCCCTTTAACTAAATGAGTCTCTTATCCTTCCGCAACTTTAGAATTTAATTTGATAGATGGAAAAAAACAAAACAAAACAAAACAAAAACAAAACACACACACACACACAAGAAGATGTATACACCACTCATAAGCCCTTGCCTATGCGGGACTGTGTCCAACATTCATTGCAGCAGTCAAAAACAGACAACAAAATTGCTCTAAGCAAGATTTAATTTTCTTAAATTTGCTACCTGATTTAGGGACTCTTCAATTCTTACTGTGTTACAAATTTGGGGATTCAGAGTTGAAAGTGAAATTTTAAATAAATATTTTCCTCTCATGTGTGAATGATCTAGACTGGAAAATTGCCCGATGATACAAACAAAAGCTATTGAAGCCTATTCACCCGTAAAAGCTATTGTGGAGTACAACCTTATCTTCAGATAAGCTAATACATGTATATGTATAAGTGTGTATACACTACCCCTCCTGAGACCTCTCAACCCCTCCCCCCTGCTCGAGAAAGACCCGTGGCTGCCGCTTCCCAGTGATTCTGGTGGACCATTGGACTTGAAGGTGTTTGTTTTTTTTTTGTTGTTGTTGTTGTTGTTTTTTTGGTAATCACGTACAGCCGCTTATTATCTCCTTATACGTCAGAGAAATCTTATTCATCAGCTTTACGTAATCCTGCTCTTAACTCATTTTCAATATTTTGTCTTAAAGAATGGGTACCTGTAAATAAGTTAAACTCTGTACATATATTTCATCTTGCCATCTTATAATATAATACGTTATTTACTCATATTACTTAAAAGGGGCCCCATCCACAAGCTCTGCTTCCTAGGGGTCCTAAACCTCTCATCAGTGGCGGCACCAGGATTTTTAAAATGGGGGGGGGGGCAAATGGGGGGCAAAAGAAAATGTTGGGGGGGGGCAAGGGCGGACAAAAAAAATTGACACTTTTTGTAGTGAAAATGTAGAGAATATTCGGCTATAAACCTACCCAGATATGAGGACATTTGAGCATCTAGCTGAACTGCCCGATTATAAAGAGGTGTTAGTTATATACTGCGAGCGAGCGAAGCGAGCGAGCAAAAATTTTGACATTTTTCGTAGTAAAAATGTACAGAAATTACATATTCGACTATAAAACTACCCCAATATGCATGAGGACATTTGAGCATCTTGCTGCCGGATTATGAGGTGGTAGTTATTTATTGCGAACACTTTTTGTCGTGAAAATGTACAGAAATTATATTCGGCTATGAAACTACCCAGATATGAGGACATTTGAGCATCTTGCTGCCCGATAATAAGGTGGTAGTTATACATTGCAAACGGGCAAAAATTTTGAAACTTTTTGTGGTGAAAATGTACAGAAATGATTATTTGGCTATAAAACTTTTTTTATATATATGAGGACATTTGATCATCTCGCGGCCTGATTATGTGGTGGGAGTTATAGGCCTGTATTGCGAGCGAGTGAAGCGAGCAAGCAAAAATTTTGACACTATTATAGTGGAAATGTACAGAAATTATTCGGCTATAAAACTACCCAAATATGAGAATATTTACACGAGCTGAGCGAACAAATTTGCCCCATGCCCCCCCCCCCCACCTTGATGCCGCCACTGCTTTCCAAGTTTCCGTTTTCTTTCTTTTTCCTTCTTTTCTCCATTCCTTTTTCACTTTTTTCTTTCCTTTTCTTTTCTTTTTCATTTTCCACCCTTTTATTTTTTTTCACTCCGAAAATTATTGGGGGGGCAACTGGGGGGGGGGCAAAGCTTCTGACTGGGGGGGAAAATGCCCCCCATGCCCCCCCCCCCCTTGGTGCCGCCACTGCCTCTCATTCAAACTATTGTATTACTATTCCACTGTATTGTTTATTATTGTGTATGTTTGATTGGTTTGAATAAACTGAACTGAACTGTACTGAACTATTATAAATGCATTTTTTTACAGAAAATTCTCATAATTCATTTATATTTTTTATCTTTGTGCATACCATACATGATCAATTTAGCGCGCCCCCATATGGCGAATGGCTGAACAATCCTAGTGCAAGTAAGTAAAGTCGACGTGCTGGCGCGGCCTCCTGTGTACTCTGTAGGAAGTCCGACGTTCTTCTGACATATTTTTCTTACGTTTATCCTCTATGATTTGCAAAAATGCCTCCTAAAAAAGCAGCAGGACCTAACAAGAAAACAGTGGAGAAGAAGAAAGAGAAAATAATAGAGGTATGTTCAGTTTCAGAACGGCCGTCATGTTTGTAATATACTATATAGATCTAGTGGTTTATTCATTCTCTATCTTGATCGCGCGCACTTCATAAAGTTCATTCATTCAATTCATTCGGAGTGTACGGTACCGGTACGTACGTAATGTTGCATTGCATATTGAGCATGTTGAGTGAAGGCGAATGTATTGCACCATACTTTGACAGAATTATTTACGATGCAGGCAGCAACATAAGGCATTCTTATCTAACTTATTTGGTGATATCGTGAAATAGGTCCCCCCCCCCCCCATTCACTCCGCACACTATCGGTTTCTTGCGTGCAATGGCGTAGTATGGGGACTTCATTTCCCCCTCAATAACAATAACGTTACTCGTTAGACATAACATGCAAGTGTGTGCGTACAGGTACACACTGAATGAGAAGGGACTTATTCCATGATTAGGCCACTTATTTTAAAGGAAACCAAAACCCAAGGAGAGAATTAATGTTATTGGAAAGTGAAAATTCAGAGAAGCACTTTAGTTTTTACAGAAAGTTTCATTAAAATTGGTTAAAAAATGAGAGAGTTATGGAAGTTTGAAAAGTCTAGTTTTACTTTCTATGGGGATCCTCAAATTGGCAAAATTGCTTCAAAAGGGCTGATTTTGTGAACAACTCTCCATTTGTTTTGTACACAGATTTTCAGATTTTCCCCATTATCTTTCAAGGTGCAGTTGATCTCCTGAACTCGACATATGTGGTGTAAAATACATTTTCCCATTATATATGTTGAGCTCAGAAGGAGATCAACTGCACCTTGAAAGATAATGGGGAAAATCTGAAAATCTGTGTACAAAACAAATGGAGAGTTGTTCACAAAATCAGCCATTTTGAAGCAATTTTGCCAATTTGAGGATCCCCATAGAAAGTAAAACGAGACTTTTCAAACTTCCATAACTCTCTCATTTTTTAACCAATTTTAATGAAACTTTTTGTAAAGTGCTTCTCTGAATTCTCACTTTCCAATAACATTGATTCTCTCCTTGGGTTTTGGTTTCCTTTAAGATCTACTCAGACTCGATTTAAAAACCGGTAACTAACATGTCAGAGTTCGGCAGTCATCCAATTTCATTTTCAGAACGCTCATCGTCTCGGTCTCAGAAGTATTTTCATGACTTTGCCCTTTCAGGCTTTGCCTTGCCCTTTGGCCTTGGTTTGTTATGTTTGGCTTGTCCCTTAGAAATTGTATTTCTTTTTAAAAATTAAAACATTTTTTTAAAAAGTTGTTCACTTTTAGTTTTAAAGGGCAATCCAACCTTGGTAATAAGATGATTTGTATGACAGCAGAAAAATAAGAAAAACAGGATGGTGAAAGTTTGAAAGAAATCGGACAAGGACTAAGAAAGTTATGGATGTTTGAAAAATGAGATCACTACATCTATGCGAATCTCAAATTGGCAATTTGGTGAGTCAATTGTGACATTTTTGTGGACAACTCTCCCATTTGTCGTACACAAAAATATCATTAATTTGCGGTTTTCTTCGAGACGCTTTTATACCCTCGGGGCAGTACTCAAAATATATTGGAGATAGCATATTGTTATAGGTCCTCATGAAAGAAAAAGATCCTACTGAGTAATACATTTTGAAAAAAGTGACATTTTAGTCATTTTGTGTGTTGGAGTGAATGGGGGAGTGAATGGGGGAGTTGTCCACAGCTACATCACAGTGACATTACCCGTTCGGCCAATTTGAAATTCCCATATGCATAGTGATTACAACTTTCAAAAAATCATAACTTTCTTATTTTGTCCGATTTCGTTCAAACTTTCACCAATCTGCTTCTCTGATTTTTCCTCTTTCTTTCAATGCAACTTGCTATTAAGGTTGGATTTCCCTTTAAAGGGGAAGTCCACCATGTCCACCCTGATTACAAGTTGGTTTTAAAAGAAGCAGAAAAATAAAAGAAACAGATCAGTGAAGACTGAAGGTTTGAGCAAAATATAATTATGAGAAGTAAGAAAGTTATGAATCTTTGAAAATGTCATCAGTTTAACACAAATTGGCAACTCTGTGGTGTATCTTGCAAGCTCCTTTCCGATTTACCCTGTACCCCAAAAATCATTAATTTCCATTTTCTCTAGATCTAGACTAGACATGCGCCATACATGTAAATATCATAGTCATCAATCACCACCGCACAAAAGTGCAATCATTGCTTTAGGAAGCTGTTAGGAAGCCGAGATGAAGAAAGAGTTCTAATTTAAATTTAATTTTAAAAAATATATTGTAACATTGGGCTTTGACACTGCAAAATTAATTACAGATCATATAAATTTTTTAAAAAATTAATTACAGATTTGGGCAGCTATTTCATCATAACAATCAGCATTTGTATGTATCTAACCTCAACCCTTGAGCCACTCATAGTCATAGGCCCTTGCCTATGTGGGACTGTGTCCAACATTCACTGTTGCAGCAGTCAAAAACAGACAACGAAATTGCTCTAAGCAAGATTTAATTTTCTTAAATTTGCTAGATTACCTGATCCAGGGACTTTTCAACTCTTACTTTGCCACAAATTTTGGGATTCAGATTTGAAAGTGAAATTTTAAATACCGGTAATTATTTTCCTCTCATGTATGAATGATCTAGACCACTCACACTTATGCAAGGTTATTGGAGATAACCTCGCACTCTGTACCTTCATACCGTGAGCAATTGCCTCCCATGGCAAGTGTGTGATATCTTGCACATATGTGTGCGGCAGAGGAGCAAGATCAACGACCAAAAAAAATTTTTCACTTGATCAAGATGATAAAGATCCTATCGAAGGATCTGGCATGAAATTACATATTCTGTCATTCTAAAATGTAGAAGGAAGTATTTTCTCAAAATTTTACCAATTATTTTGGTGTTTTTACCTCTTCAACTTAGAGGTCGTGACAGGCCGAAATTGACACAGGCCCATATAGTGATGGTCCCTTGAGTGGATCTAGACTGGAAAAAGGCCCGCTGATGTACACACAAAAGCTATTGAAGCCTATTCACCCGTAAAAGCTAGTCTGGAGTACAAGGTTATCTTCAGATAAGCTTGTACATGTATAAGTGCCCTTGAGCGGATGTTGATCAAGTCAGTAGAGTCTGCTGTAGTAGTGAGTAATCTTCTTTCTTTTCTTTTTTTGTGAAGCCATTTTAACAATTGAAACCTTTGGTTTTTCACAGGACAAGACATTTGGTTTGAAGAACAAGAAAGGAAATAAACAGCAAAAGTATATCAACAATGTCACGCAACAAGTCAAGTTCGGAAACCAGAAGGATGCTAAAAAGGTATGAAGATGACCCTCTTTATCAGTACGATCAGTTTATGTTCAAAGGGCGGCCTGGTATTTGACATGACAGAAAAATCAATCCTGAGAGTAAAAGCCTTACAGGCCACTACATAACAAAAAACAAAAAAAAACCTAGTGTAATATTTCAGAAATCAGCAAACATTTCTAAAATCCTTTCCCTCTTACTTTTCTTTATGCTGTCTGTCTTTTTTTCCCTCTACTTTGATTTTTTTTTTGCTCAATGCAACATTAGTCATTACGTTTTTTATTATCACTCATCGCCAATATTTTTTATCAAGTACAAAGCCTTTTAATATAGCACGTGTAGCACTTTAGATTTAAAATTTCTGTGTAGCAACATTTTAGATGCTGAGAGACTTGTTTATGTGGATTTGATGATGTTGATTTAGAATTTGAATTATTGATATTTTCCTGTTCATTCACATTGTAGGCTGCTGAGCAAGCGGGACAGAAAGGAGCCAAGAAAGATGCCAAAAAGAAGGAAGCAGAGGAGCTTAACATGCTCTTCAGACCGGTCATGGAAGCTCAGAAATTATCTAAAGGTAGCGTAGGGATGCAAGGAATGAAATCTGGGGAATGTTAAAGGAGAATGAAACCCTGGGGAAAAATCAATTTTTAATGAAAAGAGCGGATAGAGAGAAGCAATTTAAAAAAAGTTCCATCAGAATCGGTTACCAAATGAGAAAGTTATGAAAGTTTGGAAAGTCTTAATTTAATTTCTATGGCGATCCTCAAATTGGCAGTGTTGCTTCAAAGTGACAGGTTTAGTAGTACACAAAATTTCATGTTATCCCCATTATCTCTCAAGGCAGCTTGTCTCCTTCTTAGCTCAACATATGTTGAGTTCACAGAAAGACAAGCAGCATCTTTAGAGCATTTTGTGTACAAAACATATTGAGAGTTGTACTACTAAACCTGCCATTTTGAAGCAACATTGCCAATTTGAGGATCGCCATAGAAAGTAAATTAAGACTTTTCAAACTTTCATAACTTTTTCATTTCGTAACCGATTTTGATGGAACTTGTTTTAAATTGCTTCTCCCTATCCTCTCTTTTCATCAAAATGGATATTTCCCCAGGGTTTCATTCTCCTTTCATGGTGTCTCCTGCCACCCATTCATTCAATTTTAAACTGTTCAATGTATTATTTGTACTGGGTTACACACAGGCTATTTATGTGATATGGCATGATCTATAAGTTTGTTTTCAGGAATTTACATGGTCATATGTTCCAGATTGTGTGGAATTTAATGGTACAAAAAACAGATGTATGATCTGTTTACCCTCTGATAGATAATCCCCAAATTATCAAGAAATGTTTATATGCATGAATGAATAGTATCTACCAAATCATGGGCAGAAATATGCAGGAAATTCTTTTCATCGGGGGGAGGGGGGGGGGGGAACATAACAATAGGCCATCCCACCCCCTGATGACTAGAATTGCATGACACATCTCTGCCACTGCGCCAAATAATTCTGAAAGAAAAAGTGTATTGCTGAGTGATAGCAAAAGTAAACAAGGTATTCCATGAAATGGTCATGTATGTTGTCAATCTTTAGTACTCAAAATTGGCTTTGATCTTCATGCAAGACATGCGCGACTGCAAGTTGTACATCAGATCATATATTTAATATGCTAAAAAAATGTACATTGAATTGCATATTTGGGGTTATACTTATGATTACCATGTAATATTCAACTGAAGACAAGTCCTATACAGCTTAGGAACCACCAACATGCAATTCATATTGGCCGGTATCTTTATGATACTGAGTGCCTACATGCATAGAAGGATGAAGTCTCAAATAAGAGGCATCCATGTAGTTTAATCCCATTTGTGGTTGAGTGGATGAATAAGTCATCGGACTGTGGATATCAAAGTACAGGGTTCGAATCTTTTGCCCCAGCACTTACGTCCTTTGCCAAGACAAAGGACATAGGCAAGACAAAAGACACAACCTAGGTAAGGATGGGTACCTGGTGGAAAGAATTCCTTGAAAGCTTTAAGCGCTTTATCGTGGTAGCTCAGCTATAGCCAGGGTAATGACATGATACTTTGTATTGAGTGCAGTATAATTCATATCCACAGAAAATGTTCCCTTGCCAAAAATCACAAAAATGGTGATAACTCAAGAAATATTTGTTCTATCATGACAAATTTATTACCAATCAAAAGAGCTCGACAAGCTCTTTAATTTGGGTGATAAAATAATGAGAGTGAAGGGATATTTAGGCATTATGTTCTTCAAAAAAACTCACTTTTCGATCAAAATGTGGCAATATATGTGGTCAAAACATCCAATCTTTGGGTCTTATTATTTCACGCCTCAAGCACTTCAGATTTTATTTTTGAGTAGTATATTGTGATAAATGGAACAAAAATTGCAAATAACAGGATTGCATGATCCAATGAACACTTTAAAGCAACGCTATAGGGGTTTTTAAAAAAGCGGACAAGAGTGTCATGTTTGATTGTTTGTTAGGCACAAGCTGTCATGTAACCAGTACATGTATTTTGTAGCTGCGCTATAATATTTTTTGTTAATATTGTTTTTTCCTTACCAGGAGCTGACCCCAAGTCTGTCTTGTGCGCCTTCTTCAAACAAGGATCATGTTCCAAAGGAGACAAATGTAAATTCTCTCATGATCTCAACATACAACGTAAAGCAGAGAAGCGTAGTGTCTATTCAGATGTAAGAGATGATGAACTAGCAAATGGTAAGTATATACCCCTTTAAACCATATAGCAGTATGGTGGTTGATCCAGTGTCCGAACACTTTTCAGAAAATCAACGATAGAAAATTAAATATCAAACGAATATCTGTCAAACTTACATAATGAATGCTCAAAGTCCTACAGAAAAAGAAGTTGATGGAATTTTAAAAAGACAACCTAGATTTAATACGATATTCCCTTCCGAGTGAACCCCTTCCCAACGACGCGGCGTTTTGGTCCCTTGAAAAAGGTACCGTAATTCCAAACGTGTGAAACCTATGGGAAAAAGACACACCTTTGTTTCAATAGTGTGGTTTTCATACGCGTAATCCCAAGCGTATGAAAACCCATTTTAGGCGCTTAACTGTACATGTTCGGTAATACAATCTGTTCGGAATTACAATCCTTGACTATACAGTATCTCCTCTTAGTGACGCTTTTACATTACGTACTTCTTGATCCAGAATGCTAGGTATTACACATTATACATTATACATGAGCAGAAGGAGCAAAAATCACTGAAAATTTTGAGTCTATTTCCAGTGCAGTATGTTATGCCGTTCACGAATAAGAACGATAATTGTATCTAATGATTAAAGTCTCATAAATTGGCAATGCAGAGTAAGATATATAATCACAATTTTCATGTACATATTGGCAATTTTTCTTCTAAATTTTGCAATTTTCATTCACATTGCTTCATTTGATAAACAATTTTTTTTTTCCCAACTATTTAGGAGTGACAGATAAGAATAATTGTTGCCAATTAGAGACAAAACTTGGCCATTTTTTCTCTTTGTGTCTTTCCTGAGTCTTTATGTGCCATTTCGTTTCTCTAAGCTATCTAAGGGTTAGGGTTAGGAATAGTGTTTGGTCCAAGGTTGAAGTTATAGTGTGTAGGATATTGATCGTGGAGCAATTTTTGCAGGACCATGTGTTGTACCCCTGTAAAACACTAGTAAAAAATCATAGGAAATTTCTGTAAGGAAACATCAAGAATCACATATATATGATAACCTTGAAAAATTTACAGGCATACACATGAGATGAGAATAACACAGAAAATGATTATTGTATAAAAATACCTGTTTTGGAGAGATGTTCGCATTTGTTTGATGGGCGTTGCTTTAGCTTCCACCATGTGTATTACTCTAGTGTACCAAATCGCAGTGGTTCAGTCATGGTTCAACAAGCTTTCAAGATGCAAGATGCTGATCCCAAATCACCTACATGTACATGTACATGGCATGACGAAAAAATTCAGAATTAATTTAAGCCTTTCAAGACAATTGACCACATTTTGTGGTTTGGCTCAATAACTTTTGATTCAGAGCTCTAAAAAATAACCAGATGCAGGAGTAGTAAAAGCAAAAATTTCTACACACATTGTGTCCATTTTTGTTGCATGACCATATTGCGTTTGATGCCAGGAATTTCAAAAAGGAGAATAAGCTTCATAATCCTTAAATTGGCAACACATTGAGAGGTTCACAATCACTATTTTTTATCAAAATTGGCATTTTTTTCAACTTTTTGACTAAGTTTCTAATGATGTATATTGTTTTCAAAGACATTGCACTTTGTTAGAACCATGTAGCACTAAAAGAAAAATATTATTGTTGCCAATTTGAAGAACGAAATGTGATCAATTTAGCCTTTAAATAATTCCTGTCATGAAAGGGTTAAGCTAGTTTCCCTTTAAAGAGTAGCTTTAATCTCACCTTCACCAAAGATGATGCTTTAAAGCTCATAGACAGTCTTGGTAGCAAAAATCATACTGGCAAGAAACTTATCTAACATAGTCACATACTACTCTCCTTTTATCATAAGACACATGTACGAGATTATTTAACATTCCATTTACGATTTCGAACAAATTTTAGTGTAAATATCTGTAAGAAACGCTTGGTAACGGCTTTTCACTCCCCTCTTTTTTGGGCCAGGGATTTTTATTACTTTTCACCTCTCATTCAGTAAATATTTCACTTGAGGAGGAAAAAACTTCACAGCATCTTATTTATGTTAGTACCCTGCTTTTTATTAAGTAAAATCAAAGAAATCTCACGAAAAGTTTTTGAGGGCCTCCCAAAACTATCTGTTACCTTTAAACATCCAGTTGGGATTTGTCCGTCCATCTTGTAAAAACAATATCTCAGCTACTATCAGGGGAACAAACTCTAACAGTGGTATCAATAGTGAAAGAAATATCCAGGAGCAGTGAGCAATTTGGCTTTAGAAAGCTCTGAAAGAGCTCTGGTAAAAAAAACAAAGAAACACATGAGAATTTACACAAGGAAATCACATTTTATCAAAGAGAGCTCCTTTGATTGAAAGAGTATATTTTACACTGGCGTATCAGTAGGCCTATGCTTTTGCATAATCAGAGGAGATGTTTTGATTTCACCTGCGTAATTATATCAAATTTACTGATGACAGATGAATTTCTATGCTCCATAATCTTATTTTCATAATAAATGTCAAGTGGTTCACATGTATATGTGCCATATTGTCAACAATTTAACAATTTTTTTTCTGCCTTTTTACAGACACCATGGATAGCTGGGATGAAGATAAATTAAAAGAAGTAGTCAGCAAGAAACATGGAGAAGCTAATGAGGCTCAAAACAAAACAGAAATTGTAAGTTATAGTTAAGCCCATTTCGAGTACTCGATTAACCGTGTACTCGCCCGATAGGGTCACTACACGACTAATGAAATTTCCATTGACTACTCGGTAACATAGTTGGAACTTGTGAATAACCCCCCAAAACCTCTAATTCAGAATGAAATATAGAAATTTATCACTTAATTGTTAGTTCTAAGATATTTCAATGTCATTTGAATCAATAAAATTCACATGAGAGTGTTTCTTTTCGGTAGCTAAGTTCTCGAGGATCGAGAAGTAAAAACAAAGTCTGGCTGTGTATGCTCCGCTACATCGGAAGCTGGAGTTATAAGTGGGTGTGTGAGCCAGCCGCGCACACATCGGTCACCGCGATGTACACCGTATAGCTCACCATGTAAGCGAGCTCCTATCAAGTTTTTGTAAAAATGAAAGGACGCGTATCATCAGCACAGAATATTTTCAAGATAGTAATACGTGTAGATGAAAACAATACTTCTTACTTGCTAACGCGCGCTTGTTCGTTGCCGACGGGTCATGCACGAGCATGCCCGTGTCCATTTGACGAGGGCATTGAATTTGATGTCGATCGCAAGCTCAGAATGTGCACGATTTCAATACGGAAAGGTGAATGGGATTTCGTGTACTAAAACGCTCCAAACCCAACTGTACTTCTGGGTACGAGCGCCACCTCTTGGTGACTGGTAAACAACTGCAATATCATGATTACAACTGTGATGAAAAGGGGTAGGAAATGACAATCTATTTCACTTTATTTTAACTTGATTTTTTATTTAGTCTTCAAGAAAGTAGGTAGAAGGAGATAATTTGCATTGTTCTGAATTTTATAACCAACACTGATCGTTTTGAACTTGTTTAATTTTAACATTTTAATACGGAAATCGGACATCATTTACGGTTGTTGGTTTGGGACTGGTTTCATGGCTTTACGCTGGTGCTCCGGCCTAAAAAGGTTGCGGGCTTCGGGTGCCGGAGCGGTCGGCCCGTCTTATTGGCAAAATCGTTATACCAAGTAGTCCATTACTCATCCGAAAAAATGTCTGAGTAAACGACTAACAAAAATGGCCTTTCAAAACGGGCCTAGTTATAGTATCCTTTCATTTTGTCTTTGTCATAGCTTTTTTATTATTTGGATATCCTTGTTCTTATTAGCTTTTATGTAATTTGTTATTATTATGATTTTTATTATTATGATCATTATTATTGTTATTAGTGTTATGTTGTGCACATCATTGTAATTCTTTCTCATGTAATTTTGTATTACAGTGCTAAAAAGTAAAACCCGAAGCTATGGCGACATGAAACTTTTGTGAATTGTAAATAATGTCCATTTTCACAGCCTGAAACTTTTGTGTCTTTGAAATATTCCCTGCTGCCAAGTGTTGGCATTCAATCATTTTGCAGCATGAAAATTTGGGGTAATCTGGGCCACTTGTGAAATTCCTATGTGTTTTATCTTTTATAATATAAACTCACTACAATTGGCATTTTGGAAAGGATATGCTCCCTCCAGTCATCGTATACAATAATTGTAGTTAGAATGATATACCCTAAAGTAGGCCTCTCTTATACAGTCTCTCTTTACTCATGTATGAAGATGTTCATTTATATTTAAGTAAGTGTCATCACATGTTTTTTCTGTCTTATGATTTTATTGACTTTTTGTTTTTTTTCACAATGATATTTGCATAATTTCATTTTCTCGCTTTCAGGTTTGCAAATTCTTCATTCAAGCTTTGGAGAATATGAAGTATGGTTGGTTCTGGAGTTGCCCCAATGGTGAGAAATGTAAATACAGGCATGCTCTTCCTGCTGGTTTCGTACTCAAGAAAGATAAGAAGAAGATGGATGAACAGGAAGAGGAACAGCAGATATCATTAGAAGAACTTATAGAGGAAGAGGTAATAAATGCAATATGTATTTAAAAGGAATGTTGAATTCTGGGAAAGGTGAAAAATAATTTATAAGCTTTCTCATTCCTTTTGTGTCAGTTTGGAAGAACATCATAGTAGAAATGTCCCCTGAAAACAATTTCTCTTCAAATGCCCTTATATTCTAATTATGACGAAAAATAGCTGAAGTGTTTGGGCCAAACATTCAAGCCACATCTGTGTGCCGTCCCATATACCCATTTCTGTGTGCGGTGCATGTGCTTTTGAGCGAGTTTTGGTTGATTTCCTATCATTTTGATGATTCCAAAACCTCACAGTATACAACAGTCCTTATTTAGACATGATCAACCTTTCCCAATTGCTTGCAGACAGTTTCATTCACAATGTAATGGCATGACCAGAACTCAACTTTATCTTAAATGTTTATAAGTGAAATGGTAAAACTATTGCATTAGTTGAAAGATGGCTATTTAACGAGAGGCACAAGAAGAGAAACAGAAGAAAATCAGAAGAACTTATGGAGGAAGAGGTTATGAAAGAGGAGAAGATATCAAAGAACTTGTATTAACTTAATCGGAAGACAGAATCACCCATGTGAGTCCAAAAGGCTGACGCTATGCTGGCAATGTCTTGACAAACATTTCTCTTTTTTGCATTTTCTTTGAGAGTCTTATCTATATTTATAGGTTGGAAAAACAAACTTCAAACAAACTTCTTATGTGTAGGGTTATTTCCATTTGAATTTGTAAGTAAAAGTTGTCTTCACATATCCTTTGCCATGGGAAGAGAGAAAAACCTATACATTTTGGTATTAAAGATTTCTTGAGTCCGCAGACTCAGGGGGCCCATGCGTTCCGGGGGCCCCTGTTAGTGTGTTTACCAATATACACTGTATATATATATTGCACATTGTCTCCTTTATAACTAACAGTCAGCCAATCTGATATGTTACCTTTTTGTGTCATGTATATTATTTTCAGAGGAATAATCTTACTGGTAACCTAACAAAGATCAACTTAGAAACTTTCATGCAATGGAAGAACAGAAATCTAACAAAGATACATTGTCTGCTGTCATAACTTGCAGAGAGCCAATCTGATATATTACCTTATTGTGTCATGTATATTATCTTTCAGAGGAATAATCTTACTGGTAACCTAACAAAGATCAACTTAGAAACCTTCATGCAATGGAAGAAGAGGAAGATATCTGAAAAGAGGAAAAAGCTGGAGGCGGATCAAAATAAGAAACGAAATGAACTCAAACAAGGCAAATCTCTTGGGGTAAGTCAGGCTTAATCATTCATTTGAAAGAAAAAAAAGAGTTCAACATATAGTCTGCTTAACTTTGCTTCACCTTTCTATCATTTATGGACTTTGACACTCAGGGTCCAGTTTCATATAAAAACTTATTATCAGTAACAACTTCCACAAATCTATGGCATCGAAAGATGTTTGTATGAGATCATTTGGTATTCCATCAATTATTTCTGGTGAATTTTATCGTAAGTATATGTCAGGAACGCTAGATTACGACAATATACTGCCCTACGCTAGGACCTTTCCACCCCGATGGCTCCCCGCACAACAATCTTGAGGCTTCGCACAGAGATAGCATGTTTGTCACTCTGTGTAGGTTTTGAATGCGTGTATGATGGACAGTGCACTCTGAAGTTGTTGGGAGTTCATATCCCTGACCCGGCACCTAAATTATTTTTTGCCTCTCATTTGTTTAATATGCCACTTTAGGACGTGAAATCTTCACAGCATCTGTGTATTGCTAGTATCTTGCTATTTATCAACAAAAATCTAGTAAATCTGACGAAAATTTTTTGAGGGCTTACCAAAACTGAACATTACCTTTAACATCACACGTGATTGCACCCACAGGTTACAGGACGTGAGCTCTTCCAATTCAAACCAGAGATGGTGTGCGAAGATGAAGATGAAGGAGACGTCTTCTCTTACAAACGAGAAGTGGAAGAAGAAGAGGTAAGAGTCGCTTCTCTCTTGAAACATTGACCATGCACACAAGGACCTACTTGGATGCATTTAACCCTTTCGAGACAATTGACCACATTTTGTGGTTTGGCTCAGTAACTTTTGATTCATAGCCCTAACATGTATACCAGATGCATGAGTAGAAAGATGAAAAAATTCTGCACATACTATGTCCATTTTTGTTGCGTGACTATATTGCTTTTGATGCCAGGAATTTTAAAAACGAGAATAAGCTTAAAAATCCTTAAATTGGCAACACTAGAGAGGTTCAAAATGATAATAATAATAATAATATGTCTTGTTTACCCAGGATAGCCTCATCAGTATCATATACTGATCTCCCTGAGGGTCCTGCAATCATACTATTACCCTGACTCACTGTTTTTTATCAAAATTGGCAATTTTGAAAACTTTTCGAAAAAAATTCCTAACCATGTATATTGTTTTTAAAGACATTACACCTTATTAGAACCATGTAGCATTGTTGCCAATTTGAAAAACAAAATGTGATCAATTTAGCCCTGAAATATTTCCTGTCCTGAAAGGGTTAACCTATCGACTTCTGAATTCTTAAATACCCATAGGCTTGAGGCAGGAACCATCCAGTTTCTGCAGCCATTGAGTTGATCTTCGATGCCCTTGTTACTTGTGATAAATAATATGGAATTACAAGTACAAGTAACGATTGTGGGCTATATTTAATGCCTTCCTTTTCAGTGGAAAACAAATTTTAAAAATTTTAAAATAAAGAATAAATCAATAAATAAATCAATGGTCCTTCATATTGGAAAATGAATAATTCACTACTTAAAAATGATTTGTATCAAGATGGTGTTAAAAACATTATCTGGCATACAAAAAAAATGAATCTGGATCAAAAACTGATCGTCAGTATGTATGGGATCTATGTAAATTAAGGATTAAAAACTACACTATCTTATTTGCCAAGAAACTTAGGCAGTCTGAAAAGAAAGAATTGAAGGCCTTAGAAATAAGACTAAAAGAATTACATGAAAGAATAGATTTAGGCAATGATGAGGAAGAGGAGGAGATGGCGAGTGTACAGGAAAAGATTAATATGTATTACAAAAAAGAGTGTGATGGAGCAAGGGTGAGGTCTAGAGTTACTCATTTTGAAGAAAGTGAAAGCAATTCCAAATATTTTTTAAACTTAGAACATAGAAATGGAGCAAGAAAGTACATGTCAGCATTGAAAATAGGTAGAAACATGGACACTGATTGCAATAAAATGATAGACTTTGTTGAAAAATTTTATTCTTCATTATATACAACAAAATACTCAGATCCGACAGCAATTAATTCATATCTTAGGCAAATAAAGAGTCCATATTTGTATGGCAATGAAGCGGACGAATGTGAGGAATTACTTTCAATAAGTGAGCTAACAAAGGCTTTAAAGGGGATAAATATTAATAGGACCCCAGGTATAGATGGACTCACTGTAGAGTTCTATAGGGAATTCTGGGTCGAAATACAGGAGCTAGTTTTAGATAGTTTAAATGAAAGCTATAAAACGGGTAGGTTAAGCTACTTGCAAAGGAAAGGAGTTATTACTCTACTTTTCAAAGGGGGAGAGGCTATGGAATTAGGGAATTGGCGACCCATTACCTTGCTAAATACTGATTACAAATTACTTGCAACAGTATTGGCAAACAGACTCCAAAAGGTTTTACCCCAACTAATCAGTGAAGACCAAGTAGGGTATATTTAGGGCAGGAGTGGTAGTCATAATGCCAGATTAATTCAGGATGTAATAGATTATAGTACTTTTAATAACAGTGAAGGTGCTATCATTTTTGCCGACTTTAGAAAGGCATTTGATACTTTAGAGTGGAAGTTTATTGATGCATGTTTGAAGAACTATGGTTTTAAAGATAATTTCAGGAAATGGGTTTCAGTGATGTATAATGATCCTCATCTTAATATTATTATGAATGGATGGTTAACGAAGGATATAAAACCATCTAGAGGTATAAGACAGGGGTGTCCCTTATCTGCATTATTATTCATTCTTAGCATTGAAGCTCTAGCAAATGAGATAAGACAAAATAAAAATATTATAGGATTAAATATTGGTCATAATGAGAAAACATTTAAAATACTGCAGCTTGCAGATGACATGACTTTATTTGTTCATACAGTTAAGTCGGGTAATACAGCTATTGAAGTTATTAAAAATTTTGAATTGTATTCTGGCATACAATTAAATGAAAACAAGACAAAAACTCTCTGGTTGGGGATAAATACTCCAACAGATAATATTGGAAGTATGCTATGGGAAGAGGTGTACATTAAATCATTGGGTATTTATTTCTGTAAAAATAAAGGGATGAGACTTGATATGAATTGGTCCAAAGAGAAAATGTTTAAAATAAAACAAATGTTAAACTTATGGAAACAGAGAAATCTCACATTGAAAGGGAAAATAATAATTCTAAAATCTTTGATAATGTCCAAATTATTTATACTGCACAAGTTTTGTCGTGTCCAGAAGAAATAATTAAGGAACTTGATAAAATATTCTTTGACTTCCTTTGGAGAGGTAGACCTGCTAAGGTTAAAAGGTCAAATGTAGTAAATAAAATAAAAGAAGGGGGTTTAAATATGTTAGATATTCAAACGAAGATTGCGTCGTTAAACATGAATTGGTTTTGTAAATATTTAAGTAATGATTTGAATGCAAGTTGCAACGGTATGTTTGACTATTGGTTTGGACAACTTGGTGGTATAAAGGTTATCATGAATTGTAAATATAATATGAAAGATACGAGTTTTCTGAAAAATAAGATTCCTGATTTCTATTATAACATAATTGTGACATTTTTCTCGTTAAAAGACTACTCCTATTTAAGGAACCCCCGAGTTGGAACTTTTAATAATTTTCGAAAAGAAATGATTTGGCTGAATAAAGATGTAGTGTATAAATGAAAAATGCGATTCTATAGGAATTTGATAAACTCTGACATATTGTTTGTAGGAGATTTAATGGATGGTAAAGGATTTCTACCAGTTAATGAGTTAGAGCTGAAGATATTTTTTAAAGATGGAAGGTGGTTCAGTCAATATGCACGTATTCGAAGGGCAATTCAATCACTCAGAAACATTTTGGTAGATACAGATGGGAATATAGAACACAAAAAGTATAAGTATTTTAAATCCAGAGCTTTTATATATAATGATATAGTATTGGTTGATGTGACAATTCCAATAAGACAGTTATCAGTGAAAAGAATATATTATGAGTTAATCAAAACAAAAACTGAAGAGTCTAGAGGAATTTTGGCGTAATACTTTAGGAGTCGAATTTACACCTGTATGGTCAGATGTTTGGCATTTTAAGTTAAAAGGTATAAGGGACAATTTGTTAATCGATTTTAATTTTAAATTCATGTACAATATTTTGGCGATACCAACTAATTTGTTTAAATGGAAGGTTAACGACAATGATCTATGTTATACCTGTAAATATACAGGTGACTGTATGCACATGTTTTTTCTTTGTAAAGAAGTTACTATGTTTTGGAAAGAAGTTGAAAAGAATATTCAAAAATACTTCATGTCTAGTTTTCAGTTTAAGCCGATTCATGTATTGTATGGTAACGAATTTGGGTCAAAGAAGAAAAAGGATGTTGATATAATTTTGAATTATGCACTTTTTGCTATTTACAAAGGTTTTGTCGGAAAGATGTTGAAAAGGAAAATAACAAAAAAGAGGCTTTTGAATAGTTTGCATTATTTGATGATTTACCGTCTAGAAATAGAAAAGAATTCAACCAGAAAACCGAATATAATTATAGAAAAATGGAAACAAATGACTGGAATGTTAAACAAAAAATGAGAATGTAAAAAAAAAAAAAAATGAAGAAGAAAAAAATGTATGTACACTATATGAAGAAGCAGAGAAATAAAGAAGACCAGAAATGGTTATTTTACAACAAAAAAAAAAAATCAATCAATGAAAACATCCATGCAAAAAAGTCTGTATATGTACAAGAAATGTATTTAACATCATTATTTTTTACTTTTTGTACGTCATTGTTAACTATTATTTTTGGTTATAATTGTATGCTAAACTGTACGGAAATACCTTTTTTTTTTGTTGTGGTTCAGGCTCGACTAGCACATGTCCTATTATCTGGCCCCTTTTACCAACCAATGCTTTCTATTTATATGTATAATCTTACTATATATACATGTATGTAAATATCATTGTTTAAAAATGTATTGTACTGAAATGTTGTTTGTGGTAATCAATCAATCAATCAATCAATAACGAATGAAAAGTTTGGTTCTACTTACAGGTATTTCTTCTATCGTGATTCTAAGTTTATAACCCAGGGTGGTAATCATCAGTAAAATTGTCAGGTCTGTGATCAAAACCGATGCTTTATTGCAGTAACGATGCATCTTGAGAGTTATTGGATTGATTCTCAAAATTCATTTATCATGTTTTGAATAGGAATCCATGTACAGTGGAAACTTGTTTTAACACACTCCTTGGGACCAAGGAAATTACCTCTTTATATTGAAACCTTATTATATCAGGGCTGAAAACCAATAATATACAAAGGAGTGGGACCTACAAAATTACCTTGTTATAAAAGGAGTTCTTAATTACAGTGTTCTCTATAACGAGGTTTTTACTGTATATTTTTGGATTGTTTAACACAGTGTTCTATGAATGTCTAATGCAGTGTCCTGCAAATTTTACCAAAGCAAGTAAAATGTACACTGAAAGGCACAAACACAGAGATAGACTGTTAAAACTTGGCTTGGCAGGAAGTGCAAGAGCATTAAAAATGCAATATTCATTGCCACGATGCTAAGTAATGTTATTTTGTCCAACATTCAAATAAACAAAAAAAGAAGTTTACTAGCAAATATGACCTTATCTATTACTGCTATCTGTACAATTATTAATTACTACAGGAGACAGTGAATGTACAGGATGTGAGTATAGAAGCATTCGCTGCCTTAGCCATGGAGGTTGATACATCTGCAGCCATCACCAGCAGAGTTGATCATCCACTACCTACTAGTAACGGAAAGGAAGATGGTAAGTTCTCGATAGCACATATTCTCAAAAGCCTCCTTAACTTTAGACTAGGTTTAAAGGGATTCGGTAACTTTGTGGAGGCTTGATTTAATAAATTGTTGAATTTTGATATCTGTCTTGTATAATGATGTCCAGAAGGATAAATAAATAGCCAGGCATAGAAAGGTTTTCAAATATATAATGCTATTATTAAGATAACTATGACTGAATACTCCCATTTACGAAAGCGTATGGCCATACGCTTTAGTCTGACACTGACTCTATGGGGAAAATTAGTCTGGCATTTCCGGTCACTTGCAAATGTTTACTTTTGTGAAGCACATGATGATTTCAAAGGGCTTCATTTTTACACCATATTACATACACTGATAGCATGAAAGGCCAGGTAGCTCAGATTTTACCAAGCCTCTACAAAGTTACCAAATCACTTTAATCCCAGTGTGTAGACTTGGTCCACTAAATTATGGAGTGCCAAATGTCATCTTCTTTATCCTGTACAAATCATCATAATACCTCAACTACAGTGAATCCTGCCTATAAAGACCACTCAAGGGAGAGAAGAAAAGTGGTCTTTATGAGCAGGTGGTCTTTATGTACAGGTTCCTTTGCTACATGTTTCAATAGGAAATTCTGTTCAAGGGAAACAAAAAAGTGTGGTCTTTATAGACAGGTAGTCACTGAAGCAGGTATCACCGTATATGAATATACAACAACCCATCACTATCGGATTACTCCCTCATTCTTATTTCATGACAAAATTAATTTTGTGTGTATTGTTTGTTTACGTATGTACAGTAATTTATATAGAACTTGGGGCTGACACTCAACCTGCTACATATATACATCAGTGGACTAATTTAAAGATAAAGTTGAGTTCTGATCATGCGGTAACATTGTGAAAAAAACTATCTCAAAGCAATTTGGAAAGGTCGATTATGTAGTACATAAGGATTGGTGTATGTTGTAAGGTTTTGGAATCATCAAAATAAGAAATTGATTCAATCCTGCTGAGAGTCACAGAGAAATGTGTATATGGGACTACACACACATGTTCAGCCTGAACATTTCAAATGTTTCTTGTCATATTTTGAATGTGAGAGCATTTGAAGAGCAACATTCTTCCAAAATGACACAAAAGCTCACAACGACACAACGAAAGCTCACAAATTATATTTAACCTTTCCCAGAACTCTACCTTCTCTTTAAGACAGGTTTAATCATTGTCAAGAATATAGGCCTTTATTGCAAGAGAATCCTAATGAAGACCAGTTTCCACTATTCATCAATAAATTTTTAACTATCCTTTGTTAAATTATCATTCTTATTTTAAGATCTTACGTCAGTTATCATCAAATTCATGCAATAGTTTTCTAGGTATTTATAGCAAATACATGCTACTCTTTTATATTCCCATCCATGTGAAGGTGTACGATTTGTCCCATTCTATGTAATTTATACAATATTCATGAAGTCTCTTTGTTTTCCCACAGATGAATCGGGTAAACTTGATCAAGCTGCTGCTATAATCCCTGATGAAGACCCAACGTTAGGTGCCATCGCTGCCGCAGAGGGCGCTCTAGCAAACGGTGATGAAATTGACATTGACGAGGACCTGTTTGGAGCAGAAGCAGACATCGAAAATGAATTAGATCAAATTGACCTCGATGATTAAGCTTCATAAATTTGACATCGTGTTACAATGCCTTCTGGATAACCATCATGAAACCAACTGTAAAGGAAGATTTCAGCATCATCAGTGAGAGTGATTGTGGAAGAATGGACATGGATTCCTGCCTTACTGCATCTGGTCTACTAGTTAACAATCCTAGTCATTGAACACCAGTGGTCACAGGCACAAGATCTCACAGATCTCACAGACATCAAGACCTTAAACATTGAGCCCTTATTCTAGACAGTCCTAGACCTTGAATGTGGAGACCATCATTGTAGTTTGAACGACATCACTGCTTATCATACTGAAAGAGGCCCTGATACAAGACCGTCCAGCCTGTAGAGAAAGACCGCTCATGGGGAACAAGCAAAAGCAGTGTTATCAACATGTGGTCTTTATATTGTATGTACACAGGTTGACAACTATTTAGGGTTCCTCTCCCTGTTGGAATATATGCTGATCATGACTTGCCCATCCATGGTGGAAGTCATATTGGCTGTTATCCTTAATAGTGTTAAAGCTATATTCATGTATCAGTTACTGGTCTATGCAGGAAAGATGCACATTGCAAGGTATCTTTGCAATGCTAAAAAGAACATTCTTGGATCCAACTATTTTCTTCACTTATGCTCTGAAATCACACATTTTCTTTATAGGTTAATTTCATTTTATTTCAAGTAGTGAAAATTTCGTTTTCAATTTTTTCTTTTTTTTTTTCTTTTTTTTTTTGGGGGGGGGGGGGTGTTCATATTCCATTAGAAAGAATTTGTAATGTCCATTTTAAATCCTGATTCATAATTACCTCACCAGAGAAAACCTTTGGAAATGAATCTAGGGAGAAAATTTGTTCTTTACAAGTTTTTGTCTGAAAATTATTAGAAACTCTTGTAAAGGGTATTATGAATTTTGTACTGATTGCTGAAATGTTTTATTAGTAATAGAGTTACTCAATCTGTTATGATCCTTTTCATTTATATTTTCTTTATGTTGTATTGAGAATCTGATAAACTTGAAAGAGTTTCAACTCCTATGCATTTCCCCAAAACGACAACAACTTATAATTAAAGCACAGTATTGATATCCATTTGGCTACAACTGAAAGAGAAGTAAACCCGACAGCTTTCACTGATGGACCTGATTTGTCAATTTTTGAATGGATATGTAAAGATTGTGTCGTACAATTTTTTTCATAGATTTAAAGATGTCTTGTAAATAGTATTCACAGCAAGTTGGCAAACCATCATAAATCATTAATATGGTAATGATTACTCTTTCCAACCCTCAGTATTTCTCTTGAGAAGCTTTTCAGAGAAAAAAACTTGTCTGAAAATTCTTTACATTTCTGTGAAATTTTAGATCATGGGAAGCAGTGGTGCACTGGTTTATTCTCTTGGCTTTCAGTGAAATTGAGAGTTTGGATTATGCAAGGCACCATATCTGCAATTACATAAGGAATTATTCATTACAGTTTTCTCATGACCCATGTTCAGTGAATGTTTCTTAGTAGGAAGAAATCTATAAAAAGGCTTTGAATGCCTAATGGCAGCCAAGCTGTGGCCAGGGAATAGTTCTGTTGCTCTAGAAATTTCAATGCATGATGGACACTAGTATTATTCAAGAAATTAAATTTATTTTTATTATTAACATATTCTTATGAATGGAAACAAGATTTAATATACCGAGCATTTATCTGTCATCTAAAATGCATGTTCCATAATTTTGAGATATATTGTATAACATGAGTTTTTTTTTTTCTTCTCCAGAATAACTTGCATAGCTTTTAGTTCTCTGATGTAAAGGGTAATATCAACCATTTACTTCTTGTAACCTGAGGACCATCTGCAGGTCCTAAATAAATCTGTTCAGGTTACAGATCAAGTTCAAGAAAATAATGATTTAAAGTTGAAATATGAATCATTCAAGTGGAAAGAGCTTAAAAACACTTATGCCAGGGCTGTCAACCCTCCCACATTTGGAGGGAGTCTCACGCCACAACACTAATTCTCCCGCCGTCCTTCCAGCGTCAAAGCGGGAGACTCCCACCACGACGCCCTTCCTCCCGCTCTCCCACTAAGCATGTAAATCTCCCGCTTTATGAAAAAACCTCCCTCCAAAAGTGTTAAATGATAGCTTGTCAGAGATTTTTGGACTTCAAAAGAGACCCCAAAATGCTGAGGACCTTTTTTTTTTTTTTGCTTGTCAGAGATTTTTGGACTTCAAAAGAGACCAAAAAAATTGGAGGGCAGGCGAGAGAAAAAAAATCACGAATCTCCCTCCAAGCAGTTCCCCAAAGTTGACAGCCCTGACTTATGCAGTAGATGGCTTTAATATATTTCAGATATACACAAGGTATTCTGGAATCTTTTATTTAGAATTAAAGCTTTCATGCTTAAAACAACTTTGCTTGTGAAATATTACTTGGCATTGAAAGAATGTAACCTCTTTATCTTGAGACATGTTCGCTATAAAGCAACTGAGCCACATGTAAAATGATTCTGAGAAATGATAAACACCAGTCTTCCTTAGTGCATTATTTATAAAGTGTAAGTTTTTTCTGTCCCTTGTTAAGATTTTCTTTGTAAATTGACATTTTGAATCCATCTTTAGAGCAAGCCTTATATCAGAAAGAGCATGACAATTTGGTATCGATATCTCATTCATATGAAGTTACATTTAAGAACTGAATTAAAAGCATAATGTAAGTTTTAAAGAAATTAACTCTTCAATTGTACGTACATCTTTTTTTTTTTTTTTTAATTACATTCTTCTTCCACTTTCTTCCCCTATCTTGCCCTAGATCTGGTCCCCATTTCATAAAACTTGTTATCAGTAACAAGTTACAATAACTGTTATAAGCTACTGAAATCCTTGCATCCTTGCAATGTGAGAGCACATTTGTCATAGAAATATGCCAGTTCTTACTGTTAACAAGTTTTATGAAACAGGGCCCTGTTGTCCAGTGAGGCACATAGTTGTCTTTTGGTGTGCAAAACTTGAAAGAAACGTTGGAAAGAGAGCAGCATGACACCTTTCACCCTTTGAATGCTAAGCCTGAGGTATTGGGCTAAAAGTACGAGTAATGAGTGTTATACCAAAATTAAATAGTATTGAATGGGTAGATTTTAATATTTTGTTTAAATAGTTTAATGCCAGATACTGTAAAAATGTTTACTTAAAAGTATATTTTTTCCTGTTTAATGTATCATGCTTTTTTGCATGATGTATGCACTGACATTGCAAACTTATCATTTCATGTGTATGTTACAATCATAATCATAATGTGCAGTGTATGCATCACTCAAATAACTTGGCTTTACGTTGACCATCCATTAAAATCAATGCTTGATTTATTATTAGAGATTTGATGCATTGATAATGTACGGCTTCAAGTCGAGTTGGCGTGTGGGATTAAAATAAATACAGAAATATATATACATGTAAAGGAGTCTATTTTGTGTTTATTGTCCCCGCCGAACGAAGTTCGCGAGGGGACTATGAAACGGGCTCCGTACGTGTGTGCGTGTGTGTGTGTGTGTGTGTGTGTGTGTGTCCGTCCGTCCGTCCGTCCGTCCGTCCGTCCGTCTGTCCGTGTGTGCTCAAATGTTAGAAAATGCTACTTCTCCGTCATTTCTTGGCCGATTTTGATTCTGATTGTTTTATCTGATAGGGCTGGGTGGGGGCTTCCAAACTTCTACACAGAATTTTGAAATTCATTAATTATGCAAATTTATGCAAATTTATTCAAAATTGACGAAAAATGCTACTTCTACTCTATTTCACATCGGATTTTGATTCCGATTGTTTTATCTGATAGGGCTGGGTGGGGGCTTCCAAACTTCTACACAGAATTTTGAAATTCATTAATTATGCAAATTTATGCAAATTTATTCAAAATTGACGAAAAATGCTACTTCTCCTCTATTTCACATCGGATTTTGATTCCGATTGTTTTATCTGATAGGGCTGGGTGGGGGCTTCCAAACTTCTACACAGAATTTTGAAATTCATTAATTATGCAAATTTATGCAAATTTATTCAAAATTGACGAAAAATGCTACTTCTCCTCTATTTCACATCGGATTTTGATTCCGATTGTTTTATCTGATAGGGCTGGGTGGGGGCTTCCAAACTTCTACACAGAATTTTGAAATTCATTAATTATGCAAATTTATGCAAATTTATTCAAAATTGACGAAAAATGCTACTTCTCTATTTCACATCGGATTTTGATTCCGATTGTTTTATCTGATAGGGCTGGGTGGGGGCTTCCAAACTTCTACACAGAATTTTGAAATTCATTATTCATGCAAATTTATGCAAATTTATTCAAAATGGCTGAAGGTTCATAATGTTTTCATGTTTTATATTTCAGTTGTATACATGCATTGTTGGTATTCTCTTCTTTTGCATGCAGTAACATTATTATTTTATTCGCTAAAGTTTTTCACTGAAGTTTTAAGGTTCACGCTAGTTGATTTCCACAGATCTGCACTTCCGGCGGGGACATTTATTACGCATTGCGTAATTTACTCATTCACTTGTTAGTATGTTTTTAAGTATACAGAAATTCATGTGAAAATGTAGAACATGAATGAAATGAAAAGTACTATAAATACATTTGTGATATGTGATTGGTGATTTTTCATAGCAGTAGCAGCAGCCACTTTTCATCATTAAAGGCGGTCAGTCGGCGGTGTCCGTGTGTTTCTAAGCAGTCCAGGCAAAGGCGAGTTCGGAGATTTCCGTATTCGTAAACATCAACTTACGTACACACCACAGCGATCTATGCAGATTTTTGCCGAGGAGAAGGACATTTCGCTAATCCTCAATATGCTTTCGACTAGACCTAGTTTCGTATGTGCACCAACTATTTTGCAGCATCAGCAAACACAGATTTTTCTCCATTGAAACCGCCACCTGACTGCCTTTAATAACTCAAAAATTATACATATTATAAACTGAGGTTTGAACATCGTAAATTTGAAGGATGTAAAATGATGTTTCTCTGAATACTTTTCTTCAAACATTGCTCTGCATATTTAACTCTAATCAGGCCGGGATAATTTGGCTATGCCACAGCCGGGGGGGGGGGGCAGATTCTGCCCCCCCCCCTCTGAGATCTCGACCGTCGACCGCACAATCGTGCCAAAAATCGGCACGCACGTCGTCCACAATATAATCTACAAAATTATAGTTACATGCTACGAAAAAATTTCACGTTAATTAATGCATTAATTTATGCATGAAATCAGACTTTTGCTCTAAATCATTAAATAAAGCTATAAAAATGCTAATTTTTGGTCTAAACACTCCAGTATTCTTAGCAAATGTATTTGAAAAAAGAAAAAAAATTTGGTATCAAAATTGATTTCTTATGTATTTTATTGTATTTTTAATTTGTGAATTTCTTTGTTTTTTTACTTTTTGTTTTTTATTGTTTTTTAAATGAAATTTGTCGGGGACACTTTTGCGATCATAAACAGCATAAAATAGATTAATTTTAATCAGTAAAAGTAAAAATATTCATAGATTTATAAATTGACGTGTAAGTACGAAATGTTGCACAACTTCGGAACCGCATGCCCAGACGTTGCGAATTTGATCTCAAAAGATGCGTGAGATTTGAAAGAAAAATGTCATGAAACGCACAACTTCGGAACCGCATGCCCAGACGTCGCGAATTTGATCTCAAAAGATGCGTGAGATTTGAAAGAAAAATGTCATGCGACTGCTTTGTTTGTTGCGGACATATCACGAGAAACGTCTAGGGGGTGGATTCTGCCCCCCCCCCCCCCCCCCCCCCCCCCCCCTGATTAGGGTTAATTAGATCTTCACTTTTTGAAAAATCAGGGCCACAAAATATATGTCTATATCAGTAATTTATTCAGAATACAACAATTGTCATTGTGCATTGCAGCTGAAATTCCAGAACACCTCTTTAACACAGAGTCATGAATGATTAACACTGGACAGCAAAAGGTTGGCAGAAATGACAGCTGTAACACAGTACACAATGGCGATTGTTGTGTTCTGAATTGATTACTGATATACACAGATTTTGTGGCCTTGGTATTTCAAAAAGTGACAAAAATCTGATTAAATATTCAGAGCAATATTTTAAGAAAAGTATTCAGAGAAAGGTAATAAAACTTGCTCTTAATAAATTGTACATCCTTCTAACTTAATATAAAAATCTCAGTATGATACAAGATAATTTTGAGTTATTAAGGATCAAAAGTGTCCGTCTTTTTTTATGAACACCTAGTAGTAGTAGTAGTAGTAGTAGTAGTAGTAGTAGTAGTAGTTGTAGTAGTAGTAGTAGTAGCAGTGGTGGTGGCGGTGGTGGCGGCGGTGGTGGTGGTGGTAGTAGTAGTAGTAGTAGTAGTAGTAGTGGTAGTAGTAGTGGTAGTAGTGGTAGTAGTGGTAGCAGTAGTAGTGGTAGTAGTGGTAGTAGTGGTAGTAGTGGTAGTAGTAGTGGTAGTAGTGGTAGTAGTAGTAGTAGTGGTAGTAGTGGTAGTAGTAGTGGTAGTAGTGGTAGTAGTAGTGGTAGTAGTGGTAGTAGTGGTAGTAGTAGTAGTGGTAGTAGTGGTAGTAGTGGTAGTAGTGGTAGTAGTGGTAGTAGTAGTGGTAGTAGTGGTAGTAGTAGTAGTAGTGGTAGTAGTGGTAGTAGTAGTGGTAGTAGTGGTAGTAGTAGTGGTAGTAGTGGTAGTAGTAGTAGTGGTAGTAGTGGTGGTAGTAGTAGTAGTAGTAGTAGTAGTAGTGGTAGTAGTAGTGGTAGTAGTGGTAGTAGTGGTAGTAGCAGTAGTGGTGGTGGTGGTGGTGGTATTATAGTATTTTTAAACATACAGGGAAAACGTAATTGGAAAAGCTTCATTCTGGAAAGGAAACATATTAAAAATTACACATGTACTTATTTCATGACTTAAATACATGTCGGTGCCTCTTCCTCTGTGAAGCCCCCCTTCCCGTTATGAAAAAAAAAAAAAAAAAAAAAAACTGTACCTCGCAACATTTAATTGAATTGAGGCTTAGAATGTACATGTATTATATGGATAGTGAATTCGAGATCATGAAATAATATGAAGATTTCAGATTTCAGATTTTAGATTTTATTTCATTACATTTTCATTTTTTCAAAGTATATAACAATAAGTATTATGAATCTGACAATATTCAAAATAATTGACAACACAACTTAGTGCATAAACATTTTTCGATCATTACAAGCAAAACAAAGTGCATTAAAGTTTGAGTTGTGAGAGAAAAAAAAAAGTACATCAATGAAGACTACTTAAGATTAATTTTATGAAAATGAGAATGAAAACAGAGACCAGCTTAGAAGCAAAGCTTGTAGAAGCGCTGGTCCCTGGCAAAAAGATGAAGCATGAATACAGTACATAAAAAGAACTAGACTGGGCAATCATGCATAAAATGCCCAATAAAAGGGAAAAAAGAAGAAGACAGATACATGGCCTTGGAAAGCAAACAAATTATAGACATAACACACTTGCTATAGAAGAGAAAGCACTGAGAAATATTGTAAACACAAAAAGCTGGAAATAGTAATAGGAAAATAGTAAAGTTTTAAAGAAGTAAACTTTACAAAAGACGGAACAAGAATGACAAAGTGACAGGTGGGGGTTAGGACGGGAGGGTGGGAAAGGGACAAGATCTTGAAGGTTTCATTTCGTCTTTAGATTTTGCTACACAGGTAAACAACAGTCGTCATCAGGATCACTGAGGGATCAATGTTCATAAAAAGCAATTAGTGATTTTTTCAATTTACGTTTGAGCGTACTTAAACTTATACTGTCTCGTATATTTAAAGGGAGGGAATTCCAAAATTTAGGAGCAGTAAATGAAAAAGTATTCTGGGTTAATGCTGTACGAGTTCTTGGCAAGTGATACAGATTTATTTGTCTAGTGGGATAATGATGTATTTCGTTATTTACTGTAAATATATTATTGAAGACAGTGGGCAATTTGTGGTTATGATACTGAAACATAAGTACAGCAAGGTTGAGGCGATAAATATCATAAATTTTTAGTACATTATTAGAGTGAAACAGACCATCTGTGTGGTGGCGATAATTAACATTACTTATAATTCGCATAGCCTTTTTCTGTAATAAAAAAACTCTGTCTAACAGGCATGCCGCACTGTTTCCCCATGCTAATATTCCATAATTAAGATATGGTAAAACCAGTGTGGAGTATAGTGATAAAAGAATATTTGGCGGAAAAGACCATTTGAGTTTATTAATCATACCAATGTTTCTGGATATCAATTTACATACATTATCAATATGATGCTTCCATGAAAGTTTATTATCTATTATTGTGCCTAGAAATTTTGTTTCAATCACCTTCTGTATTTGTGTATTATCTATTAAAATCGGATGAGGTAGTTCGTTAAAAGTATTACTAAATAACATGTAATTTGTTTTTTCTAGATTTAGTGATAACTTATTAGCCTTAATCCATATTGCAACTGAATCCAGTTCCGAATTAATCACATTACATAAAGTTTCTAGGCTTTTATGCGAAAAAAATAGATTAGTGTCATCTGCATACATAATAAAAGTCAATGAATTTGATGATCTATGAAAGTCATTTATATACAAAATAAAAAGTAAAGGGCCTAGAATAGAACCCTGTGGAACACCACAATTAATATTTCTTAAATGCGACATGCAATTTTCAATACAGACATATTGCTGTCGTTCGTATAAATAATTTCGAAACCAGTCTGAAACAATGCCCCTTATGCCATAATGTGAAAGTTTGCTTAAGAGAATTTCATGATCTATAGTGTCGAATGCCTTAGAGAAGTCTAAGAACATTCCTATTGTGTGGGTACCATTATCAATAGAACTTGTAATATTATTAATTAGAGACAGGAGAGCATGTGTTGTATTATGGTGTTTTCTAAACCCGAACTGAGATTCATGTAAAATATCATTATTATTCAAAAAAGCCATTGTACGAGTAAAAACTACTTTTTCAAGTATTTTGGAAAAGGTGGTTACAAAGATATTGGCCTGAAGTTTGACAACGATAAGGGGTTACCCTTTTTAAAAATAGGGATTATTTTGGCTAATTTCATTTTGTTTGGAAAAACACCTGTGCTCAGAGATAGATTACATATATAAGTGAATGGTTCAACAATACTTGCTATAATTTTTTTAATTATAAAAAAATTATAGCAAGTATAATATCCGAACGCCTCTGTCAACCCTACTCCCCCCCTCCCATACACACTCATGCCCTCACACACATCCCCTCACTCTCTATCTCTCTCTCTCTCTCTATCTGACTCTCTCTCTCCCTCTTTCTTTATTCCTCTCTCTGTCTCTCTGTCTGTCTGCCTGTCTCTCTTTCTCTCTCACTCTTTCCCTCCCTCTCTATCTTCCTCTCTCTCCCCCTTTCTCTCTTCTTGCTCTCTCACTCTCGATCCCTTTTATTCTGTCTCCCTCCCGAAATCACCCCACTGACATGCACACCCACACGCGCACACGCGCGCACACACACACACACACTTTTTTTTTCAATGATCTTTATTTTGATTCCACTCAATAATACATAAATCATAATTCAACATTTCAGTGAAAGTAAATGCATATGACAACTAAAACAGATTTTCTTGTAACATTTTCTATAAATAAAAAACTGAAATTCGAAAAATTTAAAGAAAACATTGAATTAAATCTTTTCATAAAATACCTCCGCCCCCCCCCCCCCCCCATGAACACGGGAATTAATACACATGTATATAATGTATACATGTATAAATAATAAAAATAATTCATCATTAATAATAAAAATAATTCTTTACACACACACATACGCCCACACACATGCACCCATCCAGTGGAGTAAGCTAAATGAGCTACTAACAAAACAAAAATTCAGTGCATGCGTGAAGAAAAGACGAAAATAAATTCATATCTGATCACAGTAACGTGGGTTTTAATCATCAGTGTCAAAGAGATTTGTTGCAAAATTTAGTCTGTGTATCTTTCTAGTCTCAAAGTTCTATTTTTTAATTTAATTTAATTTTATTTTGCGCTTAATCAAAGAGATGTAATCTTTATCTTTATTCGCACTTCCTCCCCATCTGTCGGGAAGGCTGGATCGAACGTAGAACATACAAAGGCCACGTACTAGTTTAATCTTCATGAAGGGGAAGAGCAAAGATGTGATTGTATAGATATACAACGATTGCAAATGTGCAGCTCATCGAAATAGGACTAGTGGAGAACAAACTTTTTTTCTTTTAAAGGAAGCAAAGGGAAAGTTTTGATTCTACAGGGAGAATAGAGAAAAGCGGGAGGGGAGGATGGTGCGTGATAAATACAGACAGGAAAAGAGAGAGAGAAGGTGAGAAAGATAGGTAGAGAGAGAGAGGGGGAGAGGGAGAGAGACAAACAGAGGAAAATGAGGATAGAGAGGGAAATAGATAAAAGGAGTGGGGAGCCGGAGAGGTATAAACAGAGATCATTAAACCTCTAAAAAGTTTACATGGATACTTCTGGAATACCATGAATACAAGTAGCGTTTGACGTCTCGAAAGCTTGTCGGAATAATTAATACAGATGGCAGCAATTAATATATGCAAGGTGGAATTCTGTGAATGTGGGAAGAAACACCCTGAATAATTTGAATACATGACCAAATTGGTTCATTGTAATACTTGAACCGTTTGCATAGTACACCACTCGAGGTCATCAAGCTCTTACGACATTATGATTTTGACATTCCCTGTATGCTTGCGCTCTCCGATAATGATGTTTACAGCTCTATGTATATTTCCACTTCCTCAACCATATCGTGAAACATATCAAGACTAAAAAGAATCGGAAATAGCACCGCTCCACATCGAATCACTGTAAGTACTTTCCACACTATTTCATTTAGAGTTTTTTCATACATTTCTCGTAGTGTATTGTAATTGTTTCTGTGATAACTCCTTGGTATATCCGTTGTAGATAATATGCAGCGATTAGAACGCGATTGTATATAATGATAGATCAATAATATATCACGTCCATTGAGTATGGAGAACAATAAATGAGTGACACCGTCTATCAGATTGTACATGTAGCAGATAGTTGAAATACAATATAATTATGATTCTCTGATTGTGTTCATATAGTTTGAATCATTTGTGTGGAACCCGATGTGCTTTGATGCGTAGTAATGTCTTTGCCAAATGAAATGATAGATTCATGTTTGCGAACGAAGGCTTATTTTGTATAATTAGACTGTTATACGACCATAATTATTCTCCATATTCTGAAACTTGGATCGGAGAGCAATTCTGTTCTTCCGCATTTCATTTCCTCCTCTTTTCCTTTGTTCCCATTTCTTTCTTTCCCCCTCTTCCTCTTTTTCTACATCATCGTACCTCCTTCTGACACAAAGCCTCGAGGTCACTGACCTTTGCTGAGCATTTGCTGGACAATCTTGATTAGTATGATTACCTTTTTTTAGTGTCTGAAGCTGTACCATAAGCTGTAAATATCTGTTGTCTTTTTCGTGAGAATATGCACAACAAATCTGAACTTCAACTCGAACTTGTAATTATCCTAAATAAGTAGTTCGTTTTCATAATTATCATACCAACATATTGTACAGTTTTATTCTGGCAGCGTGATGTAGGATAGCCGAGCGGTGTGGTAGAGCTGAGTGGTGTGGTAGCTATAGAGCTTAGTGGTGTACAGTGCATGGTAGAGCTGAGTGGTGCTGTACAGGTTAGTGGTTTGGCACAGCTGGGTGGTGTGGTAGAGCTGAGTTGTGCTGTACAGGTTAGTGGTGTGGTAAAGGTAAGCGATGCATCGATCAAAGTGGTGTAACTACAGATTGACAAGGGGCACCCCCCCCCCCCCATCGAATGGTGAAAAAGAAGAAACAAAGAGAGAGAGAGGGGGGAACAAGCAAGAAGGAAAATGAAAGGTGGAAGACAACGTGAAAAGAAGATGATAATGACCTCTCCTGCAGCCTTGAGTAAGACAGATGCCCCCCTCTCCCATGACACCAGTTCCCCCCCCCCTCTCCCCCAGTGATTGGACCAACGCTATATAGGCAACTAATCGGGCGGATACTTTTACCAACCATCACAATGAAAAGCGATTTATTTAACGATTTTATTTATTTTTTTGTTCAATGATAAATTTGATAAAGAAAACCTGAACCAGTCTTCATTATAAAATAATCTTGACTGTATACAACAGTGTCAAAATCTAAGAACTTTAAAAACCTTTACATTTCAGGAAAGCAATTTATTTCACCCTTGCTTTTACCAACTTGTAGCTTTGCCCTGTTAACATTGACCCCAGGCATTAATCAACCCTGTAATATGTTTCTATGTTCATTTCTATTATGTCGGGAGGAGGATGTGTTTCTTAAATTCTTCTTGTATCCTTTACACAGAGTTTAAATCACTTATAATGAAGGCGAATGCCCCTGGATGTTTTTATTAATCACAAATCACGGCTACTTCATTCATTCATCAACCATATCATCTTAACAGACGTCTAAAGCTAACTCTAATCCTTCTTTCATGTTCCACAAATTCCCATAGGGAGAAACTTTTTACTGGATACTGGTCATGAGAAAAAGGGTTACACGCGACCATTAAACTTGAAAGACCTTTCTTTCTTTCCTTTTGTTCTGCCTGCTGTTTTTTTTTTTATGATCAAGACGACAAAAAAGAAAGAACGAAATGATACATGTGTCTCGATTGAATAGAAAATGAGAGCTGTCGTTGATACACATGTCTAACATTTCATTCGTAATCCAGTTGATCTCTATATGTATGGACTGGCTCAAAAGATAATTTTGGATTCCCAACTTTACATGTATACCAAATGGTTTTAATAGATTTAGATGCTTCATAACTCTCTTTTTTATCCAATAATTTAGGGTCTCTGGTTTATTACTGGCTCTTAACACGACTGCCTGAGAACGATATTTTTGTCATCTTTCAATGACTGATGACCATCCTCTTGCATATATATGTTCGAGTTCATGTTGAATCGTGATCGGTTTTGGCACCATATCACTAAACGAAAATAAGCATTTATTTTGTACGATAGTTTTTTTTAAATGTGTCCATACATTAAACTACAAGTACTTTTATTTACAGAGGAAGACAAATTTAAAATCTTTAAACAAGTCTGATATACAGAGAAATGCAGTTGTTTCTTTTACTGAAACGATTCGGATAAAGCAGAGCTACCCAAACGTTATAAAAAAAAATTTAAAATCTCATTCCAGGACAATCGCAAAGACTTTCAAGAAATCAATTCACGGGCAATTTCATTCCCTATTCCATTGCCTATAGAAATCATGTTCGGATTACATAATATATTGTGTCATTGTAATAATTATTCGCTCAATACAATGGATGACTCACTGGAATTGCCTGAGGTTGATTTTTGAAAGTCTTTGCAATCGTATTTTCCATTATTCCATAAACAGGTAAGAAATGCTTGAAGGCCTTCATGGATATACTAAAACTTGGCACCAAGGTATATTTGACATATTTCTTTTTAAAAAACAGTAGTACTTACCTATCACGTAATCACTGGAAAGCAAATATTTCACATACTATCCATTAACCCGACTTCTTTTCACTTTCCTTTTCCTTCCACCCTCTCTCTCTCTCTCTCTTTCTATCTCTCTCTCTCTCTCTATCTATCTATTTATCTCTCAACTCTCTTTCTCTCTCTCTCTCTCTCTATTTCTCTCTCTATCTATCCATATATTTATCTCTCAACTCTCTTTCTCTCTCTCTATCCCTTTCTCTCTCTTTTTTTCTATTTCTTTTCCTCTCTCTCTATTTTTCTCTCTCTGTCTCTCCTTTTTCTCTTTCTCTCTCTCTCTTTCTCCTTCTCTTTCTCTCTCTCTCCCTCTCCCTGTCTCTCTCTTTGTCTCTATTTCTCTATCTCTCTTTCTCTCCTTTTCTCTCTCTCTTCTTCCTTTTCTTTTTCTTTTCCTTTTATAATGCCATTCGATTAGGGGCTCTTGTCCCCGTGCTGTCTGAATCATACAACAACAATATTAACTTTTCTTTATTTATATTCTAACTCCGTAAACATAAACAAAAATAAACATACTGCACATTTTTTCATCATCGTTTGCACACGGTAACTTCACTAATTGGCAATCATACAATATTATCAAACCACAGATCAAAACATTACTCATAGTTTACAACTGATTTTGGAATTCACTTTCGGGATTTTTCTTTTGTGGTTACGTTGCAACGAACGAACGAACGAATCAATGCATTTTCTATATGACGCAATGCCACCGCAAAACACTTGTCATAATTATGATAATATTTTCATACGTGCCCTTGCCCTTGGAATTTAAACATCGAGGGTAAGATAGAACTTTACATGGATTAATACTTTTTTTTTTAATCCCCATTTTGTTCTCATTGTTATTGGGCAAGTGAAGGTTGTCCGATCATCATTAAACCGCATGAAATTTATGAAATGCCACCGTTTGCCACCCCTCATCAAACTATTAAAATGCCAAAAATTCAGGTTTATATAATTTCATGGACACCCCCATTTGCGCTCTTTTATGTTTACGTATGTGGTTTTAACAGGAGGTCCTTGCGGTATTTTCATGGATAACCCTTAATTCCGATTAAAAACAGTGAATGGAAAATTCGGAAACTATTGCTTATTTCACACGCCAACAGTTGAAGCTTGAATTAATTTTTGATCTCATCTATATTTCGTGATCGGATAGAAGATTGGTTGTGGCTCAGAAAAAAAAGGAATTCTTGAACTCTGTTTTATTTAGAAACAAGATTTCGTTACAACTTATAAAGCAAGATCCTTTCGATGTGATAAGCGAATTTTGCAGGTAAGCAACTTAAAAAATCTGCTAATTATTATCTTTGATTTGTTCTCTGATCGTCTCCTATTGATATCATTCTGTATGCACATAATCTTTGTATTTTAAGCATATTCTTTTTAAAAATCTCATTAGACATAAATTAGAAGTGTAATCTAAACCCAAATATATTCATATTGTATTCACATAGCCCGTCCAGTGTGTGTTATCATGTTTACTTTATGCAATTGTAAACATAATTTAGTATTTTGATGCAACAGCGCATGTATTAAAAGAGAATATGTAGAACATGTATTTTTATTCAATTCAGTGTATTACGTAGCATTTAATATGCCATAACTTGGCATCTAGTTATGTTCACTTCAATGAAATTTAATTTATCTTGAGATTTCTTTCTTAGTTGTTTATCTTGCTGTCATATGAATTCGTGGAAACGTCATGGAAATGTTGAAGCTTCCATTCAAATTAAAATTACGATATACACCCCCTTTTTGTATACAAATGCAGTTTTGTATTGTTGTTTACAGCGATGCAAGAAAGTTTTTTGGCCTGTACAGTAAACACTTTCAAGGTCCTTAAGATACTGGTTTCTCGATTAAGAAATCTGGTGAGAATAAAACACCCGATGGACCAGTTGACCTGTTTGCGAGCGCGTGGCATAGGTCAGAGTTCACGACCTTGAATTTGATTCTTGTCTAAGAAGTGCTTCATTAACTCGTCAACCTGTTCGTCATTTGTTTGCATTGGTTCAGAGTACTTTCTCAGATACTTGCTGTCACATCTAGTTTTTCGTATCTCTCTTCCAAAGAATAGAGAGAAAAATCCCTCTTTTATCACATATATTATTGAATACAATTTCTCAGGTCTTTTGTTGAAGTATGTAAAAATATTAGCTTATATTTATCTCCATTTCGTTATCATCATCGTCATCGTCTTCTTAGTAAAGTTTGTGATTTATTTCTTGTTATCAATTTCACGTTTAAGCTTGTGATATCATTTTTGGTGCTTATTTGCTCAAATTTTGACATTGAACCAACTGTTATTTGGGTTATGGTTATTTTAGCCACAAATCCTAAAGTGACGTGCAAAGTTCAGAGTGTCATGACAAGTAATATTACTACTACTACTACTTCTACTACTACTACTTCTACTACTACTACTACTACTACTACTACTACTACTACTACTACTACTACTACTACTACTACTACTATAATAATTTATAAAGCGCAGAAACTATATATATATATATATATATATATATATATATATATATATATATTCTACTGCGCTGCAATAGCTCTTGATAGGCTTATATCTGTGATGAGTAATTAAATGAAAAGATATGCTTTTAGTTTTGATTTGAAAGTATTTACAGTTGTTGATTTCCTAATATCTAATGGTAAGTTGTTCCACAGTTTGGGGGCTGCGCATACAAATGCTCGATCTCCTAAGGTTATTTTTGTTTTATATGATGGGGTTTGCAGTAAGTAGTAAACTATTCATCTAAATCATATCCTGAACCCCCATTAGTTAACCCGTCGACTACTAAATTATCTGACACACATAGGCTTAAATAAAGAGAGCACCCGGTTCCCGGAGGCAATGGGTTAATCGGTTTTAACACGCACGCACGCACACACGCACGCACACACTCACGCACACACACCGATCTTTGATTATGAAAAATAAATTTTAAAGGCAGGCTACGCTATGGTAACATTTTCTTTTTTTTGGGGGGGGGGTGAAATTTTGATTGTAATTAATATGTTTGTTTTGTTTATGATTTGTTTGCTTTCCAAGGCCATGTATATGTCTTCCTTCTCTATCTGTCTTCGTTTTTCTCCAACTTTCATTTCTTCCTTTTCTAATCTTTCCCCAGTTTTATTCTTCTTTTTTTTTTCCTTTTTGTAGAATGTTATGCATGATTATTTTTCCAGAATAATTGTTATGTTTTGCATAAATTATAATTCACCTTTTGCCAGGGACATGCGCTCCTACAAGCTTTGCTCACAGAATACTCTCTTTTTATTTGATGGCCCCTTCCCCCTCCCCCTTCAATGACCATTTTATAAGGGCGTGATAGTAAAGGTATGGAAGATAAGAATTATTTATATCATCAAGATGATATTAAATTCTCATCAAGCTATTTATTCTATTGTCGGCATATAGACCCCCCCCCCCCCGATTTACTTAACGCCAATGCAGCTGCGTATAATTCTCAATTTGTCATGAAATATATGATATCGTCTGTTTCCAGAGGGGCGTTAATGCATGTACTTTAACACAGAGTTAACGCCCTTCTGGCTCTCAACAAACGTTATATAAAACAGATGTAAGGTGTTGATTTACTTTCATGTACTATGTCTGACCCTTAGGACAGACCAAATAATCGTTACAAACAATCTAAAAATAAATTAATCGCAGTAGTGAACAAAAAAGATCGATAATTAGATGAGGAAGACACAACAGTCTACAGCAAACATTGTTTGTAGGTTAACATGGTTAAGTGCTTTCAGGAAATATTAGAGGGTCATGCACTTTGTAAATCCGTCCATCTGATAAACATTTGAGCTTGGGCTATATTAAACACGGACTCGTTCATTCACACTTCGTTTGATAATCGCTACCTTTGAACTTAGTAAGTGGTTCTATTTTTTTCTTCCTTTTATCCGATTAAAAAAAACAAAGATTCACCGGTTGTACGACATATGTTCCAGTCACTTGGTCTGCTTATAACACTAACCGAATTCCCAACTTCAGTCCTGGACCGAACACTATACCTTACCCTATTAAACCTTAACCCTAAAACTAAACCTAACAAAAAATCTAATAGACCTATTCACAGATATATTCAAATTTTATGCATACTTTTAAAATAAAGGTTGTTCTTGACAACCTGAAAGCTTGTCAGAAGCTTGTCAGACAAAGCAACAAGTAATGTATGCAAACTGGATTCCAAGTGCATTCATTAATAACAGGTTAATGGAATACCTCGTTACTAGGTCCCCAGGAAAGAAACATCCATAAATTTGAACAACTTTGTGAACAGGTCTATTGAAATTCTACTAAAGCCTGGTTTACATTTGACCGATGACGATAACGAGATTTTTCATTAATCAGTAGAGGTGTCGTGGTCGAGTGGTTAAAGACACTTGACTGGAAATGCGAAGATCGTGGGTTCGATCCCCGGTACGGTACTCATGCCCTTGAGCAAGGCATTTTATCTACATTGCTCTTTTATCGTGCGTTAAATAAATGGCGTTTAGCATATCATTTCGTGTGTGAGTGTGTTTCCTAAAAAAAAAAAAAATGAAAGGCAAACCCTATAGAGCAGAGGCGCAAATCCATTTTGAAATTGGGGGGGGGGGGGGGGGACATTCGCCTCCAAAAATCTATGACAAGCCCCCCCCCCAAAAAAAAAGGTTATTCAAAAAAGTGGGGGGGGGAGGGAGATTTGCCTCCAAAATTCTCTGACAAGCAAAAAAAAAAAAAAAAAAAAAAAAAGGTTATTCGAAAAGGTGGGGGGGGGGGGACATTCGCCTATTTTCAAAAAGGTGGGGGGTGACATGTCCCCCTGTCCCCCCTGGATTTGCGCCCATGCTATAGAGCTACCCTACTATTAACAGACACGAGCATACTCCTACACACACATCATTATAGTTATTGTTATCGTTATCGCTCAAGTCTGACTGGCTCTTAACCCTAACCCTAAACCTTAAATAAAAACCTAATTGGAACCCTATAACCCTATACCTATATCTATCGGAGCAAATGTTGTATCACTGATTCATCGCATCGATTATTTTACTCTTCTAATTTGCCAATTTAAATCAACATTGAGATTAGATTAGATCATTAAACAGTGGTCTTACTCTCTCTATAAACAGGTATTCTGTTCAAACTGAAAATATTCAAGTAATACCAAAGTAATTTACATTATTATACATCAACATTTCCTTAGCCACTCCGTTCGCTATGATGATGAGCAATGCATAGATCTGTTGTCTGACTTTTTTTATGCGAGGAAAAGTTGTTTGGAATGGAGGAAGGAATTTATTAAATCACAGATGCCTCGAGATTTATCGTAGACATGTTTACTCACGTAGTTTGGATCAATTTAGAGTGATTCAATCGAGATCTCGGGGGAAAACTAGAGCTTTTATTAATGAGAGCCGAAACCTTGACTTCCATATTGTTTTTACATTAACACAAACTCCCAAACACAAGATCAATTCCTCGAGTACTCCAGTATCGAAGCCATCTTTGTTATTTCTGCCACAGACATGACAGAAGACGAAGAAAATAAAATGTTGACGTTCTATATCAAGTATTTCCATTGAGATTTAATTGGGCAAATGTATCTATTTTTATTTTAATTAAGAGAAAAGAAAATGTATGCCAACAGTGGCGTAGCGCGTGTCCAACCACTGAGGGGGCACTGGGAGAAAAGGCCATGGGGGGGGGGGTGGTAAGGGATGATATCGTCTTTTTTTATACGTGGCCTCTCCCTCTCCCTTTCTTTCTCTATATTTGTAAATCTGTGTAAAACTGCAGAAAGAAAAGCATTAAGACAAACAGAAAACAGTCAATCACTCCCTGGCTCTCTCTCTCTCCCTCTCTCTTTCTTTCTTTCTCCTTATCTTTTTCTCCTTCTCACTTTCTTTATTTTTTACACACACACACACACACACACACACACACACTCTCTCTCTCTCTCTCTCTTTCTTTCTCTTTCTCTTTCTCTCTCCCTCTCTCCCTATCTTCCTTTCTCTCTCTCTCTCTCTCTCTCTCTCTTTCTTTCTCTTTCTCTTTCTCTCTCCCTCTCTCCCTATCTTTCTTTCTCTCTCTCTCTCTCTCTTTCTCTCTCTCCCTTAGCAGTAGAAATGACCATGAAGGGTATTTATCTATATCTAAAGAAAAACAAAACTCCCGCTAGGATTGACACCATGTCGTTACTAATATTTGTATAGCAATCATAACTGCGTTATGAAAAGATGGTCAAAAATATATAGGGTACAGGTATGTCAGTTCGGCCTGTATTTTCAAATATACGACCAATGACGTACAGTTAGGACAAGGAACTTTTTTGGACTTTACGAATTCACTTCATATCTTATCTATAAGAACAAAATCAATTGAGTAATCACAAATTTTGCTCTAATGAGTTTTTGGTGTCGGTGGTGTTTCTGACTGAAAGAGTCGAACCTATTTTACCGATCCAAAGCTTGACTGTGGAGAGCAGGAACCGGACAAAGTACTTCATGGATTTTACAAATTAATTTGCTATTCGCATTTCGTGTCATATCTTTAAGAAGATATCCAATTTCGCTCTATAAATGAAAATAGCATTATTATTTTTTGGTGTCGGTCGTGGTGTTTCTGACTGAAAGAGTCCAACCCATTTGAACGTTCCAAGGCTTTGACTCTGGATGACAGGAAACGGAACAGGAAAAAAGGTAAGCGAAACTCAGTTCACCTGGAAAGAAAGTATATTTACTCAAAGAAAAACAGAAAACATTATGAAAGTGAAAGAACAAAATGAACTTTTGAACTGGGAACCTACCCTACAAGATAAATTTGATCATGAATTTGACCGGCTTTGTCGGCCAGGCATTTGGTATTCCTTAAAGTCAGAATCCCGTTAAAAGTGGGCCTAGCGTCAACTATTTTCGTGAATCATCAGTTCAACACGCTAGATAATGAATAAAGAGAGCAGTAGGCCTAGGGGTGAAAATATATAGAAATTGAACATGAAAGTGTTTAATACTACGAGTAAAGGTTGCAAATCATCTTGTGAAAATGTTGAGTGCTATAGGTAAACAAAACACGACAGCTTTAGATAGCTGCAGAGAAATTCGAAGTCACACTTGTATTCTCTTCTCTTTCCTTAGTAATTTGAAAAAGTGGCAGATATGAGGTATGAATAGTGATCAGAGTATCCTACGTTACGTGAGACGTTAGTACGAAGATGCCACACAGGAGTATTCAATAATCCTAAAGTGTATTCCATTTCAAGTATCAAGTATCATTTATATTCAATTCCAATTAAAAATCAGTTTAAGAATGCATAATGACAATACGGTAACATTAAAAAAGTTCGTAGAATGAATACACGCAATGAACATTTGCATATTACAATGTAGTAATGTAACAATACAGTGAATATATTACAAAGTTCAAGTGAAGAAAAGTATATAAGAAATCAAAGAAATGTCCCTTTTTCAGCAATAGTATCACATTTCAGTACATGCAGTTCTTTGTGTGAGGATCCAAGTAGTATTTTTTTTTTGGATTTGGACATAATTATTATGTTCTTTAACTTTTGATTCTGTTATCAATTCTCACGTATCCGGGGAACATGGTATACTGATCATGCTGGTAGATATGCAGAGCAAATAATTGTAGTTACTCCGTTTAAAGATTACATGAATATTATTAACAACCAGTTAGTCAGTTCATGGAATGTCGATGAAATTATGCATTGAAATCACACTAGGGTATATCCTGGCATGCTGACTGGCAGAATAACTTTGTGCCAGCTGCTGTGATCATGTGATCATTCATTAAATTTTCAAAGGTCTTCTTAATTTACGAGATTGAAATCTTAAACCTGGGGCCGGACCTGACTAGCACTTGTGCTATTTTCTGGTTCCCTTTTACCAGTTTTGTTTTACTTGTTTTTGCCATGATCTAATTATATAATGCTCCTGTAAAATATTGTAAATATTATAATGTATTGTAACTTGTTATTGGTAAATATCATATTATATCATATCATATCATATCATATATCTCTTTGATAAATAACAGTAATCCTGTATTCCTTGGTAAATATCATATTATATCATATCATATCATATCATATATCTCTTTGATAAATAACAGTAATCCTGTTCTCCTTGAAATCGTTTTATCTCAAGCACATATAGTTTATTATATATCTTGTTGTCCATCTGTTATGTACATGAACATTATGTTCCTCAAATGTTGCACTTTCCATTTTTGCCTTTCTCAGCAAAACTCACAAACGGTTGTAGGATTTCCGGCAAGGGAAATGTGGATTGAAGGGACCAACGATATACATGTACATAGGAAAAGTAGTATGACTATTTAGTTTGACTCTGTTTTTCTTGTGATCACATTTCCCGTTTGGCAGCCGACTCCCGCCATGCCTCATTGCTATCGATCAATCGACTTAATCCGATAATTCATGGGTCCTTGCCATGATACCGGAACCTATCGATTTCTTGACCACCTCTATAGCCACCTGTCCGCGACCCCACCCCCTAACGCCGTCGATTTCTCTCTCTGTTTTTCTTTTTTTTTTTCTTTCTCTCTTTATCCACATCGACCTAACTTTCCCAAGCTCTGTTGCTATACATATTTTGGGGTATTTCTCTGTTAGTCAGGTCTGTTAAGCCCATATTTTTTAGTTTTGGGGACAGAGTATACAAAAGCACCAAACTTTACAGATGTACTTGTTAGGACAATAGCTTCATTTGTTCCCACACGACTCATCGAATCAAACCACATCTTCATGCAAAATTATCTTAATTTATGCGATTTACATGCATTAAATCAGTAAGTCCATTGACAAGGTAAATACCAATGGCTTAAAAATATTCCAAACTTTCTATATGTATTTCTTATGGCAATAGCTTCATTTTTTCCCCCACAGAACCCATCGAATTAAATCTCATCTTCATGCAAAATTATGCTAATTTATGCCAATTATTGTACTATATGTACCTAGACAACGTAAATATCAAAGTGCTTGAAAATGTACAAAACTTTCCAAATTTTTTTGCCTACAAATTTATTTTTCCCACAGGACCCATCAAAATAACTCACATCTTCATGCGAAATTTCCCAAATTCATGCAAGTTATGGAATTACATGTATCCAAAGTGTTAATGCCATTCATATTGAGTTTCAGCTCTTCAATACGTACAATATTTGCATTAAAATCAAGAAATATACTCTGAAAATTACAGTTTAACGTTGTCTTTCATTTACCTGACCTTATTTACCGGTTTAACGTTGTCTTTCATTTACCTGACCTTATTTACCAGTGAGTATCAAATTGCAAGTGCTGGTATAGTCGGTTATTCATATACCCTTGAAATTTTGTTTTAGACATTAATATGCATAAATTATAATAAAATAGATTTAAAAGTCAAGGAAGATATACTCAGAATATCACACATAATATAGTCATTTCATTAACCTGACCTTATTCACCAATATGTTACAAATCTTAGGTGCTTGTATAGTCATTTCTTAACCCTTTCGAGACAATTGACCACATTTTGTGGTTTGGCTCAATAACTTTTGATTTAGAGCCTTAAAAAATATACCAGATGCATGAGTAGAAAGAGCAAAAAATTCTGCACATACTGTATCCATTTTTGTTGCATGATCATATTGCGTTTGATGCCAGGAATTTTAAAAAGGAGAATAAGATTGATCATCCTTAAATTGGCAACACATTGAGAGGTTCAAAATCATTGTTTTTTGTCCAAATTGGCAACTTTTTCAACTTTTCGACAAAGTTCCTAACCATGTATATTGTTTTCAAGACATTACATCTTATTAGAACCACGTAGCACTAAAATAAAAATATTATTGTTGCCAATTTGCAGAACAAAATGTGATCAATTGAGCTCTTAAATAATTCCTGTCCTGAAAGGGTTAATATGCCAATGGAAATGTGCATTATGCATAAATATAAATTAGTTATAATAAATTACCATTTAAATGAATAAACATTACGATATTATTGCAATTATTAATTTTATTTTAATCTAACTGATCAATCTAACCTTTCTTGTAATATGAAGCCCTTTTACATTTATTTTGTGAGTATATCATAAAATATGTGTTTCATGCATAAATTAGCATAAATTAGCATAAATTAACATTAAGATCAAGCAAAATGAATTTGATGATTTCATCAGATTCACCTGGATATGAAAAATTAAGAAACTTGTTTATATATTTCGAGACAAACAACTGAATTTGTGCTTTTGCATAAATTAGCATTTATCAGTAGGGTGCCATTCACCGATTGGCACCCTATCTAAAATTAACGCTTTTAATACATATGACTCACAAGCAAAAAATTGCGCTTTTGTAAATTCTGTCCCCCAAATTTTGCTAACAGACCTGACATTCTGTCTCCATATCTCATTTTATATGTCCTCTCTTTTTCTCTCTCTCTCTCCTCTTTCGCCCTCCCTATCTTTCTCCCTCCCTCCCTCCCTCTCTCTCCCTCCCTCCCTCTCTCTCCCTCCCTCCCTCCTCTCTCTCTCCCTCCCTCCCTCCCTCTCTCTCCCCAGTCTCTCTCTTTCTTTCTCTCCTCCTCCTCCTCCTCTTCCTCCCTTCCCTCTTTCTCTCCGCGTATTTATTTCTTTATTTTTCTCTTTCCTCTTTATCTTTCTCCATCTCTCTCTCTCTCTCTCTCTCTTAACTGTAATCATGTCCGCTTCTATAGTTGCAGTCACAATTCTCATTAGCCCCTCCCCGCATGGTATTAATTTGTTTCTCTCTCGTGTGTCCCCTTACTAATTTCTGACCTTAACAGAATGAAAAGTTTCTTCGTTTTTTAAAAGTCATAAAAACCCATGTTCTGAGTTTGTTGATTTAGCAATATTAGGAATATCTCCAATCATAAATCTGATTAAAATTTAAGAATATGCTGGTAAAATATATGTACAGATATACGTTATTGCTTCGCCGCTTATTCAGACTTAGAAATCTTTCCCCATCACATAATTATGAAATAGAAAATGATTGTCACTCGTTCTCTGAAGTCTTAAATCATTAATACACCCCTTTACCTAGATTGAAAAATTAAATTAGATTAAACGAGCATGCAAGTCTATTTTGTAGTTCAATTTCACTTGAAAATCAACGCATGAAATAACATTACCATCTTAAATACGCTATGAGAAAATATTTGTTGTAAATATTTGTTGACAATTCGGTCACCAATATGTGACAAGAAAAAAAAGAAACATTGGTGACCGAATTGTCATCATCAATCACAGGATTATCCACCGTGGGTTCGACATTACTGTGTTTGATCTTAGGTAGTTCAATCGGAAGGAAATACTGTTTGTGGGTTGGATTTAAGTTTTGAGAAGAAAACACATGTGCTGGGAAATGTGAATGAACAAGGTTTGACATGAGAACTTAACTCTGTGACCCCTGGTCAATTATGTGACACAACCATGTTAGGAGACCGTAACATGGAAAACAATGTACCTAATCAAGAAAGCGTGCTTACTGTACAAACAAAGATGGAGTCAAATCAATTATGTAGCAGTAGACAGAAAATTTGATGGACAAACTGACCAGACTTTAAGGTCGAACGAACATTTAACCAGAGTTTCACTTAGCAGACGACATTGTTTTCGGTTGCAATCGGAAACGCGCCAACCATCCTGGTGTGCGCGGCACTAACCGTATAAAATTTGGTAATTATACTCTTTTCATTAATTTTTCTTCTTTTCTTATATACCGCCTTTCCTTCCCCTTATCCTATCTAAACGTGGATGATACTGGAAGGTTGGTATCCTGAATGGAAGAGTTAATGATGTAGAACGAAAGAATGTGTGAAAAGCCTTTCGAAGATGAGGGGAGTTTTGTCTTCTTAATCTGTTTAGCAACAACACAGAAACACCTATTGATTAACTCTTGGGTGCTTTTGAAAGAAAGAAAAGTGGACTCTTACCTTAATGCATTAAGCTACTTAGCATGTAAAGAGATGGTCCTTTCATTTCGATACGCTTGTATGGACAGATAGACTTATCTCTTGTAACGTAACGTTGCTGATGAGGGACTGTTATCTTCTATTTTTCTGCGTCTCCCCAAATCATTATGCTGGAATAAAACAACAACATAATTTCCACTTAGTGTTGTAGAATCACAAAGATTATCATAAGTCGTTCCTAAAGGTTTGAGATATAATTGGTAAACTATAATAGCATACTGAGATGCTTTCTTAGAATAAAGTGTACAATAATGCCAAGGAAGAAGAATACCTATATGTTATAAAGATATTTAAGGTTTAGAAATTTCTTAAGAACTAACTTTCGAACTTAGAAACTAAATTTAGAATAGGCTGAAACTTGTAGAAATATATTACTTTATATAATGGGGGGAAGCAAAATGTTATGAACCATTTAAGAAGAAGGCAGATCAACAAAAGAGAGAACATAGTGAGGATATAATGATATCGTTGTTTCAATTTCGTGGCAAAATGGAAGTTATGGCCAGAGCTATGGCCAATATAGTTAAACTCAAACACTTTTCATACTGAATGAATAATTTCAAAGAAGAATTCTATTCCATGGACGCGCGCATCCACTGGCGTGCGAGGTGTGTCGCGGAAACCCTATACGAGACGAGGATCTCATTTGTTGTGCATTTTATCGGTGACGGGCGGCGATGGAGCTGACAGTCATTACACTGAATTAATGATACGGGATATAATACTTCTTCACTGACTTGAGAGCATCTGGGATTTACATATTACAATTGGATTCATATTTCTGGTGCGTATTCTCTCTGTATACTTATGGATTGATATTTCGAGTGCGGTCTGTTACAAAGATATATGATTTGATTCCGAGTAGTATCTCTTCAGGGAGTTGGGAGTTTTTAAAAATCCCATCTCACTGCTCTCTTGAGGCGTATGGATAACAGTGTAGATGATGCGGAGAATGATAATGATTAGAGGTATTAATATGATGCTTTTGTAGATCTTGACGCTGGGTATATAAGAGAGTAAGATTTTATGTTTAAGTTCTGTATTTTTCATGAAAAGTTTGCATACTGTACATAGTCAAGTTCCCAAGATTTCAAATCCATTTTAGAAATAACTATTTCTGTAACTGAGTAAATAGAAAGAAAGGGTATAATAAAGAATAGGAATTTAAAAAAACAAAAAACAGCAACAACTAGGGAATGAAATAAAGAGATGTAAGGAACAAGACAGTGTAATAAATAATAATTCCTTATTTGCTGTTTGGCTGAATTAATATCAACAAACGTAGATTAGAGGAAGACTAATTAGCTGGATTGGTTAATGATTAAAATATCATTATAGATTTGCACCCCTGACTTGGTACTCACGACAGTCATTATCATTTATCAATGAAATAAATCTTTTCATACGATTATCATACCATAATAATGTAACACCACCCCTCGGTATCCTTATACAGATGACTGTGAAAACGAACCAGAATTAAAATAAATAGATTCAATTCCATTGTTTTTGTTTCCATGATACTTTTGTTTTAACACTTTTAGTATTATAAACAATGGAATTAAATTAGTTCAACTCATGTAACATCTGTTATTCAAACATTTTTCTGGTGTGGACATATAAATAACGAAATGGTATTAAATTAACACTGGTTTTTGCAGTGCAATATATTGAAATTCAGGATATTTCAGACTTTGCAAGTGGTTAATTTAATGTTTGAGGTTATTCAGTTTATTTCCCACATTATTCATGCCAAGTTGGTCATTCTCTTCTTCACAAGAAATCACACCTACTAATCTGTTTCCTTGATGTTTGTTGGAAAATCCCAATTAAATTACTTCATCCGCCCACCTTCAAGCTCATGACCAGCGCTGAGCGCAAAATGTTTACAATTTGGTAAATAAATTTGAGATATTCTAGATTCGATACGCTGTAACAATAGCAAATAATCAGTTACAATCATTACAAAATATAAATTATTTGCCCCATCTGATCACAACTGAAATATTCAAAATTAATTTTCGTTTGAAATATCATACAATCTGTGCAGGTACCGTAATGACATTTTCTTTGTAGAAATACGATTCTTCTTCTTCTTCTTCAGTGGCAGTACAGTCCACCGTCAGGTGTATTGTCGTTTGATAAAATGTACAGGGCTTAACTTCGTGCGAGTAAAACATGTTATTAACATGTTATTGAAAGTAAAATGAACAAAATCTCCATATACTTCTACAGAAAGGAAACAGTTAACTCTTACTGTGCAGTGATGCGTTTGTTTTTTGCACAGACTGCCCACTCAAATCACAAGAACAGTACTTGGTCTGGCATATTAATCTAAAAATGTGTTTTACTGTAGATTACGAAATAACAATTGATCGACTTTAATTAGTGTCTAGTTGAAAGAATATTTTTGACAAAAATCACATTGTGCGTTAACTTCATGTGTTGATTTGGTATTTACTGTATAAGGTTTACTGTATTTACTGTATAAGATTTACTGTATTTACTGTATAAGATTTACTGTATTTACTGTATAAGATTTACTGTATTTACTGTACAAGATTTACTGTATTTACTGTATAAGATTTACTGTATACAAGTATAAGATTATTGCACAGTGAAAACTTTATTATTGCACTAGAACATGACTTTTCTTTCGTAGGAGAAAACTAATGTTCTATAGCTCGATCTCACTGCCAAGTATCAGGCTGTGTTTCCTGATTCTACTTATTACATCTGATCATTCCATTATACATGACCATAGTTGCATAACATCCAAAAACTAAACTGTACATAAGACTCACAGTTTATGAGAGTTCCTATTGGTCTTTAATGATTTTGATGAAAGGACCGCAAATTATTCAGTCATTTTGTGCAATTTCCTCACTTATATAAATGATAATGCATCGAGGAAGCTATACATATATTCAGCTTTCTCCGGAGAAGGGATATTTCAGGTAAAGCATTTAGACATCTGTTTAGTATAGAGTTTTTGACAACTCCCCCACCCCCTTTCCCACTAACCACAAACCTCTCCCTCCTGGCCGAAACATATTGAGTCTCATGCTAGAAGACTGCCACCATCTCCGCAAAATAATGACAGATATTTCAGTCGTGGAAAAAAAATAACAAAGCGAAATAGAAATGATGCCTTGCATTATTTGTACGCCTATAAATATTATGTAAAGTATCGAACATCTTACTGGATGACCATTATGATATAGACCTTGGGTTAAGACATTGGGGCCACTGGTGTCATGGGGGGGGGGGGGCACCGATTGCGAGTGAACCAGGCCATCGAATGAGGGAAGGTGTGGGAGGGGCCGTATCAGTTCATCCACGTTGCCTTCCACCCTTCCACCTCTCCCTTTCTTTCTCTCCCTCTATCTCTTCGTTTCTTAAAAGTGTCTCGTCATTCGATTGGTGAGGAGCCAGCCCCCCACCCCCCCCCCCCTCCCTTGGCTATGCCACTGCCTACAGCCAGTCTTTTATGGCGGGAGGATACGCCATGTATCAAATGTGGCAGGATTAAGTATTTTTTAAAAACGGAAGAAGCAAGAAAAGAAATGAGTGGGCATAAAATCGAGTATGATTTCCGAAGTTTCTGAAGTTTCTGGGTACGGCACAGGATGTGCACTGTTCCATCCCAGACGACTATATGCTCTGAAAATCTAACAAAATTGATTATTCAAAGGACATCAATAAACAACATGTGACAGTCATTATGGAACCGCCTTTCCAGATTCCCTCTAAAACCGACAAAATAAGTTCCGCCTCATTAATTCATAAAATGTAAGGCATGGGTGAACTTCTTGGCTTATTTCTATCATGTCAGTAGTGCGTACATAATATATTCATATATTGCTATTATTCGTATTTTTTAAAGCGTTTTTTTTTTTTCACGTTAATTCTTGTGCGCTTTTTTCCTTTAGTTTCCATTTGTATTTGCAGATTTGGGCTTTCTGTTCATTCTTAATGAATACAATACGAAAAGCTTCAGTATGTCTCTATTCAACACTATTCCTCCATGTTATTTTCAGCGCAAATATATTTCCCTTCCCAACATAATTACGCAAGAAAAATTCCCACAAGTCTTGTTTTCCCATTGATTCAAAATTACTTTTTCTGTAAGGAATGATACAATGAGTAAAATTACAAATTGATACCATGTTTTATGGATAGATTATTTCTATCTTTACAACATCTCCTCATTTGTTCTAGCAATAAAGATATATTGCCTTTTTTTTTTTTTTTCTTTAGCTAGCTCTTTCTTTATCAAATAGTAGACATATGGATCTAGTCTGTAGCTTTGTAGCTAAATTTGGTAAATTTAGTATTTACTGAATTCCATAATAAAGGCCCAAAGAATCAACATTGCGGTCAAATATCTTATCTAATCTTTTTCAGTATGTCCACAGACTCGCTAATAACACTCTTATAGCACGTTGTTAAATGCTCAAGTTAATTGTCAGATTATCTGCTTTCAGCTCCAAAGTCTGAACTTCAAGCTCTTGACAAAACGCTTTGAAAATCTCAGTTCAATGACTTATTTAACTTTAAATAAGTTAAAGTTTTGCCCTACCATTTAGAACACCGTTTTGAATGTTAAATGATTATAATAACAATAATTTAAAAAAACAGTAATGCTTCATTAAATTTCACATCTCCAACTGTGCTCTCACCATCGAAAACCATATCAGGATTACATGTATTGCCATTTCGGCCAAAACTTGTTAAAACATTTAGGATTCCGTTTACATGCCAAATACATTTGCATATGCTGTCTCTATTGCTTGTAGGCAACCTGTCAATATTTTCAAAGATTATTTAACACATTTATGTTACAGATAGGTTAAAAAATGTAAGGTCGTCAGTTCACCGAATGCTGCTGGTCGCATCATATTGTGCACCGTGATATTTTTATACTTCTTAAAATCGAGTAGGCCTGCGTGAATATCTGGAATAAGTTGTAAATGAGTTCAAATAATGTATTTTGGTTACTGATGATTATCTAATCGGCTTAGTCATGTTAGTAGACGTTGTTCAGACTCTCCTCCAAGTTTAATGATGGTATTAATAAATCAGCTAAGTAATTTATTTATTTATTTATCCATTTATGTTAATTAATAATTATACAGGATGTTATTTCTCCTTTAAAAGTGGTCTTCATGACGTCCTGTTTACAACATATTTTTTGAAAAATCAAGGCCACAAAATCTGTGTGTATCAGTGATTATTCAAAACACAAATATTGCCATTGTGTGTTGCAGCTGTTATTTCTGCCAACCTTTTGCTGTCCATTGTCATTAATGAGTCATGACTCTGGATTAAAAAGGTGTTCTGGAATTTCAGCAGCAGTGCACGATGGCAATTGTTGTATTCTGAATTAATTACAGATACACAAAATTTGGTGGCCTTGAATTTTCAGAAACTGAAAAATCTAATCAAATATTCAGAACGATATTTTAAGAAAACTATTCTGAAAAAAATGAAACTTGCTTCCAATAAATTTACATCCTTCAACTTTACAATGTAAAAACCTCAGTCTGATAAGATGTATAATTTTGGAGTTATTAAAGATCAAAAGTGTCCACTGGTTTTTTTGACACATAGTACATGTGAAAAAACTAAGATGAGACAGCGACACATAATATATAAAATAAGGGCACGATAGAAACATATATACAAGAGGAATTAATCATAATCATTTTGTACACAATCAACCAGAATATTATCTGATTTTAGATTAGGTGTCCATGATATCCCGATGACTTGAGGTCGAGTACTAATTAGGATAACTATTCGAGTATCACTTGAATAACAAAGTGATAACTCTATATTAATTTCTGGTATGGTACCAAGCAATCAAAATAAGTTCACTGTGTTATTTTCAACGTGCAATGCCAACGCTACAAGGTGTGCCCCTCCCCCTATCACACCCCTTCTCGCATATCAATGAATATGATATGGGGGGGGGGGGGGAGAGGGAGATTGATTGTGATATATATATATATATATATATATATATATATATATATATATATATATATACATAGTAAATATATATAGAACATGAAATATATAACAATGTAAGGAAAATTACATCTTGAACGGGATCACGGAAGCTTGTAATAAGCTTATATCTATTGGGGTCCTCTAAAGAGAGAGAGAGAGAGAGAGAGAGAGAGAGAGAGAAAGAGGGACATCGCTCTTTGTACATGACACAGATCTATGTTCAAGTTCATTGTAACATGAGTGATGTCATAGTTATTGGGTAAAGGCATACAAGGGCATAATGAATTACTGATTCACAGTAAGTGTGAATGGTAAACGATTTACCATACGACCTCAAAATGACTTTCATCTTGAACCCCCATTATGCGTGGATTGAATGGGCGCGTAAAATGGTCTTAATTCCAAACTTCCAATTTGAAGTTCAATGTGAGATTTTTAAAGGGAAGCAGCGATGGAGAAAAACAAAATTTAATAGCGTGTGAAAACAGGGAAGAAGTTAGATTTAATCTGCAAGATGCGTTTATGATATTCCTTCAACCAGAAGTTGACTAAAACAAGAACATGGTGTATAGGGGTCCACTCGCTATTCATAAGGACTGCTATTCATAGAAAACCGCTATTCATTTAACACGCGTTATATGGATAGCGGTCCATATGAATAAGTGGTCCTTATGAATAGCGGTCCTTATGACTAGCGAGGTTACCCCGGTGTCCTCCCATCTCCTTCCTTTATGATCACTCTTCTGCTCTCGTTGACTCTCTTTTCTTCCTTTTTTCCCCATACTCCTATTTTTTTTCTTCCTCTACCTCTTCTTGGCCGTCTCTTTCTTCTTTTTCGTTTTGTCCTTCTTCCTTTTCATCATCATCATCATAATCATCAGTCATCATCTTATTCTCCTTCTTCTAGTCATTCGGTGACACGACATTTGCTCCTGCGACATTTGCTCCTCCGTCCATATCTCGAAAGGTCAAAGGTTAAGGTCAAGGTCATGATTTGGTTTTTTGTTAAGGACAATGTGACGATTAGGATTAGGGTTAGGGTAAGGGTTAGGGTTAGGTTTAGGTTTAGGTTTAACATGGCAAAGTTAGACCGGAGCAATTGTCGCTGGAGCAACTGTCATGGAACCTAGTCATTCACATCTGCTAAATGTTCTCTTTAGCTCTTCCCCTCACATCACATCCTCCCTCGGTGTCACCAGGGGAGCGTTTCATGAAAGGAAGTTGTCGGATATTTTATCCGACAACTGTTATAAGCTACTGAAATCCTTGCATCTGATTGGCTGAGAGCAAATTTGTCGGATAAAATATCTGACAAGTCCTTTCATGAAACGCCCCCCAGTTGTCTATCTTTGCTCTTTCTAATTATTCATTTTTCTTCTTGTGTAACCCTTGTCTAAGGAATAAAATGTAGACGGAGTAATAGAGAAGTAAGTCGTTTTCGTTGTAGAGGAAACGAAAGCTGGGGGGGGGGGGTAAATAGTTTTATAAATTATAGCAAGGGTGGCAGAAAGTATGCATGATTATAACGATATTTAATCGTTTCTACAGATGAATGCAAGGGTGCAATTTTTCAACAATTGCTTTGCGGTATTGTCAATGCTGTGGTCAGCATATTCTCGTTCTGATTCAATTACAATCATCAATGTTGTATATCTATATCCAAGTAGCACGTGGGAAGTAATCTAATCAAATAAGTGCACTTAGCCTGGAACCGCGGCAAACAAATGGCGAATAAATAGGGATGAATATAGATGGAAAAGGAAAGTTGAAGATGTATAATTTATATTCATCTATCCACGCTATCGTTAAAAACAAGGTCACATGGGGAGGTATCACACCCCATTAAGATGATATTATGGGACTGTGTGGGAAAGAAGTACGCTTGTGGTTGGTATAATAGATAGTTTATCTATTTTATCATTTGTTGCCACGTGCTGGGATGTGCCATGCCGTGCTTGTGCCATGTTTTAAATGTAAAGCTGGTGAAGAATAACACTTGAAATTGTGAAAATCTCGACACCCCATATAGTGAAATCTTTTGATGATTCGTGATATTTATATATAGAAGTACCGAATAGATTGATTAATATTCATCCATTTGCTATTCCACCTCTCCTCTTCTCTGTTTGAATTTAATGTTCTTTTTTATACAAATTAACTATCTTCTCCTCAATTTCCTTTCTCTCAATCCTCCACCGTATCGCCCTCTTTCTCCTTCCTCTCTCTCTCTCTCTCTCTCTCTACCCCCATCTCTCTCTCTCTCCCTCTCACTCTCTCATTCTGTCATCCCTCTCACACATTATTCCTACTCTCACAGTTCCCCATCCTGTCTCCCCTCCCTCCTCCCTCCTCCCTCCTCCCCACCCCGTCTGTCTCTCCCCTCCCCCACCCTCTCTCTCTCTCTCTCTATTCCCCTCTCACTATTTTCCCCCTTCCCCACCTCTCTCATTTCTCTTTATTCTCTTTATTTTAAATTCATTTCTGATTAATTTCACAATAATCTTTTTCATCACTCGGGTATCGGAGGTGTTTTCACTAAACACAAAAACAACACCAGCAACAAAAGACAAATCTCTACAAAATAATTCGACAAACGTTTCCCATAATCATTTCTGCCATTGATCCAAAAAGCTGAGAGAGAGAAAGTCTCCAAGATTTGACTGACGCCAGTCCTATAATCCTTCAAACAAAATCTGTTTTCAAATTCAAAATATGAACTAGACCACCAGGAGCGTTTATCCTACCCCTTTTCTCGACAATAATAAAAAGAGATCAAATATTTAAGGGGGTCGACCTCAACTTCTTCTCTTAACGTCATTCGTCGTCTGGTTGTGATATCGTGGAGTACATTTCTTTTTTTATTCCATTTTGCAAGAAGCGAGTCTTTTTAATATTAAAAATAATGCAATTTTCATTGGTTGGGATTGTTGCAGCTTGAAGCAATCGTATGAATTATCGTTCATTTTCGTTCGTTATCATTCGCTAAATTATTTAGACAAATAACACATTTTATCATGGATCATGATCGTTTGAACCATTTGAATGATCCTTTAAAATTAAGAACATTTTGTCACATTGATCATTATCACTCCTTATCCACATGTGAGAGATCATAGGTTGATCTTTAAATCGCTGATATCATGGTGGTGCAGTGGTACACCTGCACATCCCCATCAGTTATATCGGGAGGAGAGACCTGACGGCTTCAGTGATTCAGTTCACTTTCCCCTCCAAGGCACAGGTGACGCCAAATACTTGATAAATAAATAAATAAATAAATAAATAATAAAATGTTGTATACTTATATTCCAAAATCTTTTAATTACATTGAAAAGTTTGATAGCTTTTTGTATTGTATTGCTTTATTTTTTGTGGGGGTGGGGTGGGATCACTGTTTGCTATCAGTAATATCATCAGTGATTTAATTTAACCCCTGCATATATTTGTCGTTGCGCACGGAATATTTGACATCTTATTTCCTTCATTTTCAGTTAATTAATGTTGTCATTAAGTTACTAGTACCAGTATATGAAAATTGTTTATTAACTGAAAAGCAGCGTCATTTCTTAAAAATTTCTCACTGTCGCTTTTCTTCATGATTTCTTCATTTCATAATTATCTAGCCTGTACTCGTTTGACCAGGGTGAACTCTGATAGACATGTGCTTTTAAACGAAAAAAGAAAAACATGTGAGAAGAAGAAAAGCTTACTTCTGGCGTCTCGGAGTCAAAAGGCCCTCCCAAAATACCCCCCAAATCAAGGAATTGAAAAGTGATTATTTCGATGAAAGACTGGACCAATATTTTTAGAAGGAAAGAAAATGGACCTAGGGCTCCTTTTCTCTATTCTCCTTCAGACTCTTGACAATGGAAAGGTAATAATTCAGAACACATGAAATCACTTAAACAAGTCCTTTTGGACAATTTTCCTTGATGGCGCGACACACTTATATTGTAGTCTATGCACCTAGTCCTTTTTGATCTTTAAACTGATCTTCAATATTGTAGTACTATGCAAAATCAATTTGTCCTTTTCTTTAATATATTTTTTCTATTAAATTAATTTGATTGATATACCCACAACTCTATAAACACGTAAAATGATATTTTGAAAAAGGTCACGTAATTCAGACTATCTAGTAATTCATTTATTATTTATGTATATTTTTTTTGATTAATATCCAATTCCAATTCGCTAACCATTTCTTCTTACAAAATAAATTATTAAGGAAATGAAAGGTATTTCAATATGATAAATATCGTTTATGTATGTTTAAACAAAGATTATGTGCTGGTATAAGCAGAAAAAAGACATTTTGGCATTCTTTATTTGAATATTTACCCCAAAAAATTGTCAACATAATAACAATATTAATACATGTAATATTATTGTCTTAGTTATACCCAGGTAGCCTCATCAGTAATGTATTATACATGTATTATTCTTCCTACATGAGGGCCCTATTATTGTTACACCAGCATTACCAGGTACCCATTTATACCACCTGGGTCGAGAAGGACATATATGGGTAAAACAGCTTATCCAAGGATGTATCGAACCCAGGACCTCCCGTATGAAATCAAGAGCCTTCACCAATATACCACAGTAAGAAAATGATGTCTGTATCACAAAGAGGAAAGACTACAGTGATGCTTGATAAGAATGTGTTAGCATGTGTATATTTGGCATTAACCGAGATTTTGGCGGGAAGACCGTGGGTTATTTTAGTTGAGTATCAGACGACATTTGAGCAACAGGAAAATGATGTTGCCTTTTACCGGGCTTCTTGTACTTAAATCGCGTGTGACTATGAACCCATTTATCTTCTTAAAGGTATACTTACCTTAGTTACCTATACCCTGATTTTGGTTTGGTTTGGTTTGGTTTGATGGCGTATATTTTACCTGACTGCTAAGAAAGCATGAGTATGCTTGTAAATAAGCAACCAGGGGACCGACGGCTTTAAGTCCTCTCCAAGGACCTTGATAATCAGGATTAATACCTTATCCTACTTATTCGTTGATTATAATTAACTTTAAAGTAAATATTGCAGTAATAATTAATTCTTAAATATCATTAATTATCCCGAATCCATTATTACCACAGAAGATATGAATGTACAGTGCTAGAAAATTTGAAACTCATCATGACTCTGATCGGAGTATTATTTCTTGACTAGCACTATTAATTATCCTACTTGCTAAATGTATATTCTAGTAGTTTTGTTGTTCATTCATATTTATCCAATCATGCATCCACTACATATTTATTTATACACCTAATTATCAATTCCTTTAAAAATTCACCAAATCACACAACAACGACACCCAAAATGTGTATATCTAAAAAAAAAAAAAAAAAAAAAAAAAAAAAAAATGAGACATGCAAACGTTTGGAAGGTATACTATACACTTTAGAAAAATTACTGAAGGTATTTACAGTAAATTACTGGCAATTATCACACCAGTATGAAAATTTAGAAATACATGTAGTCTAGTAAAACTATTAGTAGATTGTTTGACCTCTGTGAACCTTACAAAGGATAGCTCTGTGGCGTTTGCGATATAAGGCTTCCATGAAAGAGATGTTTTTCCGCAGATTATAAACCCCCATTTATATCTTCATTCTATCATTTCAAAAGTTCGAATTACATCTTTATCTCCTTTGTTATATTACGCAAGTTGATTTTAGCATTGTATAACATAGAATCAATTGGTGTCAATTTGTTAGAATAGCTATTTTAACTCAATCTCACGCCCTCCTTTGTTATGTTTGTCGCTCTTCCTGCCTAAAATGTCCATCTATTTATTGAGATTATCGTGCATGTAATCCTAATTTAATTGCGTTTCTTTGATTCCATTTCGTGTATGCCTAATTGCAATAAGCCGCGTATTACTTTTTGTCACCAACCAGTTTTCACTCGATTGATCTCATTTCTTTGATACTGTCATATTGATTGGGATTATTCTGTGACTGAATTTACTTGTTCTTAGACGAAAGGAGACAGTCCATATGGAAGTTATTTTGAAATGTATACTCGGATAGGAGGAGTTCTTTAAATACTGAACAAGACTGTGTAATTACGAAGGTGTTAAACAGCTATAGATTCTGATGTAAGTCTGTAGAAATAAAGGATATTAAAGGGAAGCTTGAGTTCTGGGAACTGGGTAAAAAAATGATTTGTGAGCTTTCTCATTCCTATATGTTAGTTTGGAAGGTTATCATAGTAGATATGTCCCCTGAAAAGGATTGCTCTTCAAATACCCTCCCATTCAAAATGTGACAAGAAACAGCTGAAATGTTCGGGCCAAACATTTGTGTGTAGTCCCATATACATATTTTTGTGTGCAGTACATGTGAATCTCAGCAGTATTGAGTCAATCTCTTATCATTTTGGTGATTCCAAAACCTTACAGCATACATCAGTTCTTATGTGCTATTATAATTAACCTTTTCCAATTGCTTTGAGACAGTCTCTTTCACAATTCAATCTCATGATCAGAACTCAATTTTATCTTTAAGTTTAGTCTAGTAATACCATTCATTTGTGGTTTATCTGCATACTATAGGGACTTTCCGTGAAGCATACCCCATTGTAGGGTGTTCAGTATTCAGTATCATATTGCGTATATTGAATTCTACGTATGATTGTTCGGTATTGAACGGGCAAGGAGAAGACAGAGGCAGAGGTTAAATAAGCTAACATAAAGGTAACAACTATAAAGATATTGAGCGGGCCAAGGTAATTAAAATACCTTACCAATTAAGGGCACGCACGCACCAACTTGGATTTGAATCCTGGGTCTACTTCTTTTTTTTCCTCATTTTTTTCTTCTCCAAACCACTGAGCCCGTGGACTCCTACTCAAGGCAAGTACCCCTTAGCAGGGACAATCGCTCTAAAGGGTAGTTATTCGGGGGTAATTTGTCCTAGATGTGTCAATGTCCGGGCATAGTACCCTTGGGATGTATTTATCCTGCATGGATCAGGGGCGTCGATCCAGGTTTTTTTTTTTTTTTTTATTTGGGGGGGGGGGGGGGGGGCAAGACAGCCTAATAGTACCCTTCGTGAGTTTTAACGCATCTTAATTACCAGCTTCTCCACGGTTACATGAAGCAGGGAAAATTAGAGAATCTACGAGTGCATGGAGCGCGCGGCGAAATTTAAGCCTGAGCGTGTAATACCTTTTGTATTTCATTGTTTGGAAGGTTTCGTTTCCCGAGTTTTACATAATTTTTCCTTATTTCATTTTACACCTCGGGATTTATTGGGGGCAAAACGATATGTTTATCCCTACCCTCAATATCTTATTTTGGGGCAGCTGCCCCCCCCCAAGGATCGACGCCCCTCTCCTGGATGAATATCTTGGGGCAGTTTGTTCTACATTTCTATTGCGCTGTTTTTTAATTTTTTTTTTTACTTTCGCATTCTCACTTGTATTTACCGTTAAGCAAACTAACCAGTTTTGTGATGTGCACATTGGTCAATTGATTTATCAACCACTCAAATTGATTATTAGATCCTAAACCAATAATTGAAGTTCCCATGCCCTTGAGATACCAGACCATTAGTGTGTGTGTGTCATTTTAGCCGCCTCTTTCAGTCTATTTCAGTCTCACCTGCTTGAGACCGAGTTTATATTCCTTTTACAAAATAACGTCAGCGAATCTAATAATTTGGTCTTAACTGTCGTCTAAGACAAAGTGCGTAACGTGTTTGGAATACGGCTATGGTAAATTTCTTAAACTAGACAAATTCTTAGAAAATAACTCCTAATAAGTGCTTTAATACGGTCCCTGATCATTAGCATGTGTCATTTTTAGCTGCATGCGACCGAGTTTATATTCCTTTAACGGTAGACAGCGGTCAGTGACAACACCAACACGTGAAAACTAATTTCCTTCTGGATGGGAAAAAGCAGGTCCTTTCATTCACGTTACTTCATTCGAGATCCCTGGAGAAAAAGTACACATTTAGACGACATTTGTTTGTTCATTGAGGGTAAGAGGAAGAGAGCGTCTGCATTTGTATTATTCAGAGCAAGGTCTTCGGAAATGCTTCTCTAAAGGGGGGGGGGGGGGGGGTCACCCGTCATCTCATTCTAAAAGATCTGGGCCCGTTGCACAAAACTTGCGTTTAATCGCAACTCTTAAAAATCAAACGCAAGTCCTTAATGCGCACTTCTGATTAGGTTGAAAATAAAGTTGCGTTTGATTTTCCTGAGTTGCGTTCAAACGCAAGTTTTGTGCAACGGGACCCTGATAACGTAATTCACTGGCGTAGCGTGGGTCCAGACATTGACGGGGCAAAATCATTAGTGATGGGCACCGGTCAATGCAAACAAACAAGGTCTTTTATTCGGGCGTTTAGGAGGGGGTTGCAGCGTTTTCTTTACACGTTCCATTTCCCTTCTACCATTTTCTCTATTTTCTCACTTATTTTGCCATTTGATTGGGGGCACATGCTCGCCTGTGCCCCATGTAGCTACGCCACTGCGTATGTTTATATTTCTTTTGCTTATACTGGAACTTGTCGGGGAACTTGTCCACAAATTTGGTTCCATAACAACTCCACCTAGCAGAAATGTTCTCTCGACACGTACTCCTGATGAGATAGCGTTTAAGGTTCCTCCCAACTCGTCATGGCCGAGCGAACTCGTCAGACTGATCTGTGACAAGATCATGTATTTTCTCTTTTTAAAAAGATTTTCACATCCTACCCCGTCTTTTTGACATTACCGTGTCCGTATCTACACCTGGGTAAAGAGTGGCAAATATAGATCAGTGTCTTGCTAATGAACTTATATAGTGCCACAGCGGGGATTCCAACGAAGGCTGACGGAAGTCTGTGTCATATCCACAAGACAAACTCAACAATCAATATCTAAATAACTAAACAACTTCCTTTATTAAACCTCTATCGACTGCCGTAGCCTTTCTTATATATCTTTGGAAGCACAATTTACATAGCGATTTTTATTTTTTATTTATATGGGGGGGGGGGCGTGGCCGCAGGCGATTTTCCCCTTAGGAAAAACGAATAATTATTTGACTTAGCGCTGTGACAGACTTTAATAAGTTGAGATGCAAATATTTCGCGCCCTGCACCCTCATAAAAAGGGGTTTAGTTAGCTGTAGCTCTTATAGGCTCAGTCGCGTTACGCGGTTTCGGTTCTTAAGACTTAATTGGATTTATTGATTTCAAGATCTCACAAGATAACTGTTATTCATTTCTTTCTGATCTGCTTCCGCTATTTATACGGCTTTTTACCAAGTGTGCCACCCGCCGTGAGAGACAACCAAGTATTTATATCGATTGATTAAACTAACACTATTCATCCTGATCTTTTACTTTAAAGGAGAAAATGTTTACCAGGAGGTAGCAGAAATAAAGTACAATTTGTACCCTCTGAAAAATTAAAGATAGCGAGGAGAAGTAATTATGATTGTTATAGCAAATTTCCAACCAAAACATCATACTTTTTGCCACTAGATAAAGTGAATCCGAAAAATATACATGACTGTGTCGCAATGACTGATGATTACTCACATATATTCTAAATTAGTTCTAAATCTTATATCTAAATCATGTTTATGGTAAAATGTTATAATGATTTGACTCTGTATAGAAATAAATCGAACATGAAAATATTCTCCGATATTATTTTTTGTTTCGAAGGTGGCAAATAAATCTCTGTAATAGTTCATAAAACACAAAATTTTCCGAGGTAAGGGCATGAATCTTGTAACCTTAAAACTACTCCTTGAAAGTCGATCGCCTCTTGTGTGTTCGGCTTATAAAGGAGGCGGTTAACTTCATGAAAAGGAATTTCTCGACAACAATGGGTACATTATTGGATTTCTGTTCTGGCTAATGCTGTTTGCTATATCAATATTGAGAGTCGCTCTTGGGATCAATGAAATGGGGACAGAATCGAGTCACTTTTCCCGTCTTTAAAGGTAAAAGGTGTGCAGATTCGCAAAAAGAACGGATGCCCCGACTATATGGGAGAAGATAACTAGTCATCGATGTATTATGATCTGTACGCCTTCTGAGTTTTACTTTTATGTTCTCGTCCAGTTTGATGTTGATTGCGATAAATGAAGCCCCAGGCATTCGCATGGTGATTTTTTTTCTTGACGAATCACAACGATTTGGTACATTGTCTTGTCACTTATCCTAGCTTTCCCACGGCAGAAATTCAACAAGAATCGCCACAACTTGGCAGAAGTGAAGTAAATCGTGTTAAAACGTTCTGATTCTTCCGATACGTTCCGATTCTTCAGTTCTTTCCTGTTCGAGTAAATTTTCTGTACGCATCACTCGTTGAGATCGTCTCTTTTCGCAACTCTATATTTTCCGTTGCGAATTTTTAAAAGTGTCCATCGTTTGCTCTATGGTAAGGTTAGACATTTATCTTGTGAGACCTCTGATGTAATTTAGTCAGTGTGGCTTAAATATTGGGGTACATCATTCTTTGAATCGGCGGACATAATTTAAAAAGGAGAATATGAGGAATATAGACTTGTGGTGAGGGAGAGAAAGCACAATCTGTAGAAGGAATATTCTTTGATATTGCGTGCTCTGTTACAAGGACCTTCTTATCACTTGAAGCAAGATAGTTGAAGTGCGCAAGTAAGTATTGAATCTGAATAACATCATTATTGACATGTAAAGTTCATTGTGCACAGTGAGAGGTAAAAAATTTGAATTATCTCAAATGCAGTGCAACAGGAACGTTGCCAACTCCGATGTAGCTCTGTCAGAATGTGTATTTATGCCCTCAGTGGAAACATCAATATAACTATAACTTTCCTGTTATCTGAGTAATCTGATTTACTTGATACAATGGCGAAGTTACGCGAGCACATGGGCACTTGTAGCTTTCCCTCACATCAAATGGCGAAAAGAAAGAGAGAGAGAGAGAGAGAGAAAGAAAGGGGGGGGGGAGCAAATTGAAAAGAAGATGATTGGACCCCTCCTACACCCATCCCCTCCGTCCATGGCTTTGTCCTCTCGCATGCATGTGTAGTAAGACCGGCCGGCACCCCCTCCGCCCCCCCCCCCCCCCCCCTCATAACACCGGTGCTCCCTCAGTGACAATAGATCCATACTACCTCACTGACTTGAATCCACAATGTTAATGACATGGAATCCTAAGTTCAAATAGTTCATGCATTTCTTCTTGTTTTTTTCGATGATAATAAACACTAATTGCATTTATAAATTAAAAAAAATAGGTAGTTATAGTCATCAATATTAATCGTTAATATAAAAAAAAAAAAGATTGGTCAGTCTAATACAATTCATCCTCATCCATCACTTCAAAGGATTAATATGGACTAAAAGTTAGCAATCTTTCACCTTGAAGATTAAAGAGAGCAGGATTTATTGGAATAACATATCAGAGGCTATTTTTAATTGGTTCTTTAAACACAATAAAGATATTTCCAAAAGAACGACGCAATAACAGTTTAAATATAAAAACAAAAAAGAAAACAGCATTTTAAGGAGTGGTACATGTTTCGGAGTCATGCAAACTCCATCGTCAGCCTGAGATTTTACAACAGAATCAACTTTATATATCCTCTCTGAAAATCTAAACCATCATGAGTGAATAAATATAGGGTATTTCATGAATTCAGGTAATAGGGTGAAGGACCTGACTTATAACTTATAAAAAGTCAAGAAATCGCATACAAAATAGCTACTAGATAAATTATATTGCCATTAGTTTTGCACACAAACAGCTATAGTAGCTCGAACTGCTGGTACATTTTGTCTATCAAACTGGATCAGAATCGAAATAGTGAGGGAAGGTGTTTTTCTTCATAATTTTCAGTCCATGCGTATATTGATAAAACCTAGCCAGAGAGAACAAATATCAAAAAATCAAAGTTAAAAAACTCCTTCTATTTTTCTTCTCAGTTACATTATTTATTTTGTTCAAAACAGATCAAATTCGCCGGTTCCTTCTCTAAATATACACCAGTCATTGTTTACATGTAACAAGCCTGTATAAAGTTGTGACAGTGTATAGGGGGCGTTTCCACTCCGATATATCCAAAGTACAGATGATTGTAACAAATGAATAGCTATGTCAAAATAACGTCAATTCGGAGCTATATCGCATACAGTACTAAATAACGTTTATTTAACAAAAGATTTAGCTGTAAGAATCGAACAGTATCCGTCTTATAGATGCACAAATATTGAACAACAACCCAAAACGAGGCCAAATGCAAGTAAAGTGACTATCCAGTATGCCAGTCATAAGTTTTCTTTATCTGTCTAGGCTACTCATCACAAACATATGTTTTGTAGTATTTTGTTTTAAAGAAAAAAAATTGTCACATTTATATAAACCTTCCATTCTTGCTCCTGAAACAGACTATCCAAATTTCCTTTTTTCTAATATTATATTATATTTCGATTTTAATGCTGTACATAGATTAGACAAGAAGATAAAACTTTGTGCCTGTGAGATTGGTGTGAAAGGAACTGAACCGAAATCAATAAAATCCATGGATTATCAACAGCGAAGAAATAAAGCTACTTTGCTTCTTTCCTATCAAATTGTGTAGTTTCGCCAGCTTCATACACTGTTCCAGAAAACAGTTGCAGTCAAATAATTATTCTGAAGATAAAAAACAAATCCGTGTGGTATCCTTGGAAACTAATTGGATATGGAAATCTCGAAATGTTTATGATGCCGAAAAGGATTTTCTGTCTGTAATGTTTTCCGAAATATCCAGCAAAAACAATTTTAATAGAAATAAGCAATACTTTATGAATATAGGCTACAGTTGATAGGGAGAGTAGTGTTCATAATGTAGTTGAAACTATGGTAGGTAATAAAAAAATTAGTTATAAGTTTAACTTTTCCTTTTGATAAAAAAGTAGAAAACTCTTGTTTCATCACTCGATAAATATGAAAATTAAATGCCTAAGGCAGCTGGCTAGGTCATTTGTGGTTTTGTGAAGGAAATAATGAATGGTTGACATGACAATCCATCTTCTTCTAAAAATCGATTTAGTCTGAGGATATAGCGATATTCAATAATTTTCAGCTGCAAAGGAAACGGATGAATATCGATTGAACGTGATTTAATTGTGCCGTCAAAAGAAAATCTATAAAATTTAAAAAGGCGACTGATTATCAGACTACTCACCTGTATAATGACCTCTCTATTGAATATAACTTTTGTCTTGATCAGAAACACCGTTTTAAAAGGTCGGGCATAAAGTTCGCCCATCATCAAATATGGGAAGTTGAAATAAATACTTGCTTTTTGGCGCATTCACGTGTAGTTTTAGTCCTGAAAGGTTATCGATAGAATTTAAAGTCTTCAAAATCACACAAGGAATGCGAAATGATATGCATCTTTCGAAGAGACACCCCCCCCCCCCCCCATAGTAGTTAAGTTCTGGGGGCGTTTCATCAAGTGTCTTGTCGGTGATTTTTACCGACAAATTTGCTCTCAGCCAATCAGATGCAAGGATTTCAGTAGCTTATAACAGTTATTGCAACTTGTCATTGATGACAAGTTTTATGAAACAGGGCCCTGGTTTCATATCACTCTCTAACTGGTATACCCCTGTTACACTGACGACATCCAAACACCACATCGATAACAGACCAAGAAAAAAAAAATGATATTACCCCAAACTGTCAAGATTTTGTCGGTCTGGAGTCGGTCTAATAATAATAATAATAATAATAATTATGATAATAATGATAATAATTTTAATAATAGCTACATTTATATTGTGCACATATCCATCCCAGGTGATGCTCAAGGCGCTTACAATAGACTATTATTACCCGGTTTTAGCCTAAGGCGCTGAAAGCATTCAAGGAATAAATTCCTACCGGGTATACCCATTTACTACACCTGGGTGGAGAGTGGCAAATGGTAGATTAATACCTTGCCAAAGGACATCAGTGCCGCGGCGGGACTTGAACTGCGAACCATGTGATACACAGTCACGTGACGTATCCACTAGACCACGACACCTCTATTGTTGTGATTACGGGTTAAATCTTTAACACCTCTTTTTTCCCAGGGGTGGGGCGGTTGTCTGTTGCTGTTACTTAATTTGCATGATATCTGCCGGTTGCCATTATGATGAAATTGGGTATACATCTGACTATATGAAAGGAGATAATTATCTAACACCTGATCACCTGATCACCTGACGCTTTCATGTTTTCTAAATACATTTATTCTTCCTGGTTCATATACAGGTTCAAACTGGACTAGATATTCCCACGAGACAACCGAAACTATGAAGTCTTTACTCGCCTGCTGGCTTGCTCTTCTGTCGCTGTTGAGCACCCTGCGATCATCTTCTGCCGTCGTCGGTGGCCTAGTCGACTTCGAGTACCATGACTACACAAGTCTGACCCGAGAGATCACATCCTTAACAGTGCAGTACCCTGATCTAACACACCTCTATACCATAGGACAATCCGTGAAAGGTAAGTGGAAGCGATTTTACCCTATTCTAGAAAAACTCTCCCCAGAAAGCTATCACTCCGGATAACTTTCCCTTGAATAGCCCCTGGACCTCTACCTTCAGGAAAACTCCTGGAAAATTCCTGTAATATTATTACCCCCGCATATATGTCTAATCTTTTTAAAATTCAATTTACATCCCTCTTGAGTTCTTTCTCTCTTATTCATCGAACATGTGTCAATTATTTTAATATATATTATATTTTTTAATAATGTTATGTTTATCTATTCTTATCAATTTTCAGGTCGAGAAATATGGGTGTTAGCCATAGCTGGTTCGGACCCTAACAAACATGTGGTAGGACGACCCGAAGCCAAGTATGTCGGCAACATGCATGGCGATGAGGTGAGAAGAATATTGGATTTATGTTAAATTAATGACAGGAACACTCGTTATACAGCAGTATGATCAATTATGACAAGTTCTTGATGCACCGAAGAGGGACAACTACCCTCTCGGACAAATACTCCTGATGTGTTCACAATGCAAAGATATATCCATTATCATTTTAATGAAAAGAAATGAATGGCATGAGTTTTTAATAGCAAAAAAAAAAAAAAAAAAAAAAAAAGATTGTTCGTTAATTTAATATGAAACATCTATGTAGTGAATTCTGACAATATAATTATTTCAGACTATCAAAAGTAATTCTCTACCACATTTTTTTACACTGCTTAACGTCTGTTCAAAATATAACGACTGTAAGATATTGTGAAACTTCAAAATATCTCAGACTTCTGATTTTGGCTTATATACTACAGGGCATTGGTCGATAAATGCCGATTCATTTCACTTTCTAGATTTTGATAAACTACATGGCAAAGACATGGAAGTAGAAGTATCTTAGACTAATGATTTGGCTATTTACTGTAGGTAATTGGGCGAGAAATGTTGATTCATTTCGCCGACTGGATGTTATTGAACTATGGCGACGACATCGAAATCACACAGTTCTTGGATTCAACCAGACTTCATATTTTAGTCTCTATGAATCCTGATGGCTTTGAGGATGCCAGGGTGAACGAAAACTGCAGGAGTTTTACTGGAAGGTGAGAGATCTATACTCCCGTGGTGTTTAACTGAATCAAAAACTATTGCCTTAACATTTAAAATTTGGTAGTTATTGATTTCTCTGTCAGAAACCTGTGAGCGGGTTGGGCATTGCCCCTTTCAAATATTCCAGTGCAGTCTCTATATTTTGCATTTAAAGGTCATGTAAAGTTTTGGTAAGCCCTCAAAAACTGTTCGTCAGATTTCCACAATTTTTGTTGATAAATAGCAAGATATTAGCAATATTAAGACACTGTGAAGATTTCGCCTCCTAAAGTTTAATATTAAACAAATAAGAGGCAAAAACTAATTTATGTGCCGGGACAGGCACGTAAAATCCCAACAAAGGCAGCATGTGCTATACGCTGTACACACACGTGTAAAACCAATGATGAGTGGCTACACACAGTGCACACAAGCTGTCTCTATGCGAAGCCCCAAGATTGCTGTACGGGGAGCCGTCGGGGTGGAAGGGTCCTAGCATAATGGCAGTGATCAAGCATTCCTTACAGATATTTACACTGAAATTCACCAGAAATCATAGATGGAATACCAAATGGTCTCTTACAGACATCTTTTGATACAAGGAGAACAACATGAGACTATATTTAGCATGTTTCTTTCCAATTTCCTTTTTGCTACCAATAATGTAAATGAGCTTTAAGCTTATTTTAAGTTCATTCGAATCATCCTTTGGTTACATGCCTATAGTCATGTCCTCCCAAACGAATACAATTCACTTTTCTGTCTCTTGCTATCGGACTCGTCGCCTTAACAAAAAATCTAATTTGTCTTAAAATCTTTCATAAGTATGTCATCATCTGTAGTTCTCCACTCATAATGATCAAATGGTAATGCCCCCCGGCGGTATTTTCTTTTACATTTCACCATTCACTAAGTAACAATTTTGTGATATTTTAAGAATCTATCCGCATTACCATGATTACGAGTTAATATCTCGTTCACTCGCCTCGAAACTTATCCTAGCTTTGTTTCCATAGCAACACCGGTTTAATGCATCTCTCTCTCTCTCTCTCTTTTTAGGACGAACGATCTTGGCTTCGATCTGAATCGGAACTTTCCGGATTACTTCGAGAAGAATCAGTATGAGATACAAGTAGAAACCCAGGCGATCATGGATTGGGTAGCAGGGATTCAGTTTGTCTTGTCTGCTAATCTTCATGGTGGAGCGCTGGTTGCTAACTATCCATTTGACAACATTGATCCAGGTATATAGGTCATTAACGCAGGGCGGCGACAGGTCATGTAAAATAATGGAGAAATGTTGAGAAAGAGAGGGCAGCTAAAGTTTAAAGGCGGTCAGGCGGCGGTTTCAGTGGAGAAAAATCTGTGTTTGCTGATGCTGCAAAATAGTTCGTGAGCATACGAAACTAGGTCTAGTCGAAAGTATATTCAGGATCAGCGAAATGTCCTTCTCCTCGGTAAAAATCTGCATAGATCGCTGTGATGTGTACGTAGGTTGATGTGGTACGAATACGGAAATCTCCGAACTCGCCTTCGCCTGGACTGCATAGAAACACACGGGCACCGCCGACTGACCGCCTTTAAAACATCTCTCACGAGAAAAATATGTTTTTTTCTGAAGTTAGTTAGTGTGTCCCTTATGTGTGACAAGCAACAACAACAAAAAAGAGCAAGAAAACATACAACAACAATAACAACAAAACAACAGCAACAAAAAAACAGGACCCCCATATAAAAAGAACAAAAACAAACAAACAAAGTTCTCACATTGTTCGTTATTTATTATTTTGTATGTCTCCAGAATCACGTGAGATATTATATTTAGCTTGGGTGTGTGGAACTAAAAGTAGACAAAAATGTAGCAATTAGTAGTCATCACCTGAAACTTTTGGATCGTTTCATAAAATTGTCGAAGACGACAAGGAAGAAGACGAAGAGGCAGAAGAAAGGGCTAGAGTCTGGAGATGATAGGCCTAATGAGAGAGAAATCCGGGTAGATTTAATAAGAGTGGAAAAATATATTTTCAAATGTTTTGATAATATTTTGTGTACTCTTGATGAGTTTCCATCACGCCGAGGAATTAATTTTTTCACCCCACAGATATCAAGAAAGATAATACATCGATATACAGCCCAAGTCCTGATGATGATATTTACCGTTACCTAGCAACCGTCTACTCGTATTACCATAGGAAGATGCACATTCTCAATGAAACTAAATGTAATGGGAAATTTTCGGGTTTCGAAGACGGCATAACCAATGGGGCCGAGTGGTATATTGCAGTCGGTAAGTAGATTTTCTTCATTTTATGTCAGTGTGTATGCGTGTGTGTTTGGGGAGGGGGGGGGGGGGGGCTTCTGCTGATTACTGACGTATTCTTGATCTTTGGCATCTGAATCATCATTGGTATCATTATCATCATCACCATCACTCTCAATGACATCATCGTTATCATCATCATCGTCTCCACTCTCACGGTCATTGCCATCATAATCAACGTCATCATCATCATCATCATCACCATCCTCCTCATCATCATCATCATAATCACTATCATAATGATAATGATAATGATAATAATTATCATAATCATCATAATCATTATCATTATCATTATCAGCATCGTCATCATCAATATCTTCGCGTCACCATCATCAAAAACAATGACAGCAACATCGGGCACTTTACTTATTGTAAAGAGTTTATTATCAACTTGATTCGTTAATATTACCAGGTGGAATGCAGGATTATAACTACATGTTTGCTGGCTGTATGGAAATCACCTTGGAGATCAGCTGCTGCAAGTATCCTCCTCCTGAAGAGCTACCAGGATACTGGGAAGATAACAGGGATGCTCTCATGGAGTACATCAAACAGGTGCATAGAGGTATGTCTCGGTTTTTCATTAATTTTACTCCTTGTTTTGCACGATCTTCCTAACTTATGACCGTCCCTGCTTGCCTTCCGTCTCTGTCTTTCTGAGTCTGTCTTTCTGTCTGTGTGATTCTATATCTCACTTTTTCTTTTCTGTCTCACTCTCTCTCTCTCTCTCTCTCTCTCTTTCTTTTTACCCCAACTCTCCACTTTTTGCAATCGCTTCATGATTTAGATGTTTTATTAACTTCTATATATACACTGATAATGCTAATGGGAGCACTGTGCTATATTAGTATAGGCTCTTGGATTTCGTATAAGAGGTTTCGTGTTCGATCCTCATTTGCATCCTTAAAACAGATGTTTTACCCACATTTGCCCCTCTCGACCCAAGTACATTGAATGGGTACCTGGCAATGTTGGGGTAATAATAATTGCGGGGCGCTCGGGAAGTGCTGAATTAATACGGATGAGGCTACCCTGGGTAATTTGACATTATTATTGTATATATATTATTATTTTGTTGTGTTGTGTTTTTTTTGTTTTTTGTTTTTGTTACTTAATTGTAATAATTAAAATCGTTTTGCACTATCCACCACCAACTCTCTACTAGGGGTGAAAGGTATTGTTCGTAATGAGGAGGGTACGCCTTTAGAGGGCGCTGAGGTGACGATAGTTGGACGAGATGTTCCTAATTACAGGACTACAGATGAAGGAGAATACTGGAGGCTATTACTGCCTGGCTCTTACGAATTACAGGTAAATACAATTCAAATATGTATTGATCTTGAATGATGAACATTTATTGAAATACAGCTTTTTTTAGGGGGTGTAGACAAGAAATGAGACTAGATTGTTGTAGACGTTAAGATAATATTAAAAAGAATAAACACCGATTGAAATGTGTTTCTTGGATGGAACTCAAAAAAAGTGTAGAGATGGTGACATCTTTAAACGTAAGTTCTGTAAACACTTAGAAATTTAAAAAATACATTTTTCTAAGAATGAAACTGGCTGATATTTAAAAAAAATAATAATATGTGACTGATATCGTCTGCAAAAACCGAATTAGGCGTGCATACACATCGTCACTCCTCCATCTTTTAAGTTTTTAAAAATTCATTTTCTTCTCCCGCCATTTCTTTATCTTTAGGTGTCCATGGAGGGTTACATCACGTGGACGAGCACGGTTCAAGTTAACAACTACGTCTACAACGTCCAAAATATCGACGTCGTTATGGCAAAGGTGGTCATCGATGACGGATCAGGCACAGCTCCTCCGAAGACGGTATCCCTGGTTGCCATAGTGATGGCATCGCTCCTTGGTTTACTGTGGCACCTCTGACGTCATTAGTGATTGATTGAAATAATTATATATACAATTTTTTATTGCAAAATCCACTAATGTCTGTTGCACATAAGACGTCATTAGCCTGACATAGGACCTATACGTAGTACTGCGTCAGTGACCGGTGTTGCCTTTCATGCGTCATATGAGAGTAATATCGTTTAAAAGGTGAATGCGAAATGCGTAAATAATGTTTTTAATGATTGGTATATGGTCTAACTACCTTCAAGCTCAATTATCGCAGGTAGTAGCGCAAACGAAATGACGTCTTGTCTGCCTCAGACATTGCAACAAATATGCACGTGATCAGACACTGCAACTTTCACCTGAAAATGGGTGAAATATTCGTGACTATGTATACATATAGATGTTAAGGTTATGTGTCCAAGACTTGGTGTACATTGCAGTGATTGAATTGGTGAATAGGCCTTATTGAAATTTTGCCTTTCCGATGGTACAAATTTACCTCATAAGTATATCGCCTCGCCTTAAAGACTTTTTGATTATATGACATAGAAAAGTACTACTATCTATCACATGACGAAATATTTCATTTTTATTCAGAAAACAAGTTATCTGTGCGATCGGACTGCGACAGTATTTGGGTAAAATTGCATGTTATTTGAGTATGAACATAAATTCTAAAACATTCTATATCGTAATTGTGGTGGGGCGGCCGGCATTGTTCGTTTGGAAGGAAAGTCCAATCGGTTACCGATAGGGATATAGTCATGATAGTTATATATGCCCGATCGCTTATTCAATTCAATTCAATTTATTTTCCACAGATGCCAAACATATACATATGAAGAGAATACATACAATAAAATACATGCATACAATAAAAAGTAAACATGACTCTATAAAAGTGAATCCATGTAAAGAATGTATGTTTTAAAAAGAAAAACAGTAAATGCAGAAGGGGTAGTCAAAAAATCAAAGATGATTTGTCGAGGACTACCCCCTACGATTCGTAGCCGACCATAGGTTGTTTCCCATTGGAAGACCTGCTCGAACTTATGATTGCATGATTTATTTATCCTTTGCTGAGAGCCAGAAGGGCGTTAACTCATATACTTTTTATGTTACACAGAGTTAACGCCCTTCTGACTGTACGATCCAACATCGTACAAACTTGACGCAAATATGCCACCTTTCGACATCAAGCCTTCGTCGGGTCTTACAGAACGGGATGAGCTGGAATGACGTCATCAATGAAATTATTTGATAAATCATTAAGAGGGGGAAGAGATAAAAAATATTATGTTACGAAAACATGAAAAATTTATACCTCAAAATTATGAAAGTAGATGATGTTCTGTATATTTTACATCGCGTTTGTTGTCATCAGTCAATCGCTGTCTGTATACCATGATAACCTATTGCATACGGGAAACGAATAGTCCTTGTGTCAAGTCTATGTGAATAAGAGAATTCAGTAGTCAGCAGGATAATAAACGTGTACTTTTAATGTCATCCCCTTGCCAATAATGCGAATAGACCAAATCTATCATTACATTATTGTTTATTCATTTTTTTCTCTCTCTCTCTTTCCCTCTCCGTCTCTCTTTTCCCTCAACGCTCTTTCCCTCTCTCCTTAACTTTCTGTCTCCCTCTCCTGCTCTTCCTCTCTCTTTCTCTCTCTCTCTCTCCATCAATATATATCGATCGCTTTCTCCCTATCTCCCCCTCTTTTTCTTTCTCTCTCCCCCTCTTTTTCTTTCTCTCTCCCCCTCTTTTTCTTTCTCTCTCTCTGAACAGTATGTTGATTAAAAAAAGTTACCAGAGCTAGTATTCCATATTAAGAGAAACTTCGAGGTATCAATTTATTCTGAACCAATTTATATATTTCCACTGATCTTATAGCATGTATAATCTTATATATATCGAACTATCTATCATTATTATTATGATTATGGTTTCTTTATTTTGAAGAAACCATAATTATGAATATGAAATTTTCCCACCAATTGTATAAAAACATTGAGTTTGTCTAAAAATAGTTACATTTGGTATGGTTATTATATAAAGCTTCACGGTGATGCTTATTTTGATATCCTTTATACATTCTTTGAAGTTTGCATTATTATTGCGTATTGATAAAAGAGGTAAATCAGATATTTGTATTATTTTTATTAAAAAATTACTGGCAAACGATATGGAAAGAATGAAATAAATGCATTTGGAGTTCAAAAAACATAAACGAATTCTCTCCCCTTTCATAATATAGCTTTTTCTTCACTCTGAGTCAAAGTGCATGAATGACTCATGAATGTATAAGTAAAAAAATGAAAAAGAGATTAAAGATTTTCAGACGTCATTAATATAGCCTAAACTATACAGACAAAAAGACGAAGCGAAGGTCAGATGTATTTTTTACTTACAGACTATACTGACAGGAATAATAGGTTTTCCATCTATTTTAACACTTTTTTCAAATAATTTCGCGATCTTGTACATCTCAAGTTCAATTTCGTCTTTGGTTATTCATTTTCGAAATTTGTCTAATCAAGTTCAAATTTTGCATCCAATTTCTTCAAAGTCAAATGAATTTCATCATTCCCATCTGCCAACATGCGACTTCATGAATCAATTAGTCAACGCGTCATTCGAATTTTAATGGAACTCTTTAGAAACTGATGGCACAAAGACGAATTCGATCATAACATTCTGCAGCGGATCGTCATGTGAGACGAATTCAAATGAAATCTGATGAAAATTAATAGACAAGTATTGAATCTGATTGACCATTGACCATTGACAAACTTGAATGATAATAACTTAATCAACTATTGACATTTGCACGTTCTAGGATTATCCAGATAAAATTGAAGTGAACATTGATGAATGAGAATAAAAAGGTTTAAAAATGGAAGGGAAGACCTATACTTGCAATTTCGTATTCAATTGTCCATTTCGGTTGAATTATTCCTCTTTCTATGCATTTCCATGTGTATAATGCAGGTTTCAGGGGCGACGCCAGGGTATTTTGATAGGAGGGGCAAGACGACCAAGATGACGTCATATTTTTTCTCCATTAAATAACAGGGGTAATATAGAGTTATATGTTTAAGACCTCTCTTTTTAATACTCCTCTTTCTTCTTTCTTCCCTTTTCTTCCTCCTTTTCTTCTTTTTTCTTCTTTTTTTCACTACTTGAAAAATCATAGGGGGGCGGTCGTCCCCTCTGCCCCCTGTAGCGCCGCCCCTGGCAGGTTTACTATCTGTTCATGCAGTCGGATATTGTTTCTGTGTTACTTTCGTAAGGCAGATAGGTAAGCTTAATAATGCATACAAACATGTGGATATTTCGTCCTATCGCGCTTGCTAATGACCTCGTTATCCTGTCTCAAGTTTATTATATCGAGTCTGCAAATGACAAACTGGTAACTGTGTGATGAGCTGAAAATAGCTTCAGAGGTTTTCAGGCAATAACAAGTCAGAGATTTGTCATAGAATATGTAATCTTGTTGTTTTCATCGTGTTCAGTGTACCCGATTATTGTCTACACAGAAAGGTTATAAGATGCATGGTACCTAACAATAGGCCATTTTTGTAATGCATTCAAATTTAATGCTTACCTCTTTGTCAAACTCCTAGGAATGAACTATTACATACACCTGTTACAAGTCATTGTATTTCAATAGTCAGAATGTAGATTGCATACATTAAGTGTTGCTAGGTTGGACAAGCTAAAATATTTGTCCAACCTAACAACGCCTGATACATGCAATGCGCATTCTGACTATTGAAAAAGAATAGCTTTTTACAGGTGAATGTAATAGTTTGTCACTAGGCAAACCTGTATAAATTTGAATCATTACGTAAATGGCCTATTATACTATGAGCCTGTGTACATTGCATGTATGCCAGTTACTTGAAGGCTGTTGCTTGTTGGGTAAACCTTGCGTAAATATTACACAGGTACTTTCCAATGGGTTATTTTTCGACATTTGTCTTAATATTTGTCAAGCGCCTAGTGACAAATCATTTCATTCACCTGTTTCAACTAATTACATATCAATAGTCAGAATGCACATTTCATACATTACATGTCGTTAGGTCGGACAAGCCAAAATGATTGTCCGACCTAGCAGCAACTCCTGTGTGCGATTTGCATTCTGGCTATTGAAATACAATTATTCGTTACCAGGAAAGAGTGCATAAATTTGCATTAGGAAAGTGGTCTATTCACGATTTTCAAATATTCTTGATGATATTCAGTGCCTTGGTGAACAGTCAGGAAAACACCAGGCAAGAATTCTCGATTACCTTATTATATTCCATTCGAGATGATGAATTCGGTTTCTTAAGCAGTGTATATACTGAAACATTCCTCATTATGGTTATGTGTATATAATGATCTTACTTGTGAACTACTTAAGAATTATATGAAAAGGTACTTCATATGTACTCTCTTCTTTTTGTGAGAAATAACTGTATATGTTTATTATTTCTTTGAATTGTTTGATATCCATGTTTATATAGTGAATATTATCTGTAAATTATTGTATTCTCAAAATGCCGTGTGTAATTCTTGAAGATCCGAAATATATTTTGTAGGAAATGACATTGTGATTGAAATGATTTGTTTCATATGAAACCGCGATCGACACATGTAATAAATTATATTTTTCAATCTCACAATCTTAACAGTTATGCTGTTTCATTTGTTTTAACCCTTTCAAGACAATTGACCACATTTTGTGGTTTGGCTCAATAACTTTTGATCCAGAGCTCTAAAAAATATACCAGATGCATGAGGTGAAAGAGCAAAATTTTCTATACACACTATGTCCATTTTTATTACATGACCATATTGCGTTTGATGACAAGAATTTTAAAAATGAGAATAAGCTTTGAAATCCCTAAATTGGCAACACATTGACAGGTTCAAAATCATTGTTTTTTCATCAAAATTGGCAATTTTTTTAACTAATCGACAAAATATCTAACCATGTATATTGTTTTCAAAGACATTACACCTTATTAGAACCCTGCAGCACTAAAAGAAAAATATTATTGTTGCCAATTTGAAGAACAAAATGTGATCAATTTAGCCCTTAAATAATTCCTGTCCTGAAAGGGTTAATGTTTCTACAACTTTTGTTTGTTTATTGGGGTAACTAGTTTATCATCAGCATTCTTACTTTAAGCTAACAACGTGCAAAATCCAATTCTTTTAGAGGCATTCGAAACAAATAAATAAATTATGAAGTCATTACCATTTTTCTCATGAGGTACATGTATATAATCATGTAGGATAACTCACCCATTATGAAAATAAATGCGCACTAAACGGTCATTGCCAAAACAATGTACATGTATAGTTATGCATATACATGCACATGTACGTGTATATACATTGTTTCTTAAAGTGTTGCAGACGGATGCAGCATTTTCTTGTCATTCCGCGGGGCACGGCAGCCGAGGGATCGTGACGACCGAGGTGATGAAAGGTATGATATACCATCACCATCGTCATCTTAAAAATTGTAATCAGCTTTTTTCATCCTCACCAACATAGTCATCATCCATCTTCCTGTCATCTTCATATCGTCACCATAGTCATCATCATCATCAACATGGTAATCAGTCACCACCAACACCAGTCATAATATCATCAGCAAAATCATCTTTCTACTCATCATCACCATCATCCTCATCATTACCAACATCATCTACATCACCATCGTTATCCTCCTCATCATCATCGACGTAGTCGTCATCACATCAAACCTCGAAGCCATCAGGATCACTAGTTTGTATTCTCATCAAAATCACCCCCCTCCATAAACATATGGATGTAAACATAATTATGTTGACTTCGAAAAACAGACATTGCCCTAAAAACGAAATAAAGATACTGAAGAGATAAGTGTTTGCTTTAACATTTTGAGTTTAATACTCGCAATTCAAATTTCTGGCTTTGTTATTCAGCTCTAATAATAAATGCATAGTAACGAAAGGAAAGAAATATTCGAAATGATAAAAAATATATATTGTATGTTGACAAAAATATAATATGCTGTGTAATCTATTACACCTGCAGTATTTACATGAAGCGGGAAGTGACATTTTATATTTGTGAGGAACAATATCTAAGTATAAATAAAAGCGATAAAGCTCTATGGTCTACTGCCACGGGATATTAGCGATACCTGCATAATGTATCCCTGATTTTACTTGTTGAAAGAAATACTTGCTTTGTGCCTTGAAGTTGATACATCAATGACCATAGAATAGAACGTAGCTAAAATATGTGGCGTTATAAATGGGATATTTTTCTGTGATTATAGATATGAGATCATGCTATAAACATGATAAACCAAGAGCATTATTATAAAGATATGTGTGTAACTGAAAAAGCAAACACGATTGGAAAATTATGTGAATAACTTTGTTCTACCAGCCTGAGTTTTAAAACTTGCATCTTCCTGGTTCGACTATCACTCTGTTTGATCAGGATTTCCACAGGCAAGTGAGTTTACTAATCTATTAATTTACCGTTGACACACTAACTTGTCGGTTTACTTACTGCTTTCATCATTTACTGTTCTAATATTGACCTTGAATGTGGGCAGTCACTGTTTTATGATGAACACTTTTTTTTGCGGAAGCGGAAGTTGGAATAAATAAAAATTTATTGTGGAGCTTCATGTGTTCTCCTCTGCAATGTATATAAAGTATATAAAGTATATAATTAGCTAGTAGATAATTAGCTAGGATGCCATTATTCTAAATTTATCTTCCATTTTAATCTGACACATGTAAGGTACAGGTATAATGAAATAAATCTAATTATCATGAGCTGAAGCATATTCTTTCTTCAATTTTCCCTAGCTTTTTGAATAATAACTCTCTAGATAAACGTAATGTACTTTGGTGAATATAATAATGATACGCAGTGTCTTAGAATAATGTATATAACAAATGAGGTAAAACTGAGCATAGGCCTAAACGGTTTAATGCTTCTGATCCAACAACAGAGAAAGCTTAGCCTATTTAAGCTCATGCATAGAATCTTAGTTTGTGCAACATGAGCCTCTGCTTCCTTGCATGCAATCCTAAACCAGCTTGTACTCTGAAAGCGCATAATATATATTTGCATATAGTAATCTAACATTTTGTAAGACGGTCGTTCAACATGAACTGAAAAATTGAAAAAATACGAGTTGCACGAGTTAATCCTAGATTCATTTACCAGGGTCAAGTGTTCAATTATCACACGCCATCATCTTCTTTGTCGACTCAAATCCTATGGAGCATGGGATTTAAAATTTGAATTGATTATTCTTGCCTTTTTACAGACTTTAATATTTACCCTGATTTCCAAGGTTTCTATTTCATTTAAAAGATTATTCTGTGTACATCATCTAAATCTTTAGTTGAAATCTCATTAGTCGTTTACTGAATATTTTTTTCATTACCATGCATCAAAAATTACATTATCACAAACGTATAAAGTGTCTGTATATAGAAATGAGAGTTGTACCAAAAGTTATAATTCATTATGTTATCCACGAGATGATGAAAAAGCTAATTTAAAAAAAAAAACCCAAAACAGGAAGGCAAGAATACCGGTAAGACGCTATTAGGGGTAACCAGAATCTCTTCATTATACGTATCCCTAATTCAAAATGTTTAAGGCGTTCCAATTTTCATCGGTTAACAAAACCATAGCACTTATGTAATTTTACACCTGGATAGTTGTCAATATCTATATATTCTATTCCTTTTGAAGCAAATACAGTAATGTCTTTCCAGGGGATACTTTTGCAAGGCAGTGTCAAAATAACGACCTTAAACTTCATTAACCTGAAACTCTAGAGGGCGTGCCGCAAAGGCAGGAAGATAACCGAATCGATCGCTGCGTGGAACATAGACCCACATCCAGTCGGTTTCTCGCTGCATGGCTGAGTTTACAACGACAATCTCTCCTCGCTGTGCGTCAATCTCGTCCACTTCAGCTGAGGAATAAGCCTGTGTGGTGACGTATACTTCTACCACATTCGGTGACGTCTGTTTGAAATATTACATTGAAGTATATGTAGAAAATTTATGATCAATCATCTCCATTTACGTAATTTGTTGAGCCCTTTTTTGTGCTCAGATAACCATTCACCCAAATTTTGTAAAGGACATGAAGAGGACAAGCAAGCAAAAAAAAAAAAAAAAAAAAAAACACACACACACACACACACACACACACACACACACACAAAAACAGACAAACAAAAAAACAAACAAACAAACAAACAAACAAACAAACAAACAAACAAAAGTATCACATTTTAGGAGGGAAAAGATTGAAAGGAGGAGGTCCCCCCCAACATAATCCGCTATTGCACTTTACGCCCTCTTGGAGCTGTTAAATAGCAGTTACTAAATGTAAAAATCTATTTACCAGTTCGCAAACTCCCATCCCCACATCGATAAGGGTTCTCGATCACTAGAGCTTCAAATAGGGTCTTATAAAGTTGAATGCAACCAATACAGAAAACTTCATAGTCAAGAGCAAATATAAGGCCGTATACTACAACGCATGTGTGAAGGAATGAACTCATTTCAAGTCAAGGTAACCGGTAACCGTTTTTCTGAAGCACAATTTTACAGGTTTGTTGATCCAACCCGAAGGTTCGTTAATAAGAAAGGTTCGTGATTCCGGAGGTTCGTAATTCTGAAAATGAAATAGGGTTCATAATTCAGAAAAATTGAATATAATTAATTATAATAATTATAACAGAAAGCTGTTCAATTTTCTGAATTTCAAGCCTTCGGAATTATAATGAACCCTCTTTCATTTGCGAAATTATGAACCCCCTGATTTGGGAAATTTATGCTTCGGAATTATGAACATTAGGAAAAACGAGCGTCCCCAGGAAACCATGCAGTCATCAGGGGGGCGTTTCAGCAAGTGTATTGTCGGTGAATTTGCTCTCAGCCAATCAGATGCAAGGATTTCAGTAGCTTATAACAGTTATTGCAACTTGTCATTGATGACAAGTTTTATGAAACAGGGCCCAGAATGTCCTCTGATCAATCAGAATACATGCAGGCCTACAGTCTTTGAGTCAGTCCTACTGTCCTACAATTTAGTTTCACCCATAACGAATCCTCAGCTTCAGATACGTACCAATCTGCGACCCTGTGGCTTGGGGAGCGAAGAATAGGTCGTGGGGATTCGACGTACGGAGCTCTGATTCACCTCCGTCCGTAAACTTCTTGCGTCACTCTGGGGATTTCCTGACTCTTTAGTACCATCTGCGACAAAGTGAAAAAATGGAGTACTACAAATAAAAATTCAAGGTATTAAAGATAAGAATGTAAGAGAAAAATAAGAGAGAAAACAGATGGTCCATATTTAGATGAGCATTGTCTCCAAATTTCAAACCCTAACGCCAAAGAGCCAAGAATGTCCTATTTCCCAAAACTTTATCTTGTCTTTGTTCTTTTTAATAAATTGTTCTTTTCCCCAATTATATATGGATAAACATAATAACCTTGTGCGCCAACATTACAATACCGACTTGAAGATTACACTTACCATATTCATTTTTCTTTGATCCTTTAATCCACTTTACCCCGGAGTTACCAGCTTGACCTCTATCATTGGACAGGGGCTTCTGATCCGGGACCTGACCTGTAGAAGTTGTGTGAATATGACCGCCTACATAGCAAGTGGTCCCGTGTCTTTGAGCAATTCCCTTTGAGCTTTGATTCCAGTCTTGGATGATTCTCTGCACACGAGACATCTCATCCCTGCCGCGGTGGTCACCTGGCAATGTTTCTCCAGACTCGGAACATCTTTCGTTTGTCTTTGTCTCAGCGTGTTGCTGTAGAGGTGGCTCAGATTGTTCTTGGACTAACAGGGCCTCCAGAACTTCATCTCCTTCAATGGTTCGTCGGATCTTTCGATTCTGCTTCTGAGCGAGCTTTGCCTCGACTGCACGTACATTAGTAGTGGAACGACGCTGCGGAGTCTTTTGCGGACTTCGGCCATTAAGTGTTGACGGAGCTGGCAAGGAACGTCTATTTTCTATGTGGGATGACTTCTTAGGATTGAATTCGGTGTGTCTATTTGAAGTCATTAGCTTTCCGGATGCACCCTGCACTTCTTCTCTTGAACTATAATCTATACTGTTTGTTCTCACGATTCTTGCTTTCCTGATCGCATTGTCCAAAAAAGTTGGTGTTTCTATCAGTCTCTTTGTTTCCGAATCTTCATGAACATAATCATTTCCCGCGTTTTGATTTTGGCGACTGAGCGTCAGCGCCTCTCCATTCCTGACGAGTGGATCATTAGGATTTCTGACACTTCTCTCACTTTGTCTCACTTTCGTATATCGAATTGTCTCTGGTATCTGTTGCTCAGTCGACGTCTTGCTCTTAGCACCTCCGTACAAAATGGCGGCACACTCTTCACCTTCGGTCGAGTGACTGTTGGTGGCACTTTCCCAAGAGGATGTGCTCGACAAGGGTTCCTTCTTGTGTGCACCATCTTCTTTAATTGTTTCTTTTATTTCCATCATGTAACTTTTCAGAGCTCCTTGCACATTTTGTCTGTTGTGAGTTGAGTTGGATGTAACGCGAGGCGAAGGACTCACATATGGCAAATCAACGAATAGGTCGGGTTTTGAAGACAGCTTGGAATTTGTTCTCGGAGCCTGTTCCGATCTCCTTCGGTTTTGCGAAAGTCTACCGTTTCGCTTCCCAGCATTGTTCAAGGATGGAGATATTCTTGACTGACCAGCACTCTCCACTGAGTGTCTCATTCTTCGTTGCACAACAGTCGGTTTCGCGGGAGAATTCGACCAGATATTCTCGTAATCGTGAATACTTTCATTCATCTTCTTTGAGCCATCTTTTGGAGGACTGTTTGTCATTATACCAGCGATATATTCGAGATTGACATACGTGTGTTCATTTGGTTTGTCCAGAGCATTCACCAAACTCTCCCGCGAAGAGGAAGGTTTGACTTTACGGTTGTTCGATGTTCGACGATTTCGTCTGGAGCGTCTCTCTCGTGCCGATGAGCGTTTTGGAATCTTGTAGAACGCGCTCTGATTAGTAACCTTAGAATATGCTTTCTGCGCAGGGGAGCTATCTCTGTTCGTCAGGTCACCAAGCACCGATCTCTGCTTCTGCGATGTAATTTGAGATTGAGATTGAGCCACTTCCTCTTTAGACTTCATCCAGTTGTTATTTACAGGGTCACTTCCAATGACCGTCTGTTCATCCGTGTCGTCGACTGTTTCTTTGCGCTTGTCATTGGTTCGGTCAGGTGAGAATGTTTGTCGCTGACCTTCGTTGGTCGGGAGACTGTGAAGGCTGATGAGGTCAATCTGATCAAAGTCGACTTCATCGAGGGTTGGGAGACATCGCCTCTGTCTCACCCAAGACGGGATAGTACTACCGCAATCATTCTTAACATAATGTAATCCTGATTGATTATGTGACGATGCGGCAGTGGTGTCCAGAACTCTCGATCTGTTGGCAGTGCGTTCTGGAGAACTAGTGGTGAGATGAGAGAACTTGTTACTCATGAAGGTCTCTTCGAAGAAGACAATTGAAGCGAGAGTTCCATCAGGGTTCAGGGTGTCATTGAGACGATTTTGTTCTGATCGCATCGGATGGAGTATGTCCGGATGTTCCGTTGAGGCTTTGGTGTCCAACTCGACATCTTTTGTGACATCTATCGAATGACAGGAAAGGGTATTCATTACTTACAAAGGCACCTTCATCTATTAATCATGAACACTTTGTGAATGTCTTCAACGAATTTGGTTATGACTAAGACAATTTATAGAAGATGCGAAGGAATAATATTGGTTAAATGAAATATGTAGTTATCATTGTCAATTTATAACCACCATCCTTTGTCGATTTATAATTTTTACATGGGGTGCTTGCAAATCCATATCTTCCGACCTACATACAGTTGGGGGAAAGGCGCATGCGTGAAACATGACACGGGTTCTCCAATAAAGTTGGATCCGCCATTATTATGTTGTCTGTTTGGAGCCAGAAGGGCGTTAAATCATATACTTTAAAACAGAGTTAACGCCCTTCTAGCTCTGAACAGGTATGACACCATACTCCAGTTTGCATATTATTTAAACCTTTCGGTCATGTCCGTAGACAACATTAACCTCGTTCATAATAAGAATATTTGCATATACAGCGTCGTCATGCAGTGGCTTTCTAAAACAAAACCAAAAAAATCATAATTATGAGCTAGATATATACCTTGCCCAATGAAGACATTTCCATCGGTGTAATAGTCAGTTGGAGACCGAATCTCGGCAAGTTTCTTATCCTGTACAGAGGAAGGCGTGGTGGTGGAAGTGGTGGAAGAAACCTTCTCTTTCTTTTCTGGTCCCAGATACACCCCTCCTGCACTACCAGGGGACATTGGAGGACCAATGTCCACTTGTTTCTGAGTAAAGGGGTGCGCTAGCGTACCCCTCGCGTTGACATGTCGGGAACCTGATGAAGAATGTCGTGAGTTTGACCTCTGTCCTCCTGTGATTTAAGAAGAAACAGCAATTTGTAAGAGTAATCTCTGAAGAACATTTTCAATATGATGCCTCTTTTCCACCCGTTTTATTGCAATTTTCGTACAAATTTAGCGACTATATGTTATACGTTTGGGATTTGCCAAGGAGATCGATGGCCATGCAGGCCGGTCGAACATGTCGAATGATGGTCTAAGCGATGATAAAAAATTCAGAAGATTTGAAAATTCAATTCATAATATATATAGAAGTTAAAGTTGCTGACAAGGGTAAAAGGGTTCTAAGCAGAAAAAATTGTCGACATCTAGCGATGCTCCTATGTTTACCTGTATAATAGTAAGTATACATTTTAGATTTTGAAAGTTTTGGAAGTACGATAATAATTTCCATCCAAGAAAGGAATCTTAATACAAGAAATGCAAAAAAATACATTTACGATTTGATACTATCAAACAGCATGAATGACCAGCTTTTTCAAGAGTTTCGGAGTTTCAGTGATGAGCAGAAACTTGATGACTCTTATGTTATGCGTGACAGCGTGAGGTTCTTGATCGAGTGTTATTTATTTCAGATTTCATTGGTGATTTGCCTACAGAATTATCACGAAATTAAGAATAATTTCATGGTAAAATTACAATATTCTCAGCCAAAGTTCATCGTGTTATGTCAAGCCGAACGCTTCTTCATTACGATTAAAAATATGTCGGTAGTTAACTAAACCCCTTTTGGACCACATGTAGTGCATTCAGCCCAGCTTTACAGCTTTTACTTTTATTTAAATATATATCCTCCTCTCCTTAACAACTAGTCGTTCTACCTTTTTAACTCAGCGAGGATTAGGAAATGACTCTTTTAAAAACGTTAAGTAAGCTGTGTAACAAAGAGAATTAATGATCAAACCTCGGTAACATTATGCGCTTGGTTGAGTGTTCGTCGTTATAGCAGTATTCTTAAGAATCAATGATCACCAGTGACTTGGACTTAGCGAGGGTATTCGAGAGATCCGTATCGAATGGAGATAAGTCATCTATTGAAAATTTAAAGTGTGGTTATCCATATAACAGCGTTATGAAGATCACCCGAGTTGACTAGTGGTATCATTGGCTTTGTAAAACATCGACATCTTTTGAATGAGGAAAAGAGACAACGACCCAAGATGGAGAAAAAGATACATTTTATAGTAGGTTCATTTACGTTACTGTCCGAAGACCGCCATTTTGCCAACATCCTGATGTTACCGTTGGAGTAGATATAAGAAATGGCGTGGATGCCATTAAAGCAACTTCTAAAAAAAAAGAAGTAAAATCGCCATATTTTGACGAAGTGTAAATATAGCTCTATAGAGCATGCCCACTTTGGTCGACTCATACATGCGTATAAAAAGTATTATATACAAAATTTTCAACACGAATTCAACATTAATAATGCAATTGAAACATATTCATTTACTATGAATACGTTTTATTTATCCTTATTTGGTATCTTTTGAACAGAAAATATTATAGCGTGATATTGACGTGCTCATTAATTTCGGTTTTTTTCATATAATTTGAAACACAACTTTGATAGAAACATGTATCTTTGATTGAAGTCTTCTTAATAATTACCATGTCTGGCATGTTTTCCCAGTCTCCAAAGAGATCCAGCTCCCGGACACAAAATAGGCATCCTGCTTCGAACGACCCTTCTATACAAAAGAGTTTATAAGGAGAGCATGAAGCGATGAGTCTACTCTGAAAAGGGCATCATTTGGTTGTTGTTTAAATTGATATGAGCCTTCGATCAGAACACTCGTTCCTGTAGGAGAAATAGAGAGAATGCTGTATATAAAGTTATATATAACATATATCTTCGTGATAGGCTGCACAGCACTATGAAGATTACCAGAAGAAGGAGGAGAGTATTCGTAACAATGACTATAAGTGTTAGTTAGTGCCAGGCAGGGATTCGAACCCTCAGCCTTTTGATTGGTAGTCAAGTAAATGAACCACTATACCAAGACACTTCCATTTTGTGTGTTTAATTTGGGGACAACAGTGGTTAGCCCCCCCCCCCCCCCCCGTCCAGTCGCTCTGCCTATATGAGTTCAAGTTCACGAGCAACGTTCATTGAACTCTATCTGCAAGAGCAAATATTTACTATTGAGGATAAGTACACTTTGATGGTAATTATGGCACAGTTTTGTCATCATCACAAGATCTTATGATCCCAGTGTTAGGTAATGGTTACCAAACAGAGCATCGGTGCGGTCATTTCAACCCTTCCACTATAACCAAGTTACTACACACTCTTTAAATAATAATTATTGGGCAAAAAATGTCCAACTTTTTACCAACACTGGGCAACATACTGTCCACACAACTATTGGTTAAAATCTGCCCAACTGATGTTGGTTTGTTACACAAATTGGTTGATTCATTATGAGATTTAGGCAAGAGTTACACAACGTTGGGCCATATTTAACCAACCTTCAGTTGCCCAACTAAATTTACCCAACCTTTTAAGAGTGTAGCCAATCGATGATTCAGATACTCGGAAAGCAAAAACGGGTGACTGAAGAGAGAAAAAACAAATTATTACAACTTTCATTCGGGAGGAACCAGTGGCGTAGGATCCAGGTCATTTAGGGGGCACTTGCATCGGGGGGGGGGGGGGGGCAGGGGTCTTTCTCGGTGAATGAAATACAAATAACAAGGCCATCGATTAGGAAAGGGTGCAGGAGGGGTCCTATCGTCCTACCAAACCCAAAGAATCAGTGAAGTACATTCTTTAACAATTATGTTTATGTTCCTCTTCATTTTTAAATTTCCCTCTTTAGATAATAACCCTTTCTGTCATAATAATGAGGCAGTTTTGGAACATACACTTATTACACATATAGAAAATCATATGATGTCCCTTTTTCAGAATTTGGTTACGCAGTAAATATACGTGTATCTATATAGTTGCCATGTGTAAAATGTTGGATATAAGTCTGACTAGGATCTTGGTTACTTTGTTCCGTTCAGATCCTATTCCTAGTTCATGTATTCAAGGAATGAAAAGAGATTACTAACAGCGTTCATATAGGACTGCAAAAAAAGAAAGAATGTTTCAGTCAATGCACAGTCAATGAACCGGTTTATAGACTTTTACTAATGTACCAAGCGATATGACAGGGAGACATATCCAATGCAAACTCCCGTACAGATGATGATGAATGATCTTCTTCTTCTTCTTTCGTTATATTAAATGGCAATCAGTCATATTTGACTATTGTCGCCAATGACTTTTTTTTCTTCTCTCTCTCCTTCTCTCTATTAATGGATATTATTTATATACTTTCTATAATTTCATCTTTCTTGTTTTTGTTTTGTTTTTGTTGCTAAAATTAAAAGGGGGAAAAAAATACAAATTAATTTCTTTTCACTAGATTTACATTGAAATTCCTGAAAAAACAACCGCTATCTTCAGCACAGTTCCAATTGCTAACAGTGTGTTCACGAGAATAATGGAGAAAGGGCAGCACAAATAACAAAGAGAAATCAATAGCGTGACACTATAAAAGTGATTACAAAGGAATACGTTTCTAAAGATACAAAGGACTACATTTCTAAAGAAATCACCGTTTCTTACAATGCACAGCATGCTCTATCGATAACATGTCATTAACTTGCAGGTCGAGCGTCATATAACAACTCTGACCGTGAATGAAATAAACTTCTTTTGATGAATTTCTCATCTCGTTGTCTCGTTGGACAAATTAAGAATTAATTACAGATACTAAAAGGATTGCAGTTCTTAGTAAAAACTAGGGAGGTGGAAGAGAGTCTTCCACCTCCCTGGAAAAACAGATGGAATAATTCAACAAAGAGAAAGTAAATGAAACCCAATAAATCTGTGCAATACCCTGTAAATCATAACCATCCACCAAACACTTTAAAATTTTGGATTTTACAAAAATGAAGACACTTTGCAATTCAGGATTTTAAATAAATCTATTTATCCCTCCATCACTGATTGTACCACTCTAATTCTCATGGATTAGAAAGTGGCAGTTTACAACTTAGTTCTTTTTTTTCTTACCATATACACATCATACACTGATATATATGTCATAAGTTTCAGAATGATATAAATATAATGAAGGAAATATAATCATGTTATCATTTATAATAAACTCTACACGAAGATAAACATTGATTCTTGGTTGAAATGATGGCTTAAAATATTCTTGTTTGGGTGACAGTCTGGACAGGTCCCAAATTGATATTCTAATCTTACCTGAAGAAATGGATTCGCCGTAAGATGTCAAGTTCTCATCGTCCTATCCCCATCTCAAAAACCGCAGAACACGCGACCACCAGAACAGTACACTTGTTTGAAGATGTAGTTCACTCGCAGGGCCCGCGACCAGTTCAATTTCTAAACGTCAAGTTTAAACAGTTAAGCTCATATCCAGGCTCCCCATTAAATACCAACCGTTTAGTGGGAATTCAAATAAAACATGCATGTAGTAGGCGGTGGTGATGCAAATGTAGAAAAGGTGACCTCCAAAACTACTGCGGAAAGGCTAAGTCAATATGTCAACGGCAGTGAGATATACACTGAAGCCAATCAAGACTGCATTCCGATGCATAAAAATGCCTTACCAATAACAAGCATGCGGCTTTGAAAAGGGTTAGCGGGGTCGAGCGAATCTGAGCAAGGCTAGATTTAAAAAACTGCAGTGTTGTGAATAGAACCTTATTTCAACTTCGAAAACTTTGTACGAACTTAAATCAACATTTTATTTGATTCACACCTTTTCCTCATTATCATACACTTTGTATGTTGTAATTATATAGACATGATGTCGAATCATAATGATAAGGAATTTATTTTGATTGATCGTTGGACAAAATTTGACCATTTCCTTCTGCAGAGTCTTAACTTCAAGACTAAGTGACACTGTTTCTGCACTGTTTTCAAGCAGACTTTGCTCTTTTGCTTCATGTTTTGCCTACAAAGGTTGATTCCTAAATCAAATAGACCAGACAATAAGCGCTCGATTTGAAAAGAAGTGTAGCCAGGCGGAGAATGGAGAAAAGTTTGACAATACAAAAGGATTTTTCTTTCTTTTTGTCCAAGCCTTATGTCGACTCGATAGAACGCTTTAGAAAAGAACAACCGATTCGTCACCTCCTCAGCTTTCCTTTCTTTATTTCGTGTTCTCTCTCTCTCTCTTTATCCCTTTCTACCCTGGAGGTCAAGGGTCACACTCAAAATTAAGCAAAAAACATGATTTTGAATCTTTCAAATGGCCCAATAAAATCGTTTAGATGTGGCCTTGAGATTGCTATACCACAATTGTTATGATATGCTATAAAAGAATTCCCGTTTGTCAAATGGCTGTCGCAGGTGTATATACTGGGCGTTTAAAAAAATAAAAGGAAACCCAACTTAATTTTTTTTTCTTCCTGTAAATAGAGTATAGATCAAGGAGGTACAAGGCTAGTACCTCCTTGGTATAGATCTATATTTACTGGCGTTTAATTTCATATCATATGAAAGAGTAATCCATTTGCTTTTCAATGGTAACTTGTTTAGGTTTCCAGGGTCGACTGGAACATCAGTGAACACCATTGTCTTTGAAATGTTGTGCAAAATCCTAGTTGGTTCACTTTCTTGTAAAACAGCGGTCCTTATGAATAGTTATGAATAGTGGTTCATTATGAATGGAGGTCCTTATGAATAGCGAGGTAATTTGTCTATGGTTTGCTCGCTATTTGGAAGGAGCGCTATTCATACAAAACCGCTATTCATTTAGTCATGCGTTATGGATAGCGGTCCTTATGAATGAGTGGTCCTTAGGAATAGCGGTCCTAATGACTAGCGAGGTTACCCCGTCCATGCAACTAGATTTTTGCACAAGACTCTGAAGGCAATGGTGTTCACTGTTCAGTGATGCATGACCCTGGATATCTAAACAAGTTACCACTGGAAAGAATATAAATTACTTTTTCATATGATGAATTCCATTGTCAGTACACATAGTTTATTTACAGGAATTTTTCAAAGTTGGGTTTCTTTTTTTTTAAACGCCCAGTATAATGGTATGACCGAGTCTCATTACAAACGGTAGGTAATAATATTATTATGACATTAGAACTGACCAAACGTTTGCTTTAAGGGCTGGGGCCCGTTGCACAAAACTTGCGTTTGAACGCAACTCAGGAAAATCAAACCCAACTTTATTTTCAGCCAATCAGAAGTGCGCATTTAGGACTTGCGTTTGATTTTTAGGAGTTGCGATTAAACGCAAGTTTTGTGCAACGGGCCCCTGGTCACATTTGTCCGATAACGATAACCATAGCGAGATTTTTCATTAGAGGTGTAGCCGAGTGGTTAAACTCGACTGGAAACAAGAGGACCGTGGTTCGATCCCCGCTACGGTATACTTATGCCCTTGAGCAAGGCATTTTATCTACATTGCTCTTTTATCGTACATTAAATAAATGGTGTTTGACATATCAATAAGTGTGTGTGCGTGTGTGTGTGAGTGTGTTTCTTAAAAAAAAAAAAAAAAAAAATTAAGGTACACCAGACACGAGCATACTCTTTTATAGCGCCAGCTATAGGGTAAGTACAGTTTCAAAGATCCCAATCAGGCTATAGTTGCCTCCCACCATCTCTAGAAGGTCCATGCTCCCACAAATACACCCTTGATCGCCCAAGGATAGATCTATAGCAGACCTATAAAATTTGCCCCTCCCCTTGAAAATGACTAAAATAGGCAAAAAATATGGTTGTTGTTGTTATTTGTTTTTATTTGACAATTAGTCAAAACTGACTATATGGGTATGTAGATCAGTCTTTGTTAGGATTCAACCTTTCCCCTCAATGCCACCCTCTTATTTTAAAGGGTGACATGTCGTTTTTACCGAAGGTTCATAATTCCGAAAGTTCGTTTGTCCGAAGGTTCATTACTCCGACGGTTCGTAATTCCGAAAATTAAATAGGGTTCGTAATTCCGAAAATGAAAAGGGGTTCATATTTCCGAAGGTTCGTAATTCCGAAAGTTATGTATACTCTGTTGCATTTTCGGAATAACGAACCTTCAGAATAACGAACCTTCGGAGTAATGCATCAAAATAATGTTCGGAATCATGAACCCTATTTCATCTTCGGAATTATGAACCCCCTGCTATGGGAAATTTGTGTTTCGGAATTACGAACTTTCGGAATTATGGACCTTCGGCAAAAGGAACCGTCGGCAAAATGAACCTTCGGAAAAACGAATACCCTCTGAATGCACTGGGTAGTTGGGCTCCACTGCACTCTACATAGCTTAAACAGGTGATGCATTTTTGTAGTGGGTGGGTTGCCTAACCTAGCAGTGTAGATTCACTATCTGCACAGAAGTCATACAGGCAGGACCTATGGGTTGGAGGTGATCGAAAGTTTGTAGTTTCACAGTTCAAAACATGGCATTCTGCGCTGCAATTTTAAGTTCCATGGAGGATCAAGATTGCCAGAACCAACATTGAGGCCTATCAAGATTTCCTCCATTTAGTCAGTCAAGTCAAACTGCATGTACGTTGAATTTATATTTATTCTGTATTCCTTTTCCTATAATGATAAATTGCATGTGTGTATTTGTCATTGAGAGAGTCAAGGTCACAAGTGAACCCTTGAATTGAAGGATAAAGAATGAAGTCTGAAATTGTATCTCTAAATTAAATGATGTCAAGCTTTACAGACTTGTTTCTTAATGAATAATTAGTAAAGTGAGATACATAAATGCTTCTATGAATGTGATGAACTCATAATTTTTGTCCACTCTTGCTTCTTTGACGACCGTGGAGTCTCGAGAAAGAACTTACAATAATAATTATTTTCTTTGTAATTGAGGACACACTAAATTTAGTAGAAATTTTGAAGACAAGAAGACAAATGCAAGCTCTTATACCGCTATTTCATGCAGGAGATGATAAAGAAAATGCAACCTCATCTTCTAAGTAGATATAAAGAAGGGTTTTAAAGTGGCCCTATAATTACCTTTAGTTAGATGACGAAAAAAACCCCCAAAACATAAGGGAATGCTGGTTTTCTGACATTGTGCTGTCTACTCCTTCCTTGGGGGAGATTGTCGCCTATGCTTAGGTGCATGAATTTTCTCATTCAAAGTATCTAGGCCTATATTTTCAAATTAACCCTTTAGTATTTCCCCAACTTTCGTGGCTTTGGGAAATCTACAGAATACAATTCATCCTTTAAAATTTACAAGTAGCCTACAGGACAATAAAGTCTACTATATTATGGACTCAAGAAGGAAATTAAATTCGAAATCAAAACAAAACGGGGGGGGGGGGGTTAATACCTTGCGTGTTAAATTGAATGAACATGTTCCGAATTTGATTGCCCATTTGCGAATTTGAATGCCAGAGGTGTCCTTTCAGAAGTTGCCAATGAATTTGAATGATTCTTACATAAATGAAATGCACGGAAATGAATTTGAATGATACGAAGTCGAAATTCGTTGCGCGAAACGCTAAATTGAATGACTTAACACTTTGAATGACAGAAGATGCGGTAAACGGTGTTTTTGCTATTAAAGTTGAATGAGCGTTTTATTAAATTGACTGACAAAAGTGCGAAATTGGCCCGGAAAACCTATATTACATTGGATGCAAACTTGAACAAAATCAGTAAACTTGTACGGGGGGGGGGGGGGGGGGGGGGTTGGAGTTAATAAGTGAATGAAATGCGAAAGAACAGGGCTGTCTAATAAACCGTTCTGTAATTTATGCACATTTCTTCTATGAACACCTATAGTGACGAGCTATTCATTAACCTGCTTTTTATAAATAAGCCTCAATGTTTGGAATCCAGTTTGCATACATTAATTGTTGCTATGTCTGGCAAGCCTCCGGCAAGCTTTCAGGTTGTCAAGAACAACCTTTGTTTGAAAGGTATGTACTAGCGTACCCAAGGGGGGGGCAAAGAAAGGGGCAGACTGCCCCCTGACAACTTACTAATAACCTTTTTTGTTTTTTTGTTTTTTTGTTTTTTTTGGTTGTTGCTTGTCAGAGAATTCTGGAGGAAAACTGGACCCCATAAATTCTGATACACCCCCCCCCCCCCCCGAGCGACTTTTAGAGGGCTGGCGAGAAGAAAAAAATACGAATTTCCCTCCAAGCAGTTCCCCAAATTTTCCGCTCCGAATTTTTGCCCCTCTTGACGCCAAGGTCCAGTTACGCCACTGAAGGTATAAAATCTGCATACATTACCGAAGCGGTCTATTGAATAAGGATGTGGAAGGGATGCAATCATATTTTGTTGTTTTATTGCCTCTCTTCCTTTCTCCCTTTCATTCTTTTCCAATTTTTTTTGTCATTCCCTTCATTCGATGGGGGGGGGGGGGGGGGGGGGGACTCGAGCTCCTCTGTTCACCATGTAGCTAGCCACTGCTCTTGAGAACAAAGCGTTCAGACACCACGTCCAGATTTTATTTCAACTTTTTATAAATTTCCTTGCATGAAAAGTTGATAGGTACGTAGACATATCTATTTATATGAGGTATGACGAATCAGATTCATAGGCTAGTATACAAAGAAGATGACAATATACTAAAACAGTCTTGTTTAACCATGCAAGCTTCATCATTATCAACAGGCCTACTGTTCTTTCGAAGGCCTTGCAATTATCATTACCCCAGCCTTGCTAAGTATCCATTGGTCGAGAGGGACAAATGTGGGTCCAAGTATGTTAGCACCGTGCAATGACCAAACCCGTGACCCGGCCTCCCGTATGAGAATCAAGAGCCTTCCCCAATAGACCGCTTCGGTAATGTATGCAAATTTTATACATACCTTTCAAACAAAGGTTGTTCTTGACAACCTGAAAGCTTGTCGGACATAGCAACAGATAATGTATGCAAACTGGATTCCAAGCATTGAGGCTCATTTATAAAAAGCAGGTTAATGAATAGCTCGTCACTAGGTGCTCAGAGAATTATGTGCATAAATTTGTATACATTACAGAAGCGGTCTATTTACCACTCGTTCTCCCACAAAGACACACCCGCCAACGCTTGGTGACAGCCTACAAGAATTTGTAAATTCTGTTTTATTTGAACATTCTGATTTACATATTCTAATTTGACACATATTGAAAGTTTACAATTTTCATTGCACTATGAGGTGCAAAATGGAACATGCTGAGGAAACTTAATTATGGAATATCCTTTATGCTGAAGCATAAAGTTCTAAATATTATGAGGGACATTTGATAATTTACCCCACCCTTTAAAACAAGGGGGGGCATGTCCCCCAGTTCCCTGGATTTGCGCCCCTGACTGATATGCCTGTGTTTGTTTACACCGAGGATGGTCAAAAATTACCAGAAAAGGTGAGGGGTCGGAGGTATTTAAAAAAAAAAAAAAAAAAACGCAAAAGTTCACGATCATTCTTTAATTATATTTTGTTTAAGGGGAGGCGGACCGCAGCTGATTTTCTTCTCTAAATGGATCCGCCTATAAATCAATAATTCTTGGCATAAAAGTGCACCATATTCAAGAACATTTTTATTGTGGAAAAACATCCTCTCACATCCACAGAGACGGTATTAGAGCATGTCATGTTTTTTTGTATGCTGAAAATTTAGAAACAGTAAATCCACTATAAATGGATTTTACTTGTGATATTTTGCTACGAGCTACAAAACAAAGGGAAACCATGACAATCATTCATGTTGATGATAACAAGGGAACTCGATTATTTTTTTTTTGATGTAGGAAGGGAATGAAACTATAATTATACCGCAGCTTAACCTAAAGAAAACGGGTTAGTCAAAGTCATAGAAAACAAGGTTATTTAGTGGGTGACGAAGTTTTTTTTTTCTTCATCAAAATATAATTTCGCGCTCTGAACAATCTCCTTCATCTTGTTGCTTCAAGAAAAGAAGAGAACTGGCATCGTGGCGGAAAGGGGGGGGGGGGAGGGTGGATGGTATGATTGGTGAAAGTTGGAGTTGAAGGACTCGTCATGTAGAACTTTATGCATCAGGATTTCATACTTTCATACCTTTGTAATTATTTGATTAGTGTGAAAGCAGTAAAACAGGAGAAGTGGGAATACGCGACGTTGAAAGTTTTAAGAAATCGGACGAATAATAAAGAGTTATGAATGTTTTAAGAACAATAAAATCACTTATTTCACTATACATCCCTGTGAAATTCAAAATGAACAAATTTGAAGTATTCTCGTACAACTCTCGTGTGCTGTGGGCCTACCGTAGAATGTTATTAATTTCCAGTTTTCTCTTATGCACCTTTTTCCTCGGGGCAGTACTCAAAATATATTATTGATAGCATATTGTTATATTCATCCAAAAAGAAAATATCATACCAAGTAATACATTGTTTGTCTGATTTCGTACAAAATTTCACCAATCTGCTTTTCAGATATTTCTGCTTACTTTCAGTCGGAGCAACTTGAATTTTCCCAAATTTTGTTTTCAAGGACACCATAATTTACGTACACGTTTACGAAGCTTACTGGCTGGATCTTCTTCGGCTGAATTGCCGGTAAGAATACTAGATCTATGTTATTTTTCCTACTTTTCAATTGTTAGTGTAATTCATATTAATTAGAAAATGTATAGAATCTTATGTATGAATTGATAGATATATTAGAAAACATAAAGTAGTTTACAGGCAATGGCATAATAATGTACAATTTCCTATGCCTGGCTGTTGTTGTTGTGGAGGATGGCTGCTGCTGAAGTACCGGTACGTTACGGCTCGCGACGCGACGGGGTCCTGGCTGGCTGGCTGGCTTGCTGACGTGACCTGATTGGCGCCGCGCTTATGCAAGCCAAGGTGGGCGGCCACAAGTCGGAACTACCATATCACTGCATTTTGGCCGCGCCGTGCAGCTTCTGCAAGAAAGGGTCCATTTCAGTTGCATCAACAATAACATTCGAGGAAGCAGAGCAAAGAAAGAGGCCTTAGCTTGTTGCCTTTTGTATCAATTTATGGCAACCGTGTAGCCAGGATTTCATTTTGGGGGGGGGGGGGGGCGGTTGTGAGCATGCGATGCGTGCGAAATTGGTGATGAGTATGCAAATTTGGGGGAGAAAGATAACAACTCTTAGCGCCTTTTTAGGCTTTTCTCTCACTTTCCCCTGCTTTTTTCGTTCTCGCTTTTTTGTGGTTTTTTTTGGTGCCGTTTTTTGGGGGGCGACCACCCCCATCGCCCCTCCTGGCTACGCGCCTGATTTATGGCAAGGGGTCAGCTATGCACCCCGCAAAGACGTGCAATATGACCCTTTCAATGCGCCAAATTTCTGCTGTAACTAAGCAACAAGAATATCATTTACTTTTGCCCAAAAGAATGAGTGAATTTCCTTTATTTTTGTAATTATTATCACTATTTGGAAATCGGTGAAATTTACATCAGTCGGCTTCAAAATCAAGATTTGCATTCATTTATAATACTTGTACATAGCTCTAGGACCCTTTCTTTTTGTGAACAAAATTTGACACGGACATTGACATCGTCTTGAAAATGAATGTTTTTGACATTGGTCCGTTGTAATTTTCTCAGCGATCTAACTTCAGAATATGTAGAACCAAGATTATAAAGAAATTCGCCTAAACCCCTCAATAAAATGACTTTTTAGCTGCTGGAAATTACAAAGTGCGTGGCTATAGCCTATAGGTCCCCCCATCATACTATATGTTTCTTCATGTTGATATTTAGATCTGATCATTTGATAAAATAAAAAGAAACATTTTTGGTTTGTTTTGCAATTCATTTTTATCTCTAACTTAGATCTATTTCACTCTTGTACTCACACAACCCCTTCAGCTTTGTTCATTTATACGCCGCTACCCAAACCACCAACTGTACCACCACTTTCAAAATTTTTTTTTTTTATACCAGTGCTTCTATCACCCCCGAGGCTTCCCGGGGGTGATAGAAGGGCCGGTATGAATACCTCCTTGGGAGTGATAATTTCCACCATTCCACCTTGGGAGTGATAATTTCCACCATCAACCTCATGAGCAGTCAATATTTGTATACTATCGTATCCCATATCTTAACCTATCCTATCCTAGTCCTATCCTATCCAGTTGGTACAGTGTGTGTGTGTAATTGGGTTTCTACAGACGTGTATCAATCAGATATGATTATTTATGTCTTGCACCGACCTTTAACGTCACCATCCGAAAGACGTGACTCAGTCTCGAACCTGGGTCCGCTGAATCAGTTTATAACTTCCACTGTTAGCTGGATTACGGGCGCACGCCATAACGCCCACACACAACACACACACACACACACCTCACAGAATGAATTGATGTGACTGCACAAGTCAAGGAGTGACTGCACAAGTCAAGGAGTGACAGCATTTTCATAATGATATTACAGTCAATGCTAACTGCAACCTTTATTCATAACGTTAAACCCAGTCAGGGGCAGTGTTACAATACAGGTGAATGTGACAGCAGGCCGTTGAGCAATAGACCTGTTCACAAATATATTCAAATTTTATGCATACTTTTAAAACAAAGGTTCTTGACAACTTGAAAGCTTGTCAGAGGCTTTTCAGACATAGCAACAAGTAATGTATGCAAACTGGATTCCAAGTATTGTAGTTCATTAATAACAGGTTAATGGAATACCTTATTACTAGGTCCCCAGGAAAGAAACATCCATAAATTTGAATAACTTTGTGAACAGGTCTATTCCCGCATAATTTGGGCACGTTTTGCCAGTGGGTTCCTTAATCTAAGAGTGTACAATCAGCCATCTTAATATTGGTTTCACCCCTAACAAAAAATTAACAGTGTGCCGCCCCTTTACCCAGCAGTCAAACAGCAAAAATAGTGAGATAGTTACAACATTTTGAAAATGTTGAAACTCCTGAGCCCTTTGTAATAAGCAACAAAGTTTTTTTTGAGTCTGTCATCAGTTTGTCTCAACATTTTTTTTCAATTACTTCCCATCAAGCCCACTGCACACACACAGACAGCTAGAGAGAGAGAGAGAGAGAGAAAGGAGAAGATAAACCTGGAAACTCGACTGCAGAAGTAACTGCATTTTTCCAGTAGATCCTGTGATAAAAGGTAATAAAGGTAATCAATATTATGTTGTTGTCTTTCATATGGGTTTGTTTCACACCCAAATGACTCCTAGGTAATTCTCTCAGTATGTCACAAGGTTGATGATCAGCGAGGTACATGTACGTGTCTGTCGTGAAATGCTGGTGGCTAGAAGTTTGTGTTGGTGGCTGTAAGAAAACATACCGCAGATGAATTTATTGTGGATCTCATTTGGGAGCATAACTTGGGGTTACTGCCTACTAGGGTTGTCAGAGAAATGTCACAAAGGTGATATGGAGTGTTTGTCTTTTGATATCAGTATTTTTACTGTATTTAATGTTATTCTGCTACTTAAAGTTACTGAAAACCCAAGAACAAAATGATAATAACCACTTGATAAACATACGCTATAGGTATAGTTCCAGTGAGCACTATGAACTTTTTTCAATCACACAGAACAAAATATTACATACAAATGCTTTTCCAGTACATGCTCGATGAGAAGTCACTATCGTACCTCAAATCAACTGCTAATCCCAGAAATCTACATTTCTGAATATGGATGCAAGTGGAAGTAAATAAAACCAGTTGAAATGATATGACATATGATCATTTATCTACCTAAATTTTCTGAGATAATTTCATTTAAAAACATCATAACGATTATCTCATACTCTTTGTCAAAAAAAAAAAATTTGCTTCTGCTTACAATTTGATTCATGCCTGGTGCTCATCACAAAATAAAGTCAACAGTTTTTTTTTTCTTCAATTCAAGCAATATAGGCCTACTCACTTACTGTATGATGTCTTCAAGCGTTTTACAGATAACTTTTTTATATTATTAATCCAGTCATTGGATCCAGGCCGTCCTATATTCGCAAAATGTATGCGCATTATCCACTAACTTGGGAGCATTACAGTCAAGTGTCATGTAACAGACTCACACAATGCTGAATGAACAACAATGACTTCCACATCAAATTAACACTCTTTCTCAAATTATCGTAAATGATAATTGGGTCTCCTCATTGTACTCCTGTAAAGACCGATAGTGTCTTTGCACAGACATTTCTGAAGTTTTTTCTTCTGATTTCAGTACAAATGGTTCGTCTAGTGATTTCTCTTACCAACCATGTAAGAGTATATCTGATGACTGATGACAAGTGTGTGTGCGAAAAAATCATTTCTTTATCTATCTTCTTATTGAGGTCAATGAGGGTCTTTTTCATAGCGGAAGCCTTTTTTGGGCTGATTTCTTGGTGGACAGTCATAAGTGAAGGGATGCTTCGACCTTTCACCTCCTTAAACAGCTTGCTGAACTTGTCGACAAATTTGCAAACATCTTCCTTATATCGGTGGAATCGCAATGCTATGGACTTTGCTCCACACGATGCATCGACATGATCCATAAGGCAAATCCTCTTTGAAAAAAAGGCGTCCAGCTCATTTCCAAGCATCCCGGACAGTTTGCCGGCTCTTGCTTTGTCCGCGAGGTGTAAACTCGGTGCGTGTGTCTGAGGAATTCTGCAGATGGCAATTGAGGTCAATGAGGGTCTTTTTCATTGCGGAAGCTCTTTTGGGGCTGATTTCTCTTGCTTTGTCCGCGAGGTGTAAACTCGTTGCGTGTGTCTGAGGAATTCTGCAGATGGCAATGCAAAATATGATGGAAATAAAAAGATGTCATGTTGAACTTAAGGGTCTTAAAATCAAGTCTGGTTATACATAACATTATTGCTCCATGATATTTCATATGAAATACGTTAAATATATAGACAAATAAAATACAACAAAATCAAATCATATCAAATCAAATCAATTGCCGATAGGAAGATGACAATGTAAAGTTTTCACATATTTTATTGATTTCAACTTTCACATGTTCACTGTCTTATAATCATTTCCCTTTTTCTACATCTTTTATCATCTCTTTCTTGAATTTTTCTGTTTCCACTCGGGTCACCTATGTATGAACGTGTAATACTCTTATTTCTCAAGATAACGATATTAAAAAAACAGGAAAGCAAATCTACTATCTAGTTATATATCTTTTAAGGGAATAAGGATGAGCAGATTGTTCAGCGAGTACACTATAATCATTATGTACAATACTTATCCTTAGTGATAATTGGTTATCATTATGTTCATAACTGATACAAAATGACTTAGATTCATCGACCCCAAGTACCCTTTTCCACTCATAGTTAAAGGTGTACCTTTAGCTTTGTGATTCAGTTGCTCCATAAAGAAATCCAATGCAAGGTTCCTCCCCTGTCCACCATGGATGTTAATTGTCTGAGAGTGAATAATGTCCTCCTCTTTTTTACAGCAGAGTTGGCAGGTAGCTGTTGTGGCCTTTATCATGGTCAAGAGTCTGTTTGGAATAGTTCTATTTTGGAATGACAGGCGAGGAGGGAAACACCCAGCTATACCTGACAGAGAAAAGATAATTGGTTATCAATATGTTCATAACTGATGCAAAATGACTTCGATTCATCAACCCCAAGGTACCCTTTTCCACTCATAGTTGAAGGCGTACCTTTAGCTTTGTGATTCAGTTGCTCCATAAAGAAATCTAATGCAAGGTTCCTCCCCAGTCCACCATGGATGTTAATTGTCTGATTGTGTACAACTTCGTACCTCAGGCGAGGAGGGAAACACCCACATATAGCTGACGGAGAAAAGAGAAAACCGCAGCCGTGGTTGTAATCATATCTTACAAAAACATAGGTGTAATTGGAATAAGAACATGTAATCTTTTTTCATGGAGGAGAAAAAGAGGAGAAGAAAAGAAAGGAAGGCCAATTCATTTTCCTAACGCGCAAATGCCGAGATTTTCTCATAGGGCAAGTACATGAACGATAGTTATGGGCCTTTTTAAAATTTCATTCCGACCGCCCATATCAAAATAGAATTCTGGCTACGTGGGTATATGTCACTTATTACTTCCTTTAAATTCAGCATAACAATAACATCTGTCAAAACTCAATTACACACACATACATACACACACAAATGAAAATCACCATCATCTTACACACATTGACTGTATGAGGACTGCCATGTAAACCTCTGTGAAAGCATTAAGGAAAAGCAGCAAGTTTTTTTCCTTTTTATCGTGAGATATTCATACAAATAATATACCAATTCACCGATCATGTAATAATCCACCCACCAGTTAATGAACAGCCCACCAAAAAGGCAGAAAAAACAGTCAAACGGTGCTGTGAATTGGGATCACTTTCAAATTGCTCGATCCAGCATATCCGTGTGTGCGATGTTATATAATAACCTTGCATTAGCGTGAGTGAGTAAAAGTATGGCTTTGGTGATCGGAGAGAGGTACAGAGCTCTTCTGACAACTGTTTACTCCTCAGCTTTTGAAGTCCTGTCTGGTTGTTTCTAGTCTAGGATGTGATGCCTCAGAGTGAATCATGTCCTCCTCTTCTTTACAGCAGAGCTGACAGGTAGCTGTTGTGGCCTTTTTGATGGTCAAGAGTCTGTTTGGAATAGTTCTATGTCTGGAATGACAGTTGTTTTTTGGTGATCACTGATTGCAAGAGGAATTTTGAGCTGCTACTTTTAGGATACAGGTGGGTTAGGTTGGAATATTTATATTTCTCCACAGTGAGAACATTGTTTTCATTTGGATTGCCTCAAGTGTGTTGCCAATGACTACATCTTTGATGATCTTTCACTGCTGCTTTTGTCATCTTCTACTGTCTGTATGGGGTTGGTTGCAGTGGTTTGTATCGACTGAGAATGGTTTGCCAAGCTTTGATTTAAGTGGTTTGCTTAGAAAGAGCACAGAGGAATGTTCTGTACTTGGAAGTGTTCATGGGGGAGATCAAGCAGCTGTCGTATCAGAGAGAGCTTCCTCAAGTTCACTTGACTACTCAGAGGTATTCAGAGGTATTATGTGGCAATGTTATGTATTTCTCTGAGAATGACAGAGCAGTTTGGTGGCCCTGGGAAATCAGTCCACTGCTTGTGTTGAGCCTGCTGTTGTAGACCTATTATTGTTTGTCATTTAGGAAATGTGAATAAAGGACTTAAAAAAAAGAGAAGATTTTAAAAAGTTCCATACAAGCCAGACATCTGTGTAAGTAATTTGATTTATCTCCATGTCTTCTTTAAATCACAGAGTTTCATCATTGGGAGCAAATTGTCCCAACAGCCATCATGGGAGAACTATCAAGCTCTCCATGGACATCGAGGAAAGCAACCATCCTGATCTCTCTGACTGTGGTAGCTATGATTGGGATTGTACAGTCAGAAGATTTCTATGAGTTACTTGGTATCGAGAGAGATGCTGATGCTAAGGATATCAGACGAGCCTTCAAACGACTCGCTCTTACCATGCATCCTGATAAAAATACGGTAATTCCCCTCAAAGATATCTACATCATCCACCATTTTACATTGAATTAAAATACTGTTAAAGTAAACCATAGACTTTTGTCCCACAAATTTGCAAAATCTCCATGTTGTGATTAATATTTTGCAGCTTAAAATTCTGATATCAACCACTCACATAATTTGTGAATCATTGAAGCAAAGTTTTTTTTTTTTTTTTTTTTTTTACAGTATATTCCTTTTTTCTTGTTCTCATCCGCTTCATTTCTGATATCAACCACTCACATAATTTGTGAATCATTGAAGCAAAGTTTTTTTTTTTGTTTTTTTTTTACAGTATATTCCTTTTTTCTTGTTCTCATCCACTTCATTTTTGATGACTGCTTCCTTTTGTGACTGAGCAATAATGGCTTATGTCATTCACCTTTTGGTGATACAAAAGCAACCTTGATACACCCTTCTGGGAGTAGTTGCAGGTTTTTCTTTGACTAGTGATTAAGGGATGAAAAATTGGGACTGGTATCCATCAGTCAAAAAAAAAAAACCCTCCAAAACAAACAAACAAAACCTTGTTGTGTTTTGGTAGTTTATCTTACATTGCTGAAATTGAATACTGGTTCCTTCATTTTTGTTTTGAGTATATATATGGCAGTCAGAAAAATATCAGTTCTATATTCATTTGTAGGATGATCCCAAGGCCCATGACAAATTTGTGAGGATCAATCGGGCCTATGAGGTGCTGAAGGATGATGATCTGAGAAAGAAATATGATCGATTTGGTGAGGAAGGTTTGAAGGAACAGAAGCAACAATGGAATCGATATGAAAGCTGGCAGTTCTACAAGACAGAGTTTGGTGAGTCAGATCAACTTTCATTGCCAATTTGGAGTTAAAGTCATCTTTCTCACTTTTCATGTAATAGATTCAATTTTATGTAGTACATATATATTCAAACTCGTGTTATTGCACAAGAGACGGCACTGTTAAAGATTACTCGTCATTTTTCAGGAGCACTAATTTTACAGCAAATGCTTTATAAATGTCCAGTAGACATGTTTACTAAATTTATGCAAACTTCTTGAACTAAAGTTTCCCTTGACGTCTCTAAAGCTTGCCAGAGGCTTGTCCGACGTAGCAACAACTGATGTATGCAAAATGGATTCCATCCATAGAGATGCCATTATGCATAGCAGGTGCACTAAATACTTGGTAATTAGGGGTTCTGGAGAGAAACATGCATAAATTGAAATATACAGGTCTATTCATAGTGGGACCCCAAGATTATTAAAGTTAGTAAATGTATATTGTTTAACTCTATTGAGTTATAAAGTTAGTAAATGCATATTGTTTAACCCTATTGAGTTATTTGTCAATATTTTTTATCTGCAATTTATTTATTTTCTATAGGATTGTATGATGAGGATCCTGAGATTGTTACACTCAGCAAGTCAGATTTTGGTGAGTTCTGTTATATTGTTTGAAGGGCTAAAATAGTGGAATTCCCATGTTTGGAATTCTTGTAAAGCTCTTCTGCTGGTCACACAACATTTACATCCTTGTCTTTGGTTGTACAATGATTGTAATGATTGAAGAGAAACCAAACCATTTTTTTGCCTCCGCCTACCGTAGGTAGTGTCAAAGGCATTATGTTTTCAGGTTGTCCATCAATCTGTATATCTGTCCATCTGTCCCTTTTAAAAGTACCACGTAGGCAAAAGACATGAATAAACATGACCAAGCTCATGCATGAACTTTTTTGGCTGAATATCAATTAGCATAGTAACAGTGGTTTAACCCTTTCAGGACATGAATTATTTAAGGGCTAAATTTGTTCTTCAAATTGGCAACAATAATATTTTTCTTTTAGTCTACAAGATTGAAATAAGGGGTAATGTCTTTGAAAACAATATACATGGTTCAAAGAAATGTCAAAAAGTTGAAAAAGTTGCCAATTTCGATAAAAAACAATGATTTTGAACCTCTCAATGTGTTGCCAATATAAGGATTTTAAAGCTTATTCTCCTTTTTGAAATTCCTGGGATCAAACACAGTATGGTCATATAACAAAAATGGACATAGTGTGTGCAGAAATTTTTGCTCTTCCTACTTATGTATCTGGTATATTTTTCAGGGCTCTGAATCAATAGTTATTGAGCCAAACCCCAAAATGTGGTCAATTATCTCGAAAGGGTTAACCCTGTAAACCTCTAGACTACCTTTTTGCCATGTATTCAAGAATTTTTCAAAGGGTCTGTATTCTTCTCCACCCATTCCGGCTTTGGAATAGATCAGTTCACAAATGAATTCATGAATTCCTACCGCATGGATGCACTACAGTATTCACCTATTACAGGCCATAAATGAATTCCATTTAAAGTACACATTCAAAGAAAATCACAAATATGATAAATAATGTATCACTAGAAACTGGCAAGTTAACAGATAGCAATCGTATCAGTTTAAAGTCAACTACATATCAGGTAATTAAACAATAATACAAATAAAACTACCTCCCAGCATCTGCGATATACAAGCGCTTCGCCAAAAAAATAACAATGTTTCAATGACGTCAATAAAGGGAACAATCCTGTCCAAGCAGACGACGTCCCATAAAGAATGAACATAAGTGCAGTGCAGTTATTTCTCAAATTATAAAGAATTTAGTGTATTCAAACGTGCCCATATTTCACACCATTCTAAAATGGGAATGAAACAGATTCTGATTACTGAAATCTTTTGTTTGTAAATATATAGGATGAGGGTTAATGAACAATCAAAGAAACCACACTTTCAAATTGAAAAGCCCGCTGAATGATTGCAAGGACGGTATTCATCCCTCATTCAACGCCGAACGTCCAGCGGTGTATGCAGCTGTGAATGCAATGGCGTCTATTTTGTTTACAAGCAACTGATTCCTTTATTCTTGTAACGCTTCATTTTCCATCCAAATAAACCCATGCACGGGGTTTAGAGTGAGGCAATATATGTATTAAACATAATAGACTAATGCTAGTGAAGTGAAATAACTGAAAAGAAGATGACAAAACAGGCACTGAAAATATGTGAGATGTTATGGGACATCGTCTGCTTGTGCAATTAACGTCCTGTCTTTGACGTCACACATTTCAGCGGCTTTCGGAGAGCTGTTCAGGTGCTATGTTGGGGCTGTATTTTAGCAATTTGTAATTGATAATAATCATTACTTCGAATGTTTGCAAGCGTCGAATTTTGACAAACTTGTCCGGTCTAAGCTTCACCTACGCAATAATGAAACTTAAGTCAGTTTTAAAAATCAATGAATATCTACTTTAATGATTGCCTAGATTGATAAACTTTGAAATTCATGTGTTCCAAGTAGTTGTATTTCAATAGCCTGAATACATCTTGAATATGTATTAGGTATCCTTGTTGGACAGGTCAGCCACTTTCAAGTTGTAGGGTAATGTATTCAAAGTTTATACATACCTTTCAAACAAAGGTTGTTCTTGCAAACCTGAAAGCTTGCCCAACATAGCAACAAGTAATGTATGCAAACTGGATTCCAAGCATTGAGGCTTATTTATAAAAAAGCAAGTTAATGGAATAGCTCGTCACTAGGTGCTCAGAGAAGAAATGAGCATAAATTTGAATACATTACAGAACCGGTCTCTTGTGATACAATTTGCAGAGCTGCCAAGTAGTACGTTTTTAACGTATTAATACGTTTTTGGGGAGTAAAATACGTCTGTACGTTTTTCTGTGTGAAAATACGTTTTTTGAAAATTCCGAGTATGGTTGTGCGAACGTGACTAGACTGGCTGTGAGAACGAGCGTACATGTATGCATGGTTGTGCCGTTGTGTTGTGCGAGCAATTCCTACACATAGAGATCCTATGCAGCGTGCGCGAGCGCACTACAGACGTTTGCACCATAGGATTGCACACAAGGAAGTGCTGCGCTGATACACCATGTGCTGTAGTCCATGCATGGATCTGTGTGTGCGCCTATGGCCTATGCATGGTGTGTGTACGTGCTCTCGCGCTGCGCTGCACGTGTTATGGATATGCATGCTGTGTATACTGCGTGTGTGTGTACATCGATATTGTTTGTGCGGCGAAAAATCTTCGATCTTCGTGTTTACGCAGATGCTTTCTCCTGCACATTTCCGTTGATTTTATCGTGACATTATTACTATTAGTGAGGAATAATCATGGCATCATCGTCAAAATCTAAGGGTAAAGCAAGGAAGCAAACATTCAAACCCGAGTATGCAGCAAAATGGAGCTGTCTAACTGCTTCGAGATGAGTTCAGTGCCTGTTGCAAACTGCGCGGGGCTGACTTCACGATAGCACAGGGCCAGGGAGGCAGTAACCAAATACAGATGCATTTAAAGACCAAGAAACACCTAAATGCAGTCAGTACAGTCTGTAAATGTAGTTTGCTCGAATATGTATTTTTCAAGTTATTAAACCACAATGTTGACCATTATTTTATTTTTTAATGCATTCACATGAAACGACTTTATGCAACTGAAGGTGTTCTTATTAAAGAAATGTACAGTAGTTGCAATAGCATTTTTAAGGAAAAATAACGAAAAACATATAAAACCGGCAAAATATGTTTTTTCACCTAAAAATATGTTTTTTCAAGCTGAATAATATGTTTTTTGAAAGTGACAGGTTGGCCGCTCTGAATTTGTACCATGGGTTGTCCAACGGTTCTTTACGTTTTAGCAGGAGCGTGAATGTCAAGATGTGTGGAGAGGGCAGTGTTGAGGCGTCTCTCTGTGGCAAATAGCAGTGTAAGACATGTAAGACATCATGTCACTCTCTCACATAGGCTATCCTCTTTATACCTTTAATGTTAGGGGATGTGAATGTTCTGTCGCTGCATCCATAGTCTGGGAGCCTGTCCCGAAATAGTCACCCCATTTTACATATGAAATTTGACCTCTTAAAGTTACTTAGACCATCTGTGTCATTCACAAAAAGCTTGTCAGCTCAAACATATGTTAGATGGGTTGAAATAGACCCGACTTTGGGGCCCATTTTTGGGGCTCTAGGGGCCAGACCCGGCGGCTTCATTCACGCTGACAAGCTTTTTGTGAATGACATGGATGGTCTAAGTAACTTTAAATCTGATATGTAAAATGGGGTGACTATTTTGGGACAGGCTCCTAGCCTACCAGGTTTGGTGAAATGAACTTAAAGCATGCAAGTGATGGCAGAGTGGTGTGATATACTTGGAACAGTGTTATAGAATTAACAAGCAATCCATCATAATTTCTTCTTTCTATTAAAGTTTATTAATTTCTTCCATCCCTGAATCTTGTAATGATTATGCCTGTGAACAATCCTGATTTTATTCACTTTTTAAAATCAACGATGTCGCTATGTGTTTCATGTTCAGAACAATCTGTGTTTGGAGAGGATATCTGGATTGTGAATTTCTACTCGCCAAGATGCCATCATTGTCATGATTTAGCTCCAACTGTAAGTTCAAGAACTGTTCATCTTGAAAATATTTATTTGAATGCTGTTCCCAGCCATTTTCTTTTTACCATTGATTTTGATTTTATTTCATGATATGAACCTGTTGACTTTTTACAGTTTAGTGTGTATTAATTTGGTGTAAATTTGATATACCCTGATCTGTAACATGTTGAATTATTGAAAAATAATTCAAGAGCAAAAATGTCATTGTATGATTTGCAGTGCTTATATTTGGGGCTCTGTAGAGAAAGAGGAAAGCAAATGCAGTAAGAATAAGTCTTCTAAGCCTTTCCAAAGCAAGTATGAGCTTTGAAACAGATTCAATGCTTATCATAAAGATAAAATAGTATATGGGTTACCATTTCAAAAATAATAGTAATGTTGAGTTTGTGCAAGAAAATGTAAATTGAACCAGCATCTACTTACACTATCTGAGTGTTTGCAACTAGTATTAAAGTAATTTTATACTTGGACAGAGTTTCACTAACCCATGTGCTTTAGAACTGTTTTAGCGGACCATTATTTGGCATCTACAAATTTTAAAGACTTTACAATGCTTTCAACTAATGTTTTCAATCCACATAATAGATCATGTACCTTTGAACATTTTCCCAAAACAAAGTTTGTTTATATTTGGCTGTGTGTGAAAACACTTATGAAAGGTCAGACCTCTTCTGCTGCAGAGTATAGTCCATGTAAATTCTATCCGCATGTATGTCAAATAATTGTGAATATGATTTAATTATGTACAATATAGCCAGAAATCAGTTGATACAGTATGTGTTCATACAGAGTACAAGTATTTGTTTTCTCTTGAATGGAGAATAATGTTTTCTTGCATAATTTTAAATCGTTTTGTAATATGTTTTCAATTGTATTTTTAGGTAACAAAACAGCAGATTTTGAACAGAATCATATACTTTCCTATCTAATCAATCTCTCTAGCTCTCCTACTCTGTCTGTCTCTCTCTGCCGTCCCCCCCCCCCTCTCTCTAGTTATTAAAGGGGGTACCCAATGCTGAAACAATGTTAGTTCATTTAAAAGATCATGATTTTATTAGAAGAAAATCATCTGCCTTAAATTTTTTTTAAAATTCGTGTTGCCAGAAAATCCCCGAAATATGGTAAGATTTCAGGATATTTTGACCCCTCAGCTGTGTCCCAATTTCAGCTAGGTAACCACAATGACGTCAAAGTGGTTACCCAGGTTCGCGTATTGCAGATGTGTTGCGCGCTAGACTGTACAAAATGCATTACACCTTGCGCGCATTTTGCTATAATTGCGCGACAAGGTAACTACTTTGACGTCATTGTGGTTACCTAGCTGAAATTGGGACACAGCTGAGGGGTCAAAATATCCTGAAATCTTACCATATTTCGGGGATTTTCTGGCAACACGAATTTTAAAAAAAATTTAAGGCAGATGATTTTCTTCTAATAAAATCATGATCTTTTAAATGAACTAACATTGTTTCAGCATTGGGTACCCTCTTTAAGGTTAGCCTATGTGATATTGATTGTATATTTATTATGTAATACTTTACTCATAGTGGAGAGAGTTTGCTAAGGAGGTAGAAGGAGTGATCCGTGTTGGAGCAGTGAATTGTTGGGATGATCGTCCTCTGTGCACAGCCCAGCATGTTAAGAGATTCCCTACGTTGTTTGTGTATCCAAAGGTAAGCTCATGGAGATTTATTAAGCTACCCTGTTTGATAACTGTGGATGCTCAAGAACTAATGAATTAATGCTGTTTTAACCAGACAAATTTGGGACATGATACTTTTTAAAAATGTCATCGATGGCCGCTTTCACACTTATTTTCACAAATTGCAAAAACTTCATGTTATAATTGATGTCATTTGTGGCATGATACTCTGGGTAGCTCATCCACTCCCAATTTCATAAAATGTTTTTGCTTTTGCAGTACATGAACCGTCCTTTAATTTTCTTAAAACTGAATATAGTATTATGTTAGTAGTGCAAAGAATGTTCAAGATAGAGTGCTGTGCTATTGAATACCAGTTTAGTAAGATGATTATATTGCATACAGAGCACAGTGATACTTTCTCAGCTTTAGAGTGGGAACTGCAACTATAACCCTTATCTATATAGCATGAAGAATCTACTTAGACCCAGTAATTAGAACTGCTGGTCAAGTCTGATTCTAGTCTAGTTGAGGTGACCATTTAAGAAGTAAAAACTGAGCATTATTTCATGTTTTCTTCTATGTTTAGCTTGAGGAGTATGCTGGTACACTGTCACTAGAACCACCTGTCAGGTTTGCTCTTAATCTTGTTGAAATGACCATCTAAATAGAAACTGCCCATTATTGCACGTTTCTTTATTAATGTACAGCATGAGGAGTACACTGGTACAAGGTCCCTAGATCCACTAGTCCAGTTTGCCCTTAGTCTGATTGACGTCACCATTTATCCACTGTTTGCAGGTGAGTTGTTAGATCGAGCAGTCTCGCCTTTGTAGGATAGGCTTTTAGAAAATTTATCAGGTACTTGTATATATCCAGAAGATGAAAATGTTGGGACATTATTTCCATATTATTGTGACACTTGCTACTCAAGCACATAGATATGGTAAGTCCTTTTTCTTTTATGTTATCAGAATTGTTGTGTTCTTTGATATCTTACTCCAAATATTTTTAAAATTCAACCCTGGCTTTTCCCATGCAGTTTTATGATAGACTCTTAATTGATACCATGTTCATGCTTGCATCTGTGAATTCAATCATATGTAAAATAAAAGTTTGAGAAAAGTACTATTTGTAATTTGATGGTGTTAACTGCCTTTCATCATTCAATAATCTCACCCATGTATTTGCTTCATTCAGACATAAATACATGATTTCCATAATTTTTTCTATTATTTTATAATTATTATTATTATTATTATTATTATTATTATTATTATTACTATTATATTATGGTTATTTTTATTGAATTATTATTATGGTTATTGTTATTATTACTATTATTATTATTATTATTATTGTTATTATTATTATTTTTATTTTTATTTTTATTTTTATTTTTATTTTCATTTTTATTTTTATTTTTATTTTTATTTTTATTTTTATTTTTATTTTTTTAAATTTTTATTGTTATTATTGTTGTTTTTATTTTTATTTTTATTTTTATTTTTATTTTTATTTTTATTTTTATTATTATTTTTATTATTATTATGGTTATTGTTATTATTATTATGGTTATTGTTATTAAATTATTATTATGGTTATTGTTATTATTACTATTGTTATTACTGTGATTATTATTTCTGTTATTGTTATCATCATCATTATTGTGATATCATATGCACAGTATAGATATGTGTAAGGTGTAATGACCCCAAAATGTTGTGGGTCGTGGGTCAAACTTTGTTGTATTTACAATTTAGCTTTATCACAATGTTTGTTTTGATACAGGGCCAAATGTATTGCATTATGTGATATTTTATATTGATATCTTTGATTTGTTTTAGGTAATTTTAAGAAGACTCTGTTAGCTGATGATGCTAAGGACCATCCCATATTGATCTCATATTGTGGCCCTCCTGAAGGTAAGCTCCTACTCACATAGTCTTCATACAATGATCTTATACAGTGAAACCTATAAAGACCACTCAAGGGAGACAAGAAAAGTGGGATTCATAAGAAGATAGTTTTTATATATTCGGATCCATTTAGTACATGTTTCAGTGAGTAACACTGGTGAAGTGAAATGAAAAAATGTGGTCTTTACACACAAGCGGTCTTTCTTTCATATAGAGGTGGTCGCTAAAGCAAGTTTCACTGTAGCAGAATTTCTGTTTTATAGACATCTTATTTGTAGAGAAGACTGAGTTCTTGGAATGCATCACATTTATTGACCAAGCTGTTTTTAAGATTGTGCCTCTCTGTAGAAGAACATTTCCCTTTGTAAGCTCTGCTATCGTTGCAGAAACAAATCTAACCCTTCTTGATAAATGATATTAATTTTTTTTAGTAATATATTCAGAAATGTTATACCATAATACATTCCTCTCAATAATTTCTGCTCAGGAACTGAAGGAGATACAAGCGATGTGGCCAGTGTAGGTTGTTTAGATAGAGATGATCAACGCAAATTAGCAGCCATATTGGTAAGTCCTGTTCCAGATCATCAAAGTATGAAATTCTTTTCTAGCAATTGAATTGTGCATATTGTAAACTTATCATAAATATATATATATAAAGTCAATAAAAATGATTCCCATTTCATGGCATCATTGAAAATGGAGATAATTTATTTAGTTTGTCGTTACTCTCCACATTGCTTTTGTTCATACATAGTGTTAATACATAGGGTATCCAATTAACAATTGGACTATCATATGGATACTCTAGTTTCTAGGATATTTATGCTTAAACACTCATCACCCTGACATTGTCTTTTGATGACTTGCATCCACAGAAAAATAAGCAGAGAGATGCACCAACATGAAGTTCCATTGTATTTGTGTCCATGCTTTTTTTAATATTTCCTTTGACTTTGTGTTTTGTTGATAGAATAAGGTTGTGAGTGTTGGATCAGTAGACTGTGCAGCATCATCACAGCTCTGTACAAAGCTCAAAATTGAAGATTCTACAATACGCTTCTACCAGAAGGCTAAAGAAGTCACCAAGGGAGGAAAGGTATGCTCCAGAATTTCTTAACTTGCCATGTAATTTCATTATGACATATATGATTGCTTATGATAAGTAAAGAAAACATTCATGAACTCTTCATGGTGATATAAAGTTTGTAATTCTCCTCCTCAATGAAGAAAATTTCATTGATATTTATTATTCCGCCCACTGCATTGGTGCCAGAGGCATTATATTTTTGGGTCCCGTCTGTCCTGCTACATGTATCTCAAGAACCACATGAGGTATGAACTTCATACTTGGTAATAGTATGTATCACCATAGGAAGATGATCTGATTAGATTTGGGGGTAAGTAGGTCAAAGGTTAAGGGTCATAGAGGTCAATTTCTGAAATTTCACGTTTTAGCCTGGTTGTTGTGATATTTATTTTTATTTATTTGTTTTGTTTAAACAGGGTAACTTTCAGATACATAACTGTTCTTCTAAGAGGCCCTGTATAAATCATACATACATAAACATAAACATTATACATAAACATTTCAAGAAAGACTTGAGGTATGAACTTCAAATTTAGTGATAGTATGTATCACTATTTTTTGGATTAGATTTTGAGTTAAGTAGGTTGAAGATCACAGATCATGGAGGTCAATTTAATGAAATTTAAGGTTTTCAGCCTCGTTATTGCAACATCTCTTGAACGATTTTCTATCAACTTGGTACTAGTATGCATCAATAGTGAGATGAACCGGACATTATGTTTTCGGGTTTTCTGTCTGTCCTGCTCTCTTGTAATATCTCAAGAACCATTTGAGGTTAGCTTGAAGATATTGGGATTGTGGACTTAACTGAATTTAGGCAGAGGCTTAGGAGATGCATCTGCATTCATCTTGTTTCTTTTGTTTCAGAAGTTTTTATCTTGCCCAATTGAAGCTATTTTTGTGCAAAAAGTAAAAAAAGATTTTGTAATTACGTAATTTGGCTATGATGAAATATCAATTTGAAGGCATTCCTCCCATTTTTGGGGGATACATGAACCTTACCAACACTAAAATTGGAATTGAGTCGAAAACGTAGCATTCCCAGAGTGCAGATTTATGCCAGCAGAAAACAGCTGGCATAAATATACTGATAATAACAAAGCCAGTAGACAGCATGATTATAGTTAATGGGTTGTTGTTGTAGATGCGGTATGCTTTGCGGACATGTTTACAAATCTGTTCAAATTTATGGTGCTTTTCCTCCAAGAGCCTAGTGATGAACTATTGTACTCACCTGTTGCCAATTTTGTATTTCATTCAGACCACACAAGCCCATGGTAAGTTTTTGGAATGTTACTTATAGCCGTCCGTTGAAAAAAGTTATGAAATATACTTTTTAATGTGCATACTGTACATGTACATGTATCTGTATCTTTTATTTATTATTCACTTCAACATTTATGCATTGTTTTGTTTGATTCTAATAGGAATTGGAACTTGAGCAGCCTAAACAGATAGCAGATGAGATTCTTAAAATACTCCCAGATCTCTCCACATTTTCAAGTTCTGAATTACAGGTTTGTAGATGTATTTCTTTTCTTTTGTTTGACCCTATGACACAAAGAAACTATTTTAAAGATATTTTTTAAGCTCGTACTATAAGCGTGTACTTTTATGACAGTTTTGTATCGTGGGATATGACATGTAGACAATTGAAAGGAAGAGGATTTTCTTTGAGGGATATGGTGATTGAAGGTCAAATATGTAGGTTTATCATCTCTAACATATCAATTGCATGACTATAATAATATTTAAAATACAGGATTGATTGTCCTCAAGGTGTCCCAAAGTGCCAGATATGCATGCATCTCCCCTCTCATTTTGTAACTACCATGGTAACATCACTCAATAGCTAATCAAAATCAAGGTTCCCATGGGAGTTACCATTGATGGCAAAGTTACCGTTAATGGTAAGTTTTATGCAACGGGGCCCTGCTCTATTAATTCACTATCTTCCATCTGTGTCTTTCTATTCATTCTTTTCAATCCTAAAGGTATTTTTCAGACATGTCTCCACATAATGTTAATTCATTGTCAAAATGCTTTCTGCATGTAAAAATTCAGTAACTAAAACAGGTATTATTCTTTGTGTTGTACATTTTCTTGCAGGAAGCAAGACATGACCTAGAGGTCAAAGGTGAAGCTTCTCCCATTGTGACCTACTTTATGAAGAAGAGTGGAGATGATGATCTTGAACTCAAGAAGCTTCCTCATCTTCTGACGGATATGAAGGTGAGATCTTCTTTTGGTGATGATATCCATTGCCACTGCATCAATGTTTGGAATGGGGGTGATAGCATGGGATTAGGAAAAGCAGTCCATAATATTGTGTAAATATTAGTATGTTATTTTTTTCAAAGAGATATCTTTCCTTCACTGATGATTTCATATGGAAGAACCATTGCCTGGAAGTTGCAATTTTCTTCTATTTGATGAATATTTCAACTCCTGAAGTGTTTAATCTAGAGGCCATAAATTCAATTTCAAATTCCCAGTCCCATTGGTACATTTTTTTGTTGGTATTTTTCCAGTGTTGTTCTAATTTACCCATGATTAATGATTTAAAAATTTTGCATGACCAAAGTATTCAATTTGACCATATGATCAGCCATTCAGATTAACTGCAAGATTTTAAATACATTGTCAGTACAAGCACTAACTATTTATTACTTTACAAGTTTTGCATAATGTTTGCTTTGTAAACATAATATTATCTTTGTAAACATAATATTATCTTATCTTCTTGCTCTACTGATCTAATTAGGTGAGGAAGTTCAACTGCAGCACAGACCAGGCTCTTTGTGACGATCTCTACATTGGCACTCATCTGCCAAAGGTGGCACTCTTCAGGAAAGGAGGAGGTCATGAATTTCATCATGGTGAGCTGCTCTCATATGATAATCATTGTTTGTTTGAATGATTGGTATTATTACTACTAGGACAGCTTCATAATGCTGTTGAAGTGATACATATAGTAGTTTTCATAAAAGTAATGATGATGAGGAATAGATGAGAAAAAATAAATTATTTAACACCTTTTTCCTAGAGATACAAAGCACACAATATTATTATAACTGTAGGTTTGGCAGAGCTGCCGTAATGAGGGGCTCTCTGCATCAAGAAATTCTTTTTACTACCTATTGATAAAGGATGGCAAATGTAGACTATTGATTTGCCTAATTTTGTCTGTGCTGTGGCCGGGTTAAAAACTTGATTTTGGAGAAATTTTCATCTCTACATAGGTCTATCTCTATTAAAGGGGAAAAGACTTTTAGCTCTTTCGTATATTATGTTACATGGGCTAATCTTGATTACGATTATGCTGTGTTGTTAGTTCCTTGTACCAAAATATGTTTATATTGTATATCAACGTGAATTAGTGTAATCCACGTAAATGATCAAATCAAATTAGCAAAAACTAAATCCTTCTGAGGACAGGTAACTTGATTCATTTCCTTTCAGGACGTTTGTTCGCCCAGGATATAGCAGCCTTTGCCAGACATGGTCTAACCTCTCGTCTTAGGGTTCTTGGTCCTAAAGATTTCCCTGATCCTGTTATCAACAGTGGAGAACCATGGTTTGTGGACTTCTTCTCACCGGTAAGTCAAGGTCTCTTAATCTCACAAAAAATTCAGGTTATTTAATTTAATGTGAAGGCAAAATGTGCCCTTTTAGAAAATTATTTGGCAGGAATGGCAGTATTGCATGATACAGGAATAATACCTTCTTCAAAAATGATATACACTCTTCTGTAAATGCAGTTGTTTATGAGCTTGTATTCTGAAAGAAACAAGGAGAGTATACAGGTATTTTACTGTAAAACCTGTAATTTTCATGAATTGTTGATCTCGGCCGTTTTTTGCGAACAGCAATTTTTGAGAAATGCAAAAATTCCATGTTGTGCCAGTTGCGATTCAATTATTTTGTGGCAGGAAACTTTCGAGAATCTTTGCCACATAGTTTCATGCTCATGAAAATGTCTGATTTTCCAGTAGTTTAAAATACATGTATGAAAAATTTTCTTCTCATTTGTTGTTGTAGCATTGTCCACCATGTAGACAGTTGCTACCAGAGATCCGTAAAGCAGCATCTCGTTTGCCTTATGTCAACTTTGGAACGGTAGACTGCACCACACATCAGACCTTATGCAGCCAGCAGAACATCCGCTCATATCCTACTACCGTCTTCTTCAATGTCTCCAAACCGCATATTAATGTGGGATTCTCAAATTCACATGCTATCCAAGAATTTATTGAGGTATGTCTTTATTAGATTATGGTTTCTTAATACATGCATTAGCTTCTTTATTTTCATTTGACATGCATTAGCAAACATTTGTATTAGAAATCTGTACTCATGTAATTACATATATTGAAGCATTGTAATACCAAAATAGATTTACACTTGATATTTAGAAACTTGTTTGTATGCATTCCTTTTTTCAACATTCTGACTAACTTCCAGAGAGTTTGTTTCAAAATGTAAGTTGTGAGTAGAATAATGGACTCACAATCACATGTAATACCTACAATGTACTTCTATTGCCAGCTCTACTAATAAAAGTTCATGAGATAATTGGGTTACAATGATATCTCTCTCCTATTAAAGTAGAGCATGTAGTTGTTTCTGAGATAATTGGATTGTGATTTTATTCAATCTCCCAAACTGCCTGAATGGCAACCCTTTCTTAAACTTATTGAAATAAGTTTAAGAAAGGGTTGCCATATCAAGTGTAAATCTATTTCAACCCTTCTTAATGCATCTCTTTGAACCTTCTCTTCAGATTTTTCTCAGGACACCCTGAACCGTGAAGTGGTGTCTTTTTCTCAAAGCTTGGTTAATAGTTTGGTTAAGAATCATGATGAGGATCTCTTTTATGTTTTTTTTTCAGGACACACTAAACCTGAAAGCATTGAAACTTTCTTAAAACCTCTTTGATAGTGAAGAATAGTACTAACGATCTCTCTGTTTCTTTTTTTTTTCTTAGGACACCATAAACCCTAAAGTGGTGTCTCTTTCTCAAAGCCTGTTTGATAGCTTGGTAAAGAATCGAGCTAAGGATGATCTGTGGTTGGTAGACTTCTATGCACCTTGGTGTGGACCATGTCAAGCTCTCATGCCAGAGTGGAGAAAATTTGCCAAAGTGAGTTCTTGAGTAATTTCACATTTTCACAGTAATTTCACATTTAGGATTTCATATATTTATAATGTTAGACCTAAAGTCATATTTGCATAGGCTTGAAAGACATCAAGTATCTACATGTGCTTGTTGTGGAGCTCAAGTTCTGGGCCCCGTTGCATAAAACTTACCATTAACGGTAACTTTGCCATCAATGGTAACTCCCATGGAAATCTTGATTTTGATTGGCTGTTGAGTGATGTTACCATGGTAGTTACCATTGATGGCAGAGTTACCATTTATGCAACGGGCCCAGATGTTTTTGTTTTTGTTTCTTTGTGTTTAGCTTCTTGCAGTAAATGTAAATTTTGTTGGGCATGCATTTCATTGAGAACTGAATTTAAAAAATAAATGGTTATGAATTCAACAATTGATGCTCTAAGAATATATAGTTCTATTTTTGTGTGTGTGATTACAGGAGACCAGATTTTGATGAACAATTTCCATTGTAAATTTTGCTGAAATTCTCCCAATGAACAACTTATAGACCAAAATAAATAATGTATTTTATATCATGTATAAAGTGTGAGGTTAATGTTTTATTTATCGAGAGTATTATAAAGGTGCTCACCTTTATGTTGCATTGCTATTGTTTATCTCTGCATGCATTATATCAAGGCTCCAAATTAACTTCTTTTTTTTTCATATGGGGTCTGGATTAAGATTTTCAGGGTTTGTATGCATGAGCCTCTTGTTAAAATTTTGAAATTGGGAAGGTTTGAACTTAGCTTTTAGGCACCCATGTATCCCAGGCACCTGTCAGTGTCAAACTGTGAATATATGAGTAATGTGATCTAATGTATTTGTGTCTTGTCTTTTTGATTGTCAGAAACTAAACGGTACAGCTCACGTTGGGTCCGTAGACTGTACAGAACACAATTCTCTCTGTCAGCAGCTTAGTATTAATAGCTACCCTACAATAAGAGCTTATCCGATGGGCCATACAGGCACAGCTAGATTCAGGTAATTATCATAAACTCTAGGAAAGATTGGGACAATTAATAAATGTGTTATTTTGAAGCTTTCTTCATTGAATGTAAAATGGTTGAAATGAAACTATGCCGGTTGGAAAGAAAAAGAGATCTTTAATTTTATGGATTTTATGCGTATGAATAATTCTGAATTTTGGCGGAATATGATATGATTTGAGAAGTTCTCCTCTAATATATGTACTGTATATGATTTCCTTCAATTGATTTTCAGCAATAATCTGTTACAGGTATTTTGTTTTCTTTGAAATCTTTTTGAGCCGAGTTGAGATGTAGTCTGATATATAGGTGGAACTTGTGCAAAAAGCTTGTGAAACACAATTTGAAATAGATTTACTCATGGGCCCCATGAATATTTTTCAATATTTGTTGCGCTGGTTGCAGTGAAGCATTACCGAAGCAGATGAGATAATTTTTTTTTACACAATTGTAGCAGAAGTTCATATCATGAATATAACAAATTTCCTTTGTATTATGAAGCACCTTCATAAAATATTTAAAAGCTCCTTTGTTGTGGTCATGTGATATTGAAAATATTTGGAGATCACTTTCCTACAGATTGCTTGTCAACCTATTAGCCTACCTTTTGTGGCTGGAGAATAAGCCAGTTCGTAATTAGAACATGGTACAAATGACCCTGAAATGACCCTGAAATGACCCTGAAATGACCCCAATTTGTACGCACGCACGCATCTGTTTTGGTGGACGCGCTACTTGTTTAACATGTAAAATCATACTGGTGAGCACATCATGATGCGTACACTATGAAAGCGTATAAACGTCAAATTGTACAAGGTATAAATGACCTTTATCTGTACATGCTCAAGTCATAATTATGAACTGTCTTTATTGGTGTGACCGTAATTACCATGTTAACTAATGAACTGATCTTCTCTTTATTTTTTCAGTGCCTACAATGGATGGAACCGCGATGTGATGTCTCTCATGGGATGGGTCCAGAACTTTCTCCCATCATCCGTTGAGGTCATCACCCAAACCAACTTTAGAGATAGAGTTCTGCGGAGTACTGAACCATGGGTTGTAGACTTCTATGCACCTTGGTGTGGGCCATGTATGTCATACATGCCATCACTAGAAGAAATAGCAAAGGTAGGTAAAGGAATTTTTTCTTTAAAAGTCCTTGCTTTTCCATGAAATTTTTAAGTTTTAGCCTTTATTATCCTTAAGTTAGTATTTCAAGAATTTCATACTTGGTAAAAAGTATCACTTTACAGGAGATGAGGTCAAAGGTCATAATCGAGTTTTTTTAGTATTTTTTTTTTTTAGTATTGTATATGAATTGAAGTATAACTAGTATGCTGCAGCTTTACCAAATTTGTAGGAAAAGCAGTATTTTTTTTTTTTTAATTTGCAAAATGTGAAAGAAAATAATTTCAAAAGATGCTCCCACAAACACCAAAATTGGAATGGAGTCGAAAACGCAGCCCACATAGCATTACCAGCGTGCAGATTTATGCCAGCAGAAAACAGCTGGCATAAATGTACTGATAATAACAAAGCCAGCATACAGCATAAATATGGTTAATGGGTTTGTTGTTGCAAAGTATTGTGTTGTGTAGTCTGTGAATTACGTGTGAATGTGATAACATATCACTTGTTAGTATGTAAATGCTGCATACTGGCCCTGTTAGCTCACTGCTTACATTAGAGCATACAGCAAGAGCTCCTTATATACCTGCCTGTGAGTATTGCTCATTTTTAACCCTTTCAGGACAGGAATTATTTAAGGGTTGAATGGATCACATTTTGTTCTTCAAATTGGCAACAATAATATTTTCTTTTAGTGCTACATAGTTCGAATAACTTGTAATGTCTTTGAAAACAATATACATGGTTAGGAATTTGCCGTAAAGTTTTAAAAATTGCCAATTTTGATGAAAAAACAATGATTTTGAACCTCTCAATGTGTTGCCAATTCAAGGATCTCAAAATTAATTCTCGGTTTTAAAATTCCTGGCATCAAATGCAATATGGTCATGCAATAAAAATGGACATAGTGTGTGTAGAAAATTTTGCTCTTTCACCTCATGCATCTGGTATATTTTTTAGAGCTCTGAATCAGAAGTTATTGAACCAAACCACAAAATGTGGTCAATTGTCTCGAAAGGGTTAAAAGTACATACCTGCCATCCCTTCTTATTTTGGAGAAATGATTTCTATTTTTTGGCCTTCAAACTACATGTAGATTGTGAACCTTAGATTCCTCCCTTTATATATTAATGAAATATTTATGTTTGCATTAAATTACAAAATATATTATATTCCAAATTGATTTCCTGGAAGGTTGGCAGGTACATAGAAGACATGAATAAATATTACCAAGCTCATGCATAGACATTTATTGACTGAATAGAAATTAGCATGATAGTAAACCGTGATGTAATCCTGTAAACTTGTAGCTCACCTTTTCAGCATGCATTCAAGAATATTACAAAAGGTTTGTATGTTTCTCCATCCATGCCTGCCTTGGAGTAGATCAGTTCACAAATGAATTCATGAATGTCTACTGTATTGATGCACTACAGTATTCACCTGTTACAGTTGACAAATGAATTCCACTTAAACTGCAGGATTCACCTGTTCCAAGTAATTTCAATAGAATTAATGCAGATTGAATACATACGGTGTTGCTTTGTTTAACAGGTCTGCCAAATTTCAAGTTGTTGATTAGTCTCTATTATGCAGTGATACAGATGGGCACAAATCTATTCAAATTTATATTGCTTATTCCCAAAGAGCCTAGTGATGAACTGTCCACTCACTTGTTACAAATTTTGGTATTGTAGTAGTCTAAATGCAGTTTGCATACATGATTCGTTGTTACGTCACACAAGCCCATGGCAAGTTCTGGGAGTGCTACTTGCAACCATTGTTAAGCATAGATTTTGAATACATTTGGTATTCCAGGGTAAAGGAAGGACAATCACACACAAACTGTATCTGAATGTCCTTCCATTACCGTGGCATTGCCCATTTGTTAACTGGTCTGTTAATGCTATTCCAACTGGGCATCATATTATTGTTGCATTTAATCTTGATATCTCTATACAGGCCTTGAAAGGTTATGTTCGGTTTGGTAAAATAGATTGTCAGTCTTACCAATCAACATGTATGCAAGCATCTATACACAGCTATCCTTCACTCAGAATATACAAAGGAACAGAGACTAAAGGATACTCACAAGTAAGTATGAAAACTTTTGTTTAAAATGATTGATCAAAGGTAAAGAAAGTTTTTCACCTTACTTTCAATATTTGGAGTGGAAAGTATATGGGAATAGCTTTTACTGAACAGTTTAGACATGTTAATTATTGAGCAAAGTGAAAAAAAAAAAAGATGCAAGAACTTTCATTTTATGAAATTGTTTTGTGGATATACTTAATATTTTTCCTAATGTCTGTTTGTGTAAATGTACTCTTTAGCTTATTTATAATGTGTTTAATTTAAAACTACAAATACTGAATTGCCAAGGAAGAGAAGCCTGGTATTTCATTCTTTTCTGATATCTTACTCAAATAGCATGTGTCATTTTTGTATTCTATGAGATTTGTAAGTATGGTTTCCTCATATTTATTTTGTGAACTCTTTGTTTGATTTTCCATCCACAGAATTGGTTTGGTGAACAAGTTTATCAGAAGGAACCGCAGTATCTCATTCCATTCCTGAAGCAGAAATTTACAAAACGTTTAGATGTAAGTGTAATTTAAAGGTCATCTTGACCCCCCTTACCCCCATCTTCTTGATGCAATTCTTGATGTAATAAGTAATCTTGGTAATGATGTGGACTTGAGTGTATGCAGAGTGTATAGATTTATGTTTTTTACTGACTCTTCTTGTTTTCTGATCTTGCAATAGCATCAAATTGATATGGTGTGTGAAAATAATAGGACATGCAACTCTGCTCACAGGATAATAGTGTTTCATTTTAAAGAGCCTGAATCAGAACACATCAATAAAATCAGCATTATGCATGTACATGGAGAAACTATATTTTATACTTTTTAAAATGAAAGTTATATCATTGAAGATTAATTCTTCAGTGATAAATGATTTGTACATATCTATCACAGAAGGTGTCTAAAATCACCCATAAATTTTATTGCCACTGACTCACTGAATTTTTTACTTTTTTGGCAGGGCACTGGTACAAAGAAGGATGAGCTTTGATGTCAACATGTTAACCCTGCTACTTCATCTCGATATATATCCTTTCAATTAGAAAGATATCTTTAGTAATGGCTGAGTATATATTTTTTGTTATATGATACCCAGTAGTTATTTATTTATCATAGATTTTCATTATACACCTACTTAATGCTGATGTAATCGGAATTAGGTAGCTTAGCAAAATGTAGTGGCACGAAAAGACATGTCCGGAACACAAAAGGCATGATAAATCAAGAGTTTTAATTTGACCATTCAGAATGACAGTTTTGTTGATATTGAGCGTGATCAAGGTAGTAGACGTATATGTTTCTACCTTAATGGTTTTCAGCATTTACATTTTGTGTTCCAGATGCGTCTTTTCTTGCCACATCATTTCGCTAAGCTACCTTACTGTGACTGTATTCTAGATAAAACTCTAGTATCCATGGTATGTTTATCAAAGCATATGTGACCCGCCGCCTCAAAACCTGCAATAAGTCGCACAGACCATAACGTAGGAGCCCAAAATAGTAAATTTGCTTGGATCAGTCGATTTTCTGTTTTTGATAGAAATGGGTAGTTTTGTTATCATGGAGTCGTAATTCGATTTAAAAAGTTTTTGGGGCATTTTAAAATGACTCCTTTTTTTTCACCTGTCGAGCTAAAAAATCGAAATCGCCGAAATTTGCTTTTGAAATACTTTCATTCAATGCCAAATTACTACTTTACCTCTAAAGGTATTAAATTGATTTTTGGAGTGAGTAATGAATAGGTTCCCTCGAGCAGCATGCCAAAATTCAGCCTAATCTGATAATCCCTTCATACCAGTTGCTATAGCCATTTGAATACCCAGTTTTACTTGGTCGCACACAGAGAGCGAAGGTTTAGCACTCTTTAAATCTTAAATGGCCATTTTCTCTGAATAGGAGTTGATTGCTGGTTACATACTGATTCTGAATGTGATATTTAAAGGTGTTATCATTGAGTAAACTAGGCAAGTGATATACCATTGGAAAGCTGAGAATCTCTACTTTCAGAAAATGTATAAAACAAAAAAAAATAATTTTGGCGACTTATTGTAGGTTTTGAGGCGTCGGGTCACATGTAGTTATAGCCACATGGAAATCTGAACTAGGATTTCCCCATGTGTTAGATCTGCCCCAGAAAGTTACTGCATAAAACTTGTTGCCTACAAAGTGTTTTTGAGGTTTATATCCCCATTTAACCAATGTTATCATGAAGGTCATGTTATGTAGTTGGAATCCCTATATCCTTTTGCAAGATGTTAATCTACATTTGCCAGTCTCCACCCAGGAATGGTTACCAAGTAAGAAATTCCTTGAATGCCTGAGTGCCTTATCATGGTACATTAGCTGTGCTAAAGCCAGGGTAATGATATGATGGCAGGGCCCTCAGGGAGAACGGAATTAATGATGTGGCTACCCTGCATAAACTAAGCATATTGTGATCATTATTGTAAGAACTTACAATGTAAAATGCACAAAACTTATTGGTATTAATTTATTGCTCTTAGTAATAATTGAATATAAGCAAGTCTTTCATTCTGTTTTAGATTAAAGGTTGATATTTTGGCAAGGCTTTCATGTGGTACTGAGTGAAGTAAGTGAATATCTATTGAAGTAAAAAATAGTGCGTACTGTTATTATACTATTAATGGGAGTGCGTTAGTGCGATCTGGCAACACAAAGGTTTTTATCGTGGTGTACTAACGGTGTTAGACAACCACGATAAAACCCTGCGTGTTAATCTTAGTGTTTGATCCGGATTAGCCGTGCGTTAGTCCCTTTGCCGTGCATTAGTACTTTTTTTTTTGCACGTTCACGTGGTGTTATTTGACCAATCAGGTTGGCTACATTCTTGAACCCGTTTTATAACAGCAATTATGATGTGTATATATCTGAGAAAGAAGAGAAAGGTTTATCCTATGAAGACCACTGTGTGCATGAAAGTGAGGAACTTAAAGTATAAACTGAATTTTAGGTTTTTCATTTATAAATATCTTTTTGTTGTTGGCTTTATACTTGATTTTAAAATCTTGCAGAAATTCTTAATTTATTAGCATGTTGCAAACATTAATTTTTTGTTTTCAATTCAGACATCAGAAAAATCAAAGCCTCGGTCTTTCTTAGACAGTGTTACTGGATATAGTAAGGAGAAAATATTATTGTCAGCACGTAAATGATTAGAGTTCTTCCATCTTTTAAATTATTACATATATTTATGTACATGTATATGGACCAAACTATTTTTTCAGAATGCATGTTTTCTGTAGGTACTTGCCATGTACTTGAATGTTTGTGAGCAGTAGTGATTTATGCCAGTCTTGTACAACCTGGGTAAGGTTATTATGTATGTGCTATGTATTGGGTGTTGATTGAATTTTGAATGACAACATGATGCATTCCCTTTGTATTTCTCGGAAGGTTTCTTGAATATTGGATGAAATAAGTTAAAGAATTATTGGAAGGTGCCTTTGTAGTCAAAGTGGTACATGTATAATAGTTTTGACAATAATGTTATTGCATATTTTCTCTACTACAACTCAAATACTGTATGCATTTTCTGTAATACTGTAGGTTTTTAATGAATGACACTTGTATGTACGATATGTGTGTTCTACATCAATCCTCATCTAACTCCCAAACCAGTTATTGGTGAAAACACATAGCCTCCTACTGCTGTACTACTGCCAGCATTAATAAACAAATGGAGAATTTCTCTCTCCAGGGAGAGAGGGCAGCAGTATAGAATGCCTTATTTGGTCTTAGTAGAAAAATATAATGAACAAAATCTAATGTTTAAAAGTTCATATTTCGGCCATCAAATAAAGAGGGATTTTTACAAACAATTTCCTGGCAAGTGATCAGATAGAATGTGTATTCACCAGCCGTGGGTCCTTTCTGATCTCTGATTGGTTGCTGTACATGAAATATTCTACACTAACCAAATTCTTTACTTCAATCCTAAACCTATATATCAAAGCAATTGTTGTGTGATGTTTGTAATATGCTGCTTTAAATCTATTGTAATGTGGATAGGGAGGATAGTGAATTGTTAGTTTATGATTGGATCTTTCAATAGTGCAAGATTTTTGAATTGTTGGAATGGTTTTATGGGACTTTAGTCAGGATGTTTAAATGAATTGATCATTGTGGTTTTGCACCAAAACCATGATTTCTGCAAGTTATGATAGTTACCTGAATTTAGTATTCTGTTCATCTTCCAAACAAAAGGTGAAAACAAAAATTGCACTGCATGAATGACCACCTCAACATCACTAAAATGAATTTTGTAACATTTTACTTTTGTATTGAGATCAGGCTTCTGACACAGCATTAATGAATGACCATTACATAAATTCATCTGCCAAAACGATGAATTCTCTTTTCTTTTGTAGACATTAATATTTTCACTTTTTACTCGACCATGTATTGCACATTATATCATTGTAAAGGGTAATAAACATCATATGATACTATAGTAACAAGAGAGAACTTTTTGAGGGGTTTTTATATATGAATAAGCTTGGAGGCTGAGATTTTGTACCTTGCTTATGCTAGTTAAATTTTTAATAAAGCAATATTTGGAGTTTATGGCATTTATTTAATTTTACTTTCTGTTCTTTGAAAATAATTGAATTCCAGCTAAAAGATTATACACAAATCAGTCTGAAAACTTCAATTCCCATTCCGACACCATTTATTTCAAAGTGTTTTTATATATTACATAATCATCTACTAACCATTATATATATACACAGATGCATGATATATTTTGTAATTCCTCTTTGTTGATACAAAAGGCATTATTGTTAATAATACCAAGTTGAATATCTACAATTTAACAAATAAAAACAAGACTACATCAAATTATAAGAACATTTTTTTTTTTTTTTGCACTATGCAGCAGAGAAAACACACACACAAATACGTCAGAAAAACTAGAGATTAAAGCAGAAATGTAAGAAAGTGCATTATGCATAAATATAAGAATCACCTTTAAAAAAAAGTTGGTTTTGATCTACATGTAGCTTTCAGTTACAATTCAACTTCTATTAAATCATGTGGTTATATAACTGCATCAAATGAATATGAAATTGTTACTACAAAATATTTGCAAATGACAGCCTTATAAATGTGTGTACAAAACCAAGGCCTCTTTCATTGTATTAGTTTGATTTTATGTAAATTAGTAAAGACCTACCTATAATCTTAAACATATTAGAACATTATAAAATAATTTTTCACTCACTCTCTCATTTGCCCTCTAATTACTGTCTCATCTTTCCTGAATATTTGGCAAATTACATGAATTATTAAAAATTGATTGTCATATGTATACCAGTTAAACTGACTAAATTTTGTATGCATAGACTATTTTTTGATATTAGTCACATGATCTGGCATGTGTAACAGAGCTGCCAACCTCTGGCCAAGCTGAAAAATCGAATTTTGTCGATGAAATCCGTATCAAATACCAAACTTTTAAACTGCAACTTCCACTAAAATTGTTAAAGTTAGATCTAAAAATGTCCTAGAATTACTCTTTCCTACCCCCAATAGTTTTTATTTATCATGATCTAGATCTAGAAACATAAATCTCACATTCCCTATTCATCCTTTCGATTCAACTACGGCCTGGCTCCACATACTGCAGCCTTGCACTAAGCGCGGCAGCCACGCCGGCTTCGCCTAGTACCTCGGTGCGGTGAAAGTACAAGTACCGTATGTGTACGTTCGCACTTCAAGTACATACACAGTGAGGAGTTTCCGGGAACAGTGAAAATAATACAACATGAGTGTGAAAGTTTGAGTGATAACAAATACATGTGTGCAACATATAGGAAGAATAGTGCATAATCTTTGACGGGAAATCCGTACTTCTGTTTGAATTTACTGGTTGGCAGCTCTGGTGTAATCATGTTTTATTCTACATTATGAATATTAAATCTAAACATGAAATCATCATTTTGATGACAATATTACAAGGTTGCATATGCAGAATACCTCTACAAGCATCCTCTTCAAAATGCAAAAAAAAAACCTGTATTAGAACAAGTGAAAGACGTGAATATGTGACACAATCATACATTCTTCAAAGGGCATCTTATGCCCCTCACATTCAACAAATTTACATATTACCAAAGGAAATACATTCATGTGTATGTGGAATTGCTCGAATGATGTTAAATCTACATACATAATATTAGGAATATGAGTCGATTATGGGAATGTTGATAAAAGTATTTTGCAAGAAAAATTTGATTCAAGATTTTAAAGACATTTGTTTCCCATTGTTTATTCTTGGTTATATTTTGATTTTGATCAGCAGAAATATACATACATTGATCCTCCTCATTATCATTAAAAGCAAATAAAATCAACAATACATGAAGTAAAATGAGCAAAATGAAACTACACAGATAAAATTGAAATATCCATAATCATATAAGTTATATTCTTTCTCACATAAGTAGAATGATGGATAAAAAGAGATATAATCTTATAAAGCAAATTTCATTACATTTTTTTTTTTTTGAGAATTAAAAATTTACAAAAATGATTTTGACTACATGCATGATTATCTATTACCTGTAAATAAAGTTTTTAAGTACTGAAAAAATTTCTCATCATTGGCACTACGTCTGTATAGAACACCCTCCACATTATGGTAAAAGGGGGGAAAAACAGCAAAAGAAGTTCTCAGAATTTGAAATACCCCAATTATACCCATAAATTGAGAGTTTGTAAATGAAGGAGTAGGAAATAATTGATTAGAGTTTAACATGAACAGTAGAGTAACAGATGAATCACAAGGTATCAGGTTCAAATCTCTACCACAGCACTACTGTCCTTTGGCAAGACATTAATCAACATTTTCCACTCTCCACCCAGGTTAGGAATATGGATAACCGGCAGGAACAGATTCCTTGAATGCTCAAATAGTCATCACAGTTGCGGTAATAATATAATACTCTGTATTATGTGCTTTCAAATATATTTGTATAAAAATGCATCAAATATTATTTATGAAAATTAATCCTTCAGTGAAGTAATATTACCATGACTTTATCAAATTTGCTGGTGACGGAATAGTTGCTTAATACAAAATATAATTTTAATCTACTATTTTACTCATAAGGAATACAATGATCAATTTACTTTACAAGATTATTCGAGGTATATATTCCATTAATGATTTTTTTTCCCCCTCTCCTAAATACATTTAGACATATAAAAAACACGGGCCAGAGTACAATCCTGTTTAAATACACATAAATTCTTTTTTAAATGCTATACAAAATCTGGAAGAAAAATGACATATCGTTGATATATGAGACCCCTCATTCCATCACCATAGACCATGTTTGCAGACAATATATAGAGATAAGGAGCACATGGATGTATTCATTTTCTTATAAAAAAGATCCATGACATTGGGAATTTGGGGGACTATTATCATGAGAGCATCATTTTTCCTCCTAAAAATATCTATATTTCAGCTCAAAGTATTCTGTTCATTCATAAAAGATTTCGCACTGGAAATTCGTAATACTTCTAAAGGTGAGATACATCCTTATGCTACTCATCTCTTTCCTTTTTGGAAGATGGAGATCATAAGATCACATTCTACTGCAGAGCAAAAACGTCTCTTGAAGCAAGCATGATTTTTTGAGAATTCCAAAGCATTGAGTACTATGTGAACAAAATCATCATAACGAAAAGACTTTGCATGCCTTAAGTGTGGATTGCTGAAATACATATTTTTTTGTGGGGACCTGTGAATTGACATCCTATCTGAGAGACAGTTAAGAAATATAAACACATAATATACGAACAGGGCCCTCTTGCATAAAAAGTTGCGATTAAATGCAACTCAAAAAATTAAACGCAAGTCCAAAATACACGATCCTGATTGGTTGAAAATCGAGTTGCGTTTAATTTTTTGAGTTGCGTTTAATCGCAACTTTTTATGCAAGAGGGCCCAGGTTGCACAAAACTCAGAAAAAACTCAGAAAAATCAAACGCAACTTAATTTTCAGCCAATCAGAAGTGCGCATTCAGGACTTGCGTTTGATTTTAAGAGTTGCGTTTACTCTTTGTGCAACGGGCCCCAGGTCTATTAAAATAAAATCCCTGCCATGTTTGTGGTTCATCTTAAAACACATCATCATCCCTGCAATGGTATAATACAAGATCCCATGATCCACATATATGATACCTTTAGGGCTGGTCCCATTTGATAATGTTAACTACAACTGTAAATCATTCCCAAATCGGTCACCTGAAGGTCATTTGGAAAAGGTACTGGATGCACAATCCAGGAAAATTGGTACTGAAGGCTTACTAGCATAATTCTGCAACACCAATATCCAATACATTTTCTTGGGAATGATTTACAGAATATAGTTATCATTATCAGTGAAAAGGGGAACAGCGCCCTTTAAACTTGGAGTTATGGAACCTATGTTATATGGACACACACTCAAACATGTCTGAATACAAGTTCTAAGAAATGCTCTTGATGCAACTACCAACCATAGGGGCTCATAAAAATTATTCATACATGTAGGTCCCCTTACATAAAGTTCATGATTTTCTATAAAAAGGGAAAACGACAAAGAGTTATCTGAGTGCATCATTGTGGAGATAGAAATATTGATTACAATAAATACTATGTGATATGAGTAAAGGGGTGTTCATAAGAATAAATTTGACAAAATCTATGGGCTTGTTACAAACATTTTCTTGGCTGCTTTCTTCTGTAACTTTTCTCTTGCCTTTTGCTCCTTCTGCTGTGCTTTCTTCTCCTTCTCCATACACGCCTTCAGTTCTTTGATTTTCTTCTTGAATGTGTTCTTATCGTTTGAGTTTGTCACACCTAATGTCTGGTGAAGATAAGAAAGAAAGAACAATAAGAACTCATTAATTCTACCCAACAACCCCAGCTTGATATTTCCTCTAAATATATGATAAAATTTAATAAAATAAAAAAGTCCTTCCCTTTATATAAAAAATATACAGCAAAGAATATCTCCATTATTTTAATTACACAGTTTTCTCCACAAATGGTAAATAATTCACAATTTTATAGGATGTTACATGAAGCTTGTAGAATTTATAAGGGTCATCTTAAAAAAAAAAGGAATGTGTAAATCTCAATGTTAATAAAATTATAATCAAACTGTAATGTGGTGTGAAATTTTGCAAAATCACCCCCTTTCTCAAATAGAGCCAAGTTCGACACACGCACTAAAGATGGTATTCTGAACAAAGTCAGATGCATGATGCATATCATCTGAGCATTGACAGTTAGAAGGGCATTTAAAGAGAAGGTCGAGTTCCGAGAAAGGTGAAAAATAATTTGTGAGCTTTCTCATTCCTTTTATGTCAGTTTGGAAGAACATCATAGTAGAAATGTCCCCTGAAAAGGATTGCTCTTCAAATGCCCTCATATTCGAAATATGACAAGAAATAGCTGATATGTTCGGGGCCGAACAGTCCTGCCAAATGTGTGTACAACCCCATATACCCAATTCTGTGTGCAGTGCATGTGCTTTTCGGCGAGAATGGATCAATTTCTTATCATTTTGATGACTAAAAAACCTCACAGTATACACCAATTCTTATGTAGACATGATCAACCTTTCCCAATTGCTTTGAGACAGTTTCTTTCACAATGTAATAGCATGATCAGAACTCAACTTTATCTCTAAGCACAACTTTCTACAAAGGTTAACCCTAAAAGGGCCGGGATATTTTGGCTATGCCACAGCCGTAGAATCCACCCCCCCTGAGATCTTGACCGTCGACCGCGCGATCGCGCCGAAAATCGGCACGCACGTCGTCCACAACGTAATCTACAAAACTGTATAGTTAAATGCTCCGAAATTATTTCACATTAATTGATTATGCTAATTTATGCAAGAAATCAAAATTTTGCTCTAAATCATTAAATAAAGCTCAAAAAATTCTAATTTTTGGTCTAGACACTCTTTCCAGTATTCTTAGCAAATATACGGTATCAAATTTGATTTCTTATGTATTTTATTGTATTTTAAATTTCTTATGTATTTCTTTGTTTAAAATTACCTTTTGTTTTTTATTGTTTTTTGGATGAAATTTGTCGGGGACACTTTTACGATCATAAACAGCATAAAATAAATTAATTTAATCAGTAAATGTAAAAATATTCATAGATTTCTAAATTTTGGCTGAAAACACATTTTGTATTGAAATTATACATGAAATCACGTTTCTGAGCAATTTTTGGTCTGACGTGCAAGTACGAAATGTTGAGTAACTTCGGAACCGCATGCCCGGACATCGCGAACATGGTCTCAAAAGATGCGTGAGATTTGAAAGAAAAAAGTCATGAAACGCCGCGGCGACTGCTTTGCACGTTGCGGACATATCGCGAGAAATGTCTAGGGGGGGTGGATTCCACCCCCCCAGCCCTTTTAGGGTTAAACTCCCTCCTGGTTCTCCACAGATGACCTTTGACCACTAACCTTTAACCTTGCCCCGTCTAGCTGTAGCAGGGCATGCCCATTGATGGAGTTAGCTGAGAAATCATTGATGTACTGAGCTAGATTATTTGCCATGAGCCATTGTGAGACATGCGTTGTATTCCATTCCCATACAGGACGCTCGTCTATATGATGAGGCTTCTGGGAAGGCTCCTCCTGAGGGATCATGGGATTGATCTTGGTTAGGAAACAGGGGATACTGAAGTCTAAACACAGGCCTCATGATTAAAGTCTATTCTATGTCATTAATCCTTGGTTTCAAAAGGGCTTCTACGGGATGAAACTTTACATGTAAAATATAGGCATCATCCAGGTGTTTTCGAAAAGAAAATATCATGCAATTTATTTCACTCAAGGGAAACAGTTTCAATTGCACAACGAAAATCATCATGTAGATCTTCACGTGCTTAGTATAAAAACAACCTTTGCCAGTTATTAAAAAAATCTTTCATATTTCCAAATCATTTCAAAAGGTTCTTAGTATTTATTTAGTATTCGATAAAACAAGATGGAAAAAAATGATATTGCAATAATATTGTAAATGTCTGCCACAAAATTCGTTGATGCCCTGTATGACACATAAATGGTTAAGAACCCTCTATCTTATTTGCAATCTGTATTCCATATATTTATTTAATTTCAGTTGAAAAACAGAAGATAACAACAAGTCATATGTTTTCTTCTTCTATACAGTTTAGTGCAGAAGTAATGATGCCCCAAAATATATCCAAAAATTTAGTGTTAAGATAATGAAGTCTAATGATATTAATTTTTTTATTTTATTATTGGAATACATATGTTAAATGTTTTAACAGTGGATTTCAACTCACCTGAGGTGGGCCTGATATGTTATATTTGCCTTTCTTCTTCTTTTTTCCTCCAAACTCACTTGATGGCATTGACCCAAGATAATCTGTTGATGACGCTGAGAACATATGTCTCCTCTCATCTAATGAAAATGAATGAAAAGAAGTCTCTTTTTAATTGTACTCCTCTCATGGGTTTTCATTAATCTTTAAATTTACTTGTTGCTTAAAATGATTCAATATTGCTATTCCCTAAGCATGGACTACATGTATCAACCCATTGCAATTTGATAAATTAAGCTTCTTTTTTTTTTAATAAAAAAGTAACTTTACAGAATAGATACCACATTCTTTTTAAAAACACAAAATTGTATAAATATTGTTAAAATTTTAAATTCTATGTAAATGTACATTTCAAAATTGTATCATACATGAAAACAAATGTACATATTACTGAATGCATTTAAAAAAATGAATAGTGCATTTAATAACTAGTAATATTATTTGATCCTGACTAGTTCTATTAACATTTACATGTATAATTGCCACACTTGCCATTAGACCCATTTCCCTTAGTAAGGCATGAAGAGACATATATGAAGAGCTAAACAACATGTAACGAAATGATAAAAACCTTGTCCTATCACAAGCATACAGCAAGCATAGCAGCCATGAAATAAGATCATGTTAATCACAAAAAAAAGAATGAGGCAAGCAAGATGAGAAAGAAATGACATATTGAAGATGATGATGATGATTCACAGCATTTGTATGGTTCCATATTTCTGTTAACAACACTGAAAGGCGCAGGCTCCTCCAATAAAGATGACATGCAAGTGTGACACTTTCTAATGACTTGTACCCCATATTAAAAGCCAACACAAAGATGACATGTATGATAGGAAAGGACAAGTGCAATGGTATAGTTGGAGTGAACTGAATTATGACGAGACAGGTTTATCTTTAAAGAATATACATAATACCTATGACAGTTCTGTGCCTTTCTTATGCATAACAAATTAAACATTGGGAAAAAAACATTATTGAAAAACATTCATGAAGAAAGATTATTTTGGTGTGTTAAAAAAGTTTGCTTTCTTTCATGTGCCCTAAACATTTTTATATTTGTTTCCTAAATGAGTCAAATCTTGCTGTAATTATTCATAAATTTCATTTTGGTAAAAATCTTGTAATGTTTGGTGTCATTCTTTTACCACATACAGTGTATAATCATAAATTATGAAATATGGCACTTAGGAAGATAAAATATTTCATGGACACTTGTTCCAACTTCTGGCTTTTTTAACAACAATCAAACTTCATCATTTATTAATCTATTTCTGATAACCAGATTCAAATGTTGGTAAATAGTGTAGTGTGTCTTGGAATACCCCTTGGCAGCAACAGGTGTATGCCCAATACATCCAGAATAACCCCAACATGTAAAAATTATACTAATGAGAGATGAAGCTTGACCCCTTGTGTCCTCAAAATAACCCTTTTATGTAGAGTCAGATAGGGTACTGGTTAAAGCGGCCAATCACTCCCCCTAAAATAATTTATATATCATTAGAAGACATAAAATTACCCCCAAAACTTCATGGGACATTCAAATGGTTAACCCTTTCGAGACAATTGGCCACATTTTGTGGTTTGGCTTAATAACTTGATTAAGACCTCTAAAAATTATACCAGATGGATGAGTAGAAAGAGCAAAAATTTCTGCACTCATTGCGTCCATTTTTGTTACATGGCCATATTGCGTTTGATGCCAGGAATTTAAAAAAGGAGATTAAGCTTTAAAATCCTTAAATTGGCAACATATTGAGAGATTAACAATCATTGTTTTTTATCAAAATTGGCCATTTTTTCAACTTTTCGACAAAGTTTCTAACCATGTATATTGTTTTCAGAGACATTACATTTTATTGGAACCATGGAGCACTAGGAGAAAAATATTATTGCTGCCAATTTGAAGAAGAAAATGTGATCAATTTACCCCTTAAATAATTCCTGTCCTGAAAGGGTTAAGGATTAAAGAGCTGGGGGGGGGGGGGGGATAATTTCACATGAATGCCAACACAAAAAGTGAAACCATCCATGTGTGCACGTACAGTGTATATTAAAGTGCATCCAATAGTCTAAAACAGGTCACTTTTGGAGTATATGTTCAGTATTGAAGGCTGCAATATCTCTTTACGGAAGTAATATTTGAAGCTTATGTTTGAATAAGTATATTAGCATGGAATCTCAGTACCCACACATAAAAAGAAAAATGTTGTTTTTCGTAAATATTTATCCTTTTTCAAAGGATAAATAGTCCCTCTAAAAGTGATATCATTGCAATGTTTTCTTAGCATGAGGGAGCTTCATACCTTGGTCTCCCTCATCATCAGATGAGAATGATGATAGGGATGAAGAGGAGGATGACCACGATGACGAGAGCGAAGAAGACGTGGACAGTTTAGGAGCAGAGCGAGATGGAACACGGACAACACCACCTTTTTTTTTGTTTTACAGAGATGTTAGCGGAGAGACAGACAGACATGACCAAGAACATTGACAGACAGAGAAAGAGATGGAAAGAACAAAATAATTTAGGTAGCTTAGCGAAACACAATGGCGCGGAAAGACGCAAAGAGCGAAATTGCTAGTTTTGTCTGTGCGTCTAAAATCACAACCAGACTTATCTGAAGAAAAGTTTTCATATTATATAGAGTTAAAACTAATTGTACATCGCAATATTTTGATTCTGCCACTATAGAATAAAATTATCATTTTAAATAATGTTGTCATATGCGTCTTTCCCACGTTCTTACATGCCATCACATTTTGCTAAGCTACCTTAGAGTCTTTTACAGTGCCATTTATATCAGGATCTTTCGGACAATCTACATACTTTTACATGGGTACCCAATTACTGATAATGAATAAAATGTGCTAGTTCTTTATTCTTTTATTTTCAAAATATAGTGGTAAATTAAACAACTGAGAAAATGCCCACCCCTTTATAATGAATGAGAAAAAGAGATCTAATTTATCTAATCTCTGAGAGCGATGAGCAAATTTTCCTAAAAATTGTGCTCACTACTTGTGCTAAACATCACCCAAATATAAATGGCACTGTACATATGCAAATTTAGAGAAAGGTTGGCAGAAACATGCAATTTAATCGAAACACTACTGCCCTTTTTTCTATTGAACTCTTTGCAGAACTTTTTTCTTTGAGGGCTCCCTACTAATAAGTGACAAAAATACTGCACACAACCATCATCATGCAGGAATAAAGGGGGGGGGGGGGGAAAGGTTGTTGGATAATAATGTGACAATACAAAACAGTTATTGTAACTATTTGAAGCTTTCATATTTGCACAAATCTGGATTTCTAGATCAGCATGATTTGTTTAATTTTTTTTTTTACCAATGGGGCTTTTCAAACAAGTTGATCTGATCTCAATCTATTTGCTCAGTCAGGTTTACAAGAAAATGGTCACTATATCAGATGGTCAATTCATTTCTATTTGATGATAGTATCTCTTTACATAACGTATAGGTCAAGAGGGAGTAAACACAAATGGTATGAAATAATATTTTGGACAGAGAGAAAAAAAAAGTAAATGTTACAGGGAGAGAGAGAGAGAGAGAAAGAGATAGAGAGAAAGAGAGAGAGAGAGAGAAAAAGAGATAGAGAGAAAGAGAGAGAGAGAGAAAGAAAGAGATAGAGAGAAAGAGAGAGAGATATACACATGTACCAATAATGAGAGAAATGACTTTTAGAGAGAGGGAAAGGCTAATTACATGACAAATTAATAGAGATTGCAAATGAAAGACAAAATACGGAAACTATCTAAATGCTGACTTGAGAAAACACCAAAAAGAAACTGAGAAAATGAAAGTATTAGAATTGGCAGTTAGGGAAAGACAAATGTTACAGTAGCAAGGCTTTGTAAGAAAGAGCTATAAAAACAACAAACACGGCACAGAAGATGGAGAGGAAATGGGGAATTGTGAAAGATTGCTCCAAACCAGATCACAGTATACAGCAAAGATCAACATGTAAGTCACATGGAACTAATAAGCTTTAAAACATTTCAAGCCATATAGCTTATTTCTGCAGGCTGTTTTTATATCATCGGCAGGGTGATGAATCCTTGTGACTAAAAAATGTTTAATTCTCAGGAGAGCATTTTTTTTCAAGTTTAACATGATACAAGCATCGATAACCTTTCTTATACAGGTCTCTTGTGGCATTATCTAAGCAAATATGAATTACATGGGTTTATTAACAGAACATCAATTTTTCTTAGCTACAAAATTAAGAAGAAAAATAATTCACCAGAAATCAAGTTACAAGGTTTTATCACCCCATCGATGATACAGAAATTCAAATAACGCAACTTATTGACCCCCTCCTGGGTGAGGAGAGTCAAGAGTAGATGAAATACCTTGAGGATGGTACATAGGAGGTTCATCAGAGCTGCGACTACCCTGACTAGATAACTCAGGACTAAGCTGTTGATCTAAGGGTACATCCACCGCCCTCTCTTCATGTTTATGCCGGTGGTGGGGGCGAGAGGAGACCAGGCTTACCCCTACTCCTTCAGGCGATGATGATGATGGGGAGGATTCTACATGGGCACTTGTGTTTGGTTGCAACCTGAATGAAAAGAGTAATCATCATTCAGTTAATCCCCCGCATGCATCATTTCGGAAAAGAAAATCAATCAAAGATCCAATGAAACATGATGGTCAGCAGTATAGGATTAACGATTTTTATCAAGCATTGACACAATGTCAGGTCACAGGTGCCCTTCCTTTTCTCTGAGATAACCACGTCCCAGGTGATATCTAAAATCCATGGGTCCCTTGGTTGCTCATGAACATACTTCACCTCTCATCATCGAGGTAGAATATACATCAATCGATCAATTTTAGAAACTGAAAGATCAGAAAAATGATTTGTCAAGGTTTTACTTTATAAACTTGAGTTTTGACATACACATGTATGTGTCTGAAGTATCAAATGAATAGATCAATCATCATCACAGCAATTTACATCAAGCTAGTCCAATACATGTATGTCAGTATGCATCATCATGATCACATGGCACATGAAAGCAACAGGCCTCTTAAAACAAATGCCACTGCATAGAACCGAAAATGAGGTCTTATCTGTCCAACAGTTGTATGACATGGTGATGTTGATAATCATATTCAATAGATTAAGATTATAAAACAGCTACATCTAATGACAACAAAACTAAAAACAAACAAACAATGACTTACCTCAGGATAGGCATTGCTGGTGGAAGGCCTGATGATGTTGTCGTTGTAGCGATGGGTGCAGGGACAGGGGATGGTGGGCTTTGGTAACCTGAGGCTATGTGATCGGTACTGTTATCTGGTTCTCTGTGGAGATTCAAAATAGCAACACGAAAATTAACCTGATGACTACTGAATTCTCTAATTCCCATAGGCTTAATACAGGGATCACCCGGTTCCCATAGATAATGGGTTAAAACATCTGCTTTCATATAAATGACACATGTTGCTTTGGGACAGTGAATGCTTGGAACATGAGTGAAAAAATAATTCCAAAAAATGGCCAATACCTGTGAAACAAAAGAAACAATATTTCCAGCATATCTTTTTATCCTTTATCAATACTTACTATAACAATGGATTGTTCCTATTGGGTGAAATAAAAATGAATAAAAAGTAATGGTTCTCTACAACATGGTAAACAGAGTAACAATAGATAATTTCTCAAATAATTCATTTACAAACTGAACATCAAACTAGAAATAAAAATGAATGAATAGCTTTGAGCACACCAGTAACAAAATGAGAAAATGGAAATTTATGAAAATTGTCAAAACTACATTTAAATTGTGGACATAATAATAACCATTGTACACTAGAATTTTACAATACTAAAGAAAAAAAAAAGGTAATTTTTCTCATTTTCTATAAAATAAAGAACAATTACTGCTACAACTGGAAATTATACATTCTTGCATGAAGCACAGAGACAAATTATTAACTAAGCTAAATGTAACATCTAAGAATCTTCAAAGGGGGGAGATAATAACAATAAATACATGAAGTATTAGATATTTCTTCCATATTGTACTAGAGCAAAATTGACTATAAGGCACAAAAGAGTAAACTAGACTGTGACTAAACCAAGAGAGCTATTTAGAGCTAAATCCTTTGGGAAAGTATAGTAAAAGTATATGAGGTTACAAAATCATATTGCACAACTCAATTATTTTCAACTACAATAGCTGTTTGGACAGCAGTATCTTATTATTTTTTGTTTTCCATTGTGCACTTTTACACTATTTGTATCTGTTCCTTTTGAACTAATTATAACTACCACTATAAAGAATGAGGCATCTCTATTACATGAAAGAAAAAAACAAAACAAAAAAGAAGAAAGAAAAGAAAACAATCTCTAGCATGTACTGTATGTATAAATCTGTACAGAAACCAACATGTGTCCGAGTTAAACATGGATTTACTAAAGCATAACATTAAACACAGTGTGAAAGATTTACTATACTTAATTCACAAAAAAATGCATAAACCTACAACAGAGAGGAAAAAAATAATATATACATTATCTTAAAAGCATTAACTTCCTATTAACTACTGATATGTACATTTACATGTACAACTCTTTACACAACTGACCATAAATCTCTTATTCTAAGAGACACTTTAATTCACAGCAGCCATGCATTAATAATAAATGACATGATCTAGTTTCTTTAGGGAATAAATATGCAAATTGGCAAAGCAGCAGTAAATAATGTGGAATAGCGGCAGGATACACTGACATTGTAAAGACCATCAAACTTACGGGAAATAGTGTCGGCTAAATTCAGAGTGGAAATAAATGGGGGATGCAAAGTTTATTGTTGATTAATATATTAGGAGAGTGAACAGGTATGGTACATTTTAGGTACTGTATATAAGACATTGTGGTTAGCCCTATATCATACACAAAACATCTGGGTTAAGACTCGAAGGAAAAAAGGTGACAAAATTAGTGTTAATTCCCCTTTTTAAAAACCCAATAAATCATTAGTACAATTATGACCCAAGTAACACACAAGTAACTCCTAGCTATATTGTAAACGCATCTAGAAAGACTGCAAATTTATAATCAACTATATGAACATGTATTTGTGATAATAATAAACACAATAAGAATAACAATAAAAATAACAGTAGATTCTTGTAAAGTGCTTAAATATCCGACACTCGGAATTACTCAAGGCACTTCAAAATTACTCTGGCTAAAGCTAGTCTACTATTATGGTAAATTTAACTTTTTATGACATTTTTCATACCAGGTACCCATGCACCTGGGTGAAGGGTGACAGCTGTAAATAAAATGCCTATCTAATGACGTAAGCACTGGACACTGGGTTCAAAGTCTCAACCTTTCGATTTAAAATAAATGAGTGAAAGAATTACTGCAGTATACCACACCACCCAACTTTATTTTAATGTTTGTTTTTTTTACTTCACTACCTAGGTTCTTTTTCTTGACATCATGAAATTTACCCACTACATGCATGTCTATTATTCTTTTACTTCATTGAATAGCCTATACTATCATTTTATACTTCTCTAGCTGGTTAAATATCTGATGTAAATTCATCTGTATTAATGGTATAAATTTCATTCCGATCTTTTTAAAAAAGTAAAGACATCTTCGCTTGTTCAACAGAAATAGGACAATAGGAGTATAGTGTGTTTCACATCACAAATCCCACCTGGGGATATAACTGAATATTAAACTTTAGCACAACATTCAAATACACACAATACACACAATACATAAATAGACGTAATAAAATCAAGAAAACAAACTAGACTATGAACATGAAACTACAATTGTAGAATATATTCTGGAGAGGTAAAAATCTAGTCTCAGTGTTTTTGCCTAACTAACTTTAATGTGAAAGATTAGCTACAATATTAGCTATAACTGTATATGCCCTCAGAAAAATGTGAAGCTAATATTAGGAGAGACATCTAACAAGACTACTTTATTCATAAAGTTAGATTATTGTTTCTATATTACACTACCCCTTAACTAGGCAAAGACAATACTCTTGCTACTCCTACTACTACTACTACTACTACTACTACTACTACTACTACTACTACTACTATTACTACAACATTATACTACTACTACTAGTACTACTACTACTACTGCTACTACTACAATGTACTACTACTACTACAATGTACTACTACTACTACTACTACTACTACTACTACTACTACTACTACTACTACTACTACTACTACTACTACTACTACTTCTACTACTACTACTACTACTACTACTACTACTACTACTACTACTACTTCTACTACTACTACTACTACTACCACTACTACTATTACTTCAACATTATATTACTACTAGTACTACTACTACGGCTACAATGTACTACTACTACTACTACAATGTACTATTACTACTACTACTACTACTACTATTACTACTACTGCAATTTACTACTACTACTACTACTACTACTTCTACTACTACTACTAATACTACTTCTACTACTACTACTACTACTACTACTACTACTACTACTACTACTATACTATTACTACATCTACTATTACTACATCTACTACTATTACTACATCTACTACTAAAACTACTACTACCACATCTACTAATATTGCTACTCTTACTACTACTACTACTACTCCTTGTGCAAATATGACCATTCTAAATATTATTACTATTAATATCTCAATTTTACTGGTAAAATGGTATCTTCATTTATGTTTTTGTCTATATCTTAAAGCTTTTTACTTTCTTTATATGTTACAACCGCCCTTTCTTATAAAAAAAAAGAAAAAGAAGGCCATTCCCATCTATTGCTACAATAACAATACATGTACATGTACATGTACATACATCACTATACGTAACAAACAACTTGATATTGACTTTCTCAATACAACTACACCATACTGGACAGAGAACATGCATTCCTATACTGACATCAGATATATTACATGTGGAAAGGAGGCAACTGCATATTTCCCATGATTTAGAACCAGTCTCGGGTTAATCTGTGTTGCTGCTCTATCATAAAACCTTGCTCCAATAATGGATTTTAATTCTAGCAACCATTTTGTAGTCCTGGATCAAAGGAGGTCTAGAGTAAAAAAATGCTATCAAGATGCCACTGCTTTAACATTTGAGAGCACAAGCCTGTAATACTATGTACCTAATAATAAGTGTATATTCATCATAGTTTAACAATTGCAATGACAGTTACTTATTAAACATTCCAAAGTAATTTAATGTGGGTGAATTGGGCACAAATCTATAATTGTAATATTCAAAGAATAGTGGAAATCTTTAAGGAAGGGAAAAGTGTTAATTTCTAACGTATTCAAAGTGAAATTACATTATTTTTGTTTTAATAATTTCCAACAAAAACTTTTTATAAAACTTGCCCTAATTGTCTAAAAATATTTCCTTTTTTATTGATATATTTCATTCGTTGTTCCCTCTTCATTTTTGGACCCATTTCTGTCATGTCATTTCTAACGCTAAATTAGATATTAGAGCAAGGCCTTTGATCACATCTTCAGGGAAATGCTTTCTAGGTTTTTTTCTTTTCGTTCGCTTTCACAAGACACAAAGTGCGCACATCCATTTTGCTACTTTTCTTTTTACCTTCTTATCCAGGGGTTGTAGTAGATTCTGTACAAATTGTTAAAATACAGGATCGAAAAATACACAGAGATACAAAGAGCATTTAACATATAACAGCTTTATACATATAAACAGAGAAAGAATACACACACTGGGTGTTAATTCATATTACAAAAGCATCAAATTTTTTATTGAAAGAAAATGTGTCTTATATACAAGGAAAAGAAATGAATGAGCAAAAGAATAAAGATATGAAGTTATATAACTGTGAGGAGCAATGGCTGTGTGATTAACATAATAAGAAATCATTAAGACAATAAGCTTAAAGGGATTCAGTAACTTTGTTGAGGCTGGATTTAATAAATTGTTAAATTTTGATATCTGTCTTGTATAATGATGTTCAGAAGGATAAATAAATAGCCAGGCATAGAAAGGTTTTCAAATATATAATGCTATTATTAAGATAGCTATGACTGAATACTCTCATTTACGAAAGCGTATGGCCATACACTTTAGTCTAACACTGAGTCTATGGGGGGAAAATGAGTCTGGCATTTCCAGTCACTTGTATATGTTTACTTTTGTGAAGCACATGATGATTTTAAAGTCCATTTCCCCCCCCTGGGCTTCATTTTTACACCATATTACATACACTGATAGCATGTAGGGCTAGGCAGCTCAGATTTTATCAAGCCTCTACAAAGTAACCAATCACTTTAAGACAAGAAGCTTAATCTTTGTATCTTTAGATAATTTTTAATAGCAATTAAAACAAAATGATCATCAAGAGAAACTGCCCTTGAGGAATTATTAAAATATTGGAAAATAAACAGTTTTAAATTGTTGATAATGCAAAAAAATAGTTTCATAGGCACGTAACACAAACATAGAAATGAGATTAACAAGAGTGCTATGAAATAACCACGATATTAGGATATGAACCACATGACAATAACAAGAAAGTTGAAAAAATCTTGAATCTAAGAGAAAATAAAATGAAACCTTCACACCCTTTAATAAGTTTTCATTAAAAATTTAGGAAATTGTTGGAACCATGTATGCTATGAGGATACAACAGACTCACTTTTCTGTCACATGAGGGCGTGCCATCTTTGGTGACCTCGGAGGTGAACTCTGACCCTCTTCTCTGAACCTGCCGAGTTTAGGAGAGGCTGGTTGGTTACGTAAAACCTCGCTGGGCTTAGTAGTACCAGGAGGCATTGTGGGTAGAACACGTACCATCTGTGTACGCTCCACAGGCTGAGGTTTCTTGGCTACGATTGGAGGGCTTTCTTTTGTAGGGAAAAGCTCATCCATCAGCTGAATGGACAAAATGAAAGTCATATACAGATTGCATAATAATAATAATAATAATATTATTATTCCGCTTTTATATAGCACCTAATACATCGGCGATGTCTCTAAGCGCTTTACAGATATATATCATTACCCTGGTCATTGGATTCTGGCTTGCCCGCACACAATGTATGCACATTCTCCACTCCCTGGGGAGTATTCCAGCAATGGGTCGTGGGGCTCACATTGCTAAGCAAACGACATTAACTTTTGCATCCTACCGGGTACCCATTTAACACCTGGGTGGAGAGTGGCAATGTAGATTAACGTCTTGCCAAAGGATGCAGCGCTGCGGTGGGATTCGAACCCCGGACCTCGTGGTTCACAGTCCGGGGACTTATCCACTGATCCACAACACCTCTACATATACCTGATGTATACCAAATATTTGTTTTGCACATCAACACTATCCAAATGTTAACATCATTCATCTAAATTCCACAAACACAAATAGTTCTAATATAAATGTAAAGGCATCGTTCCCCAAACTCAATCCAACAACAGACACTCACCCTTACATCCCCCCAATAACTGTCCAATAAACACAAACAAACCACAAGTAGCTTCTCAAGTGCTCCTGGTACCATCATGATCTTGCTCTACACCTTGCATACATCCTTTCCACAATGACACAGATCAACAAAGTACAGGCAAATAACTGGTGCTTACCATCAACACCACTATAACCACCACCAATGCGATTAACACTAACACTGCATCCTGTTAGCACCTACCTCTGTACTAGCTTAAGCCCCACCTCTATAACCATCTCAAATTAACACCAACACCACATCATGTAAACACCTACATGTACCTCTGTACTGAATTAAGTCCTGTCTCTACAAGCAATATTACAGCAATTAACACTAACACTGCTTCATATTAACACCCAATGTAATAAACACTAACACCAAATCAATTAAACACCTACCTCTGTACTAGACTGAGCCCCGTCTCTACAAGCACTATTACTGCAATTAACACTAACACTGCATCATATCAACACCCAAAGTAATGAACCCTAACACCAAATCAATTAAACACCTACCTCTGTACTAGACTGAGCCCTGTCTCGTAGATGTGTAAGTGAAGGTCTACTTCTCCTGGCTAACTGGCTGTCAGCACTGGTTACCAATGAGATCTTAGATCTCTCTATGCTTGTATCAAGGCGTGACGTCTCTGGCATCAAGGCACTGAATACCTGGGTGTCAAAGGATGAAAAACATAAAATCGTCTTCTTTCCGAGATACAAATGGGCAATTCCATGGTAAGGGAATTACAAATGAGGGATATTTTGCTCACATTTTTGAAGGCTATGCACTCATTTTGGACTTCCATCCCCTTCTCACCAATTTGTAATCTGCATATGTACTCATTCTTTCACCTGAACTTGTTCATTCCAAAAAGTGTCCACTTACATTAATTATATTGAGGTATATAACTTTGGTAACGGAATTACCAGAAAATGGTTGCATTTTTGAAGTTCTCATTTCCATGCATCAATCATGCATTGTGCGAATCCTGATTGAGATGTGGGAAAAGTATTTTCAGATTCTTGTGATTTAAGGATTTGCCTATATGGGACTATTAAACTGATTTTCATTAGTACAAATCTGAAATTAATTTTTTGTTTTTTTCGTTTTTCTCATGTGGAATTGCCCAAATAGCAATTAAACTACCTTCAGGCTCTCTTTATGAATATGTAAAGTTACTTATAGAGTGTTTCAGATTGTTAATACCATTCAAAACATGCCTTTCCATACCAAGTTTGACATGGTATGTGCAGTATGGATGTATGTGTTTCTGTGTGTTTGTGCTTGGGTTTTTTATGTGGATCACTCAGATCTGATTATTAACATCTTCAAAAATGACCAACCTTGACGCACTGGATATTACACACAGTTTACATGGACTTCAGCCCAAGTTATTCCAGGCCTTAGTATTTAACTGGTAAACATCACCATCCAAAAGACCTGACATGGGTTATGAAGTCAAGACATACTTCAAGATGTGGACTGGTTCCTGGTACAGAGACGCCAGAGAGCATCTCCCTGTTGCCGCTCACACTTTTCTGAAAATGGCGTTGAAGAGAGACATACTAATTAAAGCTTTTCGTCTTCCACTCATCAGAGTGCTCATTCTTGTGGTATACTCTGATGAGTGCAAGACGAAAAGCTTTTAGTATGTCTCTCTTCAATGCCATTTTCCAATTCTGTAGTACCAAACATCTTTTCAGTCACCCTTTTACTAGTATATTAAACTCTTAACCACTCAATAAATTTTTAGGGGGATTTCATCACCTTGCTATTATTTTATGAGTGTGAATGGGGTCTCTGTGTCCTCTATGCAAACGTACCTCATTAGCCATTTGGCTACCTAGACCTTCCTCCTCCTTCTTATCTTCTTCCTCTTCTTCTTCTTCGTCATCATCTGGTAACCCTGAGATTTGATACGTTCCCTCAGTCCCTGATATATCACTGTCGGAATCATTCCCTGAAGGCTCATCCTCATCTTCTTGTTCCTGGACTCTAGATGATGGTGGAGCTGACTGGAGAGGAGCTGGATAGAGGAAAGAAGAGAAAAGACGTTTTATTATCAGGGAGGGGTTTCCCATGATGAATAGTTCAATGAATAAGCAAGGCAGACTGTCTACAACATGATTTCATATATATGCATTAGAAGCACTTTTACTTCATTGAAATCATGAGAATAGTGATAGAATATGAAAAATGAACTTCAGTCAAGAAGAAATTGGAACAGTACGAAAAGAGAAACTGTGTGGCATCTAAGAGAGCACTAAGATGCCATTCTCATATCATGAAACTAATAATAAATCCATAAATCCAACAAAAATGGCAAAATATCAAATATCACTTTTACATGATCATTAAGTGACTGCTTGTCCAATTGTGACATAAACTGTTGAAAGTGATTTTGACAAAGCAATTTACAAATCTTTTTTAACATTCGACAGAAAGATTTCTGATGAGAGATGGCTTGTTTATGTTGGTAGATTATATCCCATCACCTATGAATCACGTCAAAAGTTATCAATCAACATTGTACCCATCTTCACAAACAAAGATTAGATGTTTTCCTTTAAAACCTCCAAAGAAACTGACTACATGTATATCCACTTCCCCTCATGTGACAATTGCAACAAAATATTCTACTTCTATGTTATAGTAAAACTGCAAAGCTATTTGACAAGATGAGGAGACGATTTTCAATACTAACTGTAAATATTACAAGTTATCTTAAAACACTGTTAACAAAAAAATCTAAATAATCCATTAAAATACTATTACCTTCACAACAATTCTGTTAATTCAACGAACAACAAAGATGAGTGTTACAAACTGCCCGTTGTTGCTTGTCTTTAGTATATATGCATACATGTAGTTATGGGTTCCTTCATTTTATCAATTTCAGAAACTTTTAAATTTCATAGCAAAATGAAAAAAAGCTAATCGCTAACCAACTTTCAACAATCTGATGTAATGCAATGTTTCACATTTTAATCTCTTTATACAATCCTGTACTCCATATTCAACTAGAAATGTAATTATTTTGTGCGAAAAGAATTATTTACTTTATTGGTATCTATGGTATGCATGCTGTAAAACAAACTTCAACCTCTAATTTGGAAAATGAGATAATAATTATTTTCTTACAATTCTGATGACTTAGCTTGTCAATTGTAAGGCAAACTTGGAGTACTGAGTTCAATGATATTACTTAGTTCCTTTTCTTGATGCATTTCTTTCTAAAGTGGTAAATATCACTCTAACATGTTCATAATATGACCCCTACCTACTAGAAACAAAGTATCAAATGACTGAATATTTCAACAAAACAGCCCCAATGACATATATGTTATTAAAGAAAACCAGCAACAAATAAATAAAGCAAAATGGAAAGAATATCCTTGATGTAGAGTCAGACAAATATAAAAGGAATAATAAATGAAGCATTTATTTCTGATTTATGTCCATAAATATTCTAATAATTGATCATAAGACACATACATGTATACTAATAGGTTGTGACATGCTACATATAACAAGATTACGATTGATAAATACATGAATATATATCACAAATAAAATGAAAACAAATGAAGAATGGACTGGGGAATGAATGTAGACAGGTTTGTGTAAAGCTGATACAAGCATATGGATTTCCTGGAATAGTTTTTCTACCCCTTGTTAAATACCTTTTAACCCTAAAATAACAAATGTCACTGTCATTTACACGTTCATGATATTTCTACCTCTGGTTTTGAAGGACAACTTATATTTGTGACCAGGCACCACAAAACCACCAAAAAGTCGCACTGTGTGATTTTCAGTTAGAGCTCAATCAATGTGTTATGGGTTGGCATGGTCAAATTTTAATTTTGGGTATTTCCTGAAAGAGTATACTTTTTTCTAAGTAATCTAAAAATTTGGAGGCACCAAACAATCTAAAAGTGGTATTTTTGACAGTTTTTAATTGAACTTATGTGTGTCTTCTCTGGATTTTCATGTATTACTTTTCTTTTTTTACGACCCTGAAAACTTGTCTCATTTAGATCTCCCATAACTTTTAAACAGAGTAAGTTCTTGCATTGATACTTGTTCACTATAATAAACATAATATGCCTAATTAGTATGCCAAGTTTTAGGACAATCTGATAATCCCTTCATAGAAATTTTCATTGAGTTCTAATCCTCCTTTTGTCACCTTAGCACAACACCTTGCAAGTCAGAGTGCTTCAATTCTCCGTATCGCATATAGCTCTCCGAATCCGAACGCATGCGGCGCTCTAATTTTTGGGCATGTGATTGCTGGCAACTGAGCTTCCGGGTCCGGCCGGAGCGTCATTGACAATGTGTTAGAAGACGTGGTCAGCCTAGCAAAAACTCCCTTTTGTTCCTAATCTAGCAAATAATCGTGTTTTTATACAGTTGATATTTAAATGGGATTCTTCTGTGAAGCCACCCAATGTGGGATGTTGAGCCGAAGATGCAAAATGTGTTTTCAGCAGAACAATCACGCATGAAAAAAGCAAGGAAATATCAGTGTATGCTCACTATAGCTATAGACTGGAATCGGAAATATATGTGCCAACAACGTTGTCCCTGATATCGGCATCGGGAGCTGATATCGGCTATATGCGATAGGGAGAATAGACTGCAAACTTTAAACCCTTATTTCTCAGAAGTAACATTCTGAGGGACTGTGCATTCTTGATATTAAAAATATGTAGAATAATTTCACTTTCAGCAGTTTGTAAATGGGTATTATGTATTCATTTCAAAGTGAATCAATATTGAAAATGATTTTCTCTGCTAATATGAAGAGAATTTAAACTTGAAATGTATATGGTTGAAGACATATTTCGTATTTGTAATTGAGAAAATAATGTATATAATATAACAATCTGTTGGGAAAAACAGGAATGGTGTACGGAAATAGGGCAATGTGCAGTGGTAGGTGAATGATCCATACAAGCATGCAAACTAAACATCAAACATGTCAAATATAAACTCATTCCACGACCATTCCACCTTCAAAAGTCCGAATTTAATCAAGACATTATCAATGCATGCCATGCATTAGATCTGGTTGGAGTCATTAAAGCTGTGACTCCGCTAATCTTCTTTGATTTCTCTATCACACTTCTTCTTACCACATATGAGATGGCCCATGTCGAAGTCCCATTCAAAGTCTGTTCATTTATGAATTACATAACAAGTGTTAATCAGGATGATAATGATGATGATGATGATGAGGTTTATAGGGTGATCAAAGAGAGAGAGAAAAGATGATTTTAAAATGATACAGGAATACACAGGAAAAATCATAAGGGAGTTTATATGAGAAGTATATGATGATCAAGCAGATAGAAAGAATGAGAGAAAAAAAGGTATGATTTCAAAATAATAAATTACTTGCAGAGGAAAAAGCATGAGAAGAGGAATGTTTCATGAATAATTGGAGGAAGGAGATCTATATGAAGATGAGATTTACATGATTAAGAAGAAAGAGAGAGAGAGAGAAAGAAAGAGAAAGAGAGAGAGAAAAAGAAAGAAAAAGAGAGAGAAAAAGAAAGAAAAAGAGAGAAAAAGAAAGAAAAAGAGAAAAAGAGAAAAAAGAAAGAGAAAGAGAGAGAAAAAGAAAGAGAAAGAGAGAGAGAGAGAGAGAGAGAGAGGAAAAAAAATCATGAGAAGATTAATGCTTGAGAGCAATCAGGAGAAAGGGATCTGCAAAAGATTCAAGATAAACAAAATTATGATGAAAAGAAAGATGAAAAAAGAACATTAGGATGAAAATGATAACTCATGATAATTAATGAAAGAAAACTTAGAATGAGGGCCTGTAACATAAAGAGATACAATCAATCTTATGATCAATTGTAACTCTTCAGTACATGGTTTGCCACAGACTTACGATTGATATCAATCGTAAGAGTGATTATATTTCTTTATGTTGCAGGCCCTGAGAGAGATATAAATAAAGATATATGCATGAATATGAAATGGGAATACACAGTCAATCAATCAGGCAATGCTAAAGAAATAGGAATGGTACTAATCAACATCTTTTAAGTATTGCATAATAATTGTTGAATCATGCATAATGTATATATTTTTTTTTTTACAATGTTGGAAAGAAATATTGAAAACTTTAAGCAAACTTTTCACCAATTATTGTGTTAGGATAAAAGTCCGGTTAATTTTGAATACGAAAAAAAAAATGATGCGCAGTACTGATCATGATTGGTTATTGTTACATGAAACTTTTCTAAGAAGCAGTACACTTCAAATTTATTTCCTTGCTTAGCTTGCAGCTTAAGTGTTTAAACTTGAGGAAATGTTTGGTTTCATTGTATTTTACATGTTTAATAGTACCTTTGAAATAAAATGAAATCAAAGACAGCATATGAATGAAATATTATGCAGCATTAAAGATTAGAATATGATAGAAGTGTGACAGTATAGAAATGTGAATCTTGTCGTGAAAATGAAACTAAAACAAATCAGAATCAAGATATTTAGAATGTGACAAACAAAAAAAGACCCAAAACATGGCAAAAACAGACACATTCGGAAAGAAGAATGCCATGCATAAAATAACATAACAAACAAAGTCATAGAAGAGTGATAGTATAGTCAAAGCGTATGGGACTAGAGATAGATATGGAGAAGGTAGTCACAGATAAATAGAATGATGATGATGATGTTTGACATATATCCATCAATCAAATATTTAATATGATGATCTATGGAGTCAAAATATGAGAATGCACAACCATTATATCAACCAAGGAATAAATGAATTCTTGACTAATGAATAGTATAAATTGTTATGTTAATCACATTTCAATTCTCTCTTGATATTCTGTTACTTTGAGATATATTTTGGACTCTGGCAAATTCAATCGGTATGCATACATGTATACATTTGATTCTTTCTACATTCAATATGACTTTGTAGATAAAATATGCCCCAAACTAGTGCAATATAACTAAATTGGTTGATCACTGAAGTAGCTTCATTCAAATCTTGAGCCTCCTGGTTCAAGGTAAATCACTCATGATATCAAATTCAAACATAAATGTATTTATAAATCTGAAAATGATTCCAACATGAAATGGATTAAAAGCACAACATTCAACATGGTACAGTATACATGATTACTGGACAAAATTTCAAAGTGAAAAGGGTCCTTTAAAACGATGATTCAAATGGAACATTGCTATACAAAATATACAAAACGAGACACAATAAACTGTTTAATAAATACATTACGTTGGCAATGGTCGAAAGGGAAGCAAAGCATGGACAGAAAAAGCTCATGTTTGATAGTTTGATAGAGAGATGGTGATAGCATCATTAGATCAGAAATATGTTAGTTGAAAAAGAGAAGAGCACTTTTTGTTTTGCCTCTGTTAAAGTCCCTTTTCTACTGACGTAATGTTGGATCTTGTATCTCTAGGTTCTCTCCTTGTGTTCTTATGTATCTTGACTGTTTTTTATTATTCAAACCCTGAGTAAGAAAACATTTCCCATGACCAAGAAAACATTTTCCATGACTAAGAAAAATCAAAATATCCTCTAAGGACTTGTATCAATGTCAAAGAAAAAATATTACATGAAGGATATGCAAAAACCATTGAAAAAACAAACTTTCCTTAGATTTCCACTGACACCCAGCAATTGTACAGTTGACACGTAAAAAAACCCACTCAAGTTCTTGGTAATGACAGAGCACTACAGGGCACTCATGCTCTTTATATTTTAACCTTTCTACAACTAATATTGGAGTAATTACTTCTGAGGATTTCAAGTCTAGTCTAAAGTCAACCAGATGGAACTCAAATTCACTTTTTTATGATGAAAAGTCCTTCAAATCAGTTTTGTTAATAATCTTTTTAAATAATGCCATAACTAAACTTGTTCAATTCTTCATACCCACTCGAGTCTTATAGGTTTTACACTGTAAATGGTATTAAATTATCAACTGATGACACGGATGAACTAACAATACTATTACACCAAATAGAAATGCAAGAGAGACTCAAGTCCATTTATAACAGCAAGAAGGTTGTTAATAAAGCAAAGAGCATCAAAGGGGCAGGTGAGACTGCAACAAGGGAAGAAATGCAATCAGGCTGAAAAGGAAAATACTTCAACAAGGAAGGAGACTTATTTTATAATCCAACTTATGAGGCATTCCATTACAACTATTCCCCTTTCAAGTTTACTTAAACCCTTAAGAAATTTCATGAAAATCAAATCAATGCTCCCCCATTCCAATGACCTACATGTATTTGTACATTTCACCTACATAATGTATGTAACCATAAAGGTAAATATTTTTTTCAATCTATTTACATTTTTGTGATAACTAAATGGTATCATATACATGTAAGTTAGCAGAATTTTTCACCAAACAGAAAAAAATGTATTTATTGATTTAATTTTCTTAGACATATTTAGATTTCTAAAAGAAAAATCCAGTATACTTTTTTGACTGCACTAATTTTTAGAACTTGTTATGCATTTCAAATGGGCATAGATGTGCATGCATATATTAATTTTGATAGCTGAATGAACTCTTTAAGTGGTAGTAATTTTTTGTAGCAAGGATTAGAGAAAGATGCGTATATGTTAATAAGAATTGTTAATAAGAGCTGTACATGTTGTTAGTAAAAGAATGCATTGGCTGATTCACATTTACAATTTTTCCCATTTTTCTTTAAAAAGCGAGATGTCAAGTTGGGCTGAGCCTGCACAACTTTCATGCTTTTCACGAAAATATGATAAAAAGAACATTTAAAGTATAATTCAATTCTTCTTGCTTTATAATGAAGAGCATTCACATATGAATTAAATATGTGCGAAGTTGGGTCATATTCTAATGTAAACCCTGAGCTAGATGAGTGTGAATGCAGCCAAGATTTGAGGGTTAGTAGTTTAGAATCAGAGCGTGGTTAGTTCATGATCAGAGCTGAAAATAGGAAGCTTGCTTAAAGAGAGTCGTTTCCTTGGCATACCTTCTGCAGTTTCGTCTACTATCAAATCCTTTCCCTGCGCTTCCAATATAGCTTCAAATGATGGCACCTGAGCCTGCCTTAGAAGTATAACATCCTCATCTAGATAGGGGGAAAGAAGCAATTTGTGGCTTGGTTTTTTTTCACAAAGAACAACACACCAGAGAAGAAAAGTAAGCAAATTTAAAGAAAGTTGGGGTTAGATTTCTAAGATAGACCTAGGGTTGAAAGATTAGGATTAAGAGAGTTAAACATGATACTGACGAATGGATGAATGGATGATGAATAATTTTTCAATGTTCAATTGATGTAAGAGATAATGATGAGTGATGATGACGATGATGATGACAATGACAACGACGATGACAACGATGATGCTGATGATGATGCTGATGATGATGATAATGATGTTTTCGAGGATGAAAATGATACGATTGATGCTGCTGCTGCTGCTGCTGCTGCTGATGATGATGATAATGATGATGATGATGTTGATGATGAAAATGATACTGATGCTGATGCTGATGATGATAATGAAGGGTAACAATCATGATAATGAATGATGATTATCTTGATTTAGATGACAATAATGATAATGAAGAGGATTGATGATGGTAATAGAGACACATTTTACTATAGTGTTGGAAAGTGTGATTTCAGCTTCGCACATTTTTATTTTTAAGCAAATAGAAATGATATTCAACCTTTTGTGCATCCATCTATATGATAAATACATTTCATCAATATAGAAAAGAGTGGCAATCACAAATTACTAAAACTAATTTCTGCATGAATGAATGTGACTGTTTAAAACATCACTCACGAGAAGCTCAAAGATATTGACACAAAAATAATTTTCCAACTTGAAATATATTACATAAAACATTCAACTGATTCATGCTGGGCGTAATTACAGTAATCCAATAAATGATATGTGATGGGTGCATAATACTAAACACAGATGCAGGATTATCAAAATTATATGGGCCAAATTTCTCCACCAAACCAAACACCTCACATCTGGACATCTAACATTTCAAATGATTCCCCTTCACAGCTGGAGCTGTGAATACTATATTTTATTATTTGATTTTTGAAACAACTAATTATTATTGATGACAATAAATCAGAATAAGATTTAACCTGCTTAAGTTTCTTTCAAATGGGGAGTAAGTATACTAATTGGTGAAATAATCGAGGGAGGTGAATGATGTAGGTGAGAGCGCAACAATTTTATTGTATGTACACTAAAAAAAATAATATATCATATTAAGTATGAAGTGTTATATTGATATCCATAAACTCTATCCATTTAAGCAACGGATAAGGCACCCGGCATAAGCAATAATCTGCACACAAAACAGAAACAATAAAAATAAAATCTTTTTAAAATGAACTATCCATCCTCTAACTTGTTTATCTAAATTCTACTAAAGCAAATGAAGAACTGCATCCAACATAATGAATGCTCTAATTTCTTTTCAAAGCCAGTCATAAGAAAAAGAACCCTGAGTGATGAATATATTTGACTGACATCCATTGCAATTTCCTAAGCTTGGCCCAGAAAGCAACAATCAGATATGAACAATTTCTCTTTTAATCTATTCTATGGATGTCAATATGGACTAGTCAATACAATGGATGGGCAATTTAACCCTTATGGCTAAAAAAATGTAACATACAAATAGAGAATGAGGTAATCTACTTCTACCACCTGTAACTTACCACCATTGTCAGGTGAACTAGAGGGGGAATCCCCGACTACATCCCCATGAGGGGCTGATGCAGTCCAGCCATTGGTTAGTTTAGTCTGACTGCTTACTGACGATTCCAGCTGTTGTATCTGAATAAAAACAAAGAAAAAATATTTGTAAACAAAATGATTTAAAATTGATAAAATAACATTAGGGAGACAAGAATGCAATCACAAACTGATAGATAAAACATATAAAGGGATGGAACATTGCAAAATATTGCAAATGTTTGAGAAAAAGACATTAAGGTGTTTCCATATCTAACAGTAATTACCTAAGAAGCTTAAGAATATATTATGTAAGAGGCTACTGTACAATTGTACATCTGTAGAGTTAGTGAAATATATGTTTTTAATAAGAAGTATATCTGCCATGAGTAACAAAATATTTGATATTCTTGATATTGTTATGATCATTTATATATCTCTAAGCCACATACTAAAAATGACATCATTGTAAGTTAACAATTATCAAATAAAGTAGGAAAAATAGGAAAAGGATACAAAATGATTTTTCTTTTACTTGAAATGTTGAAATTCCTATTGTTCGGAAAAAGAGTGACCTTTAACAAATATTTCTTTACAGGAAAACTAGACAGTTTTTCATTTTGAAGAACTCAATGAAGTTGAACATTACCATGCGATGGAGTATATCTATTTTTTTTTTCTTCTAAATTACTCCTACATAGGCAAGGCCATCCAGCTCAGTTTCTGTCTTAAATGCAGCAGTGACAGACTAATTGCTGGTGAATTGTAGTTCAGTGATATCATCTGACAATCAATACAGGATAAACATCCCGAGGGATATGGGTTATTTCATGGTATGAAATTTTGAATACGGGTGAAGAATGACGTCAAACTTAGCTGTTGTCTTAAAGATAGAGATAGGGAAATGTTGAGATATAGGTAGAAAGGAAGAAAATAAAGTAGATGTATGATCAAAGAGTGGATAGAAGGAAAGACCTCAGAGAGACAAAGAGGAGAGATTGAGAAAGAGAGTGAGAGCAATACAAAGAGAAAGACAAACAGACAGACTGAGAGAGACAGAAAGAGATAAGTAGAGAAAAAAAAAGGAAAATAGAAAGAGAAAGAGAAAGAGAAAGAAAAAGAGAGAGAAAGAGAAAGAAAGAAAGAGAGTGAGAAAGACATACAGGTAAAGAGAAATTAAGAGAAAGAGAGAGATATGGTGAAAGAGAAAGAGAAGAATAGGTAACTGTGTTTTTAAAAATCTGATAAGAGAGAGAGAGACAGAACAGACATACAGAGGCAAATCAAAGGAAAGGATATGCGGAAAGGATATGGGGAAAGAGAAACAGAGAGACATATAGAGACAGAAAATGAAAAATATGCATGTGTGTTTTTCAAAATCTGGAGACAGACAAAAATTAAGATATTAATAAAGAGAAAGGGGGGGGGGGAGACATACAGAATCAAATAAAGGATAGTGGCAATGGGAGACAGGGAGACATAAAGAGACAGATGGAGAGGAGAGATGTAAGAAGAAGCTGCATGTATTTAATATGGTAGAATTAAAGTGGTATTAAACTGGTAGAACTTGAACAGCGCCATCTTACAGTGATTGCTAAATTATGAATATAATTTAAAAATCAATCGCATTTTATTTTGAATTTTGACAAACAGCTTGTTTGGATAATAGGCAAATTCTATATTTCAAACTATTATTTTTGACTTGACATTGTGGAAAATTGTGTGCAGGTACATTCTACCTTTTACAAAGTGGAATGATGGGAGAGTGAGAGGCACAGACAATTATCAAATTATGTTGAAAGATGGCCCTATTTAGGGATCCAGTTTACTGTCCCTTTAAAGAAAGAACATGCTGTAGTAATAGAATTTTAAAAGGATGACAGCAGACAATATTGGCTATCCTGTGGCGCTAACTTCAATGGTCACTGACCGAGGTCGATCATCCAAGTATTGGTATCAATTTCTCAATCCAATCGATAATTTATTCTTTTTCAAGTTTCTTTTATCCATCCATCCATCCCTCCCCCCTTCTCTCTGTCTCTTTCCATACACCCAGGCGCCTATATCCAATCTAATTATACTGAAAGGCCAAGAGCTTCGTCTCTTTCCCATTAAGACGTCAAGACCATATTACTCTACCATTGTCTCCATCTTCTTTTATCTGGATCAAGATTGGATCTAAACGTTCCCCCTCGTTGACGCTCTTTAGAAATTGTGTCAAAATTGGCAGTCTCAACAATGTAGCAACATGGGGAACACTTTTCTCATATCGTTTCATGATTTCCTTTACAAGAACTCTGCTCAACTGTAGTGCCTAGCGTCAGGATATAGACGAGAAAAGACAACCTCTGGTGTGAAATGTCTGATGAAAGACAATAAAGGGAAAACTTTCACCAAGCTACGCTGGTAGAAAACAACAGCTGATTTAAGAATAGCTTTCTGAAAAGTTGCATGTTTTTTCCAGGTATGATATATTCATGAATTCTACGAGGTGTCCAGATTTGTGAAAGTTTCATGCCACCGACAAGTCAGTCCATAAAAAAAATTGCATAAATTTTTGGTCTTACAGTAGTCAAAATATTGTTTAAAAGATTTAAAAGATTACAAAATATCCACCTGCAATGGTATACCATCTCTACAACTTACTGAAATTCATCTATAAAACATGGTATTTATCTAGACTATATGCTTTTTACTATTTAAAGATGAAACTGGTGTAAACAGGGATACAAATCATCATACATGAGTGACACATATGTGAACGTATCCATATCCCTTAGCCAAGTTTTAACACAATTTTCAATTTCACCCAAAAGAAAACATAGAAGAGGCCAAAAGAAGAGCAGAATAAATTAGGATATTGTAGCTTCCACAGATACCTGTAGGCAGCATCCCCATGGGAGCTTAATATCATGTAAGATGGAAATCCGGAAATAATATCTGTGTCCACCAACTTTTATTTGCATTTCAAGGTTAACGTGGCGTTTCACTGAAAAGCTATACTAATTCAGGGAGAAAAAGCCCTAAGAGCATGACCTAATATCCAACTAAACACACAAATGACACAAGAACCAGTTTTCCAATATGTCATCCGTGTAATAAGAGATGAATCTTTCCCAGATGATGGACAGAAACTCTGGTACAATTACGATTTTGCTCTCAATGTAATACCCAGTTCACACTTATGAAATAATAGCATTTTAATCTGGATCGATCCTCTAGGAGCCCTGTAACATGTGCAGACAGAACTATATGGTACAGAACTATATGGTACAGAACTATATGGTACAGAACTACATGTATATGGTACAGAACTATATGGTACAGAACTATATGGTACAAAGCAGTCACATAATTAAATAACCCACCAAGAGGCAGTCCAATGGTACAGCGTGCCTTGATAAGTGCTCATTTACATACCCAATTCACACTTACAAAATAAACCCATTTTAATCTGGATCCCTAGGAACTGCGTTACATGAGCTTGTTAGACACAACTTCAGAAAGGACTTTAAATGGAGGTCCAATGTGTAGGAAAGTCACCCTTATGCCATGTACATGTAAGAACCTACTGAACTCTTTATGAAAGTGTACGGAACCCTGTCGTAGTGGTACATCTGCACATCCCATCACTTATACCAGGTGGAGAGGCCCTATCTTACTTTTTACTAATTTTCTCAGTTCACTTTTCCCCTCCCAGGCACAGGTGGAGACAAATACTAACAATATACAATGTAGAGTGTCAAGATGAAAGCATTCCTACTCGGTCTCAACCACAATCAGACTTCAAGAACACATGAACTCACTGAAGCACAATCAACCTGAAGAACCTTGCGCCGAGTGTGAAGACAAAAGATCATCACCAGAGTGTTTTAACAATCATTCATGATTTCAACAGCACAGTGAAATTAGAGTGTGAACAAGGATTGAGACACATACTTATTTTTTTTTGCTCAACAGCACCGTAATTTTAGAATGTGAATGGGGAATGAGATATGTACTTATAGTGTGAAAGGGGATTAAGACATTTACTTCTTTCTTTTGCTCCTCAGTGATCTATTTTGAAGCTTATTTCCATGGTTTTTTTTTTCCTTCCCTTGACCTGCATAAACTAGCTGCTTGCTTAGCATCACAGCATTCATCTTCATCTCGTCACTCTCTTTCTTGCCCTATTCTATTGTATGTTTGTCTTTGGTTGTCTTTATGTCCTATCCTTGTCCTCTCTTCATTCAACTACTGACCTACTTGGAGCTAACTTCCTCTCTTGTTCCATCAGTAACATCCTTGAAATGAACTTAATCACAACCCACACAGTCTGTGGCAGATCCAGCATTTTGTTGGGGAAAGGGGGGGGGGCACATCAATGAAAAATTACACAAGGGGGAAATATTTTGTTGCTGCGTACTTAACCGGTTGACTATTGAATTCTCCTATTCCCTATAGTTTAAATAAAAGCACCGCCCAGATACTATAGGCAATGGGTTATGGTATGCTCATTGGGTTTCGATGGCTCCCCCTCTCCCCCCCCCCCCCCCCAAAAAAAAACAAATCTGTCACTGCACTCAGTGACCTTTGTTCATGATAGTTTATACATTCATCTTTCCCATGTAATATGTTTCTATGTTTGCTTACTAGTCTTCTTAACCTTGCTTCACTGGTATGATGGGGAGCCCCATGTCTGCGCACCTAAGATTTAACCTAAAATTTAACAAGAATTTCTTTAATATTCCACTAATGCTTATTTTCATATTATTCCCGATATTCTAAAGAGTAAGTGTGCTAAAAATCTCATCAAAATTAGAGCAAAAACTATGTCATTTTCACAAGAAACAATGGCTGTGTCATTTTGACATTTAAAAAGCAATGGTGCCCAAGTCTGCGCACTGATTCATTTTACACGCAGTTCGGGAGTTTTGACGAGAAAGACAACGTTTTGAGGCCTGAGCATAAAATGTCTGAAATAAAACCTTTTTTCAATATTTTGACTCGTTTTTTTAAATGAATATCTATTTAAATGAATCTCAAAGAAAAGAAATAACGAATCTCAAAGAAAAGAAAGACGAATCTCAAAGAAAAGAAATTACTGAAGACATGGTTTCTATTCAGAAAATGTTTTGAGAGTGTTGGCAGCGTGACAACATGAAATGATCAATTTACTATGTATTGTTTTATATCATATGTATTGAAAAAGTCATGTTGTTATTTTTCTCTGCCCTCAAGCTTGGGCCGTGATGTTCACTGATGTTCATTGTTATGCCATTGTTTACTCATTCTGTTGCAAGATCCTGATTATGAAAATATATGATTATTTGTATTTGTTGAATTTGTTTTTTGTAAATAAAGAACCCTGTGGAAGGGGGAAAAAAAAAATCTATTGCTATAATAAAGATGAAAAGTCTGGGTTCGTTGCTTGTTTTGTTTCATTGGAATCGCACAGTTACGCGTGTGCGCAGACAAGGGCGCTGCGCAGACTTGGGCACTCTAACCATACTCTTATTTCTAATTATTATTTCAGCTTGTTTTTCATTCTGACTTTACACTTTTTGTATATGTTCACCCACTTTAGCCCCATCTCTCGTCTCACATTTCCATACATTTTATTTTTTCTTCTCAGTCTTTTCAAACTTTCTTCACTGATTCATCTTTTATTTCTGGTTTTTTCTTCCGACTTACCCTAGCTTGTAGATGATCAACTTCACTTGCACATCTCTCATTAAAAAAATCATAAAAAATGTAAATGAATATTCTAAATGTTGATCACTCCCCACGATATAACCCCTGTTCATGGTTTATCCATCTCTCCAAGTAACATCATAGTTTAAAACTAATTTCTACATTTCGATTTCTACCCTATTCATAATTTTTTCTCAACCTTGCTTAAATGACCTTCTTGCTGCATTATGTGTCTTTGTTTCCGCCTCCCCCCTCATGGCTTACCCTAAGTTGCTCGACCTCTTTAGCGTGTATCTCCTTTCATACAAAATATCCATGAAATGAACTTAATTTCTCCCAACGCGACGACACTTGCTCACAGTTGTTATAACCTACATCAAACTTTCCCAGTAATATTGTCATTTTGATATCATATTCTCATATTTTCCCATGTTTGCTTTATTTATTGTTTTCTTCTCAGACCTCTCATCCTTGCTTCATTATTCTGAAGCATTATGTCTTCTTTTTCCTCCTGACCGACTTACCCTAGCTTGTAGATGTTCCACCTCTTTAGCATGTCTCTCATCCTTGTCAGCCTCTATCTGCTTCTGAAGACGTTCCTTCTCCTCCAATTCCTCCTCTCTGTTATGTGCAAAGAAAAGGAAGAAGACAACAAATTCTTTAAAATTCACTTTAAGCAGTTGATTTCCAAGCAAACAGTAAATAAATGATATTACAAATGTGTGCTTCACAAATAATTCAGAAATTTAGTCAATCTTAGAACATCAATAAATGTCTAAGGACTTCTAGAAAGATCATAAAAACTTTGTTACAGAGCTCTCATTTTCAGACAGTGCTGAGATTTTTAAAAAGTCATTTGATGAAATAATGAGTCTTTTTTTATATATATACTACTACTTCAAAAAGGAAATTTTGATGTAATAGTTCAATGGATTAAATGAAAATGAAAAATGCATAGAATCTCACAAAAAAGACTCAACATGAAAAAGATAAGAAAGAAAAAAATGAATGGAAAGGAAATATGAAAGGAAAAAAAAAATGTCACAAGGAGTCTAGGACATAATAGGAAATAAATTAAAGAGGAAAGAGAAAAAGGGTATAAACTTATTCACAGAATTTCCAATTTGCATTTGACTGATTACAACTTTCAAAATTCATCATTAAAAAAAAAAAAAAAATCAGATTTTCCTCAAAATTTCACTGAGTTGTTGCCACCATTTTTCTGCGTTTAATAAAACCAACTAATTTAAAGGGTGGACTTCTTTGTTAAATGAGCTGGATTTCAACGTGACATGAAGTAAAAGACATGAGGGACAGGATGATGAAATAATCAGATGGAAAAGGTGAAGAAACAGGATACTGCCATCCATCGATGGACAGAGAGCAGAGAGAAAAAAAGAGAGAGAGAGAGAGAAGACCGGGTGAATCAGCGAGAGCATCTCAGACCTGGAGAAAGTAAGAAGAGGGTCTTGTTACCAGTGCCGCAATCTCAAGACCTGTAATTTCATTTGCCTGAAAACTATTGCTCCAATTTCAGGTGATTCGCAAGCAATGTACGATTGATTCAAAGAAACACCTTCTCTGAAGTTCTCTCGCCTCTCGGCTTTACATTCACCTGATCTCATCCTGAATCCATCGTCATTTCCACTCAAGGGACGGCCAGGGATGATTTACTGACCTATATATCTAGACTAATTTTACAGTAAAGACTTCTCGTCTCTAGTGAGCAGTCATTTCCCAACAGGATTCAACAAATAGATATAAATCAAGCCTGATCATTACAGCAGTTCAGTGTCACCTTTTACTGAAGTTTTTGCATTTTCTTTTGATCCAAAATGCTGTGAATGAGCACATGAGAAAAAAGAGAAACATCACAAAAACGGTTGAGTCAATTTCTGATCCAGGACATTGTGCTTTTTCATGAAAAATAACAATTTAATTGACAATAAGAATTAAAGTCTCTTTGTGATATGGAATTTAAAGCCACTATTTTGTGTACAAATTGTTGCAATTTGTTTGTTGCATTTCAAAATTTAAATTTGAAATGGTTCATTCAAAATATATTTTTGTTTGTCTTAAACTATGTAAAGAGTGAAAGATAATACAGGAGGAGGCAAAGCTGATTCTTTTAGACCTTTAAAAAATTCTGACCTGCTATGGACCAAGCACTGTCCAAGAGAATCTTCAGTTGTGGTAATGAAACTCTATTGCAGATACACTATCTAAATATCATATATTGTTGATCACATCTTGCAGTAAACTAGAATCCTAATTATATCAAGGGATTGCTAAAACCAACTAAATATTAGGAACAATAATTAAAAACATCATTATGAGATTATGATTTTGTGTTTGCATTATAAGATATTTTTTTTCTTCAAATTTAAGGTAACTCTAAAATTTGGGCTATTTTTGTTCTGAATTATGACACTTCTATCAAAATCATTTGATAATTACTTATTGCAAAGACCATCTATTCAAAGAATTTTGAACCCAGGGAATTTTGTTCACTATGAAATTTATCCATGAAATGTCAACGTTTCAACAGAGAGAGAGAGAAAGGGGGTAGGGGGATAAAACCAAGTCTCAATGGATACTAAATGCATCGGCAAAAATCAAATCTCCAATCTAAAAAATGTTGGCACTCAGCCAAAGGCTTTGCAGACATCTTACAATGTATGTTGAATTCACACAGTCTGCTTTACATCAATTAAACTAGATTTTAAGATTGACACACATAAGCCAAGCTCCTCGTCAATACAAAGTAATACTTTTCCATCTCTATTCTGAACTGTCTATCTTGATGATACTTGTTCTGCCATCTCTATCCACTAGTCACGTGACCAAAACAAAAGCTACATGTCTTGTAACATCACGGTTTAAAGGAAAATCCAACTTTAATGACAAGTTGCTCTGAAAGAATAGGTAATGTCACTGTGATGAAGTGGCAGACAACTTCCCCATTTGCTGCAACACACAAAATGACTAAAATGTCATTTTTTTCAAAATGTATTACTCAGTAGGATATTTTTCTTTCATGAGGACCTATAACAACATACTATCTCCAATATATTTTGAGTACTGCCCCGAAGGTAAAGGGGCTTCGGAGAAAATTTAAGGATATTTTTGTATACGACAAACAGGAGAGCTTTCCAAAGTATGTCACAATCGACTCATAAAATTGCCAATTTGAGATTCGCATGGACGTAATGATCTCATTTTTCAAAAATCCATAACTTTCCTATTCTTTGTCCGATTTCTTTCTAACTTTCACCATCCTGTTTTTATTTTTCTGCTTTCACACAAATCATCTTATGGATGTAGTGATCTCATTTTTCAAAAATCCATAACTTTCCTATTCCTTGTCCGATTTCTGTCTAACTTTCACCATCCTGTTTTTCTTATTTTTCTCCTTTCACACAAATCATCTTATTACCAAGGTCGTACTTCCCTTAAGAGTGCAAGTCAGTGGCTGGGAATGCGCTATTTCCAATCCCTGATATGTGGGCCCCATTCCCAAAAGGAGAAATATTCCTTTTTACTTGATATTCAAAAACGATCCGTTAAACCCAAGACCGTGTTATTGACGTCTTAACATACTCCCAGAAGTACATGTTGTTGTACCTCTTGGCGTTGACTGATTGGAAAACATCTTCTATCATCTTCCCATGGTTCTTTCCAATTATCACTTGTGGATGGGGGAGGGCCAAGTGGTACCCTAAGCACTACACCTTTTAAAAAAAAGCACCCCACCTACATGTAGCTTCTTCAAATTTGGAACCCAAAATGCATCTGAAAATTGTGATAACCAATTTTTTTTGTTGCTTATCAGAAAATGTTCAGAATTGTGCCCTGGCCCCTCCCTTTAACAAAATCCTGAATCCCCCCCTGCCAATGTCATCATCTAATCACCATTCCCTTTCCTTCATTAAACAAATTCTTTAAAATAAAAGAAATGGTTTTTAAAAGTCTAAGACATTAACTTCTATACAAATATCACTTGTCTGTATATAAAGACGTTTTTATGTTTTTCAGTAAACCCTGCAATAGCACCACCATGTAAACAAAAACTATCCAACGACATTCACGCCCACTTTCATTGCTCTCACAATCCAGTTTTTTGACAGAGTTGATAAAATATTATCCTGCCAAAAAAACACAATGTATAGTTGTAATATCTTATGTTTTCTTTCTCTTCCTGCAATCTTCAGACTATACTCTTATCTACCTAGAATTTCTAACATTCCCTGAGGACTTTAAAACCCATTTTATTTAACATTAAGATGAGCTGAAAGCACACACTTAAAAAAAAAACTTTTGAGAAAGTCATTGTTAAAAACATAAGGGAAATTTATTATCACTGTAAGGCTTCGTGCATTCTTTATTTGCCACTTTAATATTCCTCGAGTCACAAAGCTTTTCTAAACTTTGAGCAAATGTTCCACATTATTTTGACATTCCCTTCATAATGCACCTACATATCACAGACCAAAGAGTTATTTTTATGGCAAATTAAAACTAGATTGGGCCATTACATGAGGTTTAAAAATGCACGATGCTATCTGATCGCTATCGATTTCTATTTCTTGTGAAAGTAAGCGAATGCTAACATGCAATGGTGTCTTCAGGCAAATGTAGCACATAACAGGATAATACTTGTCTGAATTAGAAGGATTAGGTAAAGGTTACACCAGTTTAGGGTTTGGACATTTATGAATCTCATCTGAGCACAACTACAAACTACAAGAGACAGCATATAGCAAATCAAAGGTACAAAATTTTCATGTGCAAATTAAACTTCTAAGAAGTGAACAACTGAAGATGACGTCAACCAACCAACCTGGCTAGCCCTTGACCTATCAGGGCCACAGCAATTGACTTAGCTTTTAAACATTTCCCAGTGAAGCATGAATGGACAGGGTGCATGTTAAGGAAGCACAAGGAGAGGGGAGCGGCAACCATGACTCAGTTCGGACCCATTCAGTCGTTGGTCAAACACTTGTTCCATCCTAGACTCTAGACAGGTCAACATACGGTGACTCCTTGACTAGCCCACCTCGTAAGTACCTACGTCAAGTACCCTATCATGCAACCTACAAGGTGATGCATCTTAATAAATGTGTTCCCATTAGCCCAAGCTCAGCTAACATGCACACTTCAAATGTTTAACCCTTTCATGACAGGAATTATTTAAGGGATAAACTGATCATATTTTTCACTTCAAATTGGCAACAATATTTTTTTATTATAGAGCTACATAAGATGTAGTGTCTTTGAAAACAATATACATGGTGAGGAACTTTGCCGTTTAAAAAATTGCCCCAATTTCGATCAAAAAACAAAGATTTTGAACCTCTCAATGTGTTGCAAACTTAAGGATTTTAAAGCTTATTCTCCTTTTTAAAATTCCTGGCATCAAATGCAAAATGACCATCCTACAAAAATGGACATAATGTGTGCAGACATTTTTTGCTCTTTCTACTCATGCATCTGGTATATTTTTTAGAGCTCTGAATCAAAAGGTATTGATGTGGTCAATTGTCTCGAAAGGGTCATATCAGGACCCCAACCACAAACTGAGGGGACTGCATCTCAGTGGTTCGGTTCTTATTAGCCCAAATGAAACTGGACTTCAAATATTTACATCAGGACCCTACCATACAAAATAAAGGGTGATCGATGTATCTCATTAGCTCTGTTCTCATTAAAGCCTAACTACACTTCAATGTTTACATCAAGACCCTATCCATGCTACAGGGTGATGCATATCAATATATGTGTTCATATTAGCCCAAATTAAGCCAAATTTCAAATATTTACAAAAGGTTCATATATGCTACTCTTCCAATTTTCTTGAAAATGGCAACATATTACTCCAAAACAGGTAGACTGGCAAAGGTTAGTCAGTTTTTTAAATTCAAAAGATTATTTACCTCTCCCTCCCTCTTCCTCTCTCTCTCCCTCTCTCTCCTGCTCCCTCTCCCTCTCTCTCTCTCTCTCTCTCTCTTTCTCTCTCTCTCTCTCTCTCTCTCTCTCTCTCTCTCTCTCTCTCTCTCCCTCCATGTAAGTATCTGACATCATAGAAGTCTTAAGGACCCTTTTGGATCGGCCTGCAACCTACCATAAGTATTGGCGATGCGTCAAATTAGAAATCAAGCGTGAATCAAGACACTTGATTATACAAGTGTTGGCAATCTAGTCAACGCATTTCATCTAAAGTCCACCCTTTTTTTCATAGGTCACTTTCAAATGTCTTATTCGCTAAGGTATGTGAAAATTATTATATAAACCTGAAAGTTCCTTTTCTGTTCTTCTTTAATATCTAATAAATTACAAAATGTTCTCTTTTTCCTACTTTCATCAATGATTGTCCTCTATACGTACATGTATTCCTTTATACACCTGTATATCTTCCATGGAGCTAAATCTTTGTGAAAAATTTGTTGCTATTTTGGATAAGCCTTGGGCAAGATTCGGTGTAATAAAAGCACCACTTTTAATACATCTGTCAATTAATATCAAAACATATTTCACTGTCTTAGTATATTCTTTTAACCAAATATATATCACTTTCAATCTGTAGGTCAAATAATGTTTCAATGTTAAAATCTACTAGCCTTATTTATCATGCAAAGAAGAGAAATTTTCGGTCCAAGTAGTGTTGGCTTTTGGAAATGTCGGAGATACCAAAATGATTGATTAAAATAGGTGTACATTTTAAGACTATTGTGATATAGAGTAAATCATAACTGTCAAAATAATGTCAGTTTTACTGAATTTAAATGAAATAGGAGTGAAAAAAAAATAATCATGATCTTGGCACTACCACTATTGGGGGGGGGGGGTACTTCCGATTCTCACTGTTATAATATTATAATAATAATTTTTAAACCATATTTTCTATTTAATGATAAAATAAAGACGCAGAGAGAGATACATTGTTAATTCAATTTTCATGACTGATGTCGTTCCTCCTTATTCATAGAAAATCTTTTATTTTTCCCTTCAAGTCTTATATTCTTATAACAAGACACAGTGAACATCTTGGCTTACTCTTCTCGCATTGCATCCTAAATATCTATTCCCTTCTCATCCATAGCAATGACGAACCATCAATAAATGATCATTCCACACAATCTCGTCTTCCTGTCTGATAAGCGTAGCAGCATATATATCACGTCTTTATTTCTTTATCATATGACCTGGAGCTAAGCTTGATACCCCTACATGCCAATACCCCTACAAGGGTTACAGAAAATTAAGGTTGAATCCTAGGAGGGTATGAAAATCTACTGTAAACCAATTCTTTTGCAATATTTTCATCTATATCCGGTGGCTATAAGTTTCAATCCCCAGTCCCACATGTGCATATCTGCAGTATGGCTTCCGGTGTGTACGAGTTTCAGCAAGATGTAATTTGTTTCTAAATTTCGCTGATCCAAATTACTCCATGATACCTGTCTACTACCTCTTGATCAGCAAGTCAAATTCTCCATTGTTGCTCTCGAAATAAAATTTCAATGAAAGTACAAAACATTGATATCTTCGTACGTGCAACCTAAAGCTTAGCCGAGCGTTCTTCCTAGGATTTAGTAGGTGGGAGATACTTTGTGGGTTAATTCCTTTCTCATTCTTGAATGGAATGCTGGAAGATGTTTTTCTCCTTCTGGTATATCTCCAGAAAGACCTCAAAGGCCAAGCCTTGCCTCTAAGCATATGGCTACAATAACATTGATTGCAAGGTTTTCTCCGTCTTTTAAATAACATTGACTGTGACAAAGCCCCTATACTGCCTGTAGGAAAGCTACTTCATTTCAATCAACGGGTATAGGATGTTAACATAGGAAAGCAAGAGATCAAACTGAATAGAAGAAGATCTCCAAACAAACAAACTGGAGAATGGATAAGGAAAGAGAGAAGAAATAAAAATGCATAACAAAACAGGCTGCCTTATGATCAGACTATCTATTCATGTTCGACTAATCACAATCAGTGTTAAAACAAGTTTTATATGATCAGGGGGGTGTTTCAAAAGCTGTTCGTAAAGTTACGCATGACTATACGAACGACTTGAATATGACAAGCCAAATGGGATGCTAAATCATTTTGAACTGCATCAACTACAGTTGAACTGTCCAGCTGTAGATTAACATTCTTACTATAACAAACATTTTTAATGCAAAGTATATTTTTTGCCATAATTTAATTGAGGTTATTGGAAATACAGTCACACTTTGTTAAAACATCAGTAAAAACTTTGGGCATCCTATCTGGCACTTCATATTCAACTTTCATAAGGTTATGCGTAACTTTATGAACAGCTTTCAATAAAAAGCTTTATGAAACACCCCCCTGAGATGATTCAATGATAACATTGAAAGGGATTTCAAAATACATATGTCCCTCTTAAAAATACTATTCCCTTAAAGCTATGTGATAGGTTAAAACATAACTCCTTCATAAGCAGTCCATAAAATTACACTTTCATTCCGTAAACATCAGAACGAAACTGTACATCTATATCAATCCATCAGGAGTCAATCCAATGGACCTACCTTGCTTGTAGGTCCTTGATGAGTTTCTTAGCTTTATGGTATTTCTTCTCCAGACCTGCATGCTGTTCCCTGGAATCGTTGAGGGCGTTCTTCATGCTGTCTATCTCCCCCTGTATCTTCTCCAGACCAGATTCCAGTACAGCCATCCGTCTGTCCTGAGCTTCTATGTGGTTCTTTAAACGCTTCTCCTCAGCCTCCCAACCTTGTGCTTGCAGAGCCTAAAAACACAGTCAACAAACATTAACAGTCAAACCTGTCCATTAAGGCCTCCCAAGGGAAGCAGAAAAAGTGGACACTCTGGACAGGTAGCCTTTATAGATAGGTTCTACAAATTACAAAACATATTTCTTGAAAACAGCAGTGTAGCTGAACATACAGTGTGAGTCAATAAAAAGGAAACCCACATTCAAGCCCCAATATCTTCAAAACAAAGTAAAATTGCTGAAATGTATTAAATAGTATGATAGTTGATAATGTCTTCTATAATTTGATGGGCTGTTCATTAAAATCTGATCATGAATGACTGAGCACTTGCCAATTGTAAAAACACATGTCAAAATTGTCTTTGCCCAAGTTTGGGCTGAATGGTGTTCAGGAGTTACTTTCCTAATATTTGTGAGTGCATTCAACTGGAATGGAGACCATTCAACCAACCTCGGGTTGACCGTCCATTTCACTCAAAACTTGGGCAGAGGCAAATTTGACATGAATCAGGAAAAATATTACTGTTCAGCTGTCCATTTTCGGATTTTATTGATAAAAGTGTCAAATTAAAGGAAACATGACAGGCTACAAAGGGAGCATCTTTGATTAAATCTACATGTACTGATTACAACGATATTCAGGGTCGAATCTTTCCTTTTTATTGACTCACACTGTAGTATATCTATCCACAATCATCTCTCCTTGTTATAGCACTACTCTTATGCACAAGAGATATAATGTCACTAGCGTTCGCATGCGATCAGGATGGTTTCTGGAATGTTCCAATTAGATCTACATGCTGGACCATTCCTCTGGATCAATTCCATGAAATATTCATGATCATTCTCTCTTAATTTGTATTTGTAATCTTTAAAAAGAGTTCAGAGAGTACTTTGCTAGCTAGACAAACACTGGATAAATGTCTTTATTAAAAGATTATTTTCACTTTTCCCATAATACAATTACACTTTACGTCCTGTCTTAAAATTTCAACTTCATTTCACTGTAGCATGAGTATCTCCTTTCATGCATTCAACTCATTATGAGCCACTCAAATGATCTTCCTGAGCCACATCAGATGGCTTGTGACAAGCACAGGTTTGGAGATTATTTCAATGTTTCCAGTAAAAAAAAAAAACACAAAAAACCCTGCTCTTTACAGGTGTTGAAAGAGTTATCATGTAGTTAAGCAAGACAAAATAGGTTATTTTGCTATTGTTGCACAGAGCAACCCTACTGTAAACTTCTGCCTATTGTTTTGCGCTGATCTGCACACATGGCAAGCAAGTGACTGTGCCAATCAGCACTGGTAGCAAAAAAATGGTTATCCCTTCAGTATCATGTCAACATACCTGGATCTTAAGGTTAGGTATCTCTGCCTCAGCCATGGCTAGTTTGTACTGTGTCTCCTTGAGTTTGATTCTCAGGTTGGCATAGTCTTCGGCCGTTGCCTCCGATGGTGATACCACCGAGCTACCGCCACCACTGCTAAGGGTATCATCTAGGTCATAGGTCCCCTGGATCAGCTGGTTATCATCAGGGGATTCCCCGGGCATCTCTACTGATGGGGTATCCTCTTCAGGGGAAGGCTGATGGGGAAGAAGACAAGACAATAGCAAGTGATGACGATGATGATTTATTTAACCTGACTGCTATAAAGAATTCAAAGCAAGTGAATGCTTGTAAGTAAAGGGGAAGGCTGGTGGGGAGGAAAACAGGTGATGATGATGATGACGATGATGATTTATTTAACCTGACTGCTAAGAAAGCAAGTATATGCTTGTAAGTACTGCTAAGAAAGCAAGTGTATGCTTGTAAGTAAACAACCATGGGAGCCTATGGCTTTATTCCTATCTGAGGGACTTGGTAATGAAGATTAATGCCTTACAACAGGACACTAGCACATCCACTTGGTTTCAAACACAGAACTTCCCGGTTGGAATTAGACCACTGCTCTACCAGGCAATAGGCTAGTGTGCAGGCACAAACCCTGGCCAGTCGTATAAGAGTGTCTGCACTATAATACTACCATTGACCATGTACTATAGCTGCTCCTGACATGACCAGAAGGTAGCTGAATTAGGCTTCTCTCAAGACACAATGATTTTCTGATAAAGTGTCAAATTAGGGTCTGTGCTTGCAGACTAGCTATAGGCTAAGTACTGGACATGTATGCCAACATGTCAACAACTTTCCTGATGCTGACATACACTGTTCACAAAAACTTATGATTTTCTGAGTTGGTATCATTCAACTCAAATATGTCTTCAAAAAAGTCATCAACAAAATTCATGTAACTTTGCTTGAATTGAGAAATTGCAAAGTATCAAATGATGCTATCCTTTTAAATAGTATTAAGTTTCACAAAAGAAGTGAAGAATCAATTAGTGGACCTTCACTTCCTTCACTAGTGATTTGCTTTGGTCAGAAAATCTTGATCTGACAAGATGTGCTGTAAATTTGATCAAAATAACAGTCGTTGATGTCATTTGACTTTGAGAAAGTATCATTGTCTTGTATATTCTCATTTCTCCCAAATTTGTCAACTTGTATGAAGCACACTAAATCCTGCACCCCCCATATCTTCTATCGACAGAGCAAAACTACATCAACATGCCTTCAATTTTCTTCTGTTGACAAAAATACTGACAAAAGGCCTGCTGACGGTCGCACTTCAAGAAATCATGCAGGAAATGAAAGTTGAGGGGCGATGAAAAACAATGACAAATTCATCAAAGATAATGGAAGTGAGAAATGACAAGAAGACGACAACTTTGGAAAGAGAGAAGAATTAGCCAGAACAAAGTAACAATAAGGAAACGATAAGAATCCCTCGACTGGTATGAGAATACACCATTCTTATTCCAAACAGGTTATTCTACACTTAAATTCTTGGGTAGGATTGCCATCCAAGGCAAGGAAGAGTAAATGTTGCAGTGAATTATTGTTTGTTTAAATACCATGAATGGAATTAAACAAATTTATATAGGTAGCTTAGCAAAGCGTCATGGTGTATAAAGATGTGCAAAAGATGCAGAGGAGAATTGCCAGTTTTGCATGTGCTTCTAAAATTAGAATCAGACATATCTGAAATAAAGTTTTCATATTATTTTGCCTTAAAATGTTCAAAGAGGTAAATACTAATTCTACATCCTAATATTTTGGTTCTGCCTCTATCAAATAAAATGTCGATTTTGAATAACTTTATCCTGTGCATCTTTCCTGCGATTTTATGCGCCACAATGTTTCCCAAAGCTTCCTTAGTTTATAGAAGAAAGGTATTATTTGGGTATTCTAAGGATGACATTCCTAGGGGCTTGATGAGGTGATGCATTTTTATTTTCATAAATACCACTTTTAAGTTAAAATTGAACTGATTTAAAAGAAATCTGGTTTTCCTTTGATATTTTAAGGATGAGATTTCTCAGAGGTTAATGTCATGATGCACTGTTATTATCAGAAATACCATTTTGTATTGTGTTAAACTGATTTAGAAGAAATCTGGTTTTATTAGGATATTAAGGACAAAATTCCTAGGAACTTAATGTTGCAATGCACTATTTTCATAAATACCATTTGAATTGAATTGAACTGATTTAGGAGAAATCTAAATCTATTTAGATAATGTTAAATTCCTATGGGCTTGATATGGTGACATATTATTACTTTCACAAATACCATTTTGAACTGAATTAAACTGATTTAGAAGAAAGAAGGTCTTATTTGGATATTTCAAGGATATGAGTGCCCTTAGGGCTTAACGTCGCAACAGATTATCATTTTCATAAATACCATTTGGATAGATTTAAACTGATTAATTAGGAAGAAATCGGGTAAAGGGCTTGATACTGCAACACATCATTTTCATAAGTACCATTTTGAATGGAGTTGAACTGATTTATATGAAATCTGATTCTATTTGGATGTCTCAAGGATGAGATACCTACCACTGGAGGTTTACTAACTGGAGGAGGAGGAGCAGGATGAGATGGAGGATTACTGATGCGATCCCGATTGAGAGATTGGTTGATCAATGCCGCTACCTCACTGTTTTCACTGTCCTTCTCTCGACCAATCAAAAACCTGTATGCAATCAAAGCAAACATTCAAAACCATCAGTCATAAATGAATGTCTATTCAAACCCAAAGATGTAATCATATTACACTCGACGATAGACTATAATGAATGACAATAGGAGAGCTCTTCATAAGAAAAAAAAAATGAATATGTTTGCTTCGTTCAACTGTAAATTGTAGATCAAAACATTAGATACTGTCACATATCCTGTGCATATCATTAGTAGCAAATGGTGAAAATTTTTGGAACAAAATTAAACAATATACATATATTTACCAATTATAGTAAAAGATATAGTGACGAAAACCTCTAAAACACACAAACAGATATGATCACATGTGACTACATATGAGGCATGTAGTTCAAAATATTGGCTCATGATAAGAGAATTATCTTTTGATAAATGCTACATGAGTCATCCAAGGACTCTATCAAACCATACAAAATGATAAGATTTAACTATAAGATGACCTCAAAATACCAATCCCCTTTTAAGGATGGGTCATGGATATAAAGAACAAAAAGAGATTCTTTTACATCACTCAATATCACAGCATTAATAACCCTTTTCAATCACTTCAGAGTCTGGCATCAAAGTCTTAATTTCAGAAATTTTCTGCTCATACATATACATGTATCTACTGAGAGCTAGATGGGTATTAACTCCATGTAAAATTATATGACTTAATGCCCTTCTGGCTCTCAACATACACTATACAATTATACATCAACTTTTACAGGATATGTCACAAAAAGTTTTAAAAGAAATTCTAAAGGACATCATATGCTAAAAGCTATAAGGGTGGTAACTGTTAACTGATATACTTTAACACAAGTGTCTACCCATCAACAAAAGTCATAATTTACGACAGGTCAATTTGTTTTCTTTTTGGATTAAAGAGGGCAGCAAACCATCAGACCACAGACAAAGGCAAAATGCAGTTCATGAAAGCTAGAAACTTACTTCTAGTTCTCAGTCAAGGCAAAACACAAAAAATAAAGTGCAAATGTAAAAACTAGGATTTTCATAATTTAAAAAAAAAAAAAAAAAAAAAAAAAAAAAAAAAAATATATATATATATATATATATATATTGATTTAAGAGGTCTCCCACCTACGCGCAGCAAGATATTGACGAAGATATAAAGCTCCCCAGACACATTAAAGCACAAAGACTCGTCTTGAATGTGGGTGAGGTTAGGCTGACGGATAGATACCAGTGGGCGAACTCAAGCTGCATCTCCACTAGCCTATACAATCTTGATAGCTTGAGATATTAAGACTGATCAGCGCTTCTGAAAAAAAAAAAATCAAACTTTGAATTTCCCAGTCTCCATTATCCCGAGTTGAGCAATTCTCACTTTGCTCGAGCTTCAGAGCATATGACAGTATGAGTGTGTCTTCACCAGCAAATTAACCGCTGTACAGTAGTTCACCAAATAGCACGCTATTTCAGCTAGTTTGTTTGGGGAAATGGCTCTGGTGAAAATCCCAAGCACAATTAAGGGTGAAATAGTCTGCTAGATGTGCCTTCACTGCATTTATAACTTGAGTTAGTTGTGATTGGGCTGATTTCCCCAGATGAGAATTAATTAGCCAGACATTTTGAAAACTTGGACTAATGAAGACGGATGTAATCCCTTATTCAATACAACATCCAAGATTCAAAGAACTTTAAGAGTCTTTACAAAACACCCCCGTTTAAGGCTAATAATCTTTCAGAAGTCAACTTGCTGCTCACAATTGCTTTAAGGACCAATAACAGGGATTAATAGGATCTGATGCCTGCCTGGAGACGGTTTCCATGGCAACCAATGACTGAATGATGCCTTGTGAGATGGAGGAGAAAAAGAGAGCCTGGAGGAAAGTGGGACGAGCTGTGTCAGGCACTGATGGAGGAATGAAAAGACCTGCTTCCCCTTTCAGCAGCGCAGAGTAATATATTGACCAAATAACAAAGAGGGAGGCATGCAGAGAATTCTATCGTCAGGAGCAAAAGATCCTTACAAAACAACCACCAAAGTGCAGAAATTGTCGTCAAAAAAATGAGGCGTGTCTTCCTGTAACTGGGAGCAACAACGAAAAATACTGGAGGATCCAAGGATGTGAGGGGGCTGCCATGTTTATTAAAAAAAGAAGAAAATGTTCAGCTAAACCTGAAGAAAAGGCAAAAATTGAAAGGGCCTTTTTGGAGGCGAATGCCACTGTATATGATGCTCCTTTCAACGTGCTCTATATTTTGATACCAAATACTAGTAAGCTATCATTAAGGACCTAGGGAATCAACATGGCAAGTAGCCATTTTCTTTTCATTCCTTTGTTTCTTTCTCTTTTTATTTCCTCTTTGTATTTCCTCTTTGAGGGGGTGGTTTATTGCTTTACTGTGTACCTAGCACACTTAGTGGAATGAGGATTGACCCCCCCCCCCCCCGCCCCCCCAAAAGGGGGGATGGTGGGTAGATCTGAGGCATCATTTTATCTTTCTAAACATTTGACTTCTATTTCAAATATTTCTTTCCAAGTAGAAAGGAGAGAGAGAGAGAGAGATGCCTAAATATTGAACTTTCCAGGTAGCAGTGAGTCAACTGATGAGTAAACTGTTCAAGGAAGTAAACTTTCAACCATCAACAAAATATCCCCTGTTGAGAGCCAGAAGGGCATTGACTCTGTGTTGAATGACATAAGACCCTCTTGCTCTGAGCAGATGATATACAGAGAGAAATATATATGGGCAATTCCAGCATAACGGACAAGACAAGTCACACCATTTTTGAACATATTTTGGACAGTTTTAATCAAAACCAACAGTCCTAAAACATACTTTAGTAACTGAATCAGACACATTTGACTATTAGGGACATACAAAGCAAATTTCACAGTATATCACTGAATAGTTGAAGAGAAAACTGTACTAATCAATCTTTTAATAAAATAATATATTCATATCCCCTTTTGCCTCTGATTCTGTCACACACAGTTTATGAATGTCCTCTATTTCTATAAACCTCAAAGCTCTCCAATGAAGGTTAATCCCACCCATAATAATTGCAGATATAACTAACATCCGGTATGGTCCTGATATTGATACAGTAATTTAGGACCCCGTTCTCATTACGAGATTGGAAAGTGGATTGTGCTATCGTGGGGCGACCCATGGCCCAAGCCAGGGAGGTCCACTGGCATGCCACAGGTTCACACCTGCAGAGGGTAGCGCAATCTATCTTAGCACTCTCTGCACAGTAAACTGCGAATATAAGCGCGCTCTAGATCGCGCTATCTCTCGTGGACCACCCCTCAGAGTTGGTCCGGTTTGGGATCACTGTGGACCTCCGTGGATTGCGCAGAAATGATGTCGCTGCGTTCTCACCTTAGAGGTGGCGCGATCTAGCACGCGCCAGAGTGTGCTATCCCTTGTAATGAGAATGGGGTCGATAAGTGCACAATGCCAACTGCTGGTTCTATTTTAAAAACAAACAGCGGAGGTAGAGGGATATATGAGGATTACTGATGTCCACTCATTTGAAATCATTCTCTAGGATGCGATTATTCTATCAACAATGATTGTATACTCTGCTTTTCCACATCAAACAACCGTGAATGAGTAAATTACGCAATGCGTAATAAATGTCCCCGCCGAAAGTGCAGATCTGTGGAAATTAACTAGCCTGAACCTTAAAACTTCAGTGAAAAACTTTAGTGAATAAAATAATAATGTTACTGCATGCAAAAGAAGAGAATACCAACAATGCATGTATACAACTGAAATATAAAACATGAAAACATTATGAACCTTCAGCCATTTTGAATAAATTTGCATAAATTTGCATGAATAATGAATTTCAAAATTCTGTGTAGAAGTTTGGAAGCCCTCACCCAGCCCTATCAGATAAAACAATCGGAATCAAAATCCGATGTGAAATAGAGGAGAAGTAGCATTTTTCGTCAATTTTGAATAAATTTGCATAAATTTGCATAATTAATGAATTTCAAAATTCTGTGTAGAAGTTTGGAAGCCCCCACCCTGCCCTATCAGATAAAACAATCGGAATCAAAATCCGATGTGAAATAGAGGAGAAGTAGCATTTTTCGTCAATTTTGAATAAATTTGCATAAATTTGCATAATTAATGAACATGAGGATCAGGAGTGATCCTCTTATCTACGAGGTACATACGACCACCTATCTGTTACAGTATGCTATTATATCCTATAATTGCCCATAACCGAACATAAAATTATTTCACAAATAGCCTACCATACACCGCCTCCGTCCCCCGGGTTGCCGTATGAAACCCGTCACCCGCCATGACACTTCCTCCGAAACCACACACCAAGAGAGCACCCGCAACCAGGACACGCAGACATGTCGCAACTGCGAGGCGAGGGGTAGGAGGGGGGGACACAGATAGGTGGTCGTATGTACCTCGTAGATAAGAGGATCACTCCTGATCCTCATGATCTACTATCAGTACATCCGACCACCTATCTGTTACAGTATGCTAGACCGACACGGACTCAGCGGGAGGCTTGGCTGCGTCTAGCGGTGAAGGAGCGGTGTATTAGCGGGACTGAGAGGCCGACAGTAGCGCTGCTCGAGAAAACGAGGGTACTGCGGCGGGGATGTCCCGGAGATAAAAGGAGATGAAGGAATTCGGGGAGCGCCAATAAGCTGCCTTCTGAATCTCCTCTACGGACACGCCGTTGAACAGAGCCCAAGATGCGCTGATCCCCCTGGCATCGTGTGCACGGGGCGACACGCCAGGCGAGAGAGCATCGGGGCCGGCCGCACGAATGGCGGCAACGATCCACTTCGAGATAGTATCTCTCGAAGCCGGTGAAAAAGGCTCTTTCGTAATCACGAAAAGCTGATCACCAGAACGGCGTTCCTTAGTGCGCGCCCAATAATACTTGAGAGCGCGCACCGGACACCAGACTTTATCCTCCGTCACCGACGAGAGGGTGGACAGCGGTTGGATAAAAATCTCAACCGGTTGGGAGCTGGCAGTCTGGTTCTTCGCCACATAGGACGGGTTGGGAATGAGGCGCACCCCCGCGCGTTCCCAACGGACATGCCCCGGCGCCGCCGACAGTGCGTGCAAGGCACTGCGACGCTGGCCGGAGGCAATCGCCAAGAGGAAGACCGCTTTAATGGTTACATCTCTAAGCGAGGCCTCAGCGAGGGGCTCAAAAGGCGCCCTGGCAAGGGCCTCCAGCACCCGAGGGAGACTCCACGACGGGAGCAATCTCCTAGTCGGGGGGCGCTCCAGGAAAAAAGCGCGGACCAGGCCGGTCAGGGAGGGGGCAGTAGAGACACTGGCCCCATCCGCGAACCCAGCGTGGATAACGGCAATTGCCGAACGGTAGCCACGGATGGTCGAGACAGTCAGGCCCTTATCGAAAAGGGAAATCAGAAAGTCTGCGACATCCCTTAGAGGTGCAGAACGGGGATCCACCCCGTGTGATTCGCACCAGCTAAAGTATCCAGCCAAACGGGAATTATAAGATTCCCGGGTGGACTCCCGTCGGCTGCGAGCGACGAAGGTCGCAGCCCGCTCTGAAAGGCCCGCCTGAGCTCCAGATTCCCTGACAATGGCCAGGCAGTCAGGTGGAGCGTGGCCGGTCGGGGGTGCAGAGTCCCCGACACTGGCTGGGAGATCAGGTCCGGACGAGCGGGAAGGAGCCTCGGATTCCCCACCAGTAGGCCCGTCAACTCGAGGAACCACGTCCTCTTGGGCCACCACGGGGCTATGAGGAGGAGAGTTGCTTGGTCCTGCCTCACCTTCCGCAGAACGCGGGGAATGAGGGCGAATGGCGGAAACGCATAACCCCGGAATCCCTTCCACGGGAAGGAGAAGGCGTCCATCCGCCAGGCTGCCGGGTCCTGCACCCTCGTGCAGTACATCGGCAGCCGTGCGTTCAACTCCGAGGCAAACAGATCCACATCTAGTGGGGGAAGCTGGCGCACCAGCAGATGCATGACCTGCGGGTGGAGCGTCCACTCCGAGGGGAGAACCCGGCCCCGGGACAAGAAGTCTGCAATCAGATTGTCCCGGCCCGGAATGTACGACGCAACGGGGAAGACCCCCATGCGTCGGCACCACCTCCACAGCTCCGCCGCTAGGGCGTTCAGGCGCGTGGAATGGGTGCCCCCCTGTTTGTTGATATATGCTGCAACGGTGATGTTGTCCGTGCGTATCAACACAGCCCGGCCGCGGATCAGCGGCAGAAAGTGGAGGAGTGACAAGGCAACAGCCTGAAACTCCAGCACATTGATATGTGGGAGGGTGGCCGAGAGGCACCAGTCCCCATATGCATGCAGGCCCTGACAGTGTCCGCCCCATCCCATGTGGGAGGCATCGGTGGTCACTGTGATGGAGGGCTGCGGGGGCTGCAGGGGGTTGCCCCTGATCAGAAACTCCGGGCGGCCCCACCGCCAGAGGAGAAGGCGGGCGGCCGGAGGTAGCGGCACAGGCCTCGTCAGGGGGTCCCGTGACGGGCGGTAGTGCTTGAGAAGATGGATCTGTAGCGGGCGCATGTGCAGCCGGCAGTCCGGCAGCACATCGACCAAGCTCGCCAGGAACCCTAGGAACTGAAGCCAGGTCCTGGCTGGCACCCGCCGCCTTAGCCGAAGACGGCGGGCGGCGCCCGTAATCGTCGATACCCGCTCTGGGCTGGGACGTGCCAGTTGCCGGGGGATATCGATCACCGCACCCAGGAAGGTCGGGCACTGCGTGGGCACGAGCTCCGACTTCTCCCAGTTTACGAGGAACCCCAGGTCTTGCACTGTTCTCAACAAAAAAGCCAACTGGCGGGAGAGCAGGACCTGGGAGCTGGCTACCAGCAGCCAGTCGTCCAGGTAGCAAAAGACCCGCAGGCCTTGCTGCCGGAGGAAGGCCGCCACGCACGATACAAGCCTGGTGAATAGGCGTGGTGCGGGCTTCAGGCCGAAGGGTAGGGCGCGGAAGCGGTACACGTTTCCCCCGAACGCGAAGCCCAGCAGATCTCTGGAGGCTGGGGCGATGGGGACGTGATGATAGGCATCCTTCAGATCTATAGATACTGCCCAATCGCCTGGCTTGAGGCACGGGAGTATGGAAGCCAGGGTCTCCATACGGAAGTGCTCCGTATTGATGTGTCGGTTGATTCTCTTGAGATTTAGAATCAAGCGGAACTTCCCCGAGCGCTTGGGGACAAGGAATATGGGGGAAAGGCATAACCGCGGATGATCGCGGGTCCTTTCCACCGCCCCCTTCGCAAGCAAGGCGGCGATCTCGGCCGCCATGGCTCGACGCAGAAGCGGAGACATGCGAGGGGATGGAAGACGGACGACGCCTCCGGGCAGGGGGGTGGCTAACTCGACGGAGAAGCCACCGCCGACAACGGAGAGAACGAAGGCGTCGTCCGTTATGGCCGCCCAGGCCAGCTGGAAGGCCTGAAGGCGGCCGCCCACCCCGGAGGGGGGGCCCTGAAGCGCTCGGGGCAAGGAGTCAAAAGCCGCCGCGGCCCTTGTCGGCCGGGCGGGTAGACCCCCGCTGCTTGCCTCTACCCCTGCGGTTACGGCGCCCCCGGTTTGTGGCCCGGCGGGTCGTCTGTGGGGGAGGCATAGTCACCGTCACACGCTGGGGGGCCGACGCCTGTGGCCGGCGGGGCGATCCCCGGGGACGGTTAGGTCGAGCCTGAACTGATATCAGCTGACCTGCTAACTCTCGCGCCTGCTGGCAACGGGTTAGCGCCTCCTTGATGCGGGGCGCGAACTGGCCAGAGAAAAGGAACGGCCCTTCGAATGGCATCCCACTCGTGAGCTGCGTCCTTTGCCTCACCGGGAACCCGAGGGCCTCGAGGGCCAGGTCCCGGCGTCGGCGAGTAGTGAAGAGTGCGGTACGCGTGGACTGCTTCCATAGATGCTCCGAGATGGACATGAGGAGCGAGTCCAAGAGCTGGCGGTCCTCGGGGGAGACCCGGAGGTCATCCGCCTGTACAGCCAGGTTCGTTAAGGCCCCGGCATAAGCCGCTAGACGCATCGAGGACCTTGCTAGGACCGACAAGTGCGTCCACCGCATATCTTCTTCAAGAAAGGCGCGACGGCGGAGAGGATTGGCCCTGCCTACATAATCCCCGAGAGCTAGGAGCTCCGGGGAGAGGGTCTCGGGCTCGAGGTAGCGGGCCATGTCCGCGGGCTGAAAAGCAAAAGCCCGACGCAGGCCGGCGAGGCCCCTCTTAGGGGGCGGCTCCCGGGCGATACGCCCGTACTCCTCCTTGAAGTCTGCCGTGAGGGGGATACCGGGCTGAGCCCCGGCTCCCCCTCGGAACAGCCGGGACGCCGGGGGTTGTTGTTCCGCCGGGTCCGGGCGAACCGTATAGAATTCTTCGAGGTATCGAAGAAGTAAGGCCTCCGCCTCCTCACTGAGATGCCTCAACCCAGGCGGGGCTTCAGTCCCTGTAAGGGACGGCGCCGCTGAGGAGGCCGACATCGAATCCCACCCAGAAGTAGAGGGTTCGGACTCGGTCGCTGTAGGAGACTCATACAGCTCAGAGAGGAGAGGCATGGGCGGGGTAGGCGTCGGTAGCGGGAGGGGAACCTCCGCTGGCGGCACGCTATAACCCGCCGGAGCTCGGGTCACCAGGCCCGGGGAAGGGCGGGGGAGCCGAGGCTGGGATGCAGTACCCGCCTGGAGCAGGGGGAACTCATCCGTAAGGGCTGTGCCTGCAGACGAGGCTAGGCCACCGGCGGCCGTAGTCTGGTCAAACAAAGGCACCGGGCGACCATCCGCCCGCGCAGGGAAAGTCTCTTCCCCGGGCGGAGCACCCAGCGCCGCCGGGGCGCGGCTCGCGCCCGCCCGCTGGCGGGGGAGCGGCCCTTCCGGCGCAGTAGCGGGTAAGGAGGGGGCAGTAGCGGCTGCAGGCAAGTCAGCCGACTGGCCTGTAAACGCCCAGCCGCGGTTCTCAGCCAACCGGCTCATCATAGCGAAGAGCTCGGCCTCGCTAGGCTGAGATTTGCCCACCTTCTTCTTCTTCTTACCCGTCTTCTTAGTCCTCTTTGCCGAGGGAGAAGTCGATGGGGCAGAAGCGGACCGCTTCCTGGACTTCTTCTTCCTCTTAAGAGTCGCCCGGGGCGAGCCCTGGGGCTGTCCCGCCGGCGGAGTGCCGGTGGAGGAAGCCTCGTAGAGCTGCCAGTCCCAGGCGGGAGCCTCGACCGGCGCCGCCTGGCTAGGCGGGGCGGGGAGAGCTCCAAGGGTGGTAGCTACCGGCCTACGAGAGGTCCGGGTGCTCAAAACCCTGGAGACCTGGGAGGTAGTCGGCTGAGAAGTAGCAGCCGCTACTCCCCCGCTCTCATACCCCACGGGCAGCCCGGTCGGGCCGGGGGGGGAGCGGACAGGGCCATGGCTAGGAGCCGCTCTAGCAGCAGGAGTGACCAGGCGGTCAGTGCTGCGAGCGGCCGGGGCGGGGGCGGCTCTCACGAGCGAGGACGCTCGGAGCGGCTCCCCGGCGCTCTCTAACCCCTGGGTCAGTTGGATAGGACCGGGGGGAGAGCGGGTGGTAGAGCTCCGGTCATGGCGCCATGGCCTGCACTCCTCCTCCTCCGACTCGCTGCCCCCGGAGGCGAGAAGCTCAAGGGGAGGGTCGGCTGAGCCGGACCCTCTACCCTCCGGCGCAAGCGCCGGTAAAGGCTCTCCCTCTACAGGGGGATCCCGGGCGGGAAGCCCTAAATCCGGCGGCCTGGCGGCCGCGGAAGGGACCAGGGCTTTAGGAGCCCTCTGGATCGGGGGGTGGGAAGTTAGCCAAGCCTCTAGCTGAGCCTACTTGGGCTCAGACCAAACGGAGCATACCGCACAGGGATCGGGACGGGTGCATCGCCTGTGCAGTGGACAACACGCGTGCACGTCCCAGTCCGGCAATCCCCGGCGGCAGACCTGACATCTAAGAGTCATACCTGTAAGGGGAAAGGACTCAGTTAGACACAGAACATATATATAAACAAAAAATATGTATTACCAAGTCAATTGTAAACAAAAAAGAAATTTGTGTACAAGACAAGGGGCGGGAATTAAAGAGCGCTGGGCCAACAAGATAGATCTACATTGACGGCAGAGCGCTACGAACGCCTAGGAAAGAACATGAAATTAAAACATGTACCAAAAAAGCCCAGAAACCCATGTCTACATAAATGATGTGCATTTTGGACCGGGCGGCTTGCCATAGGCGAAAAATCAAATCTGGCGGCATTTGGCCTGCCATACAAAAAATTTTTCTCAAAGTTTCCAATTTCAACCAAACGGTGGAAAACACTAAAAAACTAACTCCCGGGACTACTAAATGTCCAACGAGAGGAGAAAAATCTAAACAAAAGCGACCAGAAGGCCGTACAATGGTAGGCAAAGCAGAACAGGGGAGAATCGAGCCAGCACAAGCCACGCTCCGAAGCCGCGGTGCATACAACACACAGTGTGTGTGAAGCAACGCAACTCAAACGAAGTCGGCACAAAGCCGAAACAAAAGCCTGATTTTCCCCTTTTCCGCCGATACAAAGTATCTAAAACGAATTGCTAGCCTAAAACAACAATCAAAAGAATAGAAAATGGAAAGAACTGGCCTGATTGTTGGTAATCTGCGTCGGATGGCGACGGATTTAGGGAGCAATCACAAAAAACGTCTTGTTCGTATAGGGTGCGAACAGGAAGGAGGAAGTGTCATGGCGGGTGACGGGTTTCATACGGCAACCCGGGGGACGGAGGCGGTGTATGGTAGGCTATTTGTGAAATAATTTTATGTTCGGTTATGGGCAATTATAGGATATAATAGCATACTGTAACAGATAGGTGGTCGGATGTACTGATAGTAGATTTTCAAAATTCTGTGTAGAAGTTTGGAAGCCCCCACCCAGCCCTATCAGATAAAACAATCGGAATCAAAATCCGATGTGAAATAGAGAAGTAGCATTTTTCGTCAATTTTGAATAAATTTGCATAAATTTGCATAATTAATGAATTTCAAAATTCTGTGCAGAAGTTTGGAAGCCCCCACCCAGCCCTATCAGATAAAACAATCGGAATCAAAATCCGATGTGAAATAGAGGAGAAGTAGCATTTTTCGTCGATTTTGAATAAATTTGCATAAATTTGCATAATTAATGAATTTCAAAATTCTGTGTAGAAGTTTGGTAGCCCCCACCCAGCCCTATCAGATAAAACAATCGGAATCAAAATCGGCCAAGAAATGACGGAGAAGTAGCATTTTCTAACATTTGAGCACACACGGACAGACGGACGGACGGACGGACGGACGGACGGACACACACACACACGCACACACGTACGGAGCCCGTTTCATAGTCCCCTCGCGAACTTCGTTCGGCGGGGACAACAACCGTTTATTTTTACTTTAACAGTATATAGCACTAGCTGAATAGCTTTCTATTTTATCCAACATATATATTTTTCTTTAGAAGAAGAAACTTTTCGTTATCACTTAATGATGAACTCTTTCTAAGCCCTATCCACGTTATACTTGATCATATTTTTTCTCTTTTCTTTACTTCATTGTTTTCTTTTCTACTACTTTTTATCAATTCCTTTATTCCTTCCTAAATTAGTAGAAAAGCTATTACAATATTTTATCTATCACATTAAGACCTTAAAGAATATCACATAAAACACTGTTTGCAAAAGCAAAGAGGCACATAAATAATGTCCCTGGAACTGTTGAAAATCATAATTTCATTTCAAATTAAGAAGTAGAACCAAAATATCGATATCTATAGGTAGTATACTCCTTACACTGGGTAAAATAATACTGAAACTGTTATTCACATGAATTAGGTTACACTTTCAGATGTATACTTACATCACCAAATATTAATAATGCCTTTTTTGTGTTCTGGACGCACCTTTGACTGCCCTACATTTCGACAACCTACCATAGTTGAAAGCAAAGCAGAATATCTTTTTTTGCAATCTAAGACTATCACTCAAAACCTAATTCAACGCTAACTACCCATTTCCAAAGGTTGTGTACGTCCATTGTGTCTGGTAACATACACTCATGAGGGTATTCAATCCCCTATTAACTCATCTAATTTGATTTCCATGCATTAAGTTCCACACCTGAGAGGTTTACAACAAAACTAAAAAACAAAGGAAGTCAATCTACCACACCCTAAAAGGTAGTTCTTCAACTCAATGAATCCAATATATGATCTGTACCTATGGGGTTTTCACCTTTGTTTCCTTTGAACTAGCTACCTTTGATAATTCTGTAATTTCGTAAATCCAACATGGGAACTGTACCTGATTTTTGCTCTTATTTCTTTCAAATCAGTGCCTTTGAAAAAAAGTTGCGTACAGCTTCTAGTTGAATGCTCTGTGGTTTGAAAGCCTTATATTCGTGGCCGCATTTAACGTTTGAAATCAATAAACTCGTTCGTTAGATCTAATCAGAGAGTCAAGATATATTCTCATGGGCAACTTTTAACATCAGCAGAATTAATCATTTGTTAGCACAATAGTGAAGTACTGTAAAAATAGAAACTAGAGTGCATTCAATTTGGCAAATTAATTTCCAGAGTTACGGAAGTATAACGCTGCAAAATAAATTACGTTTTATTTTCCTATGCGTGAATGTTTTTTATGGTACAGTATTTTTCAAGCTGTAATCAGATCAATGTAATCAGATCCATTTGTGTCTTTAGTCAGGTTCACACAAAAGGAGCTAAACTTTAAGTTTTGCTTGTAGTTTCAAAACTGAAAGTTATCTTGTAGTTTCAGACCTGATAAACAGACTCGCGGTTAAAGGAAACCAAAACCCAAGGAGAGAATCAATGTTATTGGAAAGTGAAAATTCAGAGAAGCACTTTACAAAAAGTTTCATTAAAATTGGTTAAAAAATGAGAGAGTTATGGAAGTTTGAAAAGTCTCGTTTTACTTTCTATGGGGATCCTCAAATTGGCAAAATTGCTTAAAAATGGCTGATTTTGTGAACAACTCTCCATTTGTTTTGTACACAGATTTTCAGATTTTCCCCATTATCTCTCAGGGTGCTCCTTGTCTCCTCCTGAACTCGACATATGTGGTGTAAAATACATTTTCCCATTATATATGTTGAGCTCACAAGGAGATTAACTGCACCTTGGAAGATAATGGGGAAAATCTGAAAATCTGTGTACAAAACAGATGGAGAGTTGTTCACAAAATCAGCCATTTTGAAGCAATTTTGCCAACTTGAGGATCCCCATAAAAAGTAAATCGAGACTTTTCAAACTTCCATAACTCTCTCATTTTTTAACCAATTTTAATGAAACTTTTTGTAAAGTGCTTCTTTGAATTTTCACTTTCCAATAACATTGATTCTCTCCTTGGGTTTTGGTTTCCTTTAACATTGAGCAGCGGGTGGTCCTCCTCGTAGCTACGGCCCGTGTGGACAGAATAACTTTAAGTTTAACAATTTTATTGTTAACAATGATCTCTCTACTCATGTAGTATCAGAACAAAGAGCGTCATTGTTTTGGGCCCGTGTGAGCACTCGTCATTTAAAGGGAAATCCAACCTTAATAGCAAGTTGCTTTGAAAGAAAGAGGAAAAATCAGTGAAGCAGATTGGTGAAAGTTTGAACGAAATCCGACAAGCAATAAGAAAGTTATGAATTTTTGAAACTTGTAATCAATATGCATATGGGAATTTCAAATTGGCTGAATAGGTAATGTCACTGTGATGTAGCTGTGGACAACTCCCCCATTCGCTCTAACACACAAAATGACTAAAATGTCACTTTTTTTCAAAATGCATTACTCAGTAGGATCTTTTCATTAATGAGGACCTATAACAATATGCTATCTCCAATATATTTTGAGTACTACCCCGAGGGTAAAAGCGCCTCGAAGAAAACCGCAAATTAATATTTTTGTGTACAACAAATGGGAGAGTTGTCCACAAAAATGTCACAATTGACTCACCAAATTGCCAATTTGAGATTCGCATAGATGTAGTGATCTCATTTTTCAAACATCCATAACTTTCTTAGTCCTTGTCCGATTTCTTTCAAACTTTCACCATCCTATTTTTCTTATTTTTCTGCTTTCACACAAATCATCTTATTACCAAGGTTGGATTGCCCTTTAATAGTGAGCGTTGTTTCGTTAACGTAAAGTTTCGCTAACTACAAGTCCCGTGTGAATATAGCTTTTGTTCAAGGCTCAGAACTGAGTGAACAAACTTAAATACCATCACTAATATCATTCTTTCCATCCCGACAATGGTTTATCAACATCTTCACCATCAATATCTCATAAGTTCTTCATTAATAAATAAAAATAACAAGACTTACAGGCAGACTGAGGAGCCGCAGACATAGCTCCTACTTGGTAAGTCCACTGCAATATCCCTAGCCGCCATTTAGAACCAATGTTTCCAGATTAGACATGACACAGGAATGAATCACAGAATGAATGGCATCTAACCTTTCCTCCAGACAAACACTACAATGACAGGTGCATCTATGCAAATTAGATGCCCTTGAAGGATCATATCAGGCTTGTATATACCCAATGGTTTGGAGAGTCCATTCACACTAGATAAATCTATATCGGCCTACAAAATATTATGTATGCAATGTTGTATAAAGAATCATCACATAGAGAAAGTAGCATACACATCGGACAAGAATGTCGTTAAAATTAATAAAACAAACTACTTTTGGTAAAGTTAGTAAAGTTAGCTTGCACCAAATGTCCAGTGTTAGTTTTTGTTCAATAAGATGTGCACAATGGCAACGGGCCAAGTTCATATGATAACAAGAAAAGTCTGTACAGAGAAATGAAGAATTCACAGTAATGGGAACGACCCAGTACTCCATTAACTATTTCACACAATCATAAAAATAATACAGCCTTAATTGCCTATCCTAATAAATGGCACCCCATTAAGAATCACCAATGGCATTGCACTATAATCTTCCATCTCATTTCCTATCTTATATCTAACCCCAAATGACAGGCATATGGAGGTTAAATGAAAATGCTGCCAACGAAGACTTTTTGATTGACATGTATTTCTTTATACCCATGATTTTGATAGGTAAAACAGTTTATGCTATCTTTAGCTGAAGATATGATAGTATAAAACTTTCATATTTTTTTTCAGGATTAAGAAGTTTGCCTTAAATCATTAATTCATACCATCAAATATTTGGATAGAAAAGCAATATTCCAATCATTACAAAAATCAGAAGATTGTAACCTCAAAGAAAATTCTGAAGCCATGTTACAAATCTTACCAATTATAAGTACATCGAGATTCTTTTTCACAAGTAAAATCGTTGCAAAAATGGGGGTCGATATTCTAAGATCTTCTTTAATATTTCTTTGATTTCACATGGGCTAGAATATTATATTCTGTAAGGTATTATTGTGCAAATGGAGCAATATGGATATGAATGTAGATATAGATCTACCAGTTGTGTAGGTATTCTAATATAGAACTTTCATCATATGATTACAGTATTGATCTCATATTCCAAAGATGTTTCCTTCTAGAGGGAAAGTCCACCCTGGAATTTAGTTTGTTTTAATAAAAAAATAAAAAATAAAAATTGAGAAACAGATGAGTGAAAGTTTGAGCAAAATCCTATAAGAAATAAAAAAATTATGAATTTTCGAAGTTGTAATCAATCAAAGACAAACTGGCAACTCCGTCACGTATCTTGCGAGCTCCTCTCCTATTTGCTCAGTACAGAAAATTTCACAAATGTTCATTTTCTTAGTTGTTGATGATGGAATAGATTTGTTTCATACAGGTTTTGTGTAAAACATACATCTATGTGCAATGATCATATCAACAGTGCATATATATGAATGCATATTTTCTATAAAGAAAATGGAAATTTATGATTTTTTTAAGTACAAGACAAATGGGAGAGGAGCTCGCAAGATACGTCACGGAGTTGCCAATTTGTATTTTTGATTTATAACAACTTCAAACAGTCATAACTTTCTTATTTCTCATCGGATTTTGCTCAAACTTCCATTAATCTTTTTCTTTTAATTTTTCATATCAGGGTGGACTTTTCCTTTAAGAATATGACATTTACATTGTCTGTTAAGAACCATAAGGTGTTATCTCTGTGTTTAAAGTTGAAGTTGAGTTCTGGTCATGCGATTACATTTTGAAAGAAACAGTTTCAAAGCAATTGGGAAAGGTTGATCATGTCTACATAAGAATTGGTGTATACTGTGAGGTTTTGGAATCATCAAAATGATAAGAAATTGACCCATTCTCGCTGAAAAGCACATGCACAGCACTCAGAAATGGGTACATTGGACTGCGCACACAATGTGGATAAATGTTCGGCCCTATCATTTCAGCAATTTTCTAGTCCTATTTCGAATATGAGGGCATTTGAGGAAAAATTCTTTTCAGGGAACATTTCTACTATGATATTCTTCCAAAGTGGCATAAAAGGAATGAGAAAACTCACAAATTATTTTTCACCTTTCCCAGAACTCAAGCTTCCCTTTAAAGGGCAATCCAACCTTGGTAATAAGATGATTTGTATGAAAGCAAAAAAATAAGAAAAACTGGACGGTGAAAGTTTGAAAGAAATCAGACAAGGACTAAGAAAGTTATAGATGTTTGAAAAATGAGATCACTACATCTATGCGAATCTCAAATTGGCAATTTGGCAATCCACAGCTACATCACAGTGACATTACCTATTCGGCCAATTTGAAATTCCCATATGTATAGTGATTACAACTTTCAAAAATTCACAACTTTCTTATTGCTTGTCCGATTTTGTTCAAACCTTCACAAATCTGCTTCTCTGATTTTTCCTCTTTCTTTCAAAGTAACTTGCTATTAAGGTTGGATTTCCCTTTAAGTATATGAATGCATATTCTTCTGGTTCTGAGGAGCACACAATATGTTTTTTATTAACCCATTATCTATGGGAACCAGTTGGTCCCTGTATTCAGCCAAAAGAATAAAAGAATGCAGTAGTCAAAGGGTTATCAAATGAATATCTTTTCCTGTGATCATCCAGTTTAAATTCATATATTTAAAATCTGTTTATTGTATAATGAATTCTTTTCAATGTTTTCTCTTTCCTAAATCAAAAAAGTTTATTTACTTTTTATTTCAAAAAGTTGTTTTTAATTACTTAAAAAGTTTAATTTTGGTGGTTCATGGTGAAGTTCTGAGCAGTGCAAACATTGCTAATGGGTTGTCTTTACTTCTGAAAATGACTTTGTGCCCTTCTTCCATGTTCTATGGTCTTATCTTCATAAGATTCAAATGACAAATCATCTCAAAGGGATGGGGATGATTTCTGCCATGAGATGCACTAAAAGGTCACAAAACAATCTTAACTCCAAGTCATCATTGATGCCTCAAGAGTATTCAATGTCTCCTGACCTTTATTTATTGTCTCAAATCTCATGTATTTCTGGCGCAAGAAAATTAGAAAGGACATGTTCTTTCTTGTGAAACAGAAGCTAAATGATCCCAGGCTATTCTCGACAACATCCTACATTCAAACATATCAAGACACATGATATATTTTGCTCTAAGGACTAATGTCTACCTTACATACATGTACTACATACTAAGCCTAAGATTCTTTCAATCTACTCTACTAAAGAAGAGTTTTCAAAAGTTGTGAACTTTGTTTCTAAAAGGCTCTTCAATTTTTCTTTTCCTCTTTTAATAAAGCCTATATTTCTGCTTGTATTTCATTCATTTCATTTTCAATTCCCATCTGCATGTTAACTTGTGTTTTACCATCACCTGGTTCTGACAAGCAAAAGAAAAAAAAAAAGGGAGTGGTCTAGACCCCTGTGACCCCCATGGATACGCCCTTGCTACTATCTTTCTTTAATTTCTTCTTGAGCAATCTCCCTCAGTTTCTCTCTTTCCAGTTAAACTTATGTTTGCTTTGATACCCTATATGCTGCCTATCTCTTCTTGAGTATGTATGTCTATGTGTATCTTTCTTCTACATCCCTCCCCCCTCTCCCATCAGGGTGAATCCAGGATTTTATTTTTAAAACAGGGAGGGGGACACAAATTAGAAATATTCTGAAAAGCATAAAAAAAATAAATTACCAAATCTCAAAGGGGCATATTTTGAGTGTCATATGTACTATTAAAAGGTATGATACTTTAATGTCATGGGGGAGGGGGAGCAGTTATGCCCTCCTAAATCTGCCAGTGCCCCTCACTACCCATCTCCTCTCAATTTCTTTCATCATCCCCTCATTAACCTCAATATCACTCTGCACCTGACTGTAAATAGCCAATTGTTTTTCTTCTTTAGATGTTACAAGAGGGCAAATATATACATTCTCAAATTCCACACCGTATTTTTGTATTACACCAACATATTGTCTTTTCAGAGCCAGAAGGATGTTGACTCTATGCATAATGATATGAGATAACGCCCTTCTTCCTCTTAGCAGATGATATATTGATATCCTGCTCAGTATTTTGCGATGAATCCTAGAGCTGTCTTCAATATCTTCACCTTTAGTCCCTGTCTAAATTCACAAGTGTATATATTTAAGATGTCTTCATACTTTTCTTTTGTTACAATTCCTCTCTGACATTTTCACCTTACTTTAGATTATATGTGAATCTTCTGATTCTGCTTCAAATCATTTTCCCTAAATAATCCTATTATCTGTTGAGAGCATTAACTCTGTGCATGCATATTAGAGTTAATGCCTTTTGGGCTTTACAGGGAGACTATATTCATTTTGTCTTTATAATGAATAAAGGGTGATTAATCTCTCAAAAACATGAAATATGATTAACAACTTACATACACCGCTCTTACAACACATCAATATTGACTTGATACCTGATTTATTCCTAAAGAGTCATGAATCATTCAGACTGTTAAGATATACATATAAGCAATATAACTGCAAGAGAAAACCTGACATTTTGCTGATGTTACTGATAAAATTGAACGAGAAGGCCATCAGGTTTTAAATGTCAAACATTTTCCCCCTGTTAAGTTAAAATCAAAGAATATCAATATCATGTGACAACTTATTCTTGCTCAGCATGCATGTATATATTTATATTGGGTTATTTATATTTCTGTTTTAAGTAAAACCCTGCATAGTGCATATTTCATTGCTAACCACATCATTGATCATATTTACAAAAAAAGGAAACAATTTAAAATGTATTGGCCAGGACATAGCCAAATTCCCTATAAATGCAGGACATTAAAATGAAGAGACAAGAAAACACTGTAAATAAGCAAAAATGTTGTGGCCTTGTATGCAAAGATTGAAACAAAACAAATGCACAGAAGAAGTGATGCACTCTATAACTGCTTCAACTCTTTATTTGCCTTGGATAGAAACCCTGCAGTGCCACATTGTTCGAAGTATATTATACATGTACACTGTATGTGTGCCAAAAGTCAACTATGGCAATCCCCTGTTGGTTCCATTGGTCGACCGAAGCCGGTAAAGAGTTAATTATGAAATAAAGCATGATTTCAGATTCGGATTGACTGGGTAGCTTTCGCTATGAACCAATACCAGACTCTTTCCTCTTTGGTAGTGAATATGAAAAAGGTAAAAGAGGGATAATCTGTTTACCGAGGACTGGTGAAGGTGGACCTGTAGATGACTTCCGCCATTCTTAGGTTGCAGCTTCCTTTAACTCGATACCAGTTAATTCACCAACAAAACAAGAGACAAATCGCAGGCATAGAATTCCCTCAAGATGACGAACTAGATCACGTGTCGACTAACAGCGCAAATTGAGTTTTATTTCTTCCACTGAGGTATCAATGAATTCCAGGTATCCACCATGAAATTGCTATATGATCTTCCCAGACAGAGTTAGTCCCGAATTTAAATGGCAAGCTGGTGAGCAGGTATAAATTTTGTCGTCTGGTAATCGATGAACGCTTGCAAGACAATTCTCAGCATTCACCACTTGATGATTGAGATAACTAATTAATTAGTTCTTGTGAGAGCAATGCTATAGATGTTGTTTGCTGTTCTCAGGTTTTTTTAATTGAGGAAATGATGGGAAGCATTCAAAGTAAACATTCAGTTTGTCCATGCCGTCTTTTGAATAACAGACATACTTGTCAGTAAAGCATCTTCTTCCTTGCAAAATGATACTTGATACTACTACTTAACTTGTCCATGTACAAGCTCAAATTTCCTGTTGTAAAGCAAGATGGATGCCAACATGAAGAAGAATGTTATCTATTGGTCGATCTTAAAAGCAACAGAAAACAACAATGCAGCTAACATCACGTTTAATGTGTCTGACAGGATGTAATTCAGCAAGTATTTCTTGTTGATGACTGATGTTTTCAAGACATAATCCATATTCCTCTGCAACTACAACAGGTTAACAAAGCTCACTGTGAATTTCCGCTTACAATGTCAACAGACCGAAGGCTGCAGATTCACCAAATACCCATGACTGGAAGCCAGCTTACTGCCTACATCACAATCGCTTTAAAATCCCAGCAAGCAAGTCCCAACTAGATGAAAAGTGTCCTAATGGCCGTATATTGATGACATCCAGGCTATAAGCCAAAGACTGCAGATTCACCCACGTCTAGAAGGCAGCATATGTATACTGCCTCATCACAATCACTTTAAAATCCAAGTCGGTACAAACTAAATGAAAAGTGTCCTATTAGACGAATATTGATGACAACCAGACTCTAAGCCCTGCTGGATCAAGTGCTAAAGGTTACCATGTAGCTCTTGACGTAAACACACTCTGTTCCTCTTTACAAATGGCACTCTCAAAGCGGACTCCCGAAAAACAGAGGCAGTTAGTGACTAAACACAGCTATGAATCATTGGCTCATGTCTACAAGGGGCGGAGGAACTGGCCAAAATAATCTGCTAATTTTCTTCCAGCTAAAGATTACTGCCATAAACGAACCTGGTCTCAAAGCAGGAAGGACTCAAGTTTGTAAGTCAAAAGGAGATAATTAAGTGATGAACACACTCCTATTAAATGTTTGAGAAAATTTGACAAACCAAGGAGTTCTGTGATAACTCCTTGGACAAACTAGAGCAACTTTTCTTCTCAAATGATTCCAGCTTGCGTGAGAAATCATACTCGAGAGGAAGTTGAAATGTGATAGACATGAAACTAAGTCTCTGGAGATATTTTGTGATTATATTTAACCTGATGACTACTGAATTCTCTCGTTCCCATAGGTTTAGTACATGGACCACCCAGTTCCTGAAGGGTTAAGTTTCTAGTCTGTCAACTTATTTATTGTGTTTACAAGTACTTTTGAAACTAATTTTCTGTGGGAATGTTTTTGCATGTACTTCATCCATACAGTGTGTATAAAAAAAAGTCACACTTTGAAAATATTCTCCAAAGTCATAATTTCAAAATATCATTATAATTTTTTAACATACCACTATGGTGAGGGTCTGTTCCATTGGATGTCACTATGAATATTGACAATATATTATGCTTCAGTGAGTACTGGCTACTTGGGTAAAACTCACAGAAATTGGTTTACGCAGAAATGCCATAGTCTTGAATTTGATCAAAGTGCGTACTTGGCAGTACTGCATGTTCTCTGTTAACTATGAATAATTGATTTGAACAATCATTTAATATTTAATCCTATAACTAGCTGCACATCCCAACCCTCCCTCCCACACATGGGGTATGTGGGAAGGACGCTCTGTAATCCATGATGATTTAACCCTTGTCTTGAGAGCATATCCCGTCCCCCTCCCCTTTCTCAATTTCCGGATACGCCACTGTGGGTGTGCACTGCTAGGTATAGGGTTAAGGATCAAATGGTTGTTCAGTTCAATTATTGATAGTTAACGTAGAACATGTAGTTAGCCAGTCACTGCCTGATACGTACTTTCATCAAGTTCAAGCCTCAGACATTTTTGTGCAAACTAATTTTTGCCAGTACTAACTGAAGCATAAAATATTGTCAATGCTCATAGTGTCATCCAATGAAACAGACCCTCACTTATAATTGTATAAGACAAAATTGAATCGATATTGTGAAATTCTAATTTTGGAGGATATTTTCTCAGTGTGTACTTTTTTTGATACGCACTGTAAAAACTATAATGAAATTGGTTTCAGAACTCTTCAAAGATAATCGTTTTTGAGGCATCATATGGAAGAATCAAACAAAGAAAAATGATTAGTATTATACAAGCTCATCTTTGGTAGAGTAAAAAACAACTTTCAATTATTAAGATGTTTCTCTTTGCATTGAAATATCTACAAATCATTCAAATTGAAATCTTAGGCATAACTGAAATGCATTCCTCGATCTGGACATCTGTAATGATGTCCATTTTGCCTCAAATTTGCAATGTACATTTTCTATATTAGATAATGTATCTGATATTGAAAGTATACCATATCAGGTCACCAAATTATTGCTCGGGTATGGCAAAGACAATGATTGTGACCTTCAAATGTCAATCATTTACAACATAATGCCACTTTCCATCCATGATCTTTATGAAAAAAGAATTTAGATTCTAGGAAGTATCATGCAATTAAGCAAGAGTTTTTCAGCAGAATTTCTGAAATGGACAGTAGTTTTGTTAATACTTAGAAGCACATATCGAAACCCATTCTCTGCGGTGAATGACATCATAAATTATATTTTCCTCTTCCAGGAGAGATACTGTCCTGTCATATACAATCAATCTCTCTTTATTCTTGAAATTGATTATAGTCAGGTTCACACGGAGGGAGCTAAACTTATAAGTTTCGCTTGTAGTTTCGAAATTTTAAGTTATCTTGTAGTTTCATACTGTATGAACGGACTTGTAGTTTAGAAACTTGAAGTTTACTTGTAGTTCCAGAACCACAAGCGAGCTTGTAGTTAACGCCGAAACCACGAGCAGCAGGGGGTCCTCCCTCGTAGTTATGGACCGTGTGGACAGAACAAACTTTAAGTTTAGCGAACTCATTGCTAACAATGACCCCTCTGCCCATGTTGAAGCTTGATCGCTCGACTTGTAAACTCAGAACAACGAACATCATTGTTTCACGCCCGTGTGAACCCTCGTCATGGTTAGAGAGTCGTCGTTCCATTAACTTAAAAGTTTCGCTAACTTAAAGTTTTGAAACCACAAGTCCCGTAAGAATGTAGCTTATAACAGGTCTGAGTCTTGACTGGACTTGCAGCTAAGTGCTGAACTATCCCTTAATTTTTATCTCCATATCTAGACCATCCCGGCCTCAACAAATTATATCAAAATGCCCCTTTACATAATGCCTACATCTCTCATGTTGTCCACCAAACAAACCTCTACATTTATTGGAGCACAGCTTTACAAATATTCTTCGGTTGAAAAGATAAAAAGGATGACTGCTTCTGAATGAAATTGCACATCCCATATGAGTAATAATACATCAATAATGACATATGGTTAGGAATCTGATGCTTGTCAATATCTGCTCTAAACAGAAATATGGGTGCTTGATAATGAAGCTAGAGTATGTAGATATTGAGCAAGCCTTTTTCATATTACCATTGACCTACTATAGAAGCATGGTATATCCTCAATGGTATATCCTCAATATTTGCTTTTGCTAATGGCTTTTGGCAGCTTAATGGTCAGATGATAAATCAAATTATAAAAGCAAGCACATGATTGTTACAATGCCCTAACCTTCGGAATACACGCATGCTCTATCAATGTCATCTTTAGACATTTTTCAAAGATAAAGCTAGAGTCATTGGATCGAGTGCAATCACAGAAGTAGAGCAAGTTTGCTGGATAAATGAGTCCAAGAAAAAAGAAGTGAAGAGAAAAATATATATCTACTAGAGGGAGATATAGGAAAAGGGTCATTATAAAGATAAAAGTTGAGGAGCAATCCTTTTCAGGAGACATGTCTAGTATGGTGTTCTTCCAAACTGATATAAAAGGAATAAGAAAGCTCACAAATTATTTTTCACCTTTCCCAGAACTCAACCTTCTTTTAAACCTTTTCAAGACAATTGACCACATTTTGTGGTTTGGCTCAATAACTTTTGACTCAGCTAGAGCTCTAAAAAAATATACCGGATGCATGAGTAGAAAGAGCAAAATTCTCTGCACACTTTGTGTTGATTTTTGTTGAATAACCATATTGCGTTTGACGCCAGGAATTTCAAAAAGGAAAATAAGCTTTAAAATCCTTAAATTGGCAACATATTGAGAGGTTCAAAGTCATTGTTTTTTTTATCTAAATTGGCATTTTTTTCAACTTTCGACAAAGTTCCTAACCATGTATACTGTTTTCAAAGACATTACACTGTATTAAAACCATGTAGCATTAAAAGAAAAATATTATTGTTGCCAATTTGAAGAACAAAATATGATAAATTTAGCCCTTAAATAATTCCTGTCATGAAAGGGTTAACAAGAAGTTAAGAAGAAAAAGAGAGAGAGGGGGTCAAGTCATCAGGAAGAAAGTCTGAAGGAGAGGGGTAGATATAGTATGCAAGAGACAACAAGAGAATGGCATAAATAGAAATAGAGATAGAAAGAAAGAGAAACATAAAGATGGAGTGAGAAAGATAGGGTTATCAATGGAAGGAAGATATTGAAACAGTCAAATTAGAGGAAACCATTGATGAAAAACATCTCAATGACAAAGGATGAGAGAAAGGAATGATATAATTTGAAAATCACATATCAGATATCATATGTTGAGAGAAAGAAGGGTGTTATCCTATTAAAGTCTTTCTTCCGCTCAACAGATGATGTATTGCAAGATGTGATAAAGTTATTGAAAGACAAAGAGAAAGAGGTTGTGATAAAAGAGACGATGGGACACTAAAAAAAGAATGTTTTCATGAATTTTTTGTCAAAATCGAAATATCAGACTTTGAAGAGGAAATGAAAGTCTCTTAATTTGACCTTTTTCACAAAATACTGATGAAAGACTATCCTTTCTGGATACTCTCTCTCTCTCCCCCACATATCCTTTCCCCTGAAGCAAAACTTGCACTTGAGTGATTATAAGAAATAATACACGCTTATCAGATTAAAGCAGAAAATATAAATATATTTTTATTCTATATCAAGCTGTCGAGCTGCATGACATCTATATCAACAGCATTGAAAGCCTTACCTTCGAAATGAGCTATACACGTGATGTAAATTAAACAACATATCAGGTTTCTTACAGTGAACTGCTAAAGTAATAGTGAACACCGAGAAGAAATCTGGCATAAATTGATAAGTTAAGGAGTGGGCTTGGAGTAACAGGAACTTGGAAAAAAAATAGTAACCAAGAAATTTTGAATGGAATAAAGTCATTAAACTAATTAATCAACCCAAGAACACAAGCTTAGTATTTCATTAATCTAAATACAAATGTTTTTTAAGCTACACCTCTTCATATTTCTTCTTAGTGAAAAGGCACAAAGAAATGAGAGGACAATTTTTTTTTCTTGCTTGTCGGACAATTTTGCTGTGGAATGTCACTCCTCGGTGTCAAGGGAAGCCCCCCCCCCCCCTTTCCTAAAAAAAAGCTTGTACAGGCATTCTAATACTGTATACGCCATAAATTTCACGGCCATAAATTTTCGCGAGATGGACTAGCCAGACTATTTCGCGAGTGGTTGAATTCGCAATTAGGAAATTCTCAGATCTACAAACAGTATTGATGATGTACTTTCACAAGCTACACATGTAAGTGGTGAATTTCTGTCAAGGAGAAAACAAATTCAACTGACTACTTATATGTTGGCAATGTTGTTAAATTCGCGACCCACCCAAGTGAAATATATGGCATATACAGTACGTCATCTGCACAATCATAACTTAACTGTTAGAACCAAATCTTTCCTTCTCCCATTAATAGTCCCACATACAGTAAGTTATGCCTTCTGGTTGTGTTTCCTATAAATTAAGAAGTTTTATACTATGCTTGAAGAAAAAAAATATTGAAAAGCAATTAAAAACAAACATTTAATTACAACTTATTGTTTTAATTCGTTAAAATATAATAAAAAAAGTTATTTAAAAAATGCAAATGTCCCAAAGCAAATTTTTCTAAGCTTATGTTCTATCCTCATATGTGTACATCCCCCCCCCCCAAAAAAAAAAGAAAATCTAAAAGGGCAAGTCCTAGGTATTTGGTCATTTGGTGTCCCTAAATGTTACCAAGTATTGTAGAGTTCTGAATATGAATTTTCATTCCACTTCATATTTGGTCTGATCTGATCTAATCTCTAGGAGGGCTATTGACTTCAGACAATAATCAGATATACTTAATTCTTATGGGAATGAGGTTTTACCTTTAAAATGAACTGCTATCAAGGAAGACATGTAAGCAAAGAAACAATTACTGCACAAATCAATGCCATTTCTGACAATGATATCAAACTGATACTTCCTCCTGCCAAAATTGATTTTTCATTGTAGGAAAGTTTTTCTAATATATCTATGTTTTCACTAGAGTGTTGGAATATTGCAAATATAAAGTGAAGAATATACTTAGCTTACTGTAAGTGAGCAAAACTTAAAGTGAAAGCCATGTTTACATTTGATATTTCCCAGAAGAAGCATGAGATTTTGTTTTTGTCATCATAACTGTCTTTTGTCTCTTTTCAAAAACAATATTTTTTAAAATTTTAAAAAAGGCATTCCCAACCTCCCCTATCCATTTCTGACAGGGAAGATGGGATCAACAAAGTATAGTCCCACCCTCAGAAAAAAAAGGAAGAAAAAGAAGAAGAAAGATACCTGATAATTTTTTTTCAAAATATTGCATAAAAGGTAGATGTTCTCAGCTTTCTAGAATGCTTTCAATGTATCATGAGACAAGTTTGAGTGCCTTGCAAAACATGGAATAACACCCAGCGAAGGAAACTTTCTTTATGTTTAAAAGGTTTCTTTCACAAGACAGAAAATGTAGATAAGAAATGCAGCATAACATTTGCCTTACAGCAATATAAAACTGTCATAACAAAACCATCAGAGATCTAAACAAGAATCAGCTAAGTGTCTGAGTATAATTACTTTTTTTTAGAATGGCCTTTTAAAGTGTAAGAAGAATCACCAAATAATATTTGTTCTGCATGTATATCACGGTTCTATGTCGCTATACTAAATTCAAACTATATGTAAAGACATATTTTAAGTTTAAACACACTCTCAATAAACATGAAAGTGACTTGTGAATAGACAAGTTGATGTTACTTACAGTTATAAAAGCATGAGTACTACTGCATGGTCCTTAAATACTAAATAACTTCAAAATTTATGACCAAGAGTTATAAACTTAAAGTTAGGGACTCTTGTGTAAACCCAACTATTAACAGAATGGGAACTGGGGAGGGATGGTCATGGTGCTGCATTGTAATTGGCTCATTACACACCAAGCCCTCTGAACTCTTTACTAATCAGTTAGCTGACTGTACTTGGTGTAAAGCTATTTTGAGCAGTAGCGCACTAATCAACAATTTCCCCAATTGAAACAATCATGGCAGTAGGGCATGGCTTCATACATGTAGAAGGGCCAAGCTTCAGGCTGGCACACCCAATGCTTCATCATGAGGTAGATTGAAAAGCTGTGTAGATTTGGTGAGATCGTTTGTCTGACAAGTGCTCTGTCGAAGACTGCTCTATGGTCAATTTTAGCCCACGCTGACCAAATTCTTAATGTTCAAGGGAATTCATCCCTTATGCAGACTTACACAAACTTCCGCAAAACTTTGCACAGATTTAGCTATTAGACATCCTGTAGATACTGCCTATGAAATTTAAAGGTCACAATTTCTATAAATCCTTCGTAAGAAATGAAAATCTTGCTTTAGTCGCAGAGGGAGCTATTCAGAAATCAACGCAAGTGCATGTACTAGTAACGGTCAAAAAATTATTTTAAAAATTATGTGATTTTTTTTTTCTGAGTCGAGAAAATAAAAGTCTTACTAAAATGTTATTACTTACTTAAAAGCAATTTATAATCTTTTTCACATCCGCACAAGTTTTCCATTTATCACATACTCACACAACATAGGGCTGCAGAAGGAATGATCCCTTTAACACTGGACCAAATGCTACACCTAACACATACCCCAACCCTAAACCTATCTGCAACCCTAATACCTATATATCTTTGACAAAATAAAGCCCAGGCTATATGTCTGAGTACCCCTGAAATCCTACAGGAGCTCACTTCAAAATTTTAGGCATATCACTTGACGTGCTTTAAACCATTCAACGTCTTTCTTAGAAAAACGATTGATTATCTAATAAAAGAGAGATATTAAAAATTTGAACTAAATTAAGTTAGAAGAGGTAGATAAAAGTGGACATATATTCTTATTATTCTGGTTCAAACTTACAGTACATACCTATAAAAAATCTGATAGTCATTTCACTTTAGCAAATGATTTTTTTGTATATATTGATATTTTTGTCTTTATTTCACATTAAAAAAACTCACATATTTAGGTTATTTTTCTCATGAATGCATTGTAAAGCCTTTCCTTTCTTCAAGCATCAAAATCATTTAATATCAAAATTACGTTTCATTGAACTGATGAAAACTACAAGTCAGTGGCGGATTTAGGGGTGCACTTCTGGCCCATGCCCCCCCTCCCCCTTTTGAAATAGAATTGTACATTGTGCCCCCCTTCCCTTTTGTAAAATATGTCCCTTTTCAGAACCATGAACCTTTTTTTTTTTTTTTTTGCTTTTAGAGAATTTTGGAGGAAAACTGGACCTTATATATTTGATGCCCCTCTTTTTTTTGTTGTTGCTTGCCATGAAAATTTTCTGAGATTTGTACCCCCCTTTTACAAAATCCTGAATCCACCCCTGATACCAGTAATGCCAATTTTTTTTTTAGGAGAAAACACAGAAGATCCTTCAGCAACCACGAAAATCCTTTTCTTTGTCACGATTAAAGAATCTGATGGTAAAAAGACACCATCTAGTACGTAGGAGCATTCACAAGGACAGTTCCTCTGGCATCAAAACATCCAAACATCAGCAAGTATTTCAAGAAATGATAACAAATTTTCCTGTTCCTGCTGCTTTATTACGCATGCCTTCCTGTTTACATTAGATTCCAGTCCTATAAATGTAAAAACAAAACACTCTATCTCAAGAATTTTTGGCGGGAGGAAGTGATGGAAACGGGGAAAACAAGATCGAAATTTAAATCTCTTGTTTCCCCTTGAAAGCACGTATACATCACAGTTGCTATGGTAACACTGTTCTTACATCATACCATAGACGAGTGTTCCATGAACTTGATATAATTATTTCCTTTTTTTATTCTTTAATCCCTACTAAGCATGCACCTATTCTATAACTTTCTGCCTCGGCTGGCCACCCATAAACGGCACAATAAGACTTGAAATGTGACACATGTTTTATCCCATTTTATCCTTCTTTCCTTTTATCCTAAATAATTAATTTTCAAATGAAATGTATTCTCTCATATATCATGTAATTCATTTTTCCACCCTAAACAAACAAAATTTAATGATTAAAAAAACCCTTTCGTTTTCGGTTGAAAACTTTCGGGATGGCTGCCCATGGTCAGCTGCAAAGGAATATTCGCCCACGAAAAAAAGGTATGGGGTTAAAGAAAGATCTCCTTAGACCTCATAAATGACAAAAATGGCCAAATTTAAAACTTCAAGTGCCTATGAATAAGTTTAGTTCCATTACAAAATACAGTGGAAACTCGTTATAAAGAACTCTGATGCAACAAGATTCCTGATATAAACAAGGTAATTTTGCTGGTGCCAGGTTTTTATGTTCTTTTTTTTTTTTTAACCCTGATATAAGGAGATTCCTGATATAACAAGGTAATTTTCATTGTCCAAATTTGTTCATCCTACCTGACTTTTCCCTTGGTATTCTTGAGAACCATGGCTGCGTAAGATTGGCTGACGCCGACAAGACTCTTTCCATCCACTTCGATGATTTGATCATTCACTTTAATCCTGCACAGGGAATAAGAATTGGAAAAGATATTGGAAATATGAGAAATAATAGATGAAATAAATATTAGAAAATGCAGATATGCATGCAAAACCTTCACACAATCAAGTGAGAAAAAAAATCAAGTATTCGGCAAAAGCATAAAATTTCAGACATTCTGCAAAGCTGTGTTCCCACTTTCAGTACTGTTTATGTCTATTTGTAGTACCATACATGTATGTTTTCAAAATGTCATTTATCGGTCCCGTATTTTTTGAAGTGGAATACCTTGGCTTATTGTCATCTAGATTAAATGTATCTTACAAATATCTTAAAAAGCTGGGCACTTTTCATGAGTAGGTACTTTTGAATAAAGACAAATTTGTTTCCATCACTTCCCTATTGCACACTTGATAATAAATACAAAGTACAGAGACAAAATTATTACCTTCATATCTTAAATTCACACCCTTGATCAATAGATACAATAGATAAGGTACTACTTATTTGAAAATTTATTGAGTTATAGTACAAAAAAAAAAAGAGTTATCTCACTGTACCTAAACTCTATTACCTTTATAAAGCAATTTTGTGACATCATGAATATTGTGAATATTATTTACTGTAACTGGGTCACTCCACAGGGTTGGGGCAATTTTTGTGGCATACCAGAAGTGAGGAACTATGTCTCCTATCAACCATAACAATGTTTGCTGAAAAATTGAGAAATTGAGTTCAGCATAAAAAGCATTTAGACACTTTATGTTGAGAAATACTCTAGCTTCATGGTGAATCAATACGGCAGACCAAAATTGTATGTAATGTTATATAAATGTGATGTCCATGTAACAGTGGTGAAAAAAGAAATGCATTTTAAGCAAAGCTTTGAAAGAGCCAACTTAGACAGGAATGATTCTGGCTGGGCCCTAGCTGTATTATACATGTTCACTGCATAAAAATCTTCAACAGATGATTTCATCTTCTTTATGTAATAGAAAATCTCAAACCAGTGTCACATGAACATGGATATTGTCATAATTTTTGCCCCAACCTCATGGAATGACCCAACTGGTAAATAATGTTTATAACAAAACAATACCAGTTGGATAGTGATACAATACCCCCTCGAATGTTGAGCCCTAATCACTAGAGGGAGCAATACAGTACGAAACTGGACCTCTGGATGGTTTAGCCTTAGAGCTAGTATTCCATCAAATTGATATAAGAAGCAGCCTATTGATCCAACCTAAGGCTGGGATCCCACGCAACCTTGATATCGCATTATATTGTCAATCACAATGCTTCTAATCCTCTTCCATTTCTTCATTATTCACTGCCAACCTTTTTCTTCTTAACCCTTTCAAGACAACTGACCACATTTTGTGGTTGGGCTCAATAACTTTTGATTCAGAGCCCTGAAAAATATACTAGATACATGAGTAGAAAGAGCAAAAATTTCTGCACACACTGTGTCCATTTTTGTTACATGACAATATTGCGTTTGATCCCAGGAATTTTAAAAAGGCCAATTTAAGGATTTAAAATCCTTAAATTGGCAACACATTGAGAGGTTCAAAATCATTCTTTTTTATCAAAATTGGCAACTTTTTCAACTTTTAGCCAATTCTTTTAACCATGTAAATTGTTTTCAAAGACATTACCCCTTATTACAATCTTGTAGTACTAAAAGAAAAATATTATTGTTGCCAATTTGAAGAACAAAATGTGATCAATTTAGCCCTGAAATAATTCCTGTCCTGAAAGGGTTAAAGACAAAGTTGCACTGGCATTGGGACAGAAACTGTCTAGAACTTATTAAGAGTGTTTGATAATGTATAAGAGGAAAATTATGTATTATGAGGGTTTTGAATCATCAAACTTTGAAACAAATTCATCTAAATCTTGCTACAAATCACAAAACAATGAAAAACACCAGACACAGATGTGGGTACATGGGACCACACAAACATATGTGGCATCAAACTTTGGTCCAAAGATGTAAACTATTTTTAGTCATAGTTTAAATATGAGAGCACTTTAAGATGGATCAAATTCAAGGGACAGACAATATGCTTTCACATAAGAATAAAACTGAAGAAAAAGCTCCTTAATTATTTCTCATCTTTGCTAGAATTCAACCCTCTCATTAAGCATCCTTCTGTTTTTGAGGGCTACAGTGAAATCCAAAATCAACTTTATAAACAAAAGAAAACAGTCATAATTATGAGTACATGCAAATTATATTCATGGTGATCCTTAGAATACCTTAGAAACTTCCAAAATGGTGTTTGCGCACGATTTCATTATATCTACATTTCAACACAGAAACACTCGCTAGATTTGAAATCCACTGTAAAAGAATAGAAATTGTTGAGATAATAAAGACAGACTATAAAGTAATATTGCCTGCTGAGAGTCAGAAGTGTGTTCACTGATATAGCTTTACACGGAGTTAAAGGAAACCAAAACCCAAGGAGAGAATCAATGTTATTGGAAAGTGAAAATTTAGAGAAGCACTTTACAAAAAGTTTCATTAAAATTGGTTAAAAAATGAGAGAGTTATGGAAGTTTGAAAAGTCTCGTTTTACTTTCTATGGGGATCCTCAAATTGGCAAAATTGCTTCAAAATGGCTGATTTTGTGAACAACTCTCCATTTGTTTTGTACACAGATTTTCAGATTTTCCCCATTATCTCTCAGGGTGCTCTTTGTCTCCTCCTGAACTCGACATATGTGGTGTAAAATACATTTTCCCATTATATATGTTGAGCTCAGAAGGAGATTAACTGCACCTTGAAAGATAATGGGGAAAATCTGAAAATCTGAAAATCTGTGTACAAAACAAATGGAGTGTTGTTCACAAAATCAGCCATTTTTGAAGCAATTTTGCCAATTTGAGGATCCCCATAGAAAGTAAAACGAGACTTTTCAAACTTCCATAACTCTCTCATTTTTTAACCAATTTTAATGAAACTTTTTGTAAAGTGCTTCTCTAAATTTTCACTTTCCAATAACATTGATTCTCTCCTTGGGTTTTGGTTTCCTTTAACGTTCTTTTGGCTTTCACCAGATGATAGATAAATGGCCTGTTGATATGAAATATTTTTCACTTGCTTAATACTAAAAAAATGAAATTAGAAAAAATACTTTACAGCTTGGTTAAAGGGAAGGTTGAGTTCCGGGAAAGGTAAAAAAAGAATTTGTGAGCTTTCTCATTCTATCTTAGTTTGGAAGATTATCATAGTAGATATGTCCCCTGGAAAGGATTGCTCTTCAAATGCCCTCACATTAAAAATATGACAAGAAACCCATATACACACATTTCTGTGTGCAGTGCATGTGACTTTCAGCAGGATTGAGTAAAATTCTTATCATTTTGGTAATTCCAAAACCTTACAGCATACACCATTTCTTATGTGCTATATTATAATCAACCTTTCCCAATTGTTTTGAGACAGTTTCTTTCACAATTCAGTCTCATGACCAGAACTCAATTTTATGTTTACAATCAAAGTAATGTAAGGAAAGGAATATTGGGTATTGGGAATTAAGTACGATACAAGGACTTTAAAGTCATTGTTCTCAAAACTGTTGTAAAGGTAAAATACAAAAGGATGTAATGAAATGGGAATCGATATAACAATGTCAATAAACTCTATGCCCTGGGGTGTACAATGATATGGTCGATGCGCTTGCAGCATTTCTAGAAGTCCGGAGTTTGTATTACCTCTTCATTAAATGAAATATATCCAGTCTCTTATATGACTGCTTGAAGAACACTTACAACATATATTGTCTGTTTGGAGCCAGAAGGGTGCTAACTCATATACTTTAATACAGAGTTAAAGCCCTTCTGGCTCTCAATAGACGATCTACTTCAATTAAATGCTTCTGGTGTAATAATACAAAGAGAGTTACAAGGACAAAACACTCTCTAATAAAACAGAAAATTTACAAATATAGGATTACACAGGAGGCACAGGCATATCTACAGGGTGTATCAAAACAAACCAGTACATGAGAGTGGCAGTCATTTACAAATTATAAACCAGAGATGGCATGGGCATAATCTACAGGGTGTATCAAAAGAGTCAGTACATGAGAGTGGCAGTCATTTACAAACTATAAACCAGAGGTGGTAATGGGTATATCTACAGGATGTATCAAAACAAGCCAGTACATGAGAGAGGCAGTCATTTACAAACTATAAACCAGAGGAGGCATGGGTATATATACAGGGTGTATCAAAAGCAGCCAGTACATGAAACTGGCAGTCATTTACAAACTATAAACCAGGGTAGGCATGGGTATATCTACAGGGTGTATCAAAAGCAGTCAGTACATGAGAGTGGCAGTCATTTACAAACTATAAACCAGAGGAGGCATGGGTATATCTACAGGGTGTATCAAAAGCAGTCAGTACATGGGAACAGTAATTTACAAACTATAAACCAGAGGAGGCTTATGGACTTATCTGCAGGGTGTGTATGAAAATCAGTCCATACAACGAATGTCAGTCATTACAACATTTAGTGGTTCTACTTCAATTAAATGCTTATGGAAAGATAATACAAAGCGAGTTACAAGGACACAATACTCCCTAATAAAACAAGGAAAATTAAACTGCACAGATTTTGCTCAGCGTCTGGCTACTACTTATACACTGCATGGAAATGCGTAGCAGAAGAGTTCAAATCATAATCACGCATATCATTTTATCTAGCAACGATCATACTTACGTCAGGTTTTCTTGCATTAAGAAACTCTAACGTAACAGAGGGGCATGAATTATACAACTAGCTAATCCTTTCTCTAGCTTACAGAAATGACATTTAAAGCTTGTATATCATAAATCATCTTTGGCATTACATGGCCAAGTTATATGATCCTGTTAATGCATCCACTTATGTGACGTAACTGCCAAATGAGCTGACTATATGTTAGGTTTTTTTCTGGAATTGCAATGTTCAACGAACTTCCATTTAGTGTTACATAGTACTAGTAGATGATAATATCAATAATAATAATATTCTAGTTATACAGTGCTTACGATGTCTGTAAGCGCTTTACAGATATTATAACCCAGTCATTGGATTAATGCAGGCTTGCCTGCAAACGATGCATGCAGATTCTCCACTCCATATGGGGAGCATTTCAGCCAGGCGCCAATTTACAGATGCTCACAATGCCCAACAAACCATAATCTACCAGATACCCAGTTAACACCTGGGTGGAGAGAAGCAATGTATATAAAATTCCTTACTTAAGGACATAAGTGCTGTGCCAGGAATTGAACCCACAAGCTTTGCATCTCAAGTCAAGTGTTTAAACCACTTGACTAAGATACCTCTCAGATATACCAAGTCAAAAATCAATTACAATTCTGACTTAAGGCAACAAAAGAGTTTACACAGAAAACATGTCACCAAAACCACTTGTCTTGAAGTAGGGATATCAAGAAAATGATTTCAAGTGTTTGATTTAGTTTGCCAAATTCCTACAGAAAATCATTATATGTCCTCGCCTGAAGGGGAAAATGATATTGTTTACTGTATTATTTTTTCAATCATTTTTTTTCCCAATCATTTCACTTGACTGTGTCTCAATGTGACTTTGATACTGATACTACATCAAAGACCCCCAAGAAAATTCATCTCAAAATTTTTCAGGTGCATCATGTATGAAGTTCAACAGAAAACGAGGCATACCTTTTACTTAACACAAAAACTACCACTAAGATAAGAATATACCAAATATGTTTTTATATCTAATATAATTAATTTAAAAAGTAATATTTCAGACTCATATCATGTGTCGATCAGTGCCTTAGAATAGACACGTTCTATTTTATAAATCAGGACAGCTAAAATGAAATAAATAAATATTATAAAAACATGGATATTAGCATGTAACCTTATATAACTATCTTCATACCCCTCTTACTTGTCACCTTTTTGCTTTCAGCACCATTCCATAATATTGGATACTGGTAACAAATTTCAAGTTCTTACAGTCCAATTTCTCTGTTATTTCTTCACATATGTAAAAACCAGTCCATGTAGTAAAAGAAGTCCATTACAAGAAGCTCAAAATTGTCTTAAAAGTCAAAGTTGCTTTCACATCCTTTGAAACATTCCAGATCTAAATGAGGGTAAAAGATGTTATAAAGAAGATTTTTGTACTCTGTTCTATACTATACACTATCTTGATTTTGCCAACTTATTTTTTTCAAATTCATGCCAACTGCTTCAATTTGGCCAGATTCATTTTACTGGATTTCATTAAAAAGGACCCTTCAAAGAAGCCCACTCATATAAGCCCCCTCTAGGCAGCTCCCCAAATTGTCGCAATAAAATTTTTTTTTTTTTTACTAGTTGTTTCAAAATAAATCCTTGATAAATATCATTTGTAATCAATCACAAATGCACAACTGATTGCAAAACAAGAATTAGTTTATCATTAAACAATTAGGCCACCCAATTCATGTGTAGATCTTTATCCCTTTTTCAATTACATGCTGAGGTACTTATGCATTCCTGCCTTTATGCATTTTAATATTCTATTAAGGAAGTTCTATTTAAGAATGTGAATTGCAGAGAGTAAGGTACTTTCAATAATTTTGGAAAAAAATCTTCCTGTGAATGCAATGTGCAAAATGTTTCAAAATTTTGATAAATATATGGCAAATCGCAGCAAAAAATATTAAAATTGATCGCCTTAGAAATATTATATGTTTACTAAATCAATACTGAATACATAACATGAAAATTGTCTCAAAATGCAATTTCATTATGGGAGAAATATTTCACTTTAGGGCACCATCCACCTTGTGATCAAACTACCAAAAGACTTTGGATGAAATTGCAGGAGGATTTTTTTTTGGAGCAAACCTATTTAAATGGTTATACTAATATCAGAATGATCTTATTACAGAAAGATATTTAGGGAGCTTAGTGAAACACAATGGCGCATAAAGACGTGGAAAAGACGCAGAGGAAAATTGCTAGTTTTGCATGTGCTTCTAAAATTAGAATCAGACATATCTGAATAAAAGTTTTCATATTATTTTGCTTCAAAGTGTTCAAAGAGGTAAATACTCATTCTACATCCTAATATTTTGGTTCTGCCTCTATCAAATAAAATGTTGATTTTGAATGATTTTGTCCTGTGCATCTTTCCCGCGTTTTTATGTGCCACAACGTTCGTCAAGCTATCGTAACTACTCAAATGCAAAGACAACATGCATTATCCCTAGTCTTAATCTTACACACTCACTAAAAACCTACAGGTTACTGAAGGTCATTAAACATTTCCCCGAGCTCTATCAATAGAACGCAGTCCATTCCACTATGTTGCATCAGAAAGACCCGCAAGCCAACTCATATAAACCATGCACTAATCCATTTAATATGAACCCCTCTTGATATGGAGTTACATTCTAGATATGGCACCAGAGAAATTTTTTCTGAAAAATTAACCTTGACAAGATTCTTTTCTTTTCGCTCTGGGGGTGCACCCCCTGCCTTGCCTCTCATAAGCCCTGGGGATGCACGTGGGCTCCACAGAGGGGTGCAAAATGTTCTTAATGTAATCGTGACAAGGGCATGGAAGGAGGAAGTTTGCAGGGTCATTGTAGGGTGAACTTGATATAAGTGGTAGACAGCTGTAACTCCATTTTGAGTCCTATATTGCAAGAACAAGCTAGGAGGGAGAGTTGGGGTACTTAAGGTGTATCATGCAAACACACACTCTCCATCTCTCTCTCTCTCAGCAATGTCAGGGTATACGATTTATGATATGAAAGGTTGTCAAGTTGTATTGTTTAATAACTTACAATAATTGTTTTAGTAATCAGTGACAGAGGCACTGCATGGGAATGACTGAGTCATTTAGAGAAGAAAATAAACTTAAATTTCAACAACAATAATTCAATAAATTGAACAGATCCTGCCATAAATATCCAAATATGAATTATTTCTATTCTGATGTCACTGCAACTGATGTGATGCAATTATAGAGAGATTCTGTATTCTCCAGAGTAGGCGCACAGATCTTAATCACCAACTGAATAGACTTATTACTTTCTACTGCTATAAACATGAATGGTGATGGACTCATGAGTATATGACACTAACCGTCAAATTCTTAGGGTGTGCACATAAAAAAAACTCATGTTGTTCTTTCTTATTAAAATATGAATTCCTGGCTAGACATGTAATTCTTTTGCTCTGTAGGATATATATCCCAGCAGTTGTGTGAAATATAACAGCTGTTTGGAAGTGCCTACTATTTATCATAGCACTTAGGGAGTAAATGTGGTGAAGAATTTTATTCTGAAAGTTCACTACATTACATTGTCTTGAGGGTAGGGAATGCAGGAATGAAGATATATGTTCTTCATTTCAAAGACAAGAGTAAAAGACCTTTCATTTTCTAACTTTAATCTCATTGCCCCCTAGCTCTCCCAACCTTCTTGCTTTTTTCCTGTCCCACATTACCATGCAGTATTACTCACTCCCACAGCCTAGTAGTGTAAGCCAGTGTGAGACACCTCCTTGTCTGGTGTATATGTTCGTATATGTTTTGATGAGGTTTTGTTTTTATCTAATATGCTTCGCATATATTCTGTGGTTGATATCGCTTTTACACCCGCTCTGTTCTACTAAGCATCATTACTTCATGTCGAGTGAAACCCGATATAATTGTTTTGATGTAATTTGCCATTGTTTTGTTGAGGCTTTCTTTGTATTCAACATGCTGCTTTTTGTTGTTATTGGTGTTTTTTCTTTGTCTGTTTTAAATGATAGCAACATTATTTTCAGCAGAGTACGTAACACGATACATACAATTTTGTTTTAATATAATAATTTACCTTTGTTTCATTGAGGTTTTGCTTCTTTTCATCTTTCCGTTATTTTTTGTGTTTTGTTTTGTTTCTTAGGATAGTCTTTACTTTCCGTACAGTATAATCCCATATGCGAATCGGTTCTGATATAATTCTTTTTCGTGTTGTCAAGGTTTTGTTTCTATTCAATATGCTGCTATCATGTTTCATTTTGTTTCTAAGGATTGCTACATTCTTTTCAGTGAAGTATAATCTAATAATTATGTACAACTTTGTTTTAATATAACGTGCCTTTACTTTGTTGTATTCTGTCCCTATATATTCAACATGCCTCTGCTGAGTTTTGTTTTTTGTTTAGTTTTGATGATAATCCTATTATGTCAGGATGTTATAACAATAAATTTGAATTTGAATTTGAATTTGAATTTGTATGTGAACTCTGACTCAATGTGCACATGAAACTGACAAGAGTATGTCTTTAATAGATCCTACTTTTTCTGCATTTCATTCTCAAAACACCCTATATTTTCTTGGAAAGATGAGAGTAAAGACCTTTCATTTTCTAACTTTAAAGATTCTTTTAGCAATTTCCATGTGATGTCATAGTTCACGTATAGACCAGTCATGAAGAAATACCCATTCATGTGTATGCAAATCTTGCATGCAGTGAAACTTGTGTCCTAATTAATGCACATGAACAAAGCTGAGAGTATTAATTATGTCTTAAATAGATTCTTCTCTTTTTTTCTACATACTTCATTGTCCATGGATCTATACCTCCTCATCCAATAGACCGCTTCTGTAATGTATACAAATTTATGCACACTTCTTCTCTGAGCACCTAGTGACGAACTATTCCATTAACTTGCTTTTTATAAATGAGCCTCAATGCTTGGTGGAATCCAGTTTGCATACATTACTTGTTGCTATGTCCGGCAAGCTTTTAGGTTGTCAAGAACAACCTTTGTTTGAAAGGTATGTATAAAATTTGCATACATTACCGAAGCGGTCTATTTTCACCAAGCCTAACCTACGGCACCACATGACTTTCCAATCACAATTCCCTAAGCAGTCTTCTTCACTGCATCATTAGTTAAAATCACTCCCTTGATAAGAGAAGGCGTCTGATTGTATATCACATCAAAGTTCAGATTAATATTCACCCATCCATATCTATAATGAATATCAAAAACTAATCAGAAAATTAATAGTATATATGATATTGGCTTATAAAAGAGAGCTCAAGGTCACTATGACGTGGCGCTTGATGATGCTTTAATATCACCCTAGCTTGTTTTAGGTAGATTTTCTTAAAAGATTTAGGCCCGTATTCTCGAAAGGCACCTCACTTTAAGCCCCCGCCTAAGTGCCTAGATTTAGGCCACTGAATTATGGAGAGCCAAATGTCACCCTCTTTTAATCCTACAAAATTAATCACCATAGTTCTAGGACTAAATACAAATACAAAAACTGACATGATAGAATTGATTTCTGATGCTCATTTTATGCCAGAAAATAATTTTGCTTCTTTATTTTGTTACATAAATATAGTAATTTATATAAGACTTAGGGGTTGACAAATGGCCTTCCAAAAATAAGTGGCCTATAAGTTAAGTCAGGTTTAAGTTAGGCCACTTTCGAGAATACGGGCCCTAGTACCCCAGTTTTTCAAACAAGCTTTCAATGAAGGTGAACACTGTTCCTAGCTTTCCAGGTAGGTCGGTGATAAAGCGGGCAGGCAATTTGAAGTCAGATATGAACTGGGCTGGCCAAAGTCACAGAAAGCAATTCATACTATATCCTTCAAATACAGAGTTTCACCGTGTCCTAACGAGATGATATTTCCAAGATGGAAGATAAGTCTTCATATTGAGAATTGCTCTTTTCTGCCAGGAAAGCTCGGTAAGAAAGCACTGTACAACACTTTCTTTATAAGATCACAATTCACACTATATCGATCCTTCCAATGCATGCAGAGTTTCATCAGGGCATAATAAGACAATATTACAAAGATGGAAGATACATATTGCCAGTTAAGAGCCAAAAGGGTGTTAACTCATATACTTGTCCATAGATTCTATGCCCTTCTGGCTCTCAACAGCTGATATTGAGATATGCTCTGTAAAGAAAAAAAAATGTGGAATAGCAGAGTCTAGCAACAATTGATAGAAAACTTCCCCCCCCCCCTTCATATTAGATAGTTCTCTGAAGGTCAACTTCCTAGCGATAATCTAAACCTGATATGAAACAACCCAAACAAAATTGCGTCACAAGCCGGTGTTATTGGACCTCAATTGAATAATATGAATATAAACATATTTGAAGATAATATCAACAGCAATAGATGCCCTAATTCAAGGAAACTTACATCAATATGTGAAGCAATTTGTCCAAACCTTCAGGCTATTTAGGTGTGCTGGACAGAGGGTGAACATTTCAAAGTTTCCAAGAGGATAAAGAAGTATCATGCATATCGGACTAACTTACAGCTTTCAAGCAGACCTTTTCCAATGGAACCAGAACAAATTCATTTCTTTACTTTGTAGATGAAGGAAAATGAATTGGAAAGTTTATATTTTTACCTTCCATCTCTCTGTGCAGCTCCATTAGGAGTGATGGTCTTGATAAAGATACCCAGTTTCTCTAAGCCGGCATCTGCTCCTACTCCCATTCCGATGATGCTCAATCCAAGACCATCGGATCCTGCAAGGATAAAAGAAAGTTATATCAAACACCTGTTAAAAACATCAGAGAGATTGTCTTGTTATGATTTAAACTAGTCTCTCTAGAGCAATTAATGCAATCACGCTGGTTTCTTATATCTTCTGATAAAATTCTTTATACAACGATGTATGAAACATATTTTGCCACTGCTTCTGCTGCTCCTATTTCTGCTAATAAAAAGTGCATCAAAGAATTAGAATAATTGATCAATTTCTTGCACACTGCTTTGGCCTTTTCCAACAATATATTTTTAAACTTTTGCTTCCCTTAAGCACTTTGGATTAACTGTAGACAAAAGGACATAAACATGATGATTTAATAATAGCTATTCAACACTTCAGGCACAAGAGTGGGGCTAGGAAACTAGGATGATCGCAAGTAAAGTAGTATTAGGAGTCTACCACACATGGCGCCGAGTCAGCTAGTACCTCCATTGAGTCAACATACATAATAAATGATAGAAAAGGCTGTGAAAGGGCACTCTGTATGGATGCTGATTCTAAATTAAAGCATGGGGTCTCTGAAACAACAAGATGGATCGCATACAAAAGATGAAATGGACAACCGTTTACAGACAGATAAAGAAAAACATTTCTTGGATAGTTCAAAGGCTTGGAGAGAAAGAGAGAAAGAGAGAGTGTGTGTGTGTGTGTGTGTGAGAGAGAGAGAGAGAGAGAGAGAAAGATAAAAAAAAGAGAGTGGGAGGGATTTAGAGAGAGACAGAGAGAGAGAGAGAGAGAGAGAGAGAGGGGGGGGGGGGAGGATAAAAAGAATAAAGTACATGATATCAGTGTTACAATTTTACAATATCCCACTGACCCTGAAAATCATTGCCGAAGGATCCTTAGGCCGAATTGGTAAGATATGGGACCTACAACAATTCCACTTAAATTTCAAAAGACTGATTTGGTCTCCAGATTTAAAGTAATAGTTAGTGCTCATGGTCACATGGCCGGGACTGTCTCTGATATAGTAAACAACTACTTGAAGAGAACTAAACAACATGTAATTTAGAAACATAAACTTGATAAAGAATTGCAGGTTCCAAGACGGTGTGATTGTGCATTCATGAAATATATCTATGGACTTTACTCCTATCAAACATTACAGCATAACATTTACCATTATTCAATTGCAAGACAGAATTTCAAAAGGGTAAAAGTATTAATGTTGATACATGACTAAGCTGGCAAAATTCTGAATCCGAGGGAAACCAGCATGCCACGTAGTTTCCAGACAAGTATCACAAAGAAGAATTCACAAGAAAATCTTTTAACCCTTTCCTAGCTTTGGTTGATGAATGGAACAAACACTGGACTGTTACAGTTGATTTTTATCACACGTGCAGTGCACATGTACCATATACCCCCCCCCCCCCCATACAATGTGGCAGTCTCAGATTTTGATCCACAGCAAATAAAGAGTGAATTGTTTCCTTAACCCTTTCAGGACAACTGACCACATTTTGTGGTTTGGCTCAATAACTTTTGATTCAGAGCTCTAATAAAAAATATACCAGATGCATGAGTAGAAAGAGCAAAAATTTCTCCACACACTATGTCCATTTTTGTTGCATGACCATACTGCGTTTGATGCCAGGAATTTTGAAAATGACAATAAGCTTTAAAATCCTTAAATTGGCAACACATTGAGAGGTTCAAAATCATTGTTTTTCATCAAAAATGACAATTTTTTCAACTTTTTGACGAATTTCTAACCATGTATATTCTTATAAAGACATTACACCTTTTTAGAAGCAATTAGCACTGAAAGAAAAATATCATTGTTGCCAATTTAAAGAACAAAATGAGATCAATTTAGCCCTTAAATAATTCCTGTCCTGAAAGGGTTAACCAATGCTCACAATGATAGAAACAATCTTCTATGATGACCTACAGTCAGAAAATATACCAAATGAAAATTGATGTTAGAAATACATCTACAATGTTGTCCATAGCACTGGCAAAAGGTCAAAGAAACGTTGTTAGAAGAGAATTGTGACATAAGGAAAGAGACTTTGTGACCTAGAGAAAGACGAGAAAATCAGGAAAAGAAAAGGAGAAAATATCGATGGAGGCGAGTGCTACCACTTTGATATTTTTGACTGAGGGCTGTTGAAATGCTCTTAGATGTCCGTAAATAACCATGCTACTCAAGACAGGCGCAATTGAGAAATCAAGAGCTACGAATAAAAGGAAGACATGAACTGAACTCTCTCTCACATTGCACCTTATTCTCTTCTATTTCTATCTTTTTTTTAAATTCTGTTCTTCATTCTTTGCTCCACTTTTTTTTCAGCTCCCTACAGTCTTTTTTACATGTCAATTGTTGTTTCTTGGATTCTTTTACCCCCATTTTCTATTCAATCCTACCTCCATATTTCCTTCCTGCAACAGAGTCACATTTATTTTGTTCTTGCTCTCTCTCTGTCTGTTTGTCTGTCTGTCTCTGTGTCTCTCTCTCTGTGTTATTTTCAGTTCCCCTACAGTCTCCTTTCAATTTCTTTCATGCTTGAACCGGTTTTATTTTCAGTCTACTTGCAATATATGATTCCTTTTCCCCTGCAATAATTCAAATTAATTTATTTTGTTCTCTCTCTCTCTCTCTCTTCTCCCTTTCAGCTGCAATTAGAAGCCCTTTCCCTGCAACCCATTCACATTAGAGACATACTTTATTTCAGGATAATTATGCCATCACTGAACATTTACCCATTAAAAAAAGCAACACCTCCTCTTCCTTTGGAGTGCGTTAATCGATCACTCAGCTAATTCCGTCATTCCCTATCCCTAATGAAAGGGATAGCGGTAGGGTCTTCCCAGCAAAATCTTATCTCTAGAGAATTTCATAATTTCTAGAGATCTTATGAGTTCCCCTCATCTCCTACACTTCAATTTCTCAAGATCGAGAAAAAGAGAGAGAGAGAGAGAGAGAGAAAGAGAAAGAGAGAGGGGGGGGGGGGGGAGTAGGAGCACCCACCATAAGTCGGCCCACTGAAAATAGCCCCTTCATCCTAATATAGCATGGTGTTTGAGATGCGCACAACTTTTATGTCTACGAATATTCATAAGTATTCTCCTTGCTTCGGTTTGGAAAAGAGGCCCTTCTACTCCAATGCCCCCCCCCCCCCCGATCTATTTTTTCATCATCCACATAGCTGAATGTCACTTACTTTAAGACTACTATTCATTATTTGTATTTAAATTGTCGTTTAAGAAGCATATAACATGTTTGTACGATTCTGTAGTATAACTTTTTCAGAAAATTCAAGATGCCTACAGCGGCCTATCAATTTTACCCGTAAATGCATATACATGTAACTCTATTAAAACCCCCAATAGTTACCTTTAATGATTCACAGTATATAACCATTAGGTTATATATCTTCCCTTACTAACATGAAGGTAAGGATAAGTAATAGAAGTTTTTCTTAAACATAGTATGTGTGTCTCCTTCATAAAAATACTTTGAACTAATTTGTTCAAATTTGTTTTATGTAAGTTTCTTCTATAAATAATGAATAAAAACGTTTATTATCAGCTTTAATTGTATGACATTATTGTATGACATTATGCAGGAGCTTGCAAACAATTTAACTCCCACAGCTCCCCGATAAAAAGGCTTTATAAATACAGTTGATCCAATATGATTACAAAGATAACAGGAATTCTATGTAAGGGAAATCAAATGATGAGCAGTATAATGATATGTTATCAGATAAGCCTTATTCTCATCTTCACTGAATCTCTCATCTCAGAGCAACCAATTTCGCTCGATGAAGCAGCAAAATTCTTCCATTCTGCACTACGTCATCTAATCCTAGGCTTCTTAGCTTATTCAATCTACATTCCTAAAGGCTGTCATGAGAAACTACCCACCTCATAGGTTTTCGGTTCAGAAAAGCATATTCTATTACACGCTCTGATGAAAATTACCGCCTCCTTCTCCGGCTCCATCTCTCTCACAACATCAACACTACGAGGATAAAAAAACTTCCCCTTTTATGCTTTCAATGTTTTCCTCTTTAATACAATGATATTATAGGTTTTCCCGGCCAATTCAATCACTCGGTCACTCAAATTCACTTTTAGTGCATTCAAATTAACGCATATGTCACCCTTGGAAGAACTATGTCATTCAAATTAAGAATGTGAGTATTCAAATTAAACAACGAGAAAACAAATTCATAAGCATTCAACTTGCGAATGCGAGCATGTTTTTTTTTAGATCTGCATGTGCATTCATGTTGTCACGGTAAGCCAACCATATTAACTTAAATGCACTGATTTCATGCAAACTAAATGCATGTTTGTGAATTTGTTGACTGGTTGTTCAATTTGAATGCTTGGATTCTTAATTTGAATTACGGAATTCGTCCGAGAGCGACATTTGCTTTAATATGAATGCATAAAGAATGAATATGAGTGACCAAATGATTAAATTGGCCGGGATAACCTATACTTTTAGCATTTATACAGTGCTCTTTAGTATTGTAAGGCTTTACAAACAGAGATCTCAGTTTGTAACATAATAATGAACTTAACACAAGCATGGATTAGCTGATGTAGGAAGACCTTCAAAAGAAAAATATATCATGTATATACATATAATTCAAAAAATGAATGCTAAACAAAACTTACCAGTAACTTGACATTATAATAAAGATTTTAAAAAAATAAAACGCATCACCTCTGATCCATGTATCAATTCTTTTACTATTGTTTGAATGAATCTATATGACAGATAAACAAAATTATTCACACAGACAGATATTTCAGTGTGCAACTCAAGAAGAAATAAATTGTTTTTCTTCCAGATGATTTACAACACATTCATAATGCATGTATTATGATAACAAACATCATCACAAATCTACCATTAATTTGAAAATTTGAAAAAGTTTTTGAACTGCTTCTGGACACCGATTTATAAAACTTGTTATCAATTATAACTGCCATTGACTGTGCCACAAATGTGCATATATAACTGGTCAAATGCAATGATTTCAGTAGCTTACATCAATAATAGTAGTTTGAATTTTTAAGAGTTAAACATTTTACTTAAAATGCTTTGTTTCATTAACAAACTAGGCATGAAATATAGATTTAATGGATATAATCTTCATGACAAAGGTAACAGTTCCTGTTTCTGGATGAAAAAATATTAGACCTTCTTATAGTCCAAACACTTCAACTTAAATTCTTGAACTGGACAGGACTTGCCACTCACACCATGGAAAGAGTTAAAGATATTGCAACTTGATCAAGTTTTTCCCTCGCTGACTTTTCATAAAATTCAGTTCTCCAGGATGAATTTCTTGATGATAGCAAGATCAGGAGGAGTATCATAAAAAGTTTGGATGAGGCTATAATGCAACATGATAACCCTATACCAGGCAGTCAATGAACTCATCAGAAAAGAAAAAAAAAAAAACATCCTAAAGTGGTTATATTTCATGAGCCGCCTGGAAGCGGCCTATTCTTCATGAAACCTAAGATTTCTATAAAAAAAAAATCACTTCCTCTGAAATTGATAAAGAATCTTTTTATTTCTTGATGAATACATTTTTAAAAAGATGTAATGCGTGAGGTTTTCCTTAGTGAGCTGGAGTAAAAAGGATACTCTGAAACATTGTCATGGATTTGCTTGATAAGTAAGTGAACTGTTGAAATATTAATAATAGTTGCTTATTCTTATATCTAGTCGCATGAGCATATCTGCATTTTGCAGTACATTTAATTTTAACAATTATGTTACTTAAACTAGTATGATTCTACTTTCCTAACAACCATAGAATACATGACGATCCCCATTTACTACATAATCACAAAAGAGAAAATATTCTAACCAGTTAATCCTCTCTACATATTACACTCTAAAAGAACTTATAAAGCACCACCTTTTTAACAGTCAAAGAACATGTCATCTGTTTGGAGCCAGAAGTGCATTAATTCATATACTTGTACACACAGTTAATGCCCTTCTGGCTCTCAACAGACCATATCATCTGTTGAGAGCTGGAAGGGCATTAACTCTGTGGTAAAGTATATGAGTTAAAGGGAAATCCAACCTTAATAGCAAGTTGCTTTGAAAGAAAGAGGAAAAATTAGAGAAGCAGATTGGTGAAAGTTTGAACGAAATCGGACAAGCAATAAGAAAGTTATGAAATTTTGAAAGTTGTAATCACTATACATATGGGAATTTCAAATTGGCCGAATAGGTAATGTCACTGTGATGTAGCTGTGGACAACTCCCCCATTCTCTCCAACATAAAAAAATGACTAAAATGTCACTTTTTTCAAAATGTATTACTCAGTAGGATCTTTTTCTTTCATGAGGACTTATAAAAATATGCTATATCCAATATATTTTGAGTACTGCCCCGAGGGTAAAAGCACCTCAGAGAAAAACGCAAATTAATGATATTTTTGTGTACGACAAATGGGAGAGTTGTCCACAAAAATGTCACAATTGACTCACCAAATTGCCAATTTGAGATTCGCATAGATGTAGTGATCTTATTTTTCAAACATCCATAACTTTCTTATTCCTTGTCCAATTTCTTTCAAACTTTCACCATCCTGTTTTTCTTATTTTTCTGCTTTCACACAAATCATCTCATTACCAAGGTTGGATAGCCCTTTAATGCACTTCTCGCTCAAAACAGACAATGTATGGATAAGACAAAAGTATATCTTGATTAGGAAAGGTTGTGGTATGAACGCATTAAATGAGGAATATATTTCTCTCTTCCTCAATCTCAGACCAGAAGCACATATTTTTTACAACCTTCATCCAATTTTCTCTTCCTTTACAAATAAATTTGAGCAATGAATGAACAAGAAGGAAAATAATAACTCTGTTATACCACGAAAAAGAATCTGAGGGGAAATATGAATGTAAATAAAAATGAGATCTCAAATATATCATAGTGGAAAACGATTTTGGAGTATTAGTCTTTACCTTAATCTACATTTACCACACTCGACCCAGGTGAGGTAAATGGGTACCTGGCAGGAATTAATTCCTTGAAATGCTAGAGCGCTGTAAGTGCAGCCATGCTAAAGCCAGGGTAATAACTGTGGACCACCAGGAGTGTCAAGTCTGACAGATATGTGCACTATACAAGAACCCACTATCATCATTATCAGTATTATTACCTATAGGCAGTGCACCATTACTGAACTGATAATGGAAAACACATTTAGAGAGTTGTACTTTTTCATATTTTTATCTTCGTTAGATACAGAGCTTTTCAGAGAGAGATAGAGAGAGAGAGGGAGAGAGATGTAGATGTATGTTTCTATATGATATACATCATCAAAGAGCCAAACTAAAAATCAATTTTTAAAATATTCTATTGCAAACATTTTTCAATCAACATGAAAGCAATTTAGTCAAGCATAAATCTAAAATGCTTGAATAGATAACATAATTGGATGTCATTAGAAAATGAAATGGATTTTCCCAAGAAATTCTGTAATCTAAAATGTTCCAATTTCAAAAGCCATCATACAAGGAATTTCATACATCATGACTCTTAATTTGAGGGATCAGCGATAGAAATGTATGGTAAGCGAAAAGAACAGAAGTAGACAACACAACCAAAAGCTGGACCCACAGCTCGCGCAGCATGCGTCAACCAATCAAAAGCAAGCATTTGATAAATATCCGCTGATGCCCTCTAGCGACTACATAGCATTATTTAATGTCGATCCCTTGAATCGAAGGTCAGTTACGACACGATGAGTGCGAAAATGTAAAGGTAAAAGAAATCAGTCCCACATTTTTGCTTTAATAATGGTGTTAACCAGCATGGGACCAGAGCTAGAAAACTGCTGTCAATTAAGGACCACTGTAGGATATTAGCAAAAAGCACCCCCCAAAAAAAAAGTGAATCGTGACATCTCAAGAAAATGGTCAATTAGCGCCAAGATTCTCACATGTGAAATCATAACTCCTAAGGGATAAGAATCTTGATAGAAAGTGACAAAATGACAAACAGAAAGGTACAGCCCCCCAAAAAACCATTATCAAGATTACATGGAAAACCCAACCAACTGCTTTTCCAGCGACTACATCATGGAACGATTTACTTCCATTATTTTCAAGTACATTTGGACACTTTAATACCCCCCTTCCTTAACAATTTTTTATGAAAATAAAAATGTTATTCAAAGTGACCTAGTACTATGCCCATGACATGCACCTAAACAGCATTATATTTCACCTTTCCCAGAACCTTCACTTTAATGTCTTTCATACCAATTCTGAAAATAACATATTGAAATTTTCATCATTTTCCTTCACTTCATTCTTTTCTTTATTTTGTAGAGGTCATGCATCCTCAATAGTCCTGTCAGAAGCATGAACATGAGTACACTTCCATTAGAACTTAGTGTGACACATCCAAGTTACATTATTTACCTAGAAGTTTTAATATCTGTGGTCTGGATCTTAATGAAAACGCACAGCATGAACACATTAGCTAATAATGTGAAGAGGCCATCTCACTAATGGGACATTATGTATCTTTTTTTCAATTAGCAAAGAAAGTTCCATTTCTGAGAATCCATTAGAAAACTCTTCTGTTCAACTCTGATTTCTGGCAGGGTACGCTCTTGAAGAAAGATAAGTGAGGGTGATGAAATTACTTATGATGGTAGAGATCTAAATGCCTTGCCACTGAATTGGCCTTCAAATGTTCACATTAGGAAGAAAAAGATTTGTCTCCTTAAAGTAAAACTTAATTTAACTTCCATGATTAATGTTCGTCCATTATATGAGAACACTACAAGTTTTATGACGATCATATTTGTAATTTTCTATAACAGAGAGAGCGAGAGAATGAGAGAAAGAGGGAGAGAGAAAGGGGGGGTGTCTTCAACACTCAAAAGTTCAAAGTGGTTTCTGATTTGCACATAGAAACTTTGCTTTAACATAATTTGTTTTATAATAAATGATGTGTGATGTAAAGTCTAATTTTGTAACATAATTCAAAGAATTACTACTAAAGACAGAAGAAATTTTTTTTTTTCAAGTTTCAAGAATGTTTGGACAGATTCAATAATGTTTGGCAAATTCAATAATTGCAGAAATGTAACATAAATACCCCAACAAAAATTATTTCAGCTATTTATCATCTGTTATTATTATTATTTCTTCTCCTTTTTTTTGTGGGGGGGGGGTGCTTTTGTCTAATGTGAACTCCAAAGATCAAATTTTCTCTCATGAATACTTGTGCTATGGTGGCTATCATCCATTAGCAGTTGGGATTAGCTGTTTACTCAAACTCCAAAATGCATACTGCTTAATGAAGAGTACCCCATCTGGTAATGTGCCAAAAATTATTTAACAGAAAACATAAATAGAAACATAATACAGAAGCCTCTCATAATCTTAACAAACGTCATCAATCAAATTAGGCACTTTTTAAGCTAAGTAATCCTATCTGGTAAACTTTATTACTGGGCAACCGATCTTGTTTAATAAACATTATAACCTAAGCGATGCTCATACAACACATTTCCTTTTTAGAGAATCCATTAGAAAATCCATTAGAAACAGTTTGATTATACTGTTTAGAAGGGTAAACACTAGTGATAACTTGTGAGGATGATGACTTTGATTATGAGGGGGTGGCGATGATGATGATGATGATGATGATGATGATGATGATGATGATGATGAAGATGAAGATGATGATGATGATGATGATGATGATGAAGATGATGATGATGATGATGATGATGATGATGATGATGATGATGATGATGATGATGATGATGATGATGATGATGATGATGATGATGATGATGATGAAGAAGTTATCCTTTACAGCAAACTGTATTACAAGGTAACAGGGCTTATCACACGATTATTTGTGCAATGGCCACTAATACCATAGCTTGTACTTTAGATTACACAGGCTTTTAGCTAGGAGGGCGTCTGGGCATCGGAAAGATGCCAATTTCTTTTTTTGAAGACTCCCTATAATTCTTTTTTCCAAATCCGCGTAATTTAATTAACCCCCTTTTTGTGGGACACCCTATTTTCTAATTGAAACCTTATTTTGAAATAGGTTAAAAGATTGATACGACATGAAAGTTGTTAGGAAATTGTTTGAATCAAATCTGAAAGTGCATGAGATGATGACATATCTTGCTTCATGGATGATCTATAGGTTAGAGACATATCAGCAGTAGATCTGAACACATTCTTGAATAGTGCATCTCTTCATTGAGTAATTTCTTCTCTCATTTTCTCATCATTATACTTTACAATTTAATTCACAGGAAAAACCTACAAAAGAAGCTACTGATTACCTCACCCCTCATTCATTACCCCCCCCCCTAACTCCTTTGTCTTCAGAGTATCATAAGAGCCCTAACTTTTTAGTCTGACTTCAATTCTGTGTTTTTTCTTTACCTTTCAAACTTACAAGTTTTCATCTCTGCATGTACTTCTCTCGTTCTCTTTTCTTTCCCACTCTCTTCTCTCTCTCTCTCTCTCTGTCTTTTCTCTCTGTCTTTTCTCTCTGTCTCTTCTAACAATCTCTCTCTCTTTCTCAATTAATGTTTTTATGCTGATCAGATAAAATTAACATTTTATCCTAGGTCTTGCATTTCACCCAGATCAATTTGCACCAAATTTCAATTGAAAATAGGATGTTTACTTTCAAAGTTTCAATTTCCTTCTCTCTCTCTCTTTCTCTACAGTCTCTTTCTTTCTTTCCCTCTCTCACCTCACACATACCATCTTCCCCTCTCTCATTTTACTTTCTATTTCTCCCTCTTTGTGTACCTTTCTCAATACCATTACCTTTTATATTTTCTCCTCTTTCTATCCCTTCTATCATATTTATTTCTCTACATCTTTCTCTCTTGTTCCCTCTCCTTTGCTCTCTCAATTTCTCTAAAATTTTCTCTATAATTTTCTCTACAACTCTCCCTGATTTTCTCTTACAATCGCTTTCTTTACCCCCCTATTCTTCATCTCCTGTATTTTAATCCTCTCTACTTTTATAATTTACCTCCATTTTCTTGCAACATTTTCTCAAAATCATACTTTACACAAAGTTAGAGGAAACCCTGTAAACAAAGCTGCATATCATAACCTCTTCCCACACTCATTATTCTTGCCTTCACTTTTGTGTTATACTTTATGGGCCCTAAAATTTTTGTCCGCCTTCAATTGTCTTTTTCCCTTCATATTTTAGTTCTTATACCACAGTTTTTTGTCTCTACTTCTCCCTCCCCCCCCCCTCTCTCTCTCACAATTAATGTCTCTCACTGACTGACTGTTCTACATTTTCAAACTGATCAGTTGCCATTACCATTTTAAATAATGCCTTGCATTTCACCAATATCAAGTTCCACTGAATTTCAACTAAAAAACAAGATGTTTACTGTGAAAGTTTCCCTTTTCCTCTCTCCCCTACCTTTCTTTCACACCCTCACCCATACACCACCCCTTTCTCATTTTACTATCTATCTTTCATTTCTTTGTGCCTTTATTTTTTTTCTCTCTTCTCCTCTATCCCTTCTTGTTTCTTCATTTCACTACATCTTATCTTTTTCTCTTGTTCCCTCTCATTTCATCTCTCCCTTTTCTACATCATTGTCTCTAACTCTCCTGGATTTTCTCATCCACCTCTCTCTTTTATTCTTCATTCCGTCTGTTTCACTCTCTTATCGTCTCTCTTTCTCTCTCTCCCTCCTTCCCCTTCTCTTTTTCTCTCTTCATTGTCTCTGTCTCTTAAGCCTAGCAACACCTCAAGGTCAACTCACCCTTTTCAAGGTCAACAGGGAAAACGTCCATTTTCTCCACCCTCTTCTCAAGTTCATATTCAGCTGACGCGGCCACTGGATCGATATCATCGTTGCGCCTATCATAGACCTCCTGGGCATATGTTTCATGAACCTGTTGATAAAAAAAGAAAACAGGATGAAAATAGGGTTAGTGTGATTCTGTAGCAAATGGACAACAGGCTTATATTTTCTAGCACTGAAAAAAAAAGAACAAGTTAAATCACCATTCAAATTGGCCACGGAATGACAGTGTTTTGAAAATGCTGTCCATGTAGCTTTATCCAGCACTATAAAAAAATGCATCCAGCAGTGTTAAATCCATCCCTGAGAAAATGCTGTCACTCTTTGCCCCTTTCAAAGGATAAGTTTACACTTAAGTTTCAAGAGTGTGGCAATACAATATTTTATGAAAAACAAATTTTTGTGAATGCTGTTTAGAAATACAAAAAAGAAATATTCGTCTGTATAGGGTCTTTCTTCTATTCCTTACATTCCCAGATGAAAAAGCACTGGAAGTGACCACTGATTGTCCTGGTCTTCTTAAAGTACTTTATAACTGTCAAAAACATTTATTAACAAAATAAGAAGAATTATTAATTATTTCCATGATAACTATAGAACTTACTGTCACAATGACCATTTTGGAAAATACAGAATGATCTTTACACATTTCAAAAAGCAATGTAAAAAGAATCACCCCAAAAGAATGCTAAAAATTCAAAACATTGATAATGAAAATGTTGATTATGAAAATGAGAAACTGAGATATGTAGGCCTATTTACAATATACTGAATGACTACTGACAGGACAGACGGACAATCCTACATCTTGATATCTCTGGCACCACTACTTGCTGCAGAAATCTTAAAACTGATTGTTAACAGACCATGACCTTGATCACGGTTTTAAAAATGTTATATAGAAAATAATCACCAAGAAAGAATGCTACGAATTTAAAACATTGATAATGAAAATGGTGATTATGAAAATGAGAAACTGAGAAGCGTAGGCCTATTTACAAGAGACTGAATAACTATTGACAGGACAGACAGACAGTCGTAAAAACTTGATATCTCTGGCACCACTACTTGTTGCAGAAACATTATAACTAATATTTGTCACCCGACCATGACCTTGACCAAGGTTGGCTATCATTATTGGCAAGGTTTATTTCTGGTAAAGTTAAAAAATAGTTCTACCAGCCTTCCTTACATTACTATGTGGACGAGTATCATAGTAGGAATGCCGCGTGAAAAGACGTTCTTTTGAAGTGTTTTAATATTTCAAATACAACTATATAGGGGTACAAGAGCTTAAGGCTTTAATTGAGTAATATTTTCATGCCACAAGTGTATAGCCTCATGTAAGATTTATCTGTGTGCAGTGCTCTTCAATGTAGATGATTGTCAGCAAAATTGGGTGAATTTCTTATAATTTAAAAATTCCAAAAACCTCACAATACACAAATATCCTGATATATTTAATGATCACCCTTCCCCCTAGATATTCCATTTAGTTTAATTCACAATCACATAAAATGAAGTAATAACCTTCATCTTTAAGGCAAGCTTTCATGAACTTCTAGAGTTTGGTTAAGAAATATAAACATTGCTCCAACTAATTCCCTTTTTTATCGCTTGTACAAGTGTCTGATTTTTTCCTTTTAATATGAACATGGCACCTGAAGCCCAGTACTTAATATATACACTTGTTTTCCTGTCTTTTTATACTTGCAAACTATTTTTTTTCTTACCTCCTCTATACACTTGCAATATACATATGAAAAGTCATCTCACCTGTGCCAATCAATCACTGGACAACCCACAATGCAATTCATTATTCCCTCATTAAATCAGTAAAAGTAAAATTAATCCGCATTGCTTTGCACCTTTTTCCAGCCTGTAAAGTGTATTCTTTTAACATGAAATAAAAATTGAACAATTGATATTTGATAGAAAGATATACTGATTTATAATACTCCATCTCCACTATTCGCTCATTAAATCAGTAAAGTCCAATTGTTCCAGGCTATAATGAATCTTGGCAAGCCTCTAAAGTGTTTTCTTCCAACATGAAAGTGAACGATTGATATTTGATATTAATATACATCAATTTATACCACTCTCTCCAGACCAGGCCACCCCTCTCTCTATCTCTCTCATTCATATGATTTCCTCAGGCTATGATTTTTACAACCACTTAAACAATCACCATTTCACCACTAGCTTCCATCATCTCCACTCACACTCTACAACTATTCTTGAAGACATCGACAGAGGGAAGTTTAATTGATATAAATATTCTAGAACAGGTATCAAATTGTTCAGCTACAATCCACTACAATCAATTTTATACTTAGTCCTAGATAAATCAATGAATTTAAATTGCCCTATAAGACAATGTATGATTCATTTCATCCACATGAATAAAACCTGGAGAGCAAGAATATTTCAAAATGGAAGTCCACCCTAAAGTTTAGTTGATTTGAACAAAAGCAGAGACATGAGAGGAGTAGATTAGTGAAAGTTTGAGAAAATTCCGATAATAAATAAGAAAGTTATGAAATTTTGAAGTTGTAATCAGTCAAACACAAATTGGCAACTTGGTGACAGATCTTGCGAGCTCTTCTCCAATTTGCTCTTTACAGAAAATTGTTATCTTAGTTGTTAATAAAGGAATACATTCGTTTCATACAGGTTTTGTGTAAAAGTATATGTACAATGGTTTCATCTAGGGTACAAGTATGATTCAATATTTTTTATTGATAAAATGGAAATTTATGATTTTTAAAGTACAGGTTAAAAGGGAGAGGATATGTCAGGGAGTTGCCAATCTGTGTTTGACTGATTGCAACAACAAAAATTCCTAACTTTCTTATTTCTTATCAGATTTTACTCAAACTTTCATTGATCTTTTTCTTTCGTTTTTTTTTTTCTGCCCCTTTTGATACCAACTTGATATCAGGATGGACTTACCCTTTAAGAAGATATTCTCATTTCCTCTAGCTTTCTAAAAATGGCTGAACACTGACTATTTTTCACAACACAACCCCAAAATTTACAGGCTTTTCCAAGGAATTTGAGGCCAAATGAAATAAAAACTAATGTTCCTAAAAAGCACTGAAGTCATTTAAAAATAATATTGACAAAATATGACTGTATTTAACACTCACTATCTTCTTACACAATATCATATTTTTCAAATGAGACACAAAAGGGCTTTGCTTTATCTATTGGGGAAAAAAGAAGCTAGAGAAATATATCAATGCTGACAGAGGGATATTGAGAGTAACACTGGAGTGGAATGGTTAAAAGGTTTTTAATGCAAAGATTCATTTTACATTTTATTGACTTTTTCAATGTCAGGTGCTAAATCTTCTTCCATACTTCATCTCAAATGAATAAGGACATAAAGAATTGGTACTCAATAAATCAATCGCGATTACAGCTTTGGTAATGAATAATTAAAATTCCCAATTGTTCTACTTCCATTCTATGAAAAGGTATCAAATGGGAATATTGGAAATGTTTTATCAATTATTGTTACTCAATCTTCCACACATGTATCGCTTTCAATCTAATCTCTCACCATTTACTCATGATTGATATCAAAGTTTTAAGTGGTTTCTTTCTCTAATTTGCATATAACTTTGTAAAAAGAAATAATAAGATAAACTTTACAATGTTTATTGCAGTCTGTAAATGTAGACGTTTTCTTGCAGCTGCTTAGATGTAAAAAAAATCAATTTCTATATTGATAACATTCACCTGTCAAAAATTTCAACAGCATCACTTAATACTCCTAATAGCTTATCAGGAGCAACTGAAAAATTGCATGATTTTTTGAAGTCGATTCAAAGCACTTCTTTCTCACCAACGTACACATTTTCTCATGATTGAATGAAGATATATATTCATAAATTCATAAATTTCTTTTGTTTGAAAACAAAGAATCCCAAGATAACTGTGTTAACAAAATACCGCACTTCAACATCAAAATTGAAAACTTGGTCCACTATTTCTCGACCATCCCGGACAGATGATGGACGAGAAAATCCATCATGAAAACATTTATTCATCTCAAGTGATCGCTGAGAAACTCTAGAAGGTCAAAAGGTCCGTCAAGACATCACAGTAAAATCAATGATTGGGCTATATGATAGCGCCTTAAATGGTGGCTTAACTGAAATTCAGGGCGTGTTTCCATTGGTCTGCAGTGTGTTTTGGGGACAAAGATGCTCTTTCTATGAGCGATAATAGCACTAGACACACATTTACATGGATGTTGTACACCACTTTGCACATCATATGAAACAAAAATACTAGAAGAATGAGAAGAGTGTTAAAGATAGAAGTCCACGTTTTCTATGAAGTGAAAAATTCTAATCATGTGATGTGGCAAATATCCAACTGAAAGAAGCACATTCACACAGCCAGATTTTTTTTTTTTTTTTCAAACATGAAGGTTAATTGCAATTATGACAATTTTCACATGTTTCCTATGTAACTTTCCATACAGGTTTGAATAAGAATCTCCCACAAAAAGGGCAAAAACTCTTTGTTAAATGCACAAAATAATAACCTTGCTCAAAAATATTTCAATATTTGAACAGTCTATAAAGAACGAACAACCATACACAGATATATTGTGTGTGCATCTGATGAGGTTATTTCAGTGAGCATCCTGCAGAAAACTAGGACATGACAATCTGAATGGCCGTTTGGCGCCTAGCTAGCTATGACTTATCGCATTTACAATAAAGATCAAAACAGGTGATAAATCAAAGCCAAGGATGACAAATCATACCAAACTCCATATATGGTCTGTTTGGAGCCAGAAGGACATTAACACTGTACATATGATGGGACTAAATGCCCTTCTGGCTTTAAACAGACATGTTGGTTACATAGAAAGTCTGTTAGCCCCCTCCCTTCTCCACAAAAATAAGAAAAATAAATAAATGATACACTTATATCTTCTCAAACTCGATCTAATGTTTTTAATTTCGTTTTAGAAATCTTCAAGACTTTCCTGTTCTTCAAATAATCCAACATTAAAAAAAAAAAATTTCTTCTATGTTCACCTCATATTATATTGGTATGCATTAAAATACCTTCCTCTCCTTCCAGCTTTCAATCTCATTTTCATTCGTAAACAATATACATAAGGAAGCTTAGCAAAACACAGTGGCGCGCAAAGACACGTCCGAAACGCAAAATGCACATTGCTGATTACAATCATAATTTATTGTATTAAGGTAGAAACATACCATTAAGCCACATGGAGTGTAAAAATACGTCTACTACCATAAACAGGATTAATATTACCAAAATTTTCATTGCATATATCAAATATTGACTTTTAATTCACCAACAATTTTGCTGTCTGCATTCCGCGGCACTCCATTTCGCTAAGCTAGCTAATTAATATCACTATTCCAAAGGGTATCGCATACAATGAACACCTAAAAACTAATTAAAGTAAAACACCTTCAAATGAAATACCAGCACTCTCCCATAATTGATTATATATTGTATTCACTTTTTAGCTTTTCAAGGTATACTGCACTATATATAGTAATCAGAAAATTATATTAATATCACCAGAATAGTTCTACATAACACTTATAGCACTCTATATAGCACAGATGCTCGCAATATTATATTTTACCTGTTCAACCATACTGTTTAAACCACATAGCTATGTGGATATTAATTAGTCCATAATTTCAAAGAGATTTTGAAGGATTAATATAGATCTACAAGCAGTTAATACCCTCTACTAGACAGACTAGAGAATTTCAGAAAGTCCTTTAAATAGTCAATGATTTGAGACAAAAAGTCTTTTGGGGTGCCTACTATGTGTCAAAAACAATTTTAGAAACATAAGTGGCAGGGAAACTTAAAGGTAATAAACAGTAGTGGTAGCAAAATGAAAGTTGGCATGAAACTGCTCAAATATAGTCTCATATTGTTCGGCTATAATAAAAAGATACATGAGTGAGATAATCCGGTATTCTATTCATGATTTTCGGTGATTTTCAGTAAAATAATTCAAATGATCGAATATCAACTGTTACCTTATACCCTCGCTAAGGACCACCTACCCCGACGCTCCTGGCTCAACGGCGCATAGCGGTTCGCACACACTTGTTACACACACTGTTTTCACATCAAATTACAAGCGCGGTACCGCGCTTGTAATTCAATGTTTATTTTTTTTGGACATTTTAGCCATTTCTAAACCATTTTTCTTCAAACAAACGTCACCTATGTTCGAAATTAATCATTTCACAACAGTATATGTAATAATTTCCATTCCAGCTGACAAAGTAGTTAAATATCCAAAGCGCCACCTTTCCCACTACTGTACGATACCTTTAAGGACTAAAAAGAGAGATAGGGCAGTTGAAGTAGAACAATAAAAGGAATGAGAAGAAGAATAGATTGATCTCTAAGGGGTTTTATATTACATGGCCTGATTAACATTTGGTCTCAGTTTGATAAGAATCTTTCCCCTCAGGTCTACTTCTCACTCACTAGATATAATCAGGGCATTAATGAGATCCCCAATGAACTTTACTCATTTGATTGTCTTATGACCTAGTTTGGAAAGATTATACCAATTTCCCTTTCACTAATTACTCTCTGACTTGGGCAAAACACTTAGGAATAACAAAAAAGAATTTAAGAAATATAAAGCAGAAAATGTATTAAATGGTGAGGAGTACATTACAAAGGATGTCTTAAAATAAGCATTGCAGCCATGAAGGAAAGAAGCTTACCAACATTAAAAACCACATTACTGAAAAGAAAGAACAAATAGAAGGCAAGAGAAACATAGGAAGAAAGAGATGGAGGGAGAATGAGTGAGAGGGCGGAAACAAGAGAAAGAGAGAGAGAGAGAGGGAGAGCGAGTAAAATAAAGATGGATTGACTGGGAAGCAAGAAGTAAAGTGCAATTCTGCTCTGGAAATCTTAAAAACCCTCTGGAAATCTAAAATAGAGCTAAAAAATAACACAATGAAATACATTAGCGAATCTCACTTTTAAAATAGCAAATTCCTAAAATGGCCACTGCAAATGAAAACCACATTTTTACATTGGCAGAAGGAAGACAAAAGCAGGCAAAACACTCATATAAGTGGGTGGAAAAAAAGAATTAAAACAAATTCAAACTGGACAAGGCTCGCCAAAATTTTACAGGTACATTAATCTGTTTTTAGAGCAGACTTATTTACTAATACCATCTAAGAGACAACAAGAAGGGTTAATAACTACTATGAATTCAACAACTGCCCTTCTTGAGGAAAAAAAATCAGAGACAACTGCTGGGATTCCTGCCCTCCTTGAGATGAAATCCAGACCAACATATTCATGAAAGTCCAAAGTAATGCAAACTCCAGTACATTATAAGGCGAGAAACTGTGATCAAATGATTTGATTAAAGACGGTGCCCCACAAACCAGCATCACCTGCAGAGATACGTCTAAAGCTACGCAAAGTTATTGCTTGACATTCATATACCAAGGCTGTGATGCTATCGTGTTATGTGGGTAAAATAAAAATCAAACCTGCATATAAAGACCACTCAAGGGAGACAACAAAAATGGTCTTCACATAACAGGTTTCTTTAACCCTTTCGAGAAATTTCGTGGTTTGGCTCAATAACTTTTGATTCAGAGCTCTAAAAAATATACCAGATACATGCATAGAAAGAGCAAAAAATTCTGCACACACTGTATCCATTTTTGTTGCATAACCATATTGCGTTTGATGCCAGGAATTTTAAAAACAAGAATAAGCTTTAAAATCCTTATTGGCAACTCATCGAGAGGTTCAAAATGATTGTTTTTCATAAAAATTGGCATTTTTCAAACTTTTCAACAAAATTTGTAGCACCATGTAGCACTAAAGAAAATATTATTGTTGCCAATTTGAAGAACAAAATGTGATCAATTTAGCTCTTAAATAATGACTGTCCTGAAAGGGTTTACATAGTTTTAATGACAAACACAAACACAGATAGAAGAGGGAAAAAAAGTTTCACTAAGAAACACTCCAGGGGAAAATGTATTCTTTTTAGATAAGTGACCTTTCTATAAAGGATCAAGGCCTCTGAAACTGCAGTCAGTATCAATATACAAGATACTGATACAAAGACTTCAGGGAATAAGACAACAAAGACCTCTAGCATCTCGTCTCTAAAAAAAACGATGTCTTGAATACAATTTGAGAGTTGGTATTCAGAGTATCTACAAGGTTGTATACCCAATTAAGGAAAATAACAGATGGACATGTATGTTTCAGTGCTTACATTCATGGGGTGTGCTTGTAAGTCTCAATGTTGGTCACAAAACATTTTTTTATTTGATATAGTCAATGAGGGAAGGTAGAGGCTGAAGTTGTCTTTGACATAATCATCGTCAGAACCAAAGGATGGATAACACTGATGCTTTCTCTGTTTCATAATCTACAGTAGATGTTGAAATAGGAAATTCATATCTGTAAGCTTCAAGTTCCACTTTCCAATCTCTGAAGCTTCTAAGTTACGTCTATAAAATCAAATCTTAAAAGTTGGAAAGAACAAATCTGAAAGTTTCAAGAGAAGTGAAACATTTCTTCCTCTGTTAAAAAGGAAATATGCCGAATGGGAGAAAAACACAAATCTAGAAATTCAGCATTCTTTGAAGAAAGATATTGCCCAAAACAATTTATAATAAGTTATTTTTAAAAAAATATGAGGTGTTAAATTTACCTTTCATAACTCCCTGAAAAGAAAGAAAATTTTCATATTCTTGCTCTTCCAAAATTGCCTTAAAGTGTACCAATCACAAAATAATATTTTGCTCCGTATGTTAGAGGCTCCATGTTGTTATGCTATATTCAAAATTTGGGCTTCAAATATTACTTTTACATTCAAGAGATATTGCAAGTTTAATTACACTGTCTTAAGTGTAAAAGTGACTCGAGAGTAGACTACTCGACGCACCCGAACGTGCTAGCCAAGATAAGGGCTTGCGTGGAACCCATCCAATCGGAGTTCGATTCCGCACCTTCATGTTATCCTTTATTTCCTTCATACTCCTTGACTGTTGACCTACAGAATGTTAGATAAAGTTCTTTGAGGTTCATTTTATAACTTTCTAGCTGTACATAAATTATTTTTTAAGGTGATTGGTACACTTTAAACTGTGACTTTTTCTTAGAGTTAAGACTCCTTTTGGTCAAAAGTGACATTTTTTAGAACCACTTTCTAAAAAGAGATTGAATGCTGAAGAAAGGAAAGGTGCACTAGTCAGAAACAAATGGATCTACTGATATGTCTGACTCCTGCATCTCTGTAACATCTGCTGAAAGCCAGAAGGGTGTTAAATCTCTTTAAAAGGATATATAACTTGAAGCCCTTCTGGCTTTGACCAGACGATATCATGACTCTGTTTTAAAGGTCAAAAGGGTGTATAAAAGTATACAAGTTAATGCCCTTCTAGCTCTCAAGCAGGTGATATCATGACTCTGTTGTGAGGGCAGTGTGATCAGGATGGAGATCAGTTGAGAGGATACAAGTTATAATGCCTTTCTAGCTCTCAAGCAGGTGCTATCATGACTCTGTTTTGAGGGCAGTGAGGTCAGGATGGAGATCAGTTGAGAGGATACAAGTTATAATGCCTTTCTAGCTCTCAAGCAGGTGCTATCATGACTCTGTTTTTGAGGGCAGTGAGGTCAGGATGGAGATCAGTTGAGAGGATACAAGTTATAATGCCTTTCTAGCTCTCAAGCAGGTGCTATCATGACTCTGTTTTGAGGGCAGTGAGGTCAGGATGGAGATCAGTTGAGAGGATACAAGTTATAATGCCTTTCTAGCTCTCAAGCAGGTGCTATCATGACTCTGTTTTTGAGGGCAGTGAGGTCAGGATGGAGATCAGTTGAGAGGATACAAGTTATAATGCCTTTCTAGCTCTCAAGCAGGTGCTATCATGACTCTGTTGTGAGGGCAGTGAGGTCAGGATGGAGATCAGTTGAGAGGATACAAGTTATAATGCCTTTCTAGCTCTCAAGCAGGTGCTATCATGACTCTGTTGTGAGGGCAGTGAGGTCAGGATGGAGATCAGTTGAGAGGATACAAGTTATAATGCCTTTCTAGCTCTCAAGCAGGTGCTATCATAACTCTGTTTTGAGGGCAGTGAGATGAGTATTGAGATCAAGAGAGGAGCTTCAAGCTTGCCTCGTAGTATCACCACTTAAAGGCACAAGAGCGATGAAAATAGGGCAAGGCTTGTAAATGGTAGCATCGAATCACCTCCATTCCTGTACTGTACTATTTTCATTGTGTGATATCCAATAATATCCCTTAATTCATTCCACTCTCCCTTATAAATACAGTGAAAACTGTATATAAAGACCGCTCACTTGATCACACTTTATGAACAGGTGGCCTTTTGTACAGGTTTCAATACGAAACAATATTCAAGGGAAGCAAAAAGATGCAGTCTTTATAGACAGGTGGTCTTTCCATACAGGGGGCTGCTCAAGCAGGTTTCACTGTAATATATTTACTTACAAAGAATTTAACTTGGAAGTTTTTCATCAAAATCTGTGCAGAAATTTAGGCTCTCTTCAATCAAAAGATGGTTCATTCACAATAAATTTGTTTTATATATTTGTTTATAATGTCAATACTGTTGGGAAATATTTGGAAATTATACTGTAACCTTAATTCTGATTAGGCTACTTTCATAATCATAGTTATTACACAATTAGATGTGTTTTAAGGGTGCAAAATATTTTGAAATAGTATAGTAAAAATTGAATTTTTTGATTAAAAAAATAGGCTGAGATAGAGCAGAAAAAAGTGAGAAATTTCATAAAAATAGTCCACTTCATCCTGTGAGCATTTGAATATACATTGTTTAATCTCATCTTTAATTTTTTTAAATGGTGAGAGGATTCTTTAAAGCGTATGTAAAGTAAACTATTTCTCGGAACTTGTTGGCCCATTAATATCGTCATACAAGAGGGAAGTATATGTGTCAAGTAGATACCTAGCCTAGAGCTGAAAACTATATCACTGACCTATAATGATTTAATGAGTGGACTGAAATATGAATCATACGAAAGTGAAAGCTTCTCCTTATAGTTTTCTTGAATGAAAGAGAATACCAAGCACAATGGAATGTAAGGTTTAAAACAACCACCTTTAAAAACAAGAGGAAAGTTGTATAATTGTGTCCATTTTGTCAGGGGATTCTTTTTTCCACCATAGAGATATCTAATTAAATCATCTTGCACCCGTAGCAATCTCTAGTTTTGAAAGATGTTTTCATATGTCTTTTTCTGTCTCTATTCAACATAAAACATATTCCTATTAGTACAGACTTCTTCAAAACTTTATTAAATATTTTGATGAAAGTAGTTGAAATTTTATAATTTAGCCTTACAAATAAATAAGATGAAAAATTAATTCCTATAAGCTTAAAGAACCAAAGAGATCCTCATTTAATAGAGCAACATTGATTATCATATTAATATGAAAACTAAGAATTCTACAGGTATTCATGAATATGATATGAAATAACAATAATATAAATATCCTCATATATACAGGAGTAAAAAAAAAAAAGAAGAAAACAAAGCTAGAATATCCCTGAAAAAAGGGAGAATCTAAGAGAGGGATAGAGAATAATAGATTTATTAAGGGAATGGAATTTATACTCATTCCGTCAACATTGATCTAGCCTCAAACTCCACAATGAAGTGATAAATATTCAGTAGAACACCCAGAATACCAATAACTGCTTAATAGAAGATGAATCAAAGTATCGAACCTGACAGAGGGTGCATTATTTAATGACGTCAAACCAAAGTCTTGCCAACATTAATCTAGAAGCGGATATAACTATCTGTTACTGTCATTAAAGTTGAGTTCTGGTTATGTGATTTCTTCCCCCCCCCCCCCCCCCAATCATGTTAATCTTTTGTAAATTTTGTAATTGTCAGTAATTATGTACCTTATCACTTTGAATGATTGTAAATATTGTAATTTGACCTGCAGATTGTTTAATAGAAACATAAATCCACACACAAAAAAGGAACTGTTTCAAAGCAATTGGGAAAGGTTGATCATGTCTGCATAAAAATCGGTGTACACTGTGAGTTTTTAAATCATCAAACATCAAAATGATAAGAAATTGACCCAATCTCGTTGAAAAGCACACGCACTGCACACAGACATGGGTATATGGGACTGCACACACATGTGGCATGAATGTTCAGCCCAAACATTTCAGCTATTTCCCTTCATATTTCTAATATGAGGGCATTTGAAGAGCAATCCTTTTCAAGGGACATTTCTACCATGTTATTCTGCCAAACTGATATAAAAGGAATAAGAAAGCTCACAAATTATTTTTCACCTTTCCCAAACTCAACCTACTCTTTAAATCATAACTCTCTTTGATATAGTTTAAAAAGAAATGACAGTAATTCAAGAAAATATCAACAGTTTTTTGTATATTCACAACAAATGAGATCTACAGGATATAAAAAGCCCAAGATCACCCCACAGGCTAAATGAATAAATGTGTTTTGATAATGAATTCAAAGTCTTCTTTAAACTACCTCATGTCCTCCAGCATGATAATATATTCTTTAGGTGAAAAACATATGAACATCACTCAGTCTTAAGGGGGAGAGTGAAGATGAATGATAAACCCCCTACATTGCCTGTAACAGTAATATTTATATTTTGTGACAAAATATTTAAGTTATTCAAATTGAAGGAAATATTATTCTATAAAGTCTAACTTAAGTTCCTGAAATCTATTTCTCTTTTCAAGGAAAAGGGCAAACAATTTTTTTTGCCTGAAAAGATTTTATATTGTATCAAAATTTGGGCAATTCAAAAGACCTATGGAACTCAAGGGGTTAAACAAACAGTGTCAGTGTAAGTTGATGGTAATGAATATGGATTTCGTTATTGATCAAATGCCATCTTTTACAAAAAAGAAAGAAAATGCATTATGGTAACTAATGTATTTAAGAAAACAGGAAGTATTACTGAATCATATTCAAAACTTTAAACTAAGTCAAAAGCCTCTCAACAATTTTCTAAAAGAATATTGAGAGAACCCAAATATTTCATATCAACAGAATTCTTAGTACATAATCAACATTTCGATTACGATGAATAAAGTCTACAGTACTGACTATTTATTAGATTGTCTTCATTTGAAGAACAGAAATAAACTCACTTATCTAACATCTTAAGTTTTTGAAAATCAAATTTGACTTCTGAAGTGATCCACAGACACTGAGTCTGAGGCAGAATCAAGGAACAGAGAAATATTAAACACAGCTCTTCTTTCAATTACAATTTTCACATAATCTTCTATATCAAGCACTGCATGTTACAAGCACTGAAACGGGTATATTGTCTATTGGAGCTAAAAGGACATTATCTCTATTAAAGTAATATTAGCCAACTCCCTTCTGACTCGCAACAAGTGATATGATAGAAATGGACTGTTTAAAATGAATACAAGTTAGTATTTTTGTTTCAGTCATAGATATGTAACCCTAAATGTAATTTGGTAACGCAAGCTGGTACATCCATCAAACTTATCTTAAATCATAACAGTTATGACCTAAAAAGATGGTTTCATGTTTGAGGATACTTTTAGTGACCCGTACTTGGAAACTTTTCACCTATCTGACACAGACTGGTCTCCTGACACTTCTCTCTAACATTGTAATCCAATCTGTTCAAAATTTAACTGTTTTGTTATGGACTTCTGTTTTTTTCTCACGCTGAACACTTTAAATTTGGAAATCTTTTAGCAGTTTGTACTCTGAATTATCGTTACCAATGTTGTTTTCCGATCTCTTTACCACCATCATTTAATTTGGAATGATTGAGTATGTAAATGTGATCTTCTGTAATATACACTTAGACTAAAATAAAGTTTAAATGCAACAACCATTTACGGAATACAATAATTATTCGTACAAGAATCAGCTGAGTATTTGAAGCTCACCCTCAAACAAAATGGTTTCTATCCCTTCATTCCACAAGGCAGTGGGAATAGAGATTGGCTTCAAAAACTTTCTCTTTTGCAAATGTAGTCGGCCTATACATCATGACTTCAGGCTATTTGTTGGCAAGGGTAACATGTAAGTCATTTCCATAATACTGAATACTGATTGTCACTAGTTCTATCAATCTTGATTTGCAGTTTGAATAGAAATGGGCATGATGGGCTGAAAGGGGTGATGAGCCACGATATTGATTACAGAAATAGGAAGGTCTACCATGTCCCCAGCTTTTAATTTTTCTTGAATGGCACTTATGACAATACACATGAGGAGAGAGAGAGAGAGGGGGGGGGGGGGGGGGGGAGTGACACAGAGGAACAGACATGCAGACAGAGAAAGAGACAGACAGACAGAGACAGCGAGACACAGATCTTCCAGAAACCTTTTAAGTATCAATTTCACAAAAATAAAGCCCATCTTTCTGATCACATAGCATACAATGATACAATGAACAATATTTTGCAGGGTGGAATGATTAATGGCCAAACTTACACTCAAGATATTTGATAGAAGTTGATATTAGGACAATCAAATTAAATCACATCATTACTTTTGACAATACACACATTTACAGAAAAAATTCCTGCACAGAAATTAAGCAAACATCTGTCTTTTCAATAAAATGCTACTTTCTTCTGCAAAGATGAAGTCTTGAAGTTGTCTAGAGCTAACCTATGATACCACTCAAGTCCCTTGGTTATTTATCCAGCTCTGACCTGATTCTCTAGAGATTTACAAGACCTAAGTCCTTCTATACCTCATGGGCATATGATCAGTGACCTTTTAGTGCTGCATTAATTGATACCCAAAGACACATGAAGCACATTCTTGTATTTCTACACAAAAGGAGAAACCCTTTTTTTACACTAAGTAAAAACAAAGTGAAACCCATCTACGTGTGACATCTTCTAGACATTGTGTTAGTCCCGGATGACTGATCACACCCTCTGGCAATGCACAGGGTAGCCAAGTATCAGCAGCGAAACAAAAGCCGTGGAAAAACAAGGAGGTCCTCGTTCAGGGGAAGGCGCTAATTGTTTATCGCTGTGTCCAATTCAATAAGGACGACGCCACGCTGAAATCTGACTCTCCCCTAAAACACTGAACTTTTGAGAAAAAGTAATTTTCTACTTGAGGAGGTTGGTAGATGGAATATTGTAGCTAAAAGTGATAGCATTTAATTTTGATCAATGGGTGGGAGACCTTGGCTGATTGAAAAGGTTAACTACGCAATACCTGTCTCAGGAATTTCACAGATTTGTTGTCAAGAACTAAAAACCAAATTTAAACACTTTTAAACAAAAAAGAGAAGATATTTGAGTGGCAAAAGGAATGTGTTTCTAGGAAAGAATTCAGATTTTTTTCATTTAGGTGAAAAAAGAGACATCCATGAGCATGTATAAGGAATATGTTTTCATGAAAGAATTAAAGATTTTTTTTTCTGTTATGATTAAAAAAGACATTCATGTACATGAAGGAAATCATTTTCATGCAAGAATCAAACCCATCAGTGCTAAGTTTTCAACATAAAAAAATTGTTGTAAATGAACTTCGAAGTGTTTAATTTTGACATGAAATGCTGGTTTCATTGTGAAATTGGGCAAAAACATATTTCATGGGAATCAAATTCACAATTAAAATACTCATTTCTGTTTCAGTAAAAAAAAGTAAACATTCTCAGTCCATATATGGACTTGAGGAGGGTGATAGATACCACTATAAAAAAAAAAGAGTGAATTTTCAAGGTTTTCACTCCCCCGGGAGTCACGTTAGTGATCACTTGTTTAGGAGTGAATATGGAGTGACTATCGAGTGGTCCCTCAAAGGAAAAGAGTGGAGTTTCACTCTCTTTTCACACTGTTTTCATTCCCCCGGGAGTGAAGTCAGTGATCACTCGATTTTGTTTTTTTTAGAGAGTAAACATTATTAAACACTCAACCTCTTCAGTGGTATATCCCACCTACGACCCATGAGGGAGTTAAGATCTTATATAGATATGAACATATTCCTGACCTCTCAAATAGAGGACATTCACACAAACTCAATCATACAAATTTTTGTGAGTCGCTACATTTACCTAAAAAAACTTATCAGATCAAAATGACCAGATGGCATATACTACCATTTCTTTTAAAACAGTGGGGAAAGTATTAATACATGCATATCTTTCAAGTACAATACTGAATCCTTCACAATTGAAGACTTTCGGTACTGAATCAGTTTATCAATAAGTTTTGAGTACTTAAAGGGTACCAATCACCTAAAATAATTTGCTCTGTATGTTAGAGGTTTCATGCCGTTATACTATATTCAAAATATGGGCTTCAAATATTAATTCTATAAAGAGATATTGCAATTTTAATTACACTCTCTATAAGCGTAAAAGTGACTTGTGAGTAGACTACTCGACGCATCCGTACGCGCTCGCCAAGAAAAAAGGCTTGCGCGGAACCAAACTCGGAGTTCAGTTCCGCGCGAGCATTTTCATGTTATCCTCTATTTTCTTCATACTCATTAACTGTTGACCTATAGAATACCAAAGTTGTTTGAGGTTGATTTCATACTTTCTAGCTGTACACAAATTATTTTTTTTCAGTTGATTGGTACACTTTAATCAAACTTCCACCATGCCACCTAGATTTATGAACAATTTCCATAAATAAACTTTCAAAGTTGAAACTTTGGAGTTTTAACTGTTCCTTCCATTGTTAAAATTGGTTTGAATTATCTTTCATGAGAATAATTTTCAAATTTTATACCAAGGACTAAAATATACAGTCCATGGTGAACAGCAAATAAGCAACGAGACTACCCCTGGCCAACCAACCAAATCAGTACCATCCCCTTACACACAGAGGAGAGAAAAAGACCAAAATATTCACTCCCTGGTTTATCAGCAAATAAGTAAAGAAGTAAACCTAACCAACTAACCCCCTTTCAGGGGAGGACCACAAGTTTGGTGCGGAAATGCGTTGCAACAGAGATGATAATGTTGTCGGAGAGGAATCCTATAGTCTGATGATGTCTACAAGCGACTCAACAGCTTATATCCTCGTCTCAGACTGTCTACCAGCGTATGCCAAACATCATCACCATCTCCTGCCTTCCAAACAAACAGCTATGGTTACATTGATTTAACCCTTGACCCCGAAGACTGCCTGCGGCAACCCCAGAAGGAAACCCACTTCACACACTTAATTCTCTTTCCGACTATATTTTTTAGGGTTCTGTTCGTGAGCCACAGAGTTAGTAAAGCCTATTGACATCTGCCACCTGTATTCATAATCAATAAGTACCTATTTACACATTCTTTGTTTCTTCAACTAAAAGCAGGCCTTTCTACACATCTCTAGTATTTAGGCAAACTGGAACAATCGCATTTAAAAGCTTCTTTAATAATTTGATCCTAGATATATGAATGGTTTCTCCTCTGCTTTTCAAGCTATCCATATCTCTATATAAAATTAATATTAATGTACAAAAGTTTAGTCCATTAAGTATTTATTTTAAAGAAAATTTTAAAGGAAATTTTCACATGAATGAAACACCAATATACTTGTAGATATTGTTTCAAACATGCAATTTCAGAAGATTTAAATCATTTGAAGATTGTACCTTGCCAAACGGATGAAGATTTGCTGAGTACAGGAACAAAGAAATAGCTTATATTTTCATCTCTACAAACCTGTTGAAATTTTAAAAGGATCTTTGATCTTATTTTTATTATTTTTTCAAATCTCTAAATATCTTTCATACTTAAATTTCAATTCATTATTGATTTTCACATCATATGAATCATGCTCTAGGGCACAAGCAGTTCTTGTCTTTTATTTTTTCTCATTTCAATTCAAGACATGATTTCCATTTTCTTGAATTTCAGCTTGTCTTATATCTTATAATGCATACCATATTCTAACTTTCAAATGTCATGTTTCAATTAATTCTTCATTAACAAAGAGAGAGAGAGAGAGAGTGGGCATAATGAACAAAGTTGTTAATATAGCCTTGCATTTATATGTACTTCGGTATGCTTCACATGGCTATCTTGCAGGTAAAATATAAAAAAATAAGATTCATTTGTATCAACGCTGATGAAGTTCTTGAAGTGTAAAAGCTACAAAATAAGAATGAATTAAAAAACAGCATCTAATCAAGCTGAAGGGGAGACTTTAAAAAAGAACAAAATGAATATGACCTCTGCCGGGGTGAACACAAAAAGCTCTCCGATGCTATTCTTTGCATCTCTGCCACATACGGCATTTATTTTCAAACAGTTATATTGATGCTTGTGAGTCCCTGACGTCATCAGATACCCTGCATGTTCACCGACACATGTATTTGAAGCAAAGCTTAAGGGTGACTATGCACATCTTGAATTACAAGGCAATGCTTGATAAATCCCTGGCTACAATAGTGCAATCTCCCGCATGTCTCTTGGTGTTTTGCATGATCACCGGGACTCAGGATGTGAAACTCATCTAAAATCGGTCTCGTATCCTGCTATGGCCATTGTGCTACCCATCACATATTGATTTCAACTCATCTACACTGATCTAGAGAATATTTATAGGACCCCAGGGATTCTAAACGATAAGCAGAGATTACGAGCAACATATATTTAACAAAAATAAATACAGAATACCTTTAAGCACATAGAATGATATGCCACTGTTCGATGAGGAATGATGCATTGTGGGTGTAATTATAAGTGATCCCAATTTGACCGTCAGTGGTTATGCGATCAATATAAATGTGGGTCAGCCATTTGCATTAATTGTCTTAATAACTGATTGTTATACAGGCTGAGATTGGCATGATTTCAAAACAGTTGTTTAATTGCCCTAATTTCTTCAGATTATTCACCTGTAAATTCTTTCATGTCAATGTCAAAGGAAAGGGAATTCCCTAAAATTGGCAGCCTAGCAGCTACAGAGATGAGCTCTGGAAGGAAAAAATAAAATCACAGTCAGTGCCCTGAAGAAATCTCCCTTTCATTAAATAGCCCAAGTAATTCATCCTTTCACCGAAACTGAAGCCATCTTATAGATTTTCATCTCAGTATATGCTGCAAAACAAATTAAATTTCTTTTTCATGAATACGTCTAAGAACTTCATTAACAATCGATGGCAAGTTCAACAGTAATTTGTGCTAAGAAGAGATCAAGAGATACTAAATTATAGCATGTTTTTCACTTTCATAATTTAAAAGTTATTTAGAATTCAATAAGCTTTGCAGTCAGGTAAGTATAAGCATGTGTTTATTGACTCACGTAAAAAGGAAATTCTTTCAAAACCCCCTCTTCATCGATGAGCAGGTGTAATTTTCTAGGTGTAATTACGCAAGTTCTTCAAGTAAACAGGTTACATCGTCCATTCAAAATCAGACGGGCATTAATTAACTCTCATAATTTCAAAAATGTTTAATGCCAACTTGCTCTCACTATAAACATTAAAGAGCACTTTAAAATTCTCATTACATTCACAAATTGAACAAAACATAAAACTCCATCACCTATGGCATTTCCACCAGTCATTCATTAGACTGTGAGACAAGAATCACTTGTTATTTTACTTCAATGTATTTTGCACCTGCCCAATGATCTCCTACACATCTCCTCATGATGCCATTTTAAAGGGGAAGTTTACCCTGATTACAAGTTGGTTTTAAAAGAAGAAGAAAAATGAAAGAAACGGACCCGTTGCACAAAACTTGCGTTTAATCGCAACTCTTAAAAATCAAACACAAGTCCTTAATGCGCACTTCTGATTGGCTGAAAATAAAGTTGCGTTTGATTTTCCTGAGTTGCGTTCAAACGCAAGTTTTGTGCAACGGGGCCCAGATCTGTGAAGGTTTGAGCAAAATATGAAAAGAAATAAAAAAGTTATGAATATCAAACACAAATTGGGAACTACATGATGTATCTTGCGAGCTAGCTCTCCCATTTGTCCTATATACCCCAAAAATCATTAATTTCCATTTTCTCTAAAGAAAATATTCAATCATATATGCACCTTAGATATAATCATTGCTCATATGTTTTTTTACACAAAACTTGTATGAAACAAATCTATACCTTGATCCAAAATTAAGGAAATGAAATATTTATGAAATTTTCTGTATTTAGCAAATGGGAGAAGAGCTCGCAAGATATGTCACAGGGTTGCCGAATTGTGTTTGATTGATTACAACTTATCGGATTTTGCTCAAACTTTCACTAATCTGTTTCCCTAATTTTTCTTCTTTTATTCAAATTAACCTAAAGGTACCAATCACCAAGAAACATTTTGCTCTGTATTTTAGAGGTTCCACTTATTCTATATTCAAAATATGGGCTTCAAATATCAATTCTATAAAGAGATATTGTAATTTTAATTACACTCTCATATAAGCATAAAAGCAACTCATGAGTAGACTTCTTGACGCACCCGTATGCGCTCGCCTAGATAAGGGCTTGTGAGGAACCAAACTTTGAGCGCCAGATAAAATTCTTTGAGGTTTTTTTATACTTTCCAGCTGTATCATAAATTATTTGTTCAGGTGATTGGTACACTTTAATGCCAGGGTGGACTTTTCCTTTAAGGCTGTAAAAGTACACACTACATTGGTGCTCCCACATGGTGACAAATGCTCTGGGCTTGAATTTGTTTCATGAAAGATATAAGATTAAAGTTGCCATTGCATTTTAGGCAAGGTTTAGGGCAAGGTATAGTATATGGTTCAGGGTTGAAGTTAAGAATTTGGTTAGTACAGGATATAATTTACTGCAGAGCATGTTGTCACCTGAGCACATGTATGCAAAAACAATACATCACATGAAAATATCTTGTAGCATGGTGTGACACTTTTTGTATATTTCATATTTTCATAGAAGGCAGCACAACTCATCTTTCACTGTCATGAAATTTGTGAAAGATGTCTCCAGTAATTCTGGCTGGCCCTGTTTGGAATCAGGAAGCATTACTGGTTCGGGGAATATTCTGAGACAAATCAACAAATCAAAAACATCTGTCGATCTGCTTCATGGGGTGTTGATAGTAAAGTTGGAAAGACTGAGAAATATATACCAGCTACCGAACGTGTAGCGCATTTATTTCTTCTCATTTGGACTATATTGCAGTGGTTTGCTTGCTGGTCTCCTGCATTCCCTTATTGCACCCCTTCAAAGAATACAAAATACTGCCGCTAGACTAAAAATACCTGTACTACAGAGTCTGAACAGATCACCCCTGTATTACAATCCCTTCACTGGCTCCATGCAGATCCATCTTCAAAGTTCTTCTTCTCGTCTACACAATCAATCACAACATATAGCTCCATCCTACCTCCAATTTCTTCGACAGCTAGACATATCCCTTCCACTGCCAACCATATATCTTAATCTAACCCCAGACCCCATGCCAGGACTTTATATGGCGATTGTGCCTTTTCTTCTATTGCCCTAAAACTCTGGCAAAATCTTTCTATCAATACATTGAACAGGCCTCCACCATATATTCATGATCAAGATACTTCTCAATATCTCTTTAGGTAGTGGTGGTGGCGGCGGCAGCAGCAGCAGCGATCATTTTAGTATATATGTTCTTGTTTATTTCTGTCCTTTTTTGCTTTCTCTCCTTTTCATCCTTGTTATCTTTCCACTTGCTTAGAAATACTGTATTAAACCCTAAATGTTGTATTTTATCATTAGTGTATATTAAAGAGCTAACAATAATAACTCCAAGAAGTTTCAGTAGTCATTTTACTTCAAGGATCAGATGAGTCAGAGAAAGTCATGGTTATACCAAACAAATGTAATCATATCAAATTAAATTCATTTCTTTTGTTAAAAAAATACTTTAAAATTCTTGATTTCTGTTTCCCTTTATTGAAGCTATACGTTCTGATCACATACTGGAATCCAAAACAGAGAAATAATTATAAGCAATTCTATCATATGAGTCTAAAACCTCTACCAATATATCTGGACACTGTTGATTGAAAATTTGGTTTGACATTTGCAGCAGCACCCTATTTATTCATTTATTTCAAGAGAAGCAAATGCCCAGTCTCAACAGTTTAATTTCATTATTAATTTCATTACAAACTTTAATTCATGACCAGAGTACAAAGCCTCAGCAATGCTTTTATTTACCAAATTTTGTTACGAGTTAGTTTAATGATGAACGAATGAAAGGAATCAATATTTTCCAGATTTAGAGAATAGCTGGTAGTATAGGAATTTGCACCTGCTATTTCATATCATAAGCCCTGTCTCCATTCTGAGTTTTCAAAATAGCATTTTAATTTTGATCCAGTATAAAGTAGCTTGAGCTAATTCACACGGGAGATGTAAATTATGAACTATTTCACTGCTATATACACTTGAGGTATAACCTGGAGCTACTATTACAAGCAAACTAGGGCTTGCATATATGTTCCTGAAATAGCCATCTATTTCATTAGACAATTAGCAGGCTAGTTTGGTGGTTAATAATAATATTCCCCTATATCACATTATGATAAAATGTCTCTATGCGCTTCCAAAGCGCTCAGTGCATTCCCTTGATAAATCCTACAAGGCACCCACTATACACCTGGGTTGAGAGTGGCAAAAGTAGATTATTGTCTTGCTAAAGGACGTGGTGCAGGGATTTGAACCCAGTACCTTGTGGTTTACATAGCCTGGAGACTTATCCACTAGACCACAATAACTCTACATACTCAGACTATGAACAGCACTCATGCTACGTAGCTCAAACTAATTCCTTACACGAGTTTATATTACTTGGCTCAGGCTAATAGCGACAAGGAACTTCAAACTGACTATTTTTACTACGAGTGCTAGCTGATTAGTTCATAATCTTTGGTTAAAGGAAAAGCAACTACAGCATTAGAATGACATGACTGTTATTAATGCAAGAAAACCTTTCACCTTTATACATTCTGGTAATTAATGGAGAACTAATTAATCAAGAGGGCGACTTCTGTGTGATCAAATTTATTCACCATGATAAAATATTAATTGGTGGCATATAAACAGGCAATAAAGCTATACTTTAGGGAGTATCTTTGTGTAAAAGGGTCATTAAATTTGAATGAATATCCTTTGAACATATCCGGTATTCTACAAACATTGATCTAAACCTAGCTCAACAAAGAATACCCCTAACGTATTTACCTTTTGATAAACAGCATTTTTTCTTCAAAAGAATTTTATCCCAATATATTCTGTTTCCATAATTTACAATGGAAATTCATGATTCCAACTATATTGCTCTTACAAAATCATATTGAATTTATCTAATGCATCATGTACCCCTTCCATTACTAACCACAATTAACAAGTTTCTTCTAACTGGACACACTCCATGGTTCTTGTGGCCAGTAAAATAATGGTTACCAAGAATGGTCAAGTTGATATCGTAAGTGGGTGGGGGGCATCTACGACGCTAATTTACATGACTTGCGGACAAAATGAGGACCTTGAGTGGCCTGACTTGTTCGTCCAAATCTGACACATTGGTCAATAGCACTTCTTCGACAAGAGACAAATCTAGTGTCTAACAGGAAGCCGTAAGTAGGCCCATAAATCATTGAAAAGCATAGTGCACGATGCCGCTGTCCGCTCAGTCAGCTTCTGTGGTATCTCCAAACCATAGCTCTTGAGAAAACATGGTGGAAAAATGTTTCTCCTTTTATAATCTAACTTAACCCATTGCCTACGGAACCGCATGGTGCCTGTATTAAGCCTATGAGAATGAGAGAACTCGGTAGTCAAAGGGTTAATTTGTACTCAGTAATTTAATAGTCTCTCACGTTGATTTTCTTATGCACACAATGAATATCAGGTACTGAGAATCATAAATGTGATCTGTATGAAGTTTCTCTCTTTCTCTTTCTTGGTATGGAGGAAGCTAGATTTGCAAACAAACATACTTGTAAATCTATGGCATGAACTTTGTATGTACTCTTGAATGAATTTGCTTTCAGAACAAGGACAATTCTACCTATCAAGGAGTTGCATGTATCATGCCTTTGCCAACTGTATACATTGTGTGTGGAATTGCACTGATAAGAAATACTGAAGTAACTGTGTTCTGGAATATGATTCAAGTTTCTGAACTCACCACTTTGATACTTTGATCTTCACTAACAAGCACTTATCATGGGAGTGCCCCTCAATTACTTCAATTTGTGGAACACAAACTCTAGTTTTGAGTAGGCTACATGCATGCCCCTCCATCCCTCCCCACCCATGCAGGCGTATTTGGCTTAAATGCTCAGTTCATTCCTTGTCTATGTGAATGTAGACGATGTATCACAAAATGTTAACTAGAAGAGGATACAAGGTTCTGTTTCGGGAATGCTGAGGCAGTGAATCTTGAAGTGCATGAAAAAAATGCAGATGATGATGATGATGATGATGATGATGATGATGATGATGATGATGATGATGATGATAATGATGATGAAAATGATGATGATGACGATGGTGCTGGTGATGACGATGATGATGATGATGATGATGATGATGATGATGATGGCAATGATGATGAATGAACTAATGAAAGCAGTCATAAGAGAGATGTTAAATATATTGACAAAGAAATTGTAATATTCCAACCCTCTCTCTGGAATGCAAAAATTGAAGTAGAGGCAGAATTCGTTAAATCCATATCTCCAAGATCTTCCGTCCTACTAAAACATTCTCTACTTCAAGCTCACGGTTAAGAGTGGTCAACAAACTGTGATGCATGAAAAAAAATACAGAATCACTTCAAATATGGCCAGCGTCTTTCAAGTCGGCACTGCCACACAACAGTTCTTGAACTTTCAAAAGGGAAGAACGGAAGTAGGATTTTCATTATGCAAGCTTTCAAATACAATAGAAGAATGCAGGAATAAGATTAAACTTCAAATACTTCCTTCAAATTATCATAAAAACTTGTACTTCTTTAATATTTTAATGAGTTCCTTGAGCAAAAGAGGGGTACTTCTCTATGCTGGAGGTCTTTAAGAATTAGTGACCACAGTAAACATTCTCTGCACCTAAGATCTTGGTGCTAAGACATTTGCTCCGGCGACAACTGCGGATGGCTTTGTTTTGTAAAAGATACAGGGTTGCGGTTACAGTTGCAGTTGGTTTTAGGTTAGATTTAGGGTTAAGGGTTGGGTGAGGTACGTTATAGTGTTCGGTCCACGTACAGCTGATATTAGGGTTTCTTTTAGTTCAAGATATTGACAGTGCACATTTCTTGACAGAGTACGTGTCACATACTGCCAAAATCTCTTGCCTCTTTGACACTTTACTGATGACAAATACTATTGAGCCATAACCTTTGATTTGATTTGTGTACTGTGGGCAACGCAGCAAAAATTAATGCCTCAAACACCACTTTCAGTAGCAGGGATAAAAGACGAATAAGTAGTCATGTGCAATAAATCTGATTGATAGGAAATTTCAAGCTCGCACATATTAGTGAAGATGAAAAGCAAATTTATTTGAACTGCTGAAAAAAAAAAGTTACCAGAAATGGTACAACCAGAAATGGTACAACCAATTTTCAAATTAATTTTGAGTATAGAACCATGGTGAATTTTGTAGGCTGTGTTGAAACAAAAGCAATGTAATTGCATGATACACTTTTGAAAATAGTTTTTATTTTATGCCTTTCATAATTTTAGAATATTATTTTCATTTTTATTTGATTGTGTTTTTAATTATTGACACATAGTTACTTCGGAAGGAAAAATAGGAATACTTAAGCAAAATTCCTGGGTAAACATGTTTATGCTTCCTACAATTCAGATTATAAATTCAAGTTCAACATGAGAGAGGGGGAAAGAATCAGAAAGAGAGAAGGAGAGAAAAATAAAACCTACAATCACACCTGTTTCATGTACATTATAGAAAGTGCATTACACCCTGCCCTTTGTACCATCGCCATAGTATGTTGCTTAGCAACAGAAAACAATGCCAGAGTATAGGTATATACGTGACTACTGCATGCATAGGAATCTGAACAGCATGATTAAAGCACAGTGCAGGATCATTTCAAATTTGATAGGAAGCTCAGCCGGGGGGGGGGGGGGGGGGGGGGGGGGGGGGGGGGGGGGGGAAATACCACCTCCTTTTCCATGTGTAAGGCCTATGTGGGCAAGTGAAAGGCATATATGTTACCAAATATTGTGGAATGATATTATGGAATCGGGAACATAAATTGACTTTTAAAGTATCATCTTAATCGATACTTGTCTGATTCAAGCTCTAAAAGGGCTAACAACTTGATAGAGTCATCAGATATAGTTCACATTATAGTTCACAAGTCTTAGATGTTGACAGTAATGTATGGGACAAACTAGCTTGGACTTGCATAGAGTACATGTGATCCCTTAAACATAATATTTCATATATTTGGTCTTTGTTGTTGACTAGAAAGATAACCTTAAACTGCTAGATGGCTATTCAGACCCCCCCCCCCCCAGAAGGAAAATATTTGGAAAATAGAAATATATTATATATCAAAGGTAAAATCAGACAATATTATAAGTTTTAAGCTTTAAGTTTAGTGTCCCTTGATTTATATAGCTGCAAAAAGGCTTTTCCATAATTATATATTTGAAGTATTGAACTTTTGAGAAATCGTCTACAAACAATGAACAGGAACCCACTCATAATATGGTATAACAACAATGGAAAGATTAAAATCAACTCATTTCATGCATAATCAAATTTCAATCCTCGTATAAAAACAATTCCAATTTAGGCAATCAACAATATTTGTTGAAAGAAACACTTTTTAATGCACATTTTGTTAGGACTATATACCTCCATCAAATCATTCTATCAAATTTGAGCAGTCCCGCTAAAGGGATTTTGCAATTTACCTTTAAAGTAATTGGACAGCATTTTCAATTTAAGACTGATAGAAAAGGAACCCCCAGGGCACCTATGAAAGCACGTTTATGTTTTCTATGTTGTTATAAGATGCCTCCTATAATGGAATCGATCATGCATCATCTACCATATCATTCTACATGGATGGGCTTAAAGTGACACAGTGTCAGACTACTCTCTCTATCTCCCATCAGTTTAAACACACACACAAAAATTACAAAAATATAATTTTTCAAGATTCATGATTAGGAAGGACCTCTTTTGTATTTAGGAGGCCTATAACAATATACGCTATCAGGAATATATTTTGAGTACGGTCATGAGGGAAGAGACGCTTTTAATAGGAGAGAACCAAAAATTTATGGTATTTTAGTGTAAAACAACAGAAGAGTTGTCCCCAAATACGTCACATTGACAATTTTGTCTAAAGTGTTTAGCTATTTCTAGTCATATTTTGAATATCAGGGCACTTAAAGAGCATTCCTTTTCATGTGACATTCTTACTATACACTTTCACATGGGAATCACAAAAAATGAAAGAGTTCACAAATTAGTTATCATCCTTAACAGAACTCAACGTCTCTTTAATCTTGCGTCGTGGGTGATGAGGCGAATACAAAGTTAATGTCACAGGAGGCAGTGACCTTTATCTCATCATTTCTTAAGATTCCCCCCCCCCCCCTCCCCTCATGTTAACTCATCAAAAAGCAGTCCCTTATGAATAATTAACTCCGCGGGAGGTTCGTAATTCTGCTCCATCAGTTTTGAAAGTCTGTAAATGCATCTTTGGGAGATATTCATGACTAACATTTTGACAAAGATACCCTGTCATTAATCACATTCAAAAGACCTTAAATAACAACATGGATATACCATGACAACAATAGAAATATGCACCAGTCAACATCTCATAGACCCATTCATAAGAATACAATGGTAGAATGGTGAACCACCTGAACCTTAACCAAACTATTATCATCATATCTTTTTCATTTACAAGAGATTAATTGAACTTTATTGTTCCCCTCCTGAGTCTAGTATTACACAAACTATATACAACCTATTCTTTTGCAGGACTGTATTTTCATGATCTTACATATTCTGCTTTAAGATTGTCAAACTTTGCAACTCGACAGGGAAATGAAGTATTTGATTTCATCAAAATAGAATCTATTTTCAGAAAACAAATCCCACCGATATCATCAGAAAGGCTTGACGTAACTGTATACAGATCCATCCTCTATATGGTCTTAAAACAAGAGAAATGAAACAAATCCCATGCACATTAAATAATTGATCATTCATGTGACATTTTACATCAAAATTCTCAAGCGAAACATTTTCACACCAAAGCATGGTGCCTGACAGCTATTTGTAATCTTTGTCAACAAAAGGAAAATCCCTGATGTGTTTATTGCTCTCGTCAGCGCAGATGACTGCTATCGAAAGCATCTCAAATTTCGAACGTCAACTTTGGGACATGGAACAAAGAGAATAAATGAATTTTTATTAAGAATGTCTGAAACAAACTGCAAGGTGGCAGGGGATTAAGCTTAAAGTATTTGTACCCCCCCCCCCAAAAAAAAGAGATAGATCATTATATATTTTCAAATACCAACAATAAATAATTAGTCCTACGAATGTGTCTGAACGTGTCTGTTGATGAATGTATGTAGTTGTCATTCCCCGGGGGAAAAGAGATGAATTGGTGATTTCCGCAAATATTTGATCCATGGATGGCTTCATGTCATTCATGAATGTACATTAATATAAATTGTCACAATAAAGCATAAAGGATACATTAAATATACAACACATGTCAGATTCAAACCATTCAAGTAGTATTGCTTTTATAATTTAATCATAATTTGATGCAACTTGCAATGTGATCTGTTAAGTGCCAGAAGGGAATTATCTTGTATACTTTTCCACAGAGTTAAAGGTAATGGAGAGTTTCGGTAAGCCCTCAAAAAGTTTTCATCAGATTTCTTAGATTTTTGTTGACAGATAGCAAGATACTAGAAAAACTATGACACTGTGAAGATTTCACCTCCTCAAGTTTCATATTAAACAAATGAGAGGCAAAAAAAAATTTATATGGCGGGCCAGGCGCGTAACCTCCCAACAATGCCTTTTTGCATAGCTAGAGTGTAGTGGTCTAGCGGATATATGTCCCTAGACTGCAGATCAAATGGTTTGTGGTATGAGTCCCAGCCACAGACAAGCTACATTTGCCACTCTCAACCTAGGTGTAGTAAATGGGTACCTGGTAGAAAGTAATTTCTTAAATGCTTTTAGCACCTAATCAAGCTTAGGACAGTTTGACTAAAGCTACCGTAATAGCTATACTTTGTAGGCGCCTTGGGCATCCCTTGGGATGGATATGTGTGTAATATAAATGCTATTAGTATAAAAGTTTCTCTCATAATGTGTGTTTTACGCCATCGGTCATTGAAACTGCTTGAGAGAGAGGCAGTGCCCAAGATGGGTACTGAGAATGTGGTTGGAATATAAAGAGCTTGAAAGGAAAAGGTACGATTGTTTGGGGCTATTAGTGGTTTTCACAATCAAACATCTTAAGGACTTTCATTAGAAAACCAAACTATACGGCGGCGGCACAGAAATCATCTTTACAGCTGTGGTTGTATGCAATAGCTGTCTTCCACAACATTTCACAGGAATTAAAAAAAGTTATGGTATTTTTTTAACTTCACTGACAATGAAGGACATTTTGTGACATTTTAGTACAGACGCATGTGGGATATCAATATTCCAGCAAGAGTGTTCCTCTGGAGGAATGTCTGAATTTATCAGCTAGAAGAAAACAGAGAGAGTGATTAAAGGGCATATCCAACCTTTGTTAAAGGTATCGTACAGTAGTGGGAAAGGTGGCGCTTTGGATATTTAACTACTTTGTCAGCTGGAATGGAAATTATTACATATACTGTTGTGAAATGATTAATTTTGAACGTAGGTGACGTTTGTTTGAAGAAAAATGGTTTAGAAATGGCTAAAATGTCCAAAAAATAAACATCGAATTACAAGCGCGGTACCGCGTTGACAGTTCACACACGTGTTTGTTAACAGTGTGTGCGAACCGCTGTGAGCCGTTGTGCGCCGTTGAGCCGGGAGCGTCGGGGTAGGTGGTCCTTAGCGAGGGTATAAGGTAACCGTTGATATTCGATCATTTGAATTATTTTACTGAAAATCACCGGAAATCATGAATAGAATACCGGATTATCTCACTCATGTATCTTTTTATGCAAGCCTAACAATATGAGACTGTTTTTGAGCAGTTTCATGCCAACTTTCATTTTGCTACCACTACTGTTTATTGCCTTTAAAAGTTGATTTGCGTAAAAGCAGAAAAACAAGAGAAACAAGAACGTGATATTTTGAGAGAAATTGGAATAAGAAACTTACGAATGTTTGAAAAGTGACATCACTAAATCTATGTGAGTCTCAAATTATGACTTATTAACGGTCAACTTGGCGGTTGTTATACTAAAATGTCATTAATTTTTGGTTTTCTCCTTAGCACCTTTTCCCTTGGGGCAGTACTACAAATATATCATAGATACATGTAGCATATATTGTCATAGGTCCTCCAAAAAGAAAAAAAGATCCTACCTAGTAATCCATTTTGAAAAATTGACATTTGATTCATTCTCTATGTTAGAAAAAATTTGATTTTGTAGATTTCAATTTTTTTTCTGTAGATTTAAATTTTCAAGAAAATGAAATTTTATCCTGATTCCTGCTCCATGATCCTTCTAGAATGGCTTTGTAATTCAGGCATAGGATACTAAATCCATTTGTTTCTACTTCACATGCACTGCACCTTCCCTTGTTCGTACGTGTATGGGGTAGGGGAAATGGGTAGAATACTGAAGCAAAATACAGTAACTTAATCTCCCCAAATCTGACGAACCAACAATTACAAGAGTCAATGACTTCTTCTTTTAATTCCACAGTAACCTTTTCTGTATGCCAATACATATCTTTTCCTTGATTCTAACCTACTAGATGCAGCTACAAGCCGATCACGGTTCTTTCAATGTTGAAGAGGTATATAGAGTATATATCATTATTGTAATATTGTCTGGGGTAGTTATGTATCAACTCATCTTAATAGAATTCTGCTCTTACAGAAAAGAGCATTTCGTATTATTACTTGTTCAGCAGCATTATCACACACTGATCCACTATTTCATAAAGTTAATCAGTTAAAAGTTCACGATATACACAAGTTACAACTTGCTAATTTCACGTTTTCATACAAAATTTACCGCCAAAGTTTTTAGATGACTGTTTTCATTTAAAAAATTGTTTTTTTGTTACATACTCTACCAGAAAGTCCAGTCACATTCGTATTCCTAAATTTAAGTATGAATTTTCTCATACCACAATTACAAATAGAGGTCCAAAGTTGTGGAACAGTATTGAATATACAATGAAGAATTGCCCTTCTCTATCAAATTTTTAAAAAAGAATTGCCCAGGTCTTACATCCCTTGATGAAATACATATGATTTGCCCTTTGTTTTTGTGTTTATGTGTGTTGTGTAAACTGTCCATAATTCTCTTAAATAATATATTTCATGTATGATATATTTTGGGGGGACAAACCTTTGATAGACCCTTGGCCTTTGTTTGTCCCTCCACATTTAGATATATTTCTGTTTATTTGTAACTATTTTAATTGTATATTATGCCTTTTATTTTGTTGAATTTTCATTTCTTTTTATTGTTGTTAATATTTCTGTATATTTCCAATGTACTGTATTCTATTATTGTCATTTTTATCGAGTGTGGAATAAATTAAATTGAATTGAATTGAACTGAAAAAAAATCATCACTGATGATAACAGATAAGTCTGTCATGGTTCAGAAAATTTGACCACTTATAGATTAAACTCAACAAATCTCTTCATTGCACAATTAACAGCGTCTTTGCATAAATCTCTTCTCTTCCTTTTTTCTTTTTGGCTTGGAAAGATTGAAGTTTTGTTGTTGTTTGTTGTTGTTGTTGTTTTGTTTTTTTTTTTGGGGGGGGGGGGGTGATGGGAAGAAAATAGGTAAAAAAAGACCCTCCCCCCAAAAAAAAAATTAACAAAAACCCACAACAAAAAAGCTCCATGGCCCATAAAGGCATCGAACTACAAAAAGAAAAAGAAATATGATACAGGAAGTAAAAATATTGTGGCATATTCTTTGCTTTTATTTCAGTTTTTCCAATCATAACATTTGCTGCCATCATGCAAAGCCTGAAATTTCATTAAATCAAATGGGTCATGGTCATTTATACAATGTTTCTACGACAGGACCTAATTTCGGCCTTAATTCCATGTTGTCTTACTCAATGCTCAATTAGACTTCACTCACACCTGCGGGCATGCAACATGTTTGTATGTGACCCAGAAAAAGAGTGCTTCCAATGTAGGCCTATAAACTCTAGTGGCTAGCTGCCCATTATTAACTACGTTCATACGGGACTTGTGGTTTCGAAACTTTAAGTTAGCAAAACTTTTAAGTTAACGAAACAACGACTCACTAACCACGGCGAGGGTTCACATGGGCTCGAAACAACGGGGCTCGTTGTTCTGAAACCACAAGCCGAGCGATCGTCGTTTACACCGGAAGTAAATACTACCGATGGTGTGTACAGTACACATACAGATCCTGTGTTCATAATTCGCGCGAAGGGTATGACCCGGAAGTTTAACATGAACAGCGAGGTCATCCTTACCTACAAGCTTGCGAAACTTGAAAGTTTATTCTGTCCACACTGTCCGAAATTCCGACGGAGGACCACCCACTTGCTTGTGGTTCTAAAACTACAAGTAAAAATAAACTTCGAGTCCGTTGATACGGTCCGAAACTACAAGACAACTACAAGTTAACTTAAAGTTTTGAAACTACAAGCAAAGACTTAAAGTTTAGCTCCCTTCATGTGAACCTGTCTAATATCATTAATAGGAGATGTTTCTTAGCTGCTGGGCATTTCTTCATTTACAAATACATGTCCAGCATCTAATAGGACTAACGGTGGGAACATTTCCCTTTTTTTCCCTTTTTTTTTTCTGGTAGTGTAATTCTTTTTAATGGACCTACTGAATGTTTCACTGTCCTGACAGAAGAATAGAAATAGAGATTATAGCACATAATGGAGGATTCTTCAAGTGATATTTGCTGAAGTGTGTAGCATGAGTACAGAAAACAGGAGAACATTTCCTTTTTATACTCGATGTGTACTTAGGATATGCCAGATTGGACCAGGCCCATGGCTCCCCCTCCCCCCCCCCCCCCAATCTGCCACTGAATGGCGATAATCATTTGAATGGCTAGACAAAGAAGTTCTCTTTCAATAGTAATATACCTAATATTCATATAATATTCATATAAAGCATTTTCTTTACTCTCTTGATCAAATTATCACTTGGAAAGTCAACCAGGATAAGAAAATGGCTGGTAACTCATATGATATGGCAGAAAGTTCACTTCATATTTCATAGATCTCAGCTGTCGCCTTCATATGATGCCATCTGTTTCAATTCCACGCAATATATATATGTGCACGTAAGATATGTCAATCGTAAAACTGTACGTGGCATCACAGTTTGGGAAGCCCCCAAACTGGTGTCAAGTTAGCCATAAAAACAGAACGCTACATGAGCTTTATCACACCCTGATGGTGTGGAAAGAATGCATATTTCATAAACATGGTGGGGGAATCAATTCTCCATATCAATCTATAAGTAATCAAATAACTCTGGCATTAGTACTAAAAGGTATTTAAAAAGGGGGAAATTTATAATATATGAATTTCCAATGAAGAAGCTTTTTATGAAGAATCATCATGTAACGAAAGCAGTATACACAACAGATAAGAAAATATAGGCCAGGAGCCTGTCCCAAAATAGTCACCTCATTTTATCCATAAGATTTAACCCCATAAAGTTACTTAATAGACCATCTACGTCATTAACAGAAAGGTTGTCAGCCTGACTATTTCACCCCAGCTCCATGCACCAAACTTTGTCCACAGGCAAAAGTATGATTGGACATTACAAAACACACAAAAAATGACAAAAATTTCCGTCTGGATGGGGTGTCAGACAGCCCCTAAAAATTGAGGTAAATTTTTCCTTTTAAATCAAGCCCAGAAATCAGACTTTGTCAGAAGAAAGAGCTATGGGTGTATATTACAAAAATATTTTAAAATTGTCCATCGAAAAGAGGGTGTCAGAACACCTGAAACAAAAACACTAAAGTGCCCTTTGACAAAGCTTTGCCCCCCTCAAATGGTCTGTACATGAAGAAAGACATTTTTTACCTTGTGATTATGATAACTCTGAAGTGTTTTATTCAATTCAATTCAAATTTACATAACATAATTTTGAGTACTATAATTTTCTTGAGGTGCAATTTGATGGCAAATGGTCATTTCATTAATAAGTTATTAAATTGTGAAAAATGTATTGCTTTTTAGAAAGGAGCCCCCCCCCCCCCCAAATTTTCAGGATTATGCAAACACACCAACTGTTCATCTTCACCTGTTTGACAATGATGTCATACCATAAAAAGAAATTTTTAGAAAGTAAGCTTATGCCATATGTTCCTTGTCAGCTTACGTCATACGCATTATTGCTTTAGCTTTAAAAATTTACAGCTGGCAGGCTGGTCATATCACTGCATGCTCAAAGAAAGCCCCGCCCAGTTATACGGTTTATGTTCATCAAGACAGACCCTGATTCTTTATCAAGTCTTCAATCAAAACAATGCTCAAACCTCTGTTTCATTCTGTTTTATTATGAAATATTCAGATAAGAAAAAAAATTGTTTACTGTATAGCTTTATGGTTTCTTTGTAGAGCTATATGGTTTCATATAGTTATACAATAAGTTTTGCTAGTCTGAAATCTTGTTATGAGAAGGTTGGCAAGATGGAGAAAAAAGATGATCTCAGGAGCCTTGATGGCACGTTCAGACCAAATTATGATATAGATAGGACAATTAAAGATTCATTAGTCTGAAACGAGACAGAAGCAAACTGAGATTTAAGACAGACGTGACGCACACATATTGAATGATAGTCTTGAATTTTTTATTGCTGTGACTTTGAAAATCCTACATGTTTGAGAGAAATGAACCCCTAGGCAGCTAGTGACCAAAATCCTGTCATACATTTACAATGCGAGTATCAATCATCTTTTCCCCCAAGCTTATGATTTTGTTCTGTTCAGAGTAGCCTGAACATACATTACTCTATGATTCTTTGGCTCCATTCTTCTTCTCACGCTCCCCTTCACCCTTCACTCCCTTACTCCTCCTCCCTTATACACCTTCTTATCTCTCTCTCTCTCTCTCTCTTTCTTTCTCTCTTTTTCTCTCTCTTTATCTTGCTCATTCTCTCGATCATCTCCTCTCTCATTTTCAAATTTGCATATAATGAATTAGTTTTTGTCACTTTCTATTAATATAACTTTAATCTCTCTCTCTCTCTCTCTCTCTCTCTGGCTCCTCTCTATAATTCTATCACTCTCTATCTCTCTCCTCTCCCCTCCGCCATTTTCTCACATTTTCCATTCTTTCTATCAGAGACATAATAGGCCCACTTTTACATTCTATCTCTAACACTCTTTTGCTCTCCACCTCCCCTCCCCTCCTCTCTCTCTCTCTCTTTCTCTTTTTCTATCTATGAGGCCTTTAATTCTCATATGCACTTTAAATGATATCTTCTTTATACATAAGCACACACACAAATCATCACTACAGGTGCCATCCCTGATAATCAAGGAAAACATAGAGAAGAGATGATTTTATTCATAGCATTTCATTCATAGATAGATATATATACAATTTGCACTCCACTGGATTTAGAAAATACATAATTTGACATGCACCAAAGTCTTCCACAAACGTAAATCCACAAATATATAGTATATAATATGTACAAAACATACATGCAAAGGTTTGTATTTATATGATATCCATCTGTCATTTTCTTTCCTTCAAATCACACACTTCTGATATTCATAAACCAATCGGCAATTCATAAAATGTGTTCTAACTTTAGTCCATGTTTAAATAGGAAGTCCATCCTGGCATGTAGTTGATTTGAATAACAGCAGAAAAATAGGGGAAACAGATTAGTGAAAGCTTAAGCCAAATTCGACGAGAAACAAGAAAGTTGTGAATTTTTGAAGTTGTAATAAATCAAATGCAAATATATTGGCAACTTATAAAGGCAGCTTCAAGAATACATGCCAAATATTGATTTAAAGCAATTCTGTATAAAGGAAAACCTTTGATGGTATATCCTTGCCAAGTTATCAAAATTAGATTGCAATCATATGAATATGAGGCAAATGTATAAGCATGTCAGGACAGATGTTAACATTGTCATACAGGGACCTTTTTCATTCTCTAGAAAAGATATGATAGTTTTAGGTAGAAAAAGCAATTTTCATTTTCAGAAAAGAAATCATTGAAGTGATAAACTGCTGTGCATTTTGTTCATTCTCTGTATCAGTCATTCATAGAATGACGCATATCTCAACAAGACGCTCATTCTCATTACTGCAAAACTGATTTTATCAGCTACGAATGCAAAACATTTCAAAATCAATATCAATCATTCTTTATGAGGAATATATCTATGGATTATGAATGTCTTTTTTTGTGATTGAACATATGGAAATGTGGCTTATAGGCACATTCTGTCCATAATACATTCTTTTATCAAATGAAAATTTTCTAATTGACATAAAATCATGCCGTATCATCAATTCAGAAGTGTGAAGTAATTAGTTTCCAATAATCTCTCTCCATAAAATGATATCGCATGAACACATTCAAACTATTAAAATAAGAAAAATTCCTAAAATATTAAATGAATGTTAGATTAAAGGGGATGGCGTAACAATTATATTACTTTCACATCCTAACTGCTGAATATCTGTCCCTTTGATATTTATACCAAATATTAGGCTGAAAAAAGTATCTATACATCAATTACTTTTTCTTGGAAATTCAAATGAATCAATCAAGAAGATGAAAATGTTCAGTCACAAACAGTGGACTTCACTTTTATGACTGACAGGTCTTACATTATCCAAACAACCTCCACAACTTCAGAAGAACTGCCCCATCATAAAGAAAAATCAGCATCATAAATTCCCCACCCTATGATCGAATGCTTCACGATCTCTCACAGAAAGTTCCGAGCAGTTGCCAAGTGGGCCGCAAGTTTCGCAGCGTACGTACGCGATTTGTGCATGTGGTAGATCTACCAAGTATAGTGTAAGCAAACTGTGAGCAATTGCACATGGAAACTCCTGGGAGTATGTCTTGAATAGAATGTCATTCCTTCTACCTGGTGACCATACACTTCCCAACTCATTCATTATTCAACCATTCAGACTCCCTGGGGGACATGTCTTGGATATGGGAGGTGTAACATGGCCTAAAGAATTTATAAAGTAACACATAATACTGCAGTGTTTATCAACTTAATATCACAAACCAAGCATAAGAAGTCTCCTCCTCAGAAAATTAAATATTAACTCACTGTTTTTGCTTCCAATACAAATTCAAGCCATACATCTCAGGCAAGGCCTTCAAACTAATATTATCAAAATACTCAACCCGCACTATTTCATACACATTTGTTTCTTTTTTGCATTTTTACACAAAACTAAAAACTTAACAAAATATTTGACTTTGCATGAATAATGATCCCATTTTCTGATCCTAGAAAACACCTGGCAATCCAAGGTTATGAAATGCATGACAAAGCAATTCACAAAAACATGTTATTTTGAATGTGAAATCTTAGTAACTAATGATTTAACAAGAAACTGCCAATATCAGCTAGGAATAGATACAAAATATACAAATATTTTGTATCTATTCCTAAAATATGAATGGACAGCTCGACTGTACACTGTATATAAGCTAAAATGTTTGAGATTGTATTTCTAAGAGTAAACTTAAATTTGAGGAAAATAAAAGTAATTTGACTTGGTAGTTGGACAATATATACGTAGCAATAGGGAATGTGTTTTACATGTAGATAAAGAAAAAGAATCAGCACAAGTACAGAGGTGTGAATAACAGTCACTTGAAAAGTGATAGTTGTAGTGATAGAAGTAGTTAGCAGTAGAAGAAGTGGAAGCAGTATAGTAGAAGTAGTAGTAGTAGTAGTAGTAGTAGTAGTAGTAGTAGTAGTAGTAGTAGTAGTAGTAGTAGTAGTAGTAGTAGTAGTAGTAGCAGTAGAGGTAGTATAGCAGCAGCAGCAGCAGCAGTAGTAGTAGTAATAGTAGTAGTAGTAGTAGTAGAAGTAGTAGTAGTAGTAGTAGTACAGCAACAGAAGCAGTGGTTGAACAGCCAAGGACCCCCCCTCCCCTTCCCCCAAAGAGGAAGATTCTAGACAAGGTTTTCCAAAGGTCAATGTCTCCATCCAACTAAGCAGTGAATAAATACAAGGACATCTTGTGTATCCCTTTAAGCCTCAGGTTTCAAATATCAATCCTATATATTCATCGCTGAAAATCATAGGACTTCTTGAAGGTCAAGATCCTTGGGCAAAAAACCAACTGGACATATCAAATAACAAGGATGAAGATGAGTCCATTGGCCTTCCTATAATTTGTAGGTGTCTTAAGATACAGAGAGAGCATATCTCCCTGATGAGAAAGTGTTCATGGTGCAGACTTCAGATTCTGTTACTTCTCTTTGCAATGATGTTGTCTACTGAATGCCAGAAGGGAGTTAATGCTATGGAAAAGTTCATAACTTTACACCCTTCTGGTTCTCAACAGACGATATTATACATGCAGTAAATACCAAATGGAAATTACAAAATACCATCACAGAACTGTTGATCATGGAAAAGCTGATAAGACACAATTTTTTTTTTACTGCTCTTGAGAATCTCGAAATATACTTCTCGAAGAATCGTGCACTAAAGAATACTTGACGATTTCATCATTATCAAACATTTACACAAGATATCATTAGTGTTCGAAATGCTCTAAAATATAAACAATACTTTGAAAAGTGCTTGTTTTCATGGGAGTTTGGATGATGGGGTAGGTATTGACAAAAATCATCCTGATTTCAAGAGCTTGTCAAAGCATTTTTATTTGCTGATATCGACAGCTATAAAGCACTTCCTTTACATTACTAAAGACTAGCTGTGGTACACTGTATCTCTGCAAGTATGCAATTTGAGCACTCCATTTTGACATTTTTTAACCTTAAAATTAGGAATGAAAATAGCAAGTTTTAAGTGCCACTTTTATAAACAAGCTAAACTAACTTTATCCAAAAGCAATTTTCTTGAGTAGATGCTTGATAAGGTTTCATATTTTCATTACATCCTGACAAAATACCCTTTAATGCATTCAACATAATGAAACATTATTAAAAAACCATTTCCTATCATAAAAATTTTGTGTCTTCTTAAATCGTCTTCATGAAATACCGACTTGGGGCACTTAGAAAAATTTATTTTCACCAATTTCACTATACCTTGGTAAACACAAAAAATGAAAAGGAATTCCTTTGGGCTTCTAAAACCCAAAGTGGTAATCCAACCATTATAATGAATAAATTGCATCCTTTTCTTAGATTTCCAATTAATATCATATTCAGGTCAGAATATACCTAGCCCCAAATGTTATTGTAAATCTGATTACTATCTTTCTGCCCCAGTCTCATTATCACTTGACCTTAACAATTTTCTCATAATACCAAACTCAATTACCAAAGGCATTTTTTTGATTACTTGAAATCTAGCTCAATCTATATATTTCAAGCCTGCAAAAATATAGATTTCTGCCAGATTCCGTCAACATTTCTATGAAATAATGGAATTTCATCATATCGATATCAGTAGTATTAAGACGATAATGATGATCATCATAATGTTGGTGATGATAATAAGAAAATAAAAATGACGAAAAAGGAGGAGAAAAGATCAAGAAGAAAAGAATGGGGAGGAGAAAAGGAAGAACAAGAAAAAGAAGAAAAGAATAAAAAAGATCCAAAATGAAACATTTTGAATCCAAACAATTATCAAAGTAATCTAAAGCATATATCATTCAGGCACATTCTATCCATGACAAACATCTTTGATTTTCAGGCAATCTTTGTTTTTTCTTGTAGCTTGGGGGATGCATTATTGCCGAATCCCCCCTTAAGCTTATAGGTTTCAACTTTCCCCCCCGATCTGAAGATGACGCTTTTTGGTTCATCTTTCATTTATTTGTAACACATTTCCGCATTTCCGCCTGAAAATGAGTGCATCAGCTGTCATGATGGAGAGCTATAAACTGCTACAACACAGCGTAAGCCGATACGCTTTCTCTGAGGAGAATGGATAAAGGCCAATTTGAAGTGTGAAAATTGGCCAGCTTCTTCATAACATCTCTTTCACCCTCATATCAAGTATTTTCTCAGAAAATCTTAAGTAGAATCATTGAGGTTATCACAGAAAAAAAATTTCACTCAAAAGTTCATGAAATATTACATAAAGAATGCAACATATTATTCAAAGAAGTCAAATAATTTTTGTTGAAAATATAGACCACTATATATTTCTATGATCAAACATATCACTTTCTACTTCTATTTCACTGATTGCATTTGTCAGATCAATAGTACATTGATAGTGTGCTATTTCTACGACGAGGTTATTATTGGCCATGGCAAGGACTTCTCAACATTTCCCTCACATCACAATCAATCTCCAGGAATGATCTATGGTAACATACAAAATATGAATGAGAGAGACAGAGAAAGAGAAAGAGGGAGAAAGAACGAGAAAGAGGGAGAGAGAGTGAGAGAGAGAGAGAGAGAGAGAAAAGGAGAAAAGATCAGGAAACTCAGTGAATGTTGTATTGATGGGTTAAATTGAAGAGAGACAACATACAAGGAGATAGGGATAGAGAGATAGAGAGAGAGACAGACAGACAGACAAATAGAGTAAAAAAAAAGATATCAAAGGAAAAAAAACAAGGAAAGTAACTACATGTACACAAAATATCAGTCACATCATTAATAAATTCTTTACAAAAGCAATGAAAAGAAACAGTTTAAACAAAAACATGAAGAGAAGAAAGTACAAAAAGGTGTTCATTTTGATGAAGTAGTGATTTTTCATTGTGGAGAGGGAAAGGACCCCATATGAATCAATAGGGATAGATTGCTAGATCAATAATCATTCGTCATAAGACGTCACTGATATGCGATGCCATCTGTAGAAGGCTACTAACTTTCTATACCCTAATGTGACCTTTTGTCATCTTTCTTTCTCTTCTTCTACATCGTTCTTTCAATCTTTCTTTCCGGCTATTTGTCAGTTTGCAAGAATGATGCTAAAAGTAAAATGCATTTAAATACATTGCATTTTTCCAAACAGATATTTTTATCCTGTTTTGAAAAACATCTACAAGTTGCTTTATGCAGTAGAAAGAGAATAGAATATGATCTTTAAAATGACAATTTCTCTCAATGCCACTCTCCGAAAATAATAAGTTATTTTTAATCTAGTATTTCAAACCCAAATTTTGTATGCCCGTATATAAATACATTGAGAAATAAGAGACTAAATCGTCTGAGAGCTAGAAGGGCATTAACTCACATCATTTAACACAGAGTTAACGTCCTTCTGGCTCTTAACAGATATGGTGGTTTCTAGAAATTGTAGATTACTTTCTTTTTCATTTAAGCAACAGTAGTAGAAGTAGCCATAGTAGTACAGTAGAAGAACTAGAAGAAGCACTAGTAGTAGCAGTTATAGTAGTAGTAGTAATAGTAGTAAAATTAGAAGCAGCAATAGTAGAATTAGTAGTAGGATAGAAGATGTGTAGTAGTACATGTGGTAGTATACTAGTAAAGTACATAGTGGTAGTGGTGGTAGTCGCAGTAGAAGTCATTGTAGCAGTAGTGGTAGAAATAGTAGTAGTAGCAGTAGTAGTAGTAGTAGTTACTGTAGTAGTGGTAGTAGCAGTAGTGGTAGAAATAGTAGTAGTAGTAGTAGTAGTAGTAGTAGTAGTAGTAGTAGTAGTAGTAGTAGTAGTAGCAGAAGTAGTAGTAGTAGTAGCAGTAGTAGTAGCAGTAGTAGTAGCAGTAGCAGTAGCAGTAGCAGTAGCAGTAGCAGTAGCAGTAGCAGTAGCAGTAGCAGTAGTAGTAGTAGTAGTAGCAGTAGCAGTAGCAGTAGCAGTAGCAGTAGCAGTAGCAGTAGCAGTAGCAGTAGCAGTAGCAGTAGCAGTAGTAGTAGTAGTAGTAGTAGTAGTAGAAATAGTAGTGGTAGTAGTAGCAGTAGTGGTAAAATAGTGGCAAAGTAAGTAACAGCTGTACATCATCTCTATATATGTTGTTTTTGTTTTGGATTTTTGGCGTACGATTTGGTTCCGAATATTGACACCATTTACGTGCAGGTTTCTGTGCTTCTTTTTACCATCTTTGTTTTCAATTTTACATTTGTTGAGGATAACTATCCTTGCACTGCAGTATATTAGTAACCCCCCCCCCCCCCCCCCCCTCTGGTAGTCAACCATACACATATGCTTATTCCATCAAGCCATCAAAATTACCCCCCCTTATCACAGGCTTTTGGATTTTTTTCCCCAAACTGAGCCCCTAAAATATACCCCTTTTCCCGAAAAATTGGGACGCGCATGTGGTACGGATGACCACCTGAGTGGGGAGGGGGGGGGGGGGGGGGGGGGGAGGCGGGATTAGTAATAGCAGTAACATTAATAATAATTTGTTAGTAGTAGCAGCAGCAGAAGAGATACTGGTATAAATAGTAATAGTGGCATCAGCAGCAAAGGAACAGGTCAGACATGTCGATGGCTTTACTTTTAAGATAGGTGCCTCGAAAACGGTGCGTTAGCTTATCCAAATTTATGTAAATTGGCCTGTGTAATTAGAAATAAATTAGAAATAAATTAGAAATAATTCCTATTGTGATCTCCGATTACTTAAATACTATCACTATCTATGCTAATTTTATATGCAAATTAGTTGATATGTATGGTATACAGTCAGATCTTTTAATAAAGTTATAGGGTCAGGCCTAGCTAAATCCATTGAATTTGCATAAATTTACATAATTAACTATGAAGACACAAGTGATTTCTGTGGAGAAAGATATAAACATAGGCATGATAACTATGTATAGATACATAAAACCTTTATTTTTGAGTGTGTAAGTTTCAATGCCAGTGTACATGTGTAGGCCCCAATACCAGCTAAATTCATAAAATGTTCATAAACCATGAAAACTTGAATTTTAATCTAGAAGAATCTGTGAAGATAAATTTAGCTACAGGCATGAGAAGTATATATAGAATTTTGGTCCCAATGCAGTATGTATACCAGCAAAATGCATAAAATTGGCATAAATTAGCATAACTGACGATGAAGACGTGAGTTAGATTAGTGGTTCCTGTGGAGAAAATTGAAGCTTTTGTATCTGTAGAAAATTTGGTGCTTTTGTCTGTCATATGTCCCCAAAACTCAAATATATGGACCTAATTAGGAACCTGACTAACATATTACATGTAGTAGTAGTACGCATAGTTGAGGTAGTGGTAGTAATATAATAGCAGTCATCACTGTTATTGTAGTACTGTAGAAGAAATTAGTAATGGTGGTGTTATTAGTTGTTTTAATTTAGAGATAATTTTGTGAATAAGCAGTAAAATATTGTAGTCTTGTACAGGAGTAAGTAGACTATAAATTCAATAGCACCGAAAGTTATTACACACGAGTAGCAGTATGAGAAGTAGGATTAGTAATCATAGAAGTAGTAGTAGTAGTAGTTAGTAATAGTAATAGTAATAGTAATAGTAATAGTAATATAATTAGTAATACAACAGTCCTGTAGTAGCAGCCCCAGTCCCAGTAGCAGTAGCAACAGCAGCAGCAGTAGTAGTAGTAGTAGGAGGAGTACTACATCAGCAGCAGCAGTAATAGTATTAGTACTCATGTTAATAGTACTGAAATTATAATATTAAATGGAGTATTATTTTTTGCATTTCAAAGTAATTTTTGTATTTCAAAGTAACATTACTTAGATAATGCAAAATCTGTCCAAAGGAATTGAAATGGTACGCACATTATGAAAGTGTATAAATATCAATAGTACTCGGTACAATTAAAATAACCTTTATCTGCACATGTGCAAATAGTAATTACGAACTGGATTATTAATTAAAACATTTTTTTTTTAAATCCTTCAGGCTCATTAACATTTAGCTTCCAATTTTCCTACATTATTTCTACAACAGAAGCACATGTTTAATTATGCACAGCAACTGATAAAAACTTTAAGAATATCAAAGGTAACTGTACATTTCCAGCACAAACAAATTCATTTCATCAACTAAATGGCCCTTTTCCATTCACTTCACCATATGAAAAAATAACCATTAGGAATAACTGTTCTCTCTTTTTTTTTTAACAGAAGCCATGAAAATGTGAAAGACTAACTCCTCTAAAAGGTCAGTTTTTATTTAATTCATAAAAGAAGTTGAGTTTTGGTTAGGAGACACAAGTACTTTGTTTTTGTTGTGGAATATTCATGGTGTTTTCCAAGTACTTTCTGGACCAGTTCAAGGACGGGACTCCCCCCCCCCCCCCCAAATAGTGGTTCACAAATACATGACTCATTTATGAGGAATCCTCAATGTTATCATCACAAAAATATGATGGGAAAGCCTAGATGATAATGAAGATGCCTTCTTCAGTGTAGCACCATTTTTTAACATGTCCTCCAGTTTTCAAGTACTAGTACTTTTCGGGAATGCTTAACATGTATCTACATTAACCATATGGAAAGAAATTGTACATTACTTTAAACACCAGTGCAAAAAAGAAATAATTACAACACCATTTAAAATGAATAAAGCTGCAATAAATTTGGAAATCTGAGAGTTGTAGCTGTTTTTCCTTCTCCGGTTTTTGTACCGGTTTTTGTACTGGTTTTTTCTCTCTCAGAGCATAAATAAATGAAGCTGTTTTCGCTCATTTTACACCCCCAGTCTCCATCTAATGATCTTATAACCCATCATAAATCAGTGTAACTTCATAACACTAGATAATACATTTCCAGTTTCTTTCTCAAATATCAAACTTTCCTCTTTCATTTTTAATAATTAGGCATAATCTATCATAAATCAGTGTTATTTCATATTACTAAATCATTTGAGTATTATATACATCTCCCATCTTATGTCTCAAATATCAAACTTTCCTCATTCATTTTTAATAATTTAGCACAATCCATCACAAATATGTATTACATGTACTTTATATCTCTACATAATAGCAGGGTTATTTGTCTTTCATCTTATGTCTCAAATCTTTCCTCTTCCATTAACCCCCCCCCCCCAATGAAAATCAGGTGAATACAGTGAATTGGTGCACCACAGCAAGATAAATGACTGACGTATATGATGGTCATTTAGTAATACTCCGCAAATTAGCCATCGACCAAAATGTCATAAGTCAAATATTGAGGCGATAGTTACGCACACGACAAGGCCAAACGCAAGAATGAAAATAATTCAATGTTTCTCAAGAATGATGTCTACCCTGGGAACAAGTAACAATACATGTTCATTATTATCTTCCTTTACCAGATATCATACAAAAAGGAAAGAAAAAGATACAAATTAACCATGGCAACTATGTACTGATTGCCCCTCATGGTTCAGCAAAGAAATTATGAAATATAAAAAGCAGTATGAGTTTAGTGGCAGATGAGATATCTGGTAGCCATATGGTAACCTATTCAAAGGACCGCAGTTCTTAATATTATTATGTTTAGAATCATTTCACCTTTTCATCGCTGTTTTAACTCCCAACAATGACAAGTCCTGACTATGTTCATTCAAAATAAGAGTGAAGATTCAGAGAAAATTAAGGGAAAAAAGACTCTTCTTATAATCAACATATTATAAATTGACATCCTTAATATTCTTCTATTTCAACCAGGGAAAGTATATCATTACAGTTCCCCTTTCATCTTTTTTTTTTTTTTTTTTGGTTTACTTTCTGTTTACAGAACTATCTGAAAAGGTGTTTCCTCCACACTCATGACCAATAACTATTAGAAAATCCTTTCATACTCCAAAGAAACTTTCCACTGCAGATTTTTTTTTTCTTTTCTTTTTATAAAGAGAGAGGAAGAGAGTATGTCAGATTTTGACCGTGGAAAGAATTTGAACAATAATAGCAATCATCTACTTGCTGCACTGCAAATTGAATGTTATTATGTTTGTGAAATCCAGGTATGGTGTACAATTATTGTCAAGAAAAATATTTTCATTTTACATTCTGATGATGTCATTACCTTTAGATACAAATTTTGATTGAAAAGTTGCATATCATTATTTCAATTTTGGAGAGATAATTCAATTTCAATGATGACAATCCAAAAGTGATTTATATTTTCAATACCATTTTGTCAAATTACCTGTATATTGGAAAAAAAGAAAACTACTCAAAGACATGGCTCTCATCTACACTCTTGATGCACTCTTAAAAATTGCTCCAAATGAGGGCGATTACTGTGTCCAATAAACTTTTGGCAATTTTATGCCCAATTTGTTTAATGTCTTGCCCAGACATGATCATCTTTTACCACAAAGTAGCAAATATCAACTGAGTTGTGCAAAAAATGGTCCAAAAGTTCTAAGGGACTTATAGTCATCCTCATGGTGGGCAATTTTTTTTAACACAAACTTTTTACAGTGTATACATGAAGTAATCCATACTGGTATGACAATGTGCCTTGATACTGTTATTCCTAATTGGAGACATTAATGTAACAGCAAAAGCATCAAACGTCCATCCTAAATGGGAGAAGGTTGGATCACATGAAGCTAAAGGAGGAAGGTTCATGGATGTTTCATCTATATGAAACATAAATTGGATACAACAAATTAGCCTTAATTGAATCCAATCAAAAGGCCCCCATTATAGGGCCCCTAAACGACTGCGTTTGATTGGAGAAGGCCGGCTCACGTTTCAGAATAAAGTTCATCTCATAGGTAGAGCTTTTCCAAGGAGTCTATTTCAATTTGATCTTTAACTCATTGATTAACAAGCCCAACATAACTGTGTGTATGGAAAACCCAAATCAAATTATATCCTATGGATAAACTTAGATGAATGCTTAAATTTATGCAACGTTAGTTTGTAAATGTACATCTAAAATGCAATAACCATGCAGATACCTGCAATAGGAGCTGTGACAAAATAGACAGATCTAAAAGCAAGTCATCAGGTAAATTCAAGGTACATATTCAGACTGTAGACACTAAGGATATATACCGAAATGTACACTAACCATTATATCCTTGAATAGAATATAAACCCTAAATACATTATCATCCCCTGTGAGCTAGAAGGGTGTTGACTCATATCACTCAACACAGAGTTAATTTCCTTGATGGCTCTCAACTGATAACACATTCAGATTTCAGACAATACATTTAGAAGATATTCAGAACTATATCCTGGAAAATAAAAGATTTAAGACCCGGAGTATGTGAAAATGGGAGGCTTGGGAGAAGGGGAATTTATCATCATTATCGGTCATTAAATATAGATGTCTCAAACCATCCACTAGGAAAGGACCATCTTGCGCCCCTCTGCCCCTGAGCAATTTCTTCTTCTCATTTCATTGCTCTAGCAATCATGGCAATCATCACGATTATTTCATAATTCTTTAGTAAATGTAATCATTGAACTATACAACCATCTTCATCATTGAACTGGCTTCAACTGACAGACACTTATATCTTACTCATACATGTGCACTCTGGTTTATTTCCAAAGCAATTTTGCTGTCAACTTGAGGTATATCACAATTTCTTAGGTACTTCATCCCTGGTGCAGTCCTAAATTTTAAAGTAGTGTAATTATGCCATAAATCACTAAAGAATTATGAATGGAAAAAACTTGTGCGGATGTGAATAGGATTGTAATCTGCCTTTAAGTAAGCAATAACAACAATTTGGTAACACTATTTTTTTAACTTGAAAAAAATCGTGTAATTTTTAAAATTATTTTTTGACCGTTACTAGAACATGTACTTGCATCGATTTCTAAATAATAATAATTCTAAATAAGGGTTAATTCATGTATATTGAGGAAAATGCCCAAACATCAAGGATGAATTATATATTGCACGCATGCTACTCATTTGTGGTAGACTCCTACAGCTGCTATGGACACTGGTTACAAATCTATTGCTACCAAAAAACCAAACTGTTTTGGGGGGTTACATATAGTGTCCACCAACATATTTTCAACATTTCCAATTACGGTAGGTCAATTATCTATAAGATTATCTTTCAGGTTTTGTCACATATTCAAAAACACCTGAATAAAATTGACAATGCACATTGTTTACACGTACAATACATCATTGTAGATTGACTTTGCAAAGTGAATAAATTGAATTGCACAGCACACAGATAGACTTAAGGGCCGCTCAAATTTTTCCGATAACTGACGATAATGACGACAAGATTTTCAATTAAAGGTACACCCTAAAATGTTGTGAGAACGTGAGAGTATGCCCTTGTATGTTAATAGTAGGACAGGTGTATAGGGCGGACCTTTAATGAAAAATCTTGGTATCGTTATCGGACAAATGCAACCAGCCCTTTTGGCTTTACCCATGAGGTATGGATACACAGACAGCAAAGGCAGAAGTTGAATACATTTTGAAGTCTTTTTCACACAAAACATAAACCAATTATCAACCATTGAAATGTTATGTTCAAGACTAAAAACAACTACTGTACAGTTCATAGGCATGCATTTCATAGCAATAGTTTGATTTTCTTGAGTTGATGGAGAGATTGCAATGATGAACCTCCCGAGTAAATGTCTTTGATCAGACAGGATCTTCAGTTGGCAAACGCCTTGGTGGATGCGTGATGGCTATCTTCGGGCTGATGCTCAGGTACCCATTGGTATGAATACGACCCATGCCATCTGTACTACTGTTACACGACTTTATGGAGCTGCGGGATCGTCGCAGGTACATGCTGGACGTGCGCATGCTGCTCTGACGGCTGTTTAACTTCTTCTGACGAAAGATGCTGCGGCAGAGCCTGGGGAGGTTCTGGCGGAAGTTCTCCCCGAGCATGGTGTAGACAATGGGGTTGATGATACTATGACTGTACATAAGAAACCAGCTGACGATGTATGCAATTAGGATGGCATCAGTGAAATGCGCAGAATCCAATTGACTCTGAATAAACTGCACAATAAAGAATGGTAGGAAACAAGAGACGAACACAAAGACAATACAGATGACCAGGATGGCCACCTTGCGACTGGCGCGACGTGAAGTGTTACGGATGTCCTGCAAGGGACTGTGCCGCAAGTTCCAGATGATCAGAAAGTAGCATACAAAGATTATCGTCAGTGGTGCACAAAAGTCGAAAAAGAGCGTGTAGATTATCCACCAATGGAAAGCGTTGACATCTGCATCCTGCTTTGCGGCAAGTGCCAAGCACAGGCTTACCTTTTGGCCGTTCGGATCATAAGTGATCTGATCGGTGTAGATCCAAACGGGCAACGACACCAAAAACGAACAGATCCAAACCACGACGCTGACGACGCGTCCGTTGAAAATCGTCCGATAGTGCATTGACCGAATGGGATGGCAAATGGCCAGGTAGCGATCAAAGCCCATAACGACAAGAAAAAAGACCACGGTGAACTGCGTCATGGTATCATATGGGACAATAACTTTGCACATGACGCGACCAAATATCCATTCGCTACTCCACATCTGGTGACCCAAAAAGGGAAATGTTAACATGAAGAAGAAATCTGCCAAAGCCAAGTTGAAGATAAAGGTGTTAGCAAGAGTTTTCATGTTGGAGTATGTGAGGAGAAGAATGATAATGAATCCATTGCACAGCAGTCCAACGGTGCAAAGCAACCCTACCAGGCTTGGTAGAATTTTCTGCAAGATACTGATGAGCGGTGACACCGTTACAAGCGTCCCGTTGGAGAACTGCAGAATCGCAGGATCTGCATACCCAACCGTTGTCATTGTTAATTATTTCCCTTTAATATCCTATTTGATCAAAATATAAATTCAAGTAATCAGCAATGAAAGTTACTTGCAAGAGATCCAAAGCAGAATACCAACTTCAGTTTTCATCAAGGTTACATAGTGTTTATGAAAACGTACGTTCAAATATCCAAACTGCTTGACTCTGATCAACGATGATCAGTCATCTCAGAGAAAATGCAGGAAAGTAAGCAGACGTGTAAATCCTTCTTTCTACTTATATCAGCAGAAATATGCTAACATTTCCCCTTCCAGTAACTTGGTTCAATTCTTGAAATCCTTTTCAACAGACCTGGTAATGTTTCGTCAAAACTAATGAATTCCTCTAGGCATCTTTTGCAAACAAACTGGCAGACACATTGGCACACACGTACAGCAAACTAATTCAACTCTTCCAGGCGTGAGCAGTCAAACAGATTTTGACAACAGCAACGATCTTGACTTTTCAATATTCACTCACTTTTTCCAGCTCTGAAATAAGAAGACAGGATATTACTTGGGATTGGTTTGTGATGATAGAAAGTTTGCTCTTTATCTTTATGACAGGTTGATAAGCAGTGCAATAAAAAGGTCATCAACTTTCCAGGTGATTGTCTATAGTAAGATGAAATGGCATTTTAAAAAAAAGAAGAAATTAAGGAATCATGAAGCAAACACGTCAGTGCTACCCATGGAGGTCTTATAACCTCGCTACAACTGGAGAAATCTTTTTATTTCAAGAATGCTTGATGAATATTTGATAAGTCAATCTGCCAGGCTGCATTGATATCCATCACTGCTCTGAGATATGAAGACTTTGCTCAAATGTAACATCATTCGTGACATATACAACAAAATGAAGAAATTTCAAACTGTGCTCTATTTGCAGAGGTGATAAAGTCTCTCTGGTATGCTGTAAGATGCAGACGCGCCAACGCTTCTCTCAAACCCAGAGCGCTTGTAGAGCACTTCAGAAATGGCACTTGGGAGTATCTTGAACCTTACCTGTTCAACATGACCCAAAATACGTGATTTCAAATATTGTCATCAGTGGGTAGCTCACTCGGGAATACCGGGCGGAAATGAGGGAAGGATGATTTTCCAGCAAATCACTCCCCAAAATGAATTGGATTTGAGATCCAAAATTGTCTGAAATATTCCACTACACAGATACAGTTTGTAGCCTTTGAATAAAAAAATCCAGATGAAACAAATCTTCTCTGCAGATGGTATCAGAAAGAGTCACTATCTTGAGGTTACATCTTGCTTCAGAAACTGATATGATCCATGTTCAATTCTACCTGTAGAAACTGAGAAGTCGTAGAATGATCAGAAACTTGACAGATCTTTGTCATGAATCCAATTCCATCCTAAAGAATGAAATCTGCACAAATGTCAGAGATTTTGTTCTCAAAATACTGTAATACCTGTCATCCAGTTCCAGTGGGCGAATAAAAATCGTCAAAAGAAATTTCTCTAGATTTCATTCACACTAGAATTTCCTTTCAATTTACTCTTTTCAGAAAAGAAACTCACAGGAAACACCAGGTGTGTTTTTTTTAAAGGTGGAGAGAACTCTTTATCCTGTTTCAATTCCACAACAAAATCGGTGTGGTTGGGAGGAGATTTGGTTAAAATAGCTGTATTTCCCTTCTTAACAGGTATAAATGATCCATGAAATGAGAGTAAGAAAGAAGAAGCTTTCTGGTGCGATGATATAGTCCCAGTATTTCTTTCCGATAAAACTGCTTGGATGAGAAGCAGAGGGCATTTGATGAGAGTATTTAGCATCTGACTTTGTGAGTATAACTACACAGTGCCTGATGTATCAAAAGTAACATTCGTGGGAGTATTGTGTGATAGCTTGGCCACCACAGGGAATCACAGTGTATGGCTGAGAGTGAGTTGGACTAGTCCATTTCATCCAAGGGGGGTACTAACAATATTAAGGTCATGTTCCAGAAATTATGAGACTTATTTTCAACTTCACACTCGACCTATGATTTCAAACAAAATCATTATCAATTTCTTGAGGATTTCAGAAAAATATTGGAAAATCTTAATAACTACAGGAATAAAATCCATAAATCTTCCTTCAATATTTCCCATATTCAATAAATGGACTGGCCTCCAAACAATTTTGTTGCAGTTGATTGGAGTGAGGTTCTCATCCAATGGCAGCCATGCATGATATATGAGTATGCATGATAATATTTTAGGAAGCAATATATATGAAATGAAAAGGACATCACCAAGTCAAACTGCCAGATAGTATTCATATTCCTTAATTAGAAGATGAGAGATATGGCCAAAATAAATAATATCCTGATTCCTATTGAATATTACTTTAATCTGCACAACAATTCAACACACACTAAACAAAATACAAGGGCACTGCTTTTAGTATTGTTGAGCTCACAATATTTCAATAAGATCCACAATCATGAAAGTAATAAAAGTCTGCTTTGAAAAGGTAGTTTGAATGGTCACTTGATATTATTGTAATTAATTTATCTTTGAAGGAATGAACTAAAGTAAATGTGATTAGCTTAATATAAAGGTTAAATGTCATGGTAATGTGACTTATTTTATAAAGTTTGATTAATACCCCATTTGGGACGATTTCATTAAAGCCGCAAAGAGACTGATAAATAATGTTACATTATTTATACTTATAGCTTGTATTTGTGATCGTCTACTAAGTACTTTCAATTGCATAATTGCATTATGCAAAATTAGCATATCTGAGAAAATAAAAAGAATCATTTTATTTGTTTATTATTTATCTATGCACATGAAAAACATACATAAAGCAGAGATCATCTTAAAATAATCATTCACCAGGATCTATTTTGCTTTTCAAATGGACTACCGGTGCTGTAACTGAACACTTAATAGCACATTTATAGTCAATGAATTAGCTAAGGGTCTTATAAAAGGGATATCTAAGTTCAATTTTCAAACAGGTTGGATAATCTACTAAGTCTTCAATAAAAAGTAGCGTTTTCAAACAAACAAAAAAGTTGATTCCCATCTCCTTATAAACACTATGCATCCACTTGAGGCTGGTGAGAGCCAGAAGGGCGTTAACTCTAAGAAAAAGTATACCAGTCAATGCCCTTTTAGCTGTTAATCTTTGTGAGGATCAATGCGTGGGATGACCTATGTTTAGTCACATGCATAACCAGAAAAGGACTTCATATAGCACAACAAATCAAAGAAAGAAAATGTTTACAATTTCAAAAAGAAGTTGAGCAGGAAGAGACAGCGGTGCATTGGCCTTGGGTTACCATGGCAACCATCAAATGAAGCCGTTGCCATTGTAAGGTGTAGAGAGAACGTTCTGTCATATATCTAAACTGCGCAAACCTTTATTGTATAAGTTCTAATTGATGAATGCGAACTGCTTCTGAACTAGACCTCTATGAATCTTTTCATCTCTATATTATTTGACTGCTCATCAATTCTCTCTCTGTCTCTCTCTCTCTCTCTATCTCTATCTCTTTCAACTCTGTTTTTACTGTCTCAATTATCTCTCTTTCTCTTTCTTCTATTTTCTCTCTATCTTTCCCCCTTCTCTCTCTCTCTCTCTTTTCTCTATTATTATCTCACATCTTACTTCTATCTCAGTATTCTACTTCTTCCATCTCTTTTGCTCTTTTTTCCTCTTGCATCTTTCTCTCTGCTACTCTCCATGCTATTTCTCTGTCTCTTCTCTGCAAGTCTTCTCTCCTATTCACCTTTTAACCTTTTAAAAGACATACGTCAATATCCTGCGAATCAATTCTATTCTGACATTTGATGGGCATTATCTAAAATAAATTATATTCACATAAAATCATTTTGATTGGACAGGGGTCCTTATAGACGATTCAGCTAAAAACATAAACCATGAAAGAAGTTCACCATCCCCACAATAAACAAAACCATGAAACAACTGCCCTCTTTCAAAGTCAGGTATATCAAGAGGCTAAACATATAACTTTTATGTCTTTTTTTTCTTTGTCCATCATGATTTAAGCCTGTCATTTACAGGGTATTCAAGAATTCATTTTCCTTAAAAAGAGAAACGCAAGTGGAAACCTTCTACTGATTCTGTACATGTACATCTCTTTATCCTATCATACTTCAAAAGCTTGAAGAAAATTTCCATGGATGATTTGTGAAATGTGTCCAGCATCAAGAGTTGGTCAAACAAATTTCATTTCAGTCAGATGACATCGCGCTTTAGTGTACTCAGATCTGGGATGATCTCTTTTTGAATGCTCTGCTTTGAGCTGTGTTTATAGGGGCTTTAAGTATTGATACACCCTGACAGGGATGTAATCATATCATATTAGGAAGAATGAAATAGGGTGAAAGGTAGAATTAAGTTTTAATTCTCCACATCACTATAAGAAGTTGATTGATTGACGTGCTCAATATTAACAAACTGAACAGCAAAGATATGGGTGACTTAATGGTTTTACTTTATCCTCACATCAATATATCTAAGTGATATTGGATAATGATGTATGAGTTGAATAGCAATCATGCCTTTCATTACCCTACAATTTTATTATGTTTACTCAATATACACTTTCTGCAAACTGAACGACATCTAATATAAAAAGGATTCATGAAACTTAAACAATTCTAAATAATCTTATTTCAAACAATTTCACAATTTAGAAGAGTTATACTTTTGCTTCACATTCACATTCATATTATTTCACAATTCACTATTATTTCCCTTTCTGCCTCTTCATCTTTCTCTTTTTCCCTTCTTCTTCCCTCTCTTGCTTTCCATATTTTTTCTTCCACCCTCTCTCTCCTCCTTAATAGGTTATTTTGAGTAATCACTTTTCTACTTCCGAGATTCTAATCCCCCCCCCCTCTCTCTCTCTTTCTTTCTCTCCTCCTCCCCCTAATCTCTCCCTTTCCTTCTGCAATACCTTTCTTCTTTCTCAATTTTCAAATACCATTTGATCTCTTCCTCTGCCTCTGCCACAACTATTGGCCTCCTATATATATATTTCTTCTTTGGTCGTCCCATCTCTTTTTCCCCTTACTATTTTTATTTCTTCATTTCTTTCTCCCTTATTCTGTTTCCACCTCTTATCCATCCTTCTGTAGTATCTTCCTTCATTTGTCTCTACTTCTCTCTTTATCCCACCCTTTTCAACTTCTTTCTCTCCTCTAATTCTTTCTCTTTCATTCAATCTCCCTCTTTCCATCTCTCCCTCCTCCACAATTGTCTTTACTTTTCTCTTTATCCCACCTATTTCAACTTCTTTCTCTCCTCTAATTCTTCCTCGTTCATTCAATCTCTCTTTCCATCTCTCCCTCCTTCACAAGGCTGACAGAGCATGTAATTTTTCTCTCTTCATGTCATTCATGGCTCATATAATGTTCACACCATCCCACTTCCTCATCACCTTACACACTGATTGGTAATGTAACCCCCCATTCTGACAAGGAAAACTAATTATATCACTACACGAATATCATGTAGTTTTATCACAAATAGTCAATCTTTTCTAGTCTAGACATAGTATAGAAAACATTGTATCTATAGCAAAATGGAGGTCAGAGTATCATTTCAAACGAAAACTCAATAAAGAATGGGGGATCACCACCCATCATAATGAACAATTCACAACCATATTATTTGGGCTGGGCTTATCATGACCTACCATTGATATGATTGGTGCCACAAGTTATCTTGTACACTCGAGCAATGACCATGACATATGAGCCGACATTTACACGCAAAGGTGAAAGCAAACTTAAGAATAGAGCTCTACTTTTTTAAACTGTACAATCATTTTTACATGGCTTTCTTATATCCCATGTGTTTATGGCCCTTTCACAATATGAGGATTCTTGATACATTTCTTCATACGATTTTCATACAAGGTTCCTCTGGTGTGAATGCACTGCAATAAATTATTCCCAATGTTAGCGACTGGTTGTCAAGCTGAAGACCAAACACATCAACCGCACACATAACGGGTAGCCATGGGAGGCAGAAATAGAGTATATCCCCCGCCAAGCTATCAAAGGAGCTGAAAAGATAGTAGAAGTATAAGGACCAATGACTCCTGTCTGATCAACATGAAATTGAAAAGGTCAGAGAAATATAGAGCCCGTTCTAGTCTCATTGATCAGAGGTAATAAAAGAAAGATCATGTACGTGTGAACAAAGTTATTCCCACTGTCCCACAAAAATATAACAAAGCACTCCTCACATTTGTAATAATGTGCCCAAGAGCTATATAGGGCCAAATGTCACTGTACTGTTAAAGTCTCATTGAACATTTCTCGCTAAACCATACAAGAATCAAGGCAAACCTTTGAAGTCATTGTTGGAACACATCCAAGAAATGGTGTAAATCAAGAGTAATTTTCAGAACAAATTATGTTGCTTCACATGATCATGTACAATTAAAGCTCCATGCTTCTGCAAACTTGAAAGGGTTAAATTAACGGCAAAGCCAGATCTTGCACTGGAAGAGTCTTGTATAGTGACCAGAGAAGAAGAAAAGAAATGAAAACTTTAATCCCTTCCATGCAACTGAGTTTACCAACAATTATGAACATTTTAGAGTCAGATTCTGAGTTAAAGTTGTTTGTATTTATGTATTTTCATAGTGAAAATGGGTATAAAACATCTTTCATATACATAACACGATAAAAACTACTTTCGAAAAATAAACTCAAGGGCAATTTCAAAGGCCTATTGTACTGCCCATAGAAATCTTGTTCGGATTACGTAATACGCCATTGTAATGTTCGCATTTCTAAAGGTGATAGACAGGGCTATTGAAATTGTCTTGAGTTTATTTTTCGAAAGTACTTTTTATCGTGTTACATATAACTTTACTTCTCAATGTATGTTTCTGTTTCTGCTTCAGGAGGGGGGAAAAAAAGCAAGCTATTCCTAATCCAAAATAGAGTTTGACATTTAAATCCTTCTGCAGGATTTTCTGTATATTTAAGAGCATAAAGGGGTTAAACCACTGTTTTGAAAGACGTGGTAAAGAACTACGTTCTGCTCTATCTTCATCACATATGTTACGGGCCAGAAGCCAGAAGGGCACTAACGCATGTACTTTAGCCTAGAGTTACCCTTCCGGCAGACTGAAAATACGTCACATCCTTTTTTTTCTTCATAATGTGTTCATGTCATTAAATTTAATAAAATGAAGTTGAATGGTATTTATCACAATGTCAAAACATTCTGATTTACCTTCATTACTAAATATGACTGTTCAATCAAAGAGCACTCTATCGGCATGTGAAAATTGGAAAAACATTTTCCACTTCAAGCCAAACTTCTGCCCCCTTGAAATGAGAATTCAATCTAAACTTCTTGGAAGGGTATTACCTGTGCAAATCAAAATGGACAGGTAACTCTGTAATGAGATTGATGTCTAGACTTATCTTGCTGTATATCTTGACACACCTGCAATTGAAAAGAGCACTTCAGGTTATGTTGCTGTTGTTTGTATTGCTCACAGGTAAGCTTGAGTAATATCACGCCAATACATTAACTTAGTATAAATCCATGAAACTTTTTATAGGTCATGTTTAGTTTTCTAAAAGCATCATCTTGCCTATGGTAATGAAATCATGTCATTTTCGCTGTCTCTACCCCTCCCTCTCTCTCCCAAATGCTCTTGACTTTTTCATACTCAACTAAAACAGTTTATTTTGCCTCGTCTCATGACTAACAAGATTATGTTCCCCTATGCGTCAGTGCTAACACGTAAATCCCAATGCTCCTCATATATTTTGAAAGTCAAGCCGTCGCTAATCTGAAGTAACTTGTTTCTCAATGTTTTCATTTGGAGAGGCCATGGAAGATACATTTCAGCCTCTCGGCACGGTAAATGACACCAACTGCACAAAGCCTGCCCTCTGTTTTCTCTTGATCTACATTATTCTCTGAGATACTATTAGCACAGCCCACCTGTAAGCGTGTATAAATATTATAATGGATGAAATTCAAGATAAAAAGGAGGCAAAAGATCCTTTACTACGATGTGAAAGACCTTAGATGTGTGTACTGCCCCTCAAGCATGAATATGTGCCAGACACCGATTGGACAGTCAGCACTTAACAACTCCATCACCAACACCCAATCTATGCAAATGGTGAAATTAACAAGTTGTCGTGAGGAAAGACCAGTGGCCGAAGTCCTCCCCCTTCGGTTATAATATCAGATCAACTAATCTGTGATAAACTATAATCTCTAGGCTACAAGCTCTCATATTAATTCCTCAAATTGGGTGACAAAATTGCAAGGTATTCTCCCTAAAATTGTCCTCCTTGAGCCATACAGTTGGCCAGGATAGTGATCGACTCAAGATCTGGCCGGAGCCTCTCCTGGTAATTCCTAACAAATTGATATTATTCCTATCCTTTAGGGTTACAGGAATAATTTCCGTTCATGAATTCTAAAGTAAGAGCAATCTGGAAACCTCCCCCACTAGTCTATGACAGGTAAGATAACACCTTGAGCCCTGTTCACATATGACCACGTAAACCTTCTTTTAAAATCGCAGTGGCAAAATAGAAAGACATAAGTGAAGCGTTCATCAAAAATCTGCATTTCAAAACATTAAGATCATGTTTTAATTATACCACGTCAGTTTTTGAGGTGGTTTTCAATGCAAGGCTTTACTGGCTAGCTACTTACTGCAAAACCAGAAACTTTCCCATTCATCTAATGTTCACAAATTTTTGCAAGTGGTTTAGATTCACTAAAGCTAGTTTCATGCTGCAAAATCATTGAATCATAATTGCCATAATACTAAAGTTTTCACGAAGATTTCTTGCTGTGCAAATGTGGCTGTTGATTAGAAATGGTGAAAGTTTCATGACGCAAACGTTCCTGATTTTACAGTAGCTGGGTGTACCATAACCCATGCAACCAGGTGAGTATAAGGGATAGATCGATACCATTTTTAAGCATTGTATCTCGTTGACCTTAAAGCAGTCTAGTCAGTGTCAATAAAAACTGCATTCCCTAGAAAAAGGAGAAGTGGTTTATGCAAAAGGACTTGATTTAACAAAGTCGGTTGCTATTTTTGATCATGACTTTGTGGGGTTTTTTCTGTTTCTTTTCTTTTTTTTTATATTGTATTGTATTGTTGTTTCTTATTGTGGGTGGGCCTCTTTGAAAAATACTATGTGGATTGAGTTCAATCCAACAATTGTTAATAGATAAAGATAAAAGAAACAAAAGGAAATATCTATCGAAATATATCATGAGAGGATTAATGTAGATATAACAAACAAACCATCCTGGAGATATTTTTAAAGTAATATGCACAAAATGATGAAGCATTTGTGCTGAAGACATTTTAAGAATGACATTTTCATCCTAACTATGCAATAAAATCACATTTACAGTTCATCATCCTACCCTAATCTCCATCTCATAGCTAGCAACCATTCATGTTTATCAAATAAATAGCTCATGAATAAACGACCTTAAAAAATGCTTTCCATATATGTGATTCTGGAGTAACCTATTAAATCCCACTATAATGTTGAATAAAGGAATATGTAGCATTCAAAAACTGATATTTTATCCCTAAAGATCTCTAACAAATACCCCTGCCCCCGAAAATGAATGACGTCATAGCTACTGACAAGAGCTAATTTAGTGCTCTGCATTTCATTGACTACCGGTATTATCAGGCATGGTAGGTGGAGAAGGCATTGTTCATGTATTTAAACAGAATTTGAGAGTCTGTTTTTTTTTTTCTTTTGAAGCATCATTGACTATTGTCAGTTTTCAGTATCCATACATTTTGCCTCTTTCTACTAATATTTATCTCCATAAAAATGCTGTTGACAGGATATCAAGTTTCAAAATATCACTTCATAAGAACAGAAATATGAAGATGTTATAGATAGAACGTAGATCGGCCTTACCGGATGTAATAGTGAGTTTTCACAAGCACAGGGGGAGAGAACGCTAAGTGGAGCCAAAAATCAATCTGCGCATGGGCAACACTGAAATTCCTCCCGTCATGTCGAAATCTAGAACAGTTCTCTGCCCCTTTAGCGTCCAGTCTAGAGAGAGAATGGAGCAATGTAATGAGCCAATATTCAGCACTCCAATCTCTGACGTCACGCATGCATGGCGCGCTCCTGTCTGTATCATATACATGGGGAAACTGCTAAGGGATCGGAACAGTCGCTAGAGTGCGGTTACCATCAGAGTCGTTTGTTTCAGAGAGTAAAGTTTTGGTTAAAAATACTTTGATTCATTGATAATGGAAAATAAAATATCTTCCATGGTTATAAAATGACAGAGTTTTTGTTTATGTTTACAAGAAAAAATGTGGGCTTTTAAAAGATTAGAATTACTATTTTGTATCAGAATGGGTTTGGGGTTTTAAGAGGTAGGGTTAGGTACAGTGTTTGTTCCAGGATTAAATGAAAAAGCTTGTAGGATATTGTAAGAAATTGTTGCTGGAGGGTGTGTCAAACAACCCTGAAAACATCACTTATTGCAGAAATAATTTTGGTTCAATGTCATTCATTGCCACATGTATATGGAATACTGTAATATCTCCCTTTGGTCATATCGTATTCATGACAGAATTTGAGCTCCCGGCCAGCTTCCCCTAGCTTTTATGACGGTTTGCATGGAATACGCAAACAGTTGCCTATCCCTGATGACCATCCCCTTAAAAATAAAGTTGAGTTCTGGTCATGTGATTACATGGTGAAAGAAACTGTCTCGAAGAAATGTGGAAAGATTGATCATGTCTCATAAGAATTGGGGGATACTGTGAGGTTTAGGAATCATCAAAATGATGATTGACCCAATATCGCTGAAAAGCAAATGTACTGCACACAGTAATGGGTATATGGGACTGTACATACATGTGGCATGAATGTTCAGCCCGAACACTCACTTCAACTATTTCTTGTTGTATTTTGAATATGAGGGCATTTGAAGAGCAAGCCTTTTCAGGGGACATTTCTATCATGATGTTCTTGCAAAATGATATAAAGGGAATGAGAAAGGTCACAAATTATTTTTCACCTTTCCCAGAACTCAACCTTCTCTTTAAATTCTTTCCAAACTGTTGCAACAAGCTAAGGTTGCTGTGATGTAGTGGGAGAAGACTTCATCATCAAATCAAATATTTAAGAAGCTTGCTTGGGAACATAAGAAGGCCTTATGAATAGTTAATCTACCAAGATGTAGTATAATAAAGCCCTCCGGCAATTCATTGATACAATCACTTTCTGTCCTCGGTCACAACTGCTCTGAGTTTAGCACTAATACAAATTAACAAACTTGGCTGAAAATTTATAGTACGTCCCTATTATCATTTTATAGATAAAGGGAACCAATTAGTTTTACCCCACCATAAAATTATCTTTAAAAATCATATCCTCAATATCCTCAAATCTTCCTCAATGTACCTTAATATTTTTAAAATACTGGGCAACTAATTTATTCTGATATTTCTCAGAATTTTTCTTACACACAAAAAAATAGTGATATCTTGTTTTCGGTGAAATATCCTGGAAATCAACAACTCATAACTTCAAACTTGATAATCTTTGATTTTATTTCACAGGTCATGTGTTTTTAAAATCCGGATGTGAAACGATTTTATTTGTACTTAGCACTTTTAATAGGTATAATCAAAATTAATTTCAGGCTTTTTATTTGATGGTTCACTATTCAAATAAAAATTCTGTTACATATAAGGGGTAATCTTTTTTGTTACTGATGATCTCAATCTAGAAGTATTCCAAAGAGTTTTATCGAAGGCATTTCCTGTCTTTATTGATTAGACCTGCATGTATACAATCTAAGGTAGATTGTAAAGAAGTGTAAATAAGGGAAATCCAATACACTGTACATCGGGAAAGTTCTCTCAAAACATGATATCGTTGCAAGTATTCAAGATCTGAAGTTAAACTGTGCCTCACATATGTAATTCCGTTAAAAGAAGCTGCCAACTTAATGCATAAAAGTAGACATGTCGACTCTCAATAATCCATCTCAAGTTTCTTTAATGTGTTTAATCTATATATAACATCACCTATCAATCCATTTGTTTTTCTGTTGTTTTTGTCCTCTCCCTCTTTTTTTTATCTCTCTATCTCTCATAAGCCCTGTTTAGACATGCCATGGTAAGCTGTACACAGAAGAAAAAAAGTAAATTAAAAAATTTTTTTTTTTAATGTTTAAATAAAAGGTGGGGCAAAAAAAAACAAGGCCGGCCCCAAAACAAGAAAAGATCACTGAGTGATCTGCGGTATAATATTGATATTTTTATTGTGCACTATACTTTTCATTTCAATTTGCTGGGGTAGTCTTTTTGAGGCGCTTTATTTTGTTATTTCTGAACGAGGCTTTAAAGCTCATATAAGTTTTGCAGCAAAAAGGAAATTGGAAAGAAACCTGATAAATATAGTCTGTTGTTTTTCATGTATCAAAAGATGTTTGTACAAGATCATTTAGTATTCCACCAGTGATTTCCGGTGAATTTTACTGTAAATATGTGTAAGGAACACTATAGATCACAGTAATATACTGCCCTATGCCAGGACCTTTCCACCTTGACGGCTCCCCGCACAACAATCTCGAGGCTTCTCATAGAGATAGCATGTGAACGTGTGTATGGTGTATAGTGCAGCTGAAGTTGTTGGGAGTTTATATCACTGACCCGGCACCTAAATTACTTTTTGCCTCTCATTTGTTTAAAAAGCCACTTTAGGACATGAATTCTTGACAGCATCTTTATACTGCCAGTATCTTGCTATATATCAACAAAAATCCAATAAATCTGATGAACAGTTTTTGAGGGCTTACCAAAACTAAACATATTACCTTTAAAACACAGATAAAAGTAGCAAAGTTGAGTACTAAGATAAAAAGTACTTCACTTGACAATGTCTACACAAACCACTTCCATATGACCTTGAAAGTGAATCAAGGGGAAAGAGGGAATGCAAAAGAGATATACAATGCATACAAAGTAACTAGGCGTCAACAAATAAAGTAACTAGGGTTCAGCAAATAAAGTAACTAGGGTTCAGCAAATAAAGTAACTAGGGTTCAGCAAATAAAGTAACTAGGGGTCAGTAAGAAGCATTTTAGAGCTTTCAAAACTTGCTAAAAGGGATCCTTAACCCTTACCATGCAGTGGGCGGCAAATCCCGCCCAAAAATATGAGTATTGAACATTTTGTTTAGGCTGAGAATGGCTTGAATATTCTTCCTCATACAGAAACCTGCACCTTCAATACAACAAATCAGAATGCAATATATCTTTGCCCAGTTTGCTAAAAAAAATAATTGAAGGTTGATATTTAACTCTTGAAATTTCATTTTTGACAATTGCTCAAAAAGCTGGTGGCATGGAAGGGGTTAAAGCACACGTGACATCTTAACCCTTTCAAGACAATTGATTATATTTTGTGGTTTGGCTCAATAACTTAAAAATATATCAGAAGCATGAGTAGAAAGAGAAAAAATTTCAGTACACACTATGTCCATTTTTGTTGCATGACCATATTGACCATATAAAATCCTTAAATTGGCAACATATTGAGAAGTTCAAAATCATTGTTTTTAAGAAAATTGACAATTTTTCAACCTTTCGATAAAATTAATAACCATGTATATTATTTTCAAAGACATTACATCTTATCAGAACCATGTAGCAATATAAAAGACAACTATTATTGTTGCCAATTTGAAGAACAAAATGTGATCAATTTAGCCCTTAAATAATTCCTGCCCTGAAAGGGTTAACCGATTCCTGTCAATGTTGGTTACATACCCAAGGAAAGAAGAAAGAGAAGCGAGAGGGTGAACGACTGAATATTCATGAGATAGTCTTTGCTTGATAGGAATGTAAGGTAATGGTTATATTCCACCTGGTGAGAGCTAGAAGAGACGTAACTCATATATTTTGACAAGGAGTTAACGTCCTTCTGGCTCTCAAGACGATTCTACATAAAATCCTTTGATCTTTGTTGTACCTATTTAGTTCCAAGAAAGGAAGATACCTGAACTTGTAAAGGGATGCTTGGACAGTATTGCATTTCCTTTCAAATTGAGAATATTCTATACAAAATCAATATTCCTATAAGCTGACCAAACTCAACATGAAGCCGTGACATACATCTAAATCGATCTTCAAAGGATTGTTCATAAACCCATCTATTCTCTACACAATGTCACTTTCTTACATTCTGAAGAAGATTTAACAGAATACATTATCCTTGCAAATGTCATACAATATGTTTGGCAAGCACAGAACCTAAAAACATACATAATTTCAAATATATCTTAATTTCTGTGCAATTTTGAAGGAATTAATTTTTAATAAACTTTGAGGAAGACATCACTTATTAACCCTGCTATTACATGCAGTGGGCAGAAAATTTCACACAATAATGATGAGACCAAGAATATCTGCTTTTCTTCTTCTAGAAACAGACCAAGGTACCATCACTCCGGGGTTTTATATCGATAGGTAATATTTCATGTACATTTTTATCAAAGTCGCAAAGCTTTCATCATATGTCAAAACTTCACAGATGCAAGTTCATTTGTAATATTATCCACAAACTCAGCGGGACAGATCTTGTCTCAGTGATTGATTCCTTGAGCAGAGGAACATCTATCTACCTGTCCTGTTGGTCTACGCCCCCCCCCCCCTTCCTACCTCTTAGATACTCACAAGGACAATCAAACTGCCCTATGGATCCATCTCCTCTAATATCCTTTACATAAATTCCACAGTAAGCAAAATAGCAGCTTAATAGGAGCACAATAGGAGTTTATGAACAGAACCGTATCAAAATAATGTAAGTCATTTCAATGCTGATATTATGTGGATAATTTCCGCATCCTCCCCAAATTTTGGATATAAACAGGATAATGTGAAGCCCGAATTATCAAACCCTGCTCGGTCTACGGACCTATCATTAAATGTCACTTGATTTCCCTAGCTGCATGATGTGGAGTTTGTGAAAAGGGTGCTTGTAAAAAATAATGCTTCTATTTCGCAGCTTTTCCATAGGTTGTGAACACGATTTTTATTGCTTAATGCATATTATTTTAGTGAGCATATATAACAGGAGCACATGTGACCCTCCACCACAAAACGACCAATAAATCGGAAATTTGGGTTTTTAAATTTCAGCACAGTTTGAAAGCTTAGATTCTAAGCTTTAAAATGATATATAACTTGACTTGTATAGACTAAGCAAACCCTTGTAAATTACAATGAGAATGTCAACGTGTCAGACAGGCTAATGACCAAAACAATAGAGAAAACGGGCTCTAAAGAAGAGTGACCATTTAAGAGCGCCTATAATTGTTTGTCGCACAGATGGTTGTGTCAAAACCCCCTATCATACACTGAGAAGTACTAATAGGATTGAGTTGAAACTTTCTATACCTCTGCAACCGATATATTTCTTTGTTTCTCTAGATTTTGAATATCAGACGAAGCATAGTTTATGAGCTATACGAGAAAAGCGATGTGAAGTACGATCCCAGGAAGCTGACACACAAAGTTTGAAAGTCCAGGAAAAAAATGGTCATTTTGAATGAGAGTAAAATCATATTTTAACATGGTATTTTACCCTGAAATTTTGTTAGATGGTAGATTAATAAATGAACTTTCAGAAAATGCAAAACACCTAAAAACAAAATTTCCAGCTGTTTACTGTAAAACTCCCACTGTGACTTATTGGTTGTTTTGTGGTGGAGGGTCACATATAGGTCTGTGGAATGGGTATGAGTCTCCCTAGGGTAACCTATCGATCACCGGAAGGCGTAGGGCGGGAATTCTAGCTTTAAGTGCTTGTGTGCATGTATCAACTCTCAATCCTTACCCTTTTGCCCATTTTCCAGATGGGCAGGGATTGGTTAAAAGCATAGCAACACGAAGAGTTTAAGAATAGGTCATGAACAAGAACTTAACAACATTTCCTCTTCTCTTTGCCAGTCTCCACTTTCTCATGCATCCATCATCCTTCTTTCATCTCCCATCTTCTTCCACCTCTTTCATTCTTCTGCACATCTCCTATTCTTTCACATACATACTCTAAAAATAGATTGACTGATTACTGACATGATTTCCGGGGGAATGAAAACAAAATGGAAACAGAGTGAAAATTCACTATTTTCTTTTTTGAGAAATTACTCTAAAATAACTCAATATTCTCTCCTAAACAATTAATCACTAACATGACTCTTGGGGAGTGAAAATAGAATGAAAAATTAACTCTTTTTGTGCATCTCTCCCATTTCACATCACTTCTCATTTTACCCCTCTCTCTCTTCATCTATCTTAGGAATCCTCCTAGTACTTTAGGAACGGAAAGCATGGTTAACCATAGGACTGACAAAAGCTAAATACATATTTAACCCCAATTGGCAAGCTTTCCGCCTCAAGGCTGATGGGTTTTTGTACTTGAGAAATACCATACTTTACTCAGCTCAGATCCAGGTCATGTTTAAACATCTTATCGTCGTCTTCGTCCAAGATGGGATTCAAATGGGGAGCCCTCACGAATCAATGCCTTCTTAAGATGATTTCAAACTTTTTCATCAGTGCCAAGGTTCTTTCTCATTTTCTTTCTACGACTACCCTCTTCCACCCCTCCCCCTCTCTCTCTCACTTTTTTGCACTCAAGTTTTCTAAAGCTTGATTGTATGTCTCATAAAATGTATCATACCTGGAAAATAAAGGTATCTATTTTGATTTGAAACATATTTTTTGTTTTATTTTCATTTCCGTATCAAATATCAGAAATTTTTTTTATTTATAAGTGAACTTACCAGGCCTTTTCAATGGGTTCAAAATAAGTAAACATCTTACCTGCAAAATTAAAAGAGAAGAAAGGAAGAAAAGGAAATTGTGAATAAGTAACATAACATTCTACTTTAAAACAAAATAATCTTGGCAAAATAGATAATAAAATAATCTGGGTAAAACAGATAACAAAATAATGTAAAGATAAGGGAAATATAATTATATTTAAGTCACCTTATCTTTCACTCATTCTCCCTTTTCTGTCCCCCCCCCCCCCTCTCTCTCTCTCTTTCTCTCTCTCTCTTCCTCTTTCTCTCTTTGTCTCAATCTCTATGCACCATTTGCCAAATATTACAAGAAAGTTAGAAACTGGCTTTTCAAAGAAGCAATCCTTCAATTCTCAAGTAATACAACCATGAAACAAATGTAACAACTGTTCCATATTAAAGCTCCTGTCACACTTAAACATATCTTAACTGGAAGGGGACAGGGTGGGTATGTGGAGCATGTGAGATAAAATATGACATCATTAGAAATTAGAATGTGCCTCACACAGAACTACTAAAACAACTTCCTGGCATATGTGAAGGCATTCTGGACAAAATCTGTGAAATTATGACAGAGGCTGTAGTAAGCACAGTAAGACAAGTAGTCAGAAATTAAATATTTATGAGTTTCCCTTCTGAAGCGGAGTAGAATAAGAGGCACTATTATCAAATGAACTTGAACTTGAACTTGAACTTGAACTTGAACTTGGACTTGAATAGCACCTGTCTAAAATAAATTACCATTTTTTTTCAAATGTTTTTTAAACTCTTGTAAAATTTTAGTACATGGCTCTTCAGAAGTTGTTTACATTCCCAAACAGACAGGATCTAGGTGTATTTCTTCACCTGTGACAATAACCCATTACAGTACATATAGCCTTTAGGGAAAATCTACAGTATACTTATAATGTCCCAGATATTAGTATTTCTGATTATTGTATCAATTTGAAAGCCTATAAAGTGTGTTTCTCCAAAAAGGAAGCCCAACTTTTCCCACCAATTACTAGAAAAATAATTATTTCCGTGTTAATTCTTATAATTCATGTCAAATTTTAATTCATCCTCTTTCCTATGATACCAAATATGTAATGATATTGTCATGCATGGATAAATTTGAAAGGTTTTAAGTGATTGAAAAATAGCCAAAAGTAGTTAGCGCACAGAAGTAATGCAAAGTGTAAGAAACAAAATAATATGATAAAGAAACTAACAGAAAAGTAAAGAAAAGTGATATTTCATGATGTTTCTAGTTCATATTCCAACATTTATTCAACCTTGAATGCAATGCAAGTCCAAAATTAGCCCCAATATCCTTCTAAATGACTGTCTTGACTGTCCAAGCAAGTGTGTGCTCCAGAAAGCAGAGTGAGATTCAATGAATTGTGTAGATAATTAGATCCCACTCTCATTACATTGCTGGTTTAAAAGTATTTCAGTTTGATGATCAAAGGCTCTATCATCACCAATGTGGTAGCATATGAAACAGGATAAAATTCTCCTTTTTATGATGTATTACAATAAATCAATTCATGTTCATTTAACAAAATCTTGCTGGAGAAAGTTGGGTTTCCTTTTTTAAGAAACACACTGTACATATATCTTAGATCAGAGGAAAATATCATAGATAATGTTACTTTAGATGTGGATTATATTCATTATATTTTTTTATAGTTGGTGAAGTATAGGAAACAAAAGACCAAATATCTTGGACTTGCCCTTTAAGATATGGTTAAGCTGGCAATGTAAACACACCATACAACAGATCAAACCCAAACCCCTAAGGGATGGAGCCAACAATCTGTATAATGCCCATCATATTGATAACCATATGATAGGCATACACTGGGGAATACGAGAAGGCGAAGAGGAGGATGGGTTCACACATGATAGGAATAAGAATGAGGAATACAAGAAACGGAGGCGAGGTATCCGTATGCCCAGACTGAGGGTAGAGTGAAAGAGAGCTATGTATTTCAGTATCAGGTGGTTTGGGGGAAGCAGGGAGGACGGAGTGACTGACAGCATAAATGAGGAGTATCGCCACAGGGATGCCTTGGTGTACCCTCACAGCGAACCAGATATGTGTTGCTCTTCGGTATTAAAGTTGTTAACCTTTTAGAGAGGCATACTGCTGAAAGCAACCAAAACACATCCAAAAGGACAGAGCTTCAAAAAGGCAAAACCTTTGGGCAAAAAGGGGAATAGTCTGTGAGCTACATCGTATTTCAGTGGAAGACATGTAGCTACATGAGGGCATATGCTCCCCCCCCCCCCCTCCCACCCATCATCTAATTATAAGGAAGAAGAAGGAAAAAAAGAAATAGAGAGAAACAGAGAGAAAGATGAGGGAGGAGGGGGGAAAATGAGAAAAGAAAAAGATATATGACGTCTCTCACACAACAAAAGGATTGTTAGAGCAGAGCATGAAAAGGTAATCTTCAGGCATTATCAGGGGGAAAGAAGCAGAGAGTTATATCAGTATGCTATACTGTTGGGGGCACTAAGAACTGTTCTGTTGGTCATCTAGATCTGTACTTGTAATCGATGCATTAATTGCTCCAATTACAATCGATGCCTGAATAGACAGTATAACACAAGTGAAATGCATGACTAACACAAGGTTTTATGATATTTCTAAAAATAAAAAAAAGTTTTGCTAGAGCAGAGCTTGAAAAGGCAAAAATCTGCAGGCAACAGGGAAAAAGTGCCAGTGAGATACATCGGTATGCATACTGTTTTGGGCAGTGAGAACAGTTCTTTAGGCAATGAAAACATGCAGTTCTGTTGGTCAACTACAGTGCATCCCCAAAAAAGTTAACAGTCGGAAAAAGTCTCCCCAAATAAATATTTCTGAATATTTTCAAGAAATTTCAATTCTTGTAGATACTCTGTAGCTTAGGATCCCTGCTATACAATAACACACAAAAAATCTGACTAGTTATTATGCTGGAGTGATCTAAAACCACTTTTGCGAAAGGGTGCAAAATTCACACTTGACAAGAATTGGTATTTGTTCTGACTGGTATCAACAAAGTTGTGAACCGTTTTAAATTGACAGTTGGAAAAGGTCTCCCCAATTAAATATTTCAAAATATTTTCAGGAAAATTGCATACCCGTGGCTAGCTTGGGATCTCTTTTACCAAATGACACTAAAATGCCTCACAATATTTTACGCTTGAGTGAGCAAAAGCCACTTTTGTGAAATGGTGCAAAATTCTGGCTGGTATGAGCCAAGTTGAGAGTCATGAAAAGACTTTGAAATTTTATATTTTGATCAATGAAAGACTTTATGAAAGGACAGACTTTGTTCAATGTATTTCCTGATATATCCTATCAAAACTTTACAGTTGAGTGAGCAAGCCAGATGAAATTAAAAGAGTTACCAAAAGTAACGTTTTGAAACACTCAGCAAAGTATTCAATAGCATAAAATGTTGATGGGATGTGTAAGGATGTACAGAGAACATAGCGTGTTATTTCATAAATTGTCTTTTATTTTAAGCCTTTACATGACTCTCAGCTTGGCTGATACCAGCCTGAGCCAGTATCAATTCTTGTCAAGACTGGATTTTGCACCCTTTCACAAAATTGGCTTTTGCTCACTCAAGCGTAAAATATTGTGGGATATTTTGGTGTCATTTGATAGAAGAGACCTTAAGCTATCCACAGGTATGAAAATTTCCTAAACATATTTTGAAACAATTATTTGGGGAGAATTTTTCCAACTGTTAACTTTTTTCTGGGACGCATTGTAGATCTATACTTGTATTTGAAGCATGACCCCTCTTTCTCTGATGACTATGCCTGAAGAGAATACACATAGTAGAAATTGACTGACATGCTTGAAGGACACAAGTTCTATCAGGTATCTAAAACAAGGAAAAGAATTGGCCATAGGGTAAAGCAGACCTTGAAAAGGACAAAACCTTCTGGCAACAGGGAAAAGTGCCAGTGCGCTACTGTTTTGGGGCAGTGAAAACAGTTCTGTTGGTCAACTTGATGCATGACTTGCACTTGATGCATGACCCTGTTACTCTGATGATGACGCCTGAAGAGAATACCCAAGGTGCTATGATGTCTCTCAAACAATGAAGAAGCAGTGCTTTTGGGTCATTCCAAACACTTTCATCAAGGACGCTACAGGATAGAGAATGATGGGCAAGCTAGGGAAACAAAGACAGAGGGGGGGGGGGGGGGGGTACTACTGCTTTCAAGAGATTTCAAAGCACATGTCATGGGCAACAAACAAACAACCAAAAAAAAAGACAGGAGAATGCATATTCAGCTAAATCATTAGGGACATGGGAGTCTTAATAATGAGAAAAGAAGTAAATACTTTATTTATTGAAAATGGACAGATTTCAGATGAAACCTTCTAGGGTTTGGTTTGAGCCTTTCAGATGTATAAATGTGAATAACAGAAATCTGCATTCTGATCCTTGCATCTTCTAGAGACAATGTATTTTTCCTTTAAATGCAGATTCTAATATAGTATTTCCAATCATAAATGACATTTACACAGACCATCCAGGAAACTTTATCCTTTTGATCTCTTTTTAATATTTCTGAACTTCAATTCTTACAAAAATTTCTCCCAAATCATATCATATGTCAGTTTTCTTTTTGAACACAAGACATCTTATAGCTTGAGGAAAGACAATTTTGAAGTAATAAAGCTTACTGACAACTAATTAATCAACTCTTTAATGTATCTCTTCACAGCAAAATGCTAGTAGGTTAACTGAAAAATGAGAATCGATTTTAAAAATGCATTTTCAAAGAACTTTTGACATCAGATAACAGCCACAACTTAATAAAAGTGTCAAACCTAGATCCTGTCAAAAGATGAGTTTATTTGCCAGTGAGTGGGCAGTTTTAAGGGATTGCTGAACTAGATATGATTTGCTATTGAGAGAATTTTCTTCTTCTTTCTCGCTTTAAATTGGAAAGATCAATTTATCAAACTTGACATTTAAAAATTACAATATATTATAACACAGACCAATTAACCACAAAAAAAATTAAAAACAATAATTAAAAAAAAATTCAATGGCAATTCCAAACAATTCAATTCTCAAAAAGTGAATGCTAGAAAACTGAGATCTCAAAGACAGTCCAAAGATTTTATTTTAAAAAACAGTTCTAGAAAATATATTTTTTTAAATTCCAGAAAACTTACAGTAGTTCTCAGAAATAAAGTTCTTTTTTTTTTAAACTAGTGATATTGCAGTTTCTAGAAGATTTGCCAATTAATGCAAAAAAAAAAATCTAATGAAACGAATTTAACACTCAAAGTTTGGGATGTAAAGAGGGCAGCCTACGAATATATTTAAGTGAAGCGGCCTTGGTAGATCCATGAGATTAATTTGATAACAAGAAACATGGAGAAGCAATAAGGTCAAAGAAAACCAGCTTCGCTTCTCACTTAAAGAAAATAACAAGTGTCTTTTCTTGTAATCCAAACAGCCCGTTACACAAAGCTATTACACTCAGAAAATAGCTAGAAGGGCTGGGAGGTAAAACAAAATGTTTTTCGTCCCTGAAAGAGTTTCTAAAAGACAACTATCGCCATGGCATCAAGACTAAAAAGGGGCAGATAATGCATACAACAATTGTGTTACATCATGGCTCTAAGCTGTTGATATAAATCGGCTGGTGTCCCATGCCCTTCCTTGTGTCTGGCCCAGCTGTCGCCATGGTGTACGTCGTCGTCAGTGGCAATCCGAGCTTTTAATACCATCGAGAAGTGTGTAAGGAAGTAAAGGTGACTGTCTCTTTATGACATCTAGATTGACCCTTTATCCTACATTCCCATTGAAGTTTCTTTAGATCAACAGGTCTGATGGCCTGCCATATCTTTCAGTCGCCATTCATCATGCTTTCATTAATTATTCATACATTCAGTAAAACAATATCAAACAATTAAAACACATTCTGGGCATTCTGGGGTAAAATAGTTCAACCAGGGGCCTGTAACATAAAGAGATACAATCAATCTTACAATCAATTGTAACTCTTCAGTACATGGTTTGCCATAGACTTACGATTGATATCAATCGTAAGATTGATTTATCTCTTTATATTACAGGCCTCAGATTCTGAGATTTACTTGATATGATAATCTTTATACTAAGAATGTCAATTACATTGAACTTTTAAGGCTCGCAAACATGAAGAGAGGCTTCAGGAAAAAAAAATTAAAATAGTATCTCACTACCCATACACTCCCAAAACACTCCTGTAAAGTTCCCACAAATAAAACAGTCACTACATAGTTCAAGGTTCTAAAAATACACAGGTTTTGTTCATACTGACAGCATTGATAGATATAACTTCCAAACATCACTTTTTGAAATAAAGAACATGTTGTGATATAATTTCACAATGCATGAAAAAGGAGAAGAGGAAAAAGCATAACATCTGTCCTTGTATGTTATGCTTGAATATCATTCCCGAGTATTGCTTTCCATTTTAATTGAATATATTCTGCCATAAAAACCTCTCCCACATTGCCTGTCTCTGAATTGAACTCCTATTTACTGTGTGTTAGTCTATTACGTGCAAAATGTTTAAAAAATAAATCAACTTTCCCATTAATAAATCAACTTTCAATTGGTTGCTAGGCAATGACAAACAATAAAATAGTTTAAATTATTTGTTGCTATATACCATATTTTTGGATACTTCAATATCACTAGATTGGCCTTGGATTGACCTTTGTCAATCCAAGCAATTATTAATCACATGTCTTTTTTTTTATTCTGCATAATGCTATGTACTCCCGTTGGTTCATTTCATGATTTTGTAGTTATTCTGTTCTTATGTCTGTTTACATTGGTATAATTATCTTCTACAAATTAAATCCCCCCCGTTACTTTTGTGAATGATAACAAATGTTACATTTTTATTATTTCTTTTTGAAAACCAGAGTTTGAATTGAATAAGAATGAAGTAAATGTAAACTGATTATTTGGACATGAACTTTTTGTTTTGTGTATGGCGGGAGGGTCGGGAGATTGTTTTTTTCCAGGACAAGAGGATAGACGTAGAAAATTTGAGATGTCTAATTCTACTTCTCAGAGCCGTAACTCCAGACGAGAAAAGGTTGGAGCTGAGGGCACTGTTCCAAGCAAGAAAGACAAATCAGCAAATGGTGAAAACATAACATGGGAATGGATAGGTGGTAGGATCTTGAGCATCAAACTAACCACTGTCTGACCTGCATTCCCTATCAATTTTGTTCGTTTATAGGACCTCCTCCAGCTACTGTGGTAATGCGAGGACGGCTGGGAGTAAACAGGTGAAGAGATGTAAGAAGAATTGGAGACTAGCGAAGAGGGCTCAAATAAGACACTAGGTGTATAACCTTTAAGAAAGGGATTGTCTTAACTTGTAGTAAACAGGTGAAGAGATGTAAGAAGAAATGAAGAATAATTGAGAGAACTCAAATAAGACACTAGGTGTCACCTTTAAGAAAGGCATTGTCTTAACTTGTAAACAGGTAGAGAGATTGAAGAAAAGAGGTAGAGTACAGAAGAAGGTTAAGCTAAGGTATACTAGGGGTAACCTTTAAGAATGGCATTGCCTGAACTTGTAGTAATCAGATAGATTTAAGAAGAGAGGTAGAATACTGAAGAGGGTTAAGCTAACATACTATGTTTTTGAGAAAGGCATTGCCTGAACTTGTAGTAAACTGGTAAAGAGATTGAAGAGGAGGGGCAGAAAACTAAAGAGGGATAAGATACTAAGGGTAACATTTAAGAAAAGCATTTTCTGACTTTTTTATGTTGATGCTTAGAAATACAAATTCTAACAATCATTCTACATTTGATACAAGTTCAGAGAAAGCTGCTGCTTGTGTAATAAAGATGTAACCAAATTTCGGTGTATTTTTTTCAAACCGCAACTTCATCTTGTCAACTTGATTCTGTCTTATGATGAAGTAAATTTCCTCTAATCAATGATTCTTTGTTAAACTGTTTTAAAGGTTTCACAAAACAAAAGTTTGTTCTCCTAGAGCTTCTTGTTCAAAATGTTTTCTCTCCAAACAAGAGATCCATCATTTAAAAGAAAAAAGTCCTCTAAGGAGGTCTATTTAAGTATTTTCAACAAAAAAAAAAAAAAATGAAACATGGCAATTTAATTATCTTGTACTGAGCAATGAATGGTGTAAAAGTATAAATAATTCAATATTCTGGTGTATTTCATGTAATAGTAACACAAAAATCAATTCCAGTCTCACCATTTCCTCTTTTTTTTAGTTGACAAATGACCAATATTTCAAAATAATTCTACAAAATACTATTCTTTAATTCAAGAATATTTCAACTCCCACAGGGCAAAAAGGGATTAACTTAATTCTCTGTATGTCGATCTATTGATATTGATTTAAAGACCAATTATTTCCTTATTAAATAGAGGCAACTGTCGTCGTCATGTCCAGATGGATGGGGAAGTTTATGTGCGCACATGGGAATATCATTGAAGCTTGCCAGCCATCAAAATTGTTATCAATACCCTACAGTGGATACAAGTTCAAAGAAGGCGGCTACTTGTGAAACAGAAAGTGTGACATGCATTAAATCTTCTGGGAGTACTGATGAATACACTTATGAATCTTTCTTTACCATCATCACAGGTACTTCATCCCCTTTGCAGACTTAAAGATAAATTGAGTTCTGGTCATGAGATTGAATTGTGAAAGAAACCGTCTCAAAGCAATTGGGAAAGGTTGATTGTTTAGCACATCCTGTAGATACTGCCTATGAAATTTCAAGGTCACAATTCTGTAACTCCTCCGTAAATAATGAAAATCTTGCTTTTGTCACAGCGTGAGCTTTTCAGAAACCAACGTACATGTATTAGTAACGGTCAAAAAACATTTTGAAAAATTAAGCGATTTTTTTTTCCCCAGTTAAAAAAATGAAAGTGTTAAAAAATGTTGTTATTACTTATTCAAAAGTAAATTATAATCCTTTTCACATCTGCACAGTTTTCCAATTCTAATTCTTTGGTAATTTATCGCACACTCACACAACTTCAAAGTTAGGGCTACAAAAGCGATGAAGTACCTCTTAGGGTCCTTCTATATATTTTCACATACAGACATTTACAGGGATAACAGGGACAGAGATGTTTTTGCAAAGTTTCTCCCTACAAGCAGTTCCATCACCAAATTTCAAAACAAGTTGTGGTTTACCCACTGCAATTGCTTTAATAAAAAATAACAAATTCCAGTCCATTATTTTAGGAGTGGAAATTTCATTTAAAAATGTCAATGATATCAGATTAGCCTTTTAAAAGACAGCACAGGTAGAATCCCTTCCTATCCGTCTTTGCCCCAGGCAGTATGAGCAGCTTCCACACACACACTAGGCTTGGGCGGTTCTGCTTTTAGAGAGAACCGATTCCGATTCCGACGCAAGGTCTCGGTTCCAAAGGGAGTCGACTCCGAGGCCGCATCGCACGCAATACCATATGTTGCCTATAGTAGTGCATGCTAGATGCTCGATTTCGATTCCATGCAGAGTCGACTCCGGCAGGCCCGGCCCGGTAGCGTGCACCATACCGGTACATGGCTTCTATGTGTCACTGCACTGTAGCTGTAGAGTCTAGTATTGTGTATAGTGCAGCTTTCACAAATGTCTGATTTTCATATAAAAACTCCACTTTATGAAATAACTATCAAAATTCTACATACATGGCCAGGGTAATCATAGTACAAGCTTCAATTTCATGACTGTAATGACGAAAACCATATTGAATTCGCGCTGTAATGATGAAAACCGTTCGTCTTTTTCAAGTTTTCGCGAGCTGGCTGCTGGATGACTGTGCATGGTATAACCAGGAGGTGGCGCTATACGTCATGTTCCTTTTTTTGTATTTTTCACATGGCCTGTAGGCGCCATGTTTTTTCTGTGGTTCCAAACGAACGAAACTCATTCTTCCGATTGATAATGGGTAGCTTAGCTCAAATTATTATTTAGTGGTGTCACTGTGGCGTCAATAATATATGTTTCCTCAAATTTTGGAGGGGTTTTTACTTAAGTTTCTTCCATATTGTATATTTTTTCAGTGAGATGATTTTTGACTGGTTGACCATTACTTTTGATATGTGACCAACATTTTTCTTCATTCTTCCCTCTTACGGTAATCTTTTTTAAAAATTTGTTAGCATTATTATTCCTTCTCTTAAAAGACTCAACATGTATTTCTTAATTCTGAAGTACTTTCACAATTAATATATTTGTGCCGCGAATTTTTTTTAAAGACATATAAGCTCTCTTTTCATTTAATATTTTTTTTCTTAGACTTACTTCCTTTATCGTGATTTCATTTTTTGTTAATTCTTCAAACACTGAGTTTTCATTCTGGAGTAAATTTCATTGATTTGTTTTAATTATTTTTATATCATTACACTGGATTTGAATATGCAGTAACCAGCAATAATATAATTGTATATATTTTCTGTCCCTACCCTCTGAATATTTCTCTCGCGGCTTGCCATCTCTCTTTCGCTCTCTCTCTTCCAAGCTCTCCTGTTGATCCTCGCTGATCACAACGAGGTGTGCGCTACTAACAGCGTTGTACACACACAAGCAGTCCGACATACACACACTACACACACAACACACACTGATAATGGGTCCATAGTTATACCAAGCTCCTTGGTGTATACCACGAAGTGCATTCATATTTCCCACTGCTGCATGCTGGCTTCGTTTAGCGGAGCCGAGTAGCGGTGCTGGTATGACTGGAAGTTCAAAATTTCACTCATTCTGGGGCCGATTCCGAGGCTCTTATGTATTATCACACATCAGAATCGACTCTCGGAACCGCGGAACCGCCGAGCACGAGTACTCGACTCCGTACAACATGGAGTCGACTCCTCGGTTCTCGGAACGGGAATCGAGTAGAATCGATTACTTGACTCTCGCTCCCAAGCCTAACACACACACAACAATTTTTTTAGATAGATCTATCATTTTGGTACTCCAGGTTATTTCTCTTTCAAGAGAACAATTTTGTACTTCAAAACAACAAAAAATACCTTTAATAAAACTCAATTATCCCATTGCATTTTCATTTGCTAATTCAATTTCAGCTGACTGATATTCCATTTTTACAATCTTACTCCTAAAGCCCACCGCGTACCTTACGATCAAATTTTGGAATTAATTGCGATAGGATTGGATACAAACATTCAGGAATATAAATTTGTCTAGAGTAAAATCTGAACCATCATATGAAGAGTAATTTTGAAATTAAATTGCAGGTTGTTTTAAGCCTTCCAGATGGAGAAAAGGTCCAGTCAACTACAAGTCAACTACAAGTCAGTGAGCGGTCGTGCGACTGACATGACGTCATTACGATTCGTAGCCAATCAGGACTTTTCTCTGACCGGAAGATAACACTACCCCACAATTTAAATATTACATATGATCATTCTGGACAATATCACCATCTTGTTTATCTTATTTTTCTGCTTTCACACAAATCAACTTAAAACAAAGAAGAATGGATATGCCCTTCAATCACTCTCTCTGTTTTTTCTAGCCGATGAACTCTGATCAATCGGGGGGGGGGGGGGGGGGGGGGGGGGGGACAAAAAAACTTGTGTTTCTGAATATCACTTTGGAAACCTATCAACATTCCTGCCACATTCTAGTCCTATTTGGGATGCAAGGTGTGCTGTTGCCTCAGAGCAATTCGATTTTTCCTGGCAGGTATGCAGACAGAAATGGCCCACATATTTTGTTTGATGGCATGGACTGCCTTATATATTCTTATTGGTTCTTTTTCTGGTTTTTAGAAGTATTTTTATCATTATTTAAAGGGGAAGTCTGCACAAGTACCAAGTTAGGTTTAAAAGAAGCAAAAATTTAAAGAAACGGATCAATGGCAGTTTGAGTGAAATCGGATAAGAAATAAGAAAGTTACAAATTTTTAAAGTTGTATTCAATCAAACACAAATTGGCAACTCCGTGACGTATCTTGTGATCTCCTGTCCCATTTGCCCTGTACTGGAAAATCCAAATTTTCCATTTTCTCTAAAGAAAATGTTTAATCATAAGGCATTCTAGATATAATCATTTCACTTAAATGTTTCTACACAAAACCTGTAAGAAACAAATCTATTTCTCCATTAATAATTAAGAAAATGAAATTTTATGAAGTTTTCTGTGTAGAGCAAATGAAAGAGGAGCTCGCAATACAAAATACTTTACGGCACTGCCCATTTTGTTTGATTGATACAAATTTCAAGAATTCATAACTTTCTTATTTATCATAGGATTTTGCTCAAACTTTCATCGATCTGTTTCAGCTTCTTTTAAAACCAACTTGCTATCATGGTGGAATTTCCCTTTAACTTTTACTGTGCCAAGGGGTTTAGCTCTCTTCAAAATGTTACCAAAATGTGAACAATGCTTTCTTTTCAAATGTCTGCACTTTATTAACCATCTATTTTTCACAAAATATTGTGTACAAAACTCGTAGGAAATTTATAACCATTTCTTATGATACCTAACATTATTTTACCCAACTTTATGCATAAGAATTATTGAAAATTATATTTGAGTTTCTTTTTTGTCCATTATTTTTGGGTTTCTCATTTGTTTACTATTGTTTAATGTTGAAATAAGGTAATATCTTTTTTAAAAATCTGCAATTTTCTCTGAAAATTTCTATGGTAGCATATAATTATAATCATATATTTAGAATACTTGATTTATGCTCAAGTTTTGATATACATTGACCACCATATACCTTTCCTGTGGTCGAGCAATTGGTGAATGAAAATGAAAAGTGTATCTGTCACATATATGTGACATCGGCACTGAAAGAGTTAAGCAGCTTTTATACTACACTCACTGTGAAGCACTCTGCATCAGCAAGGAAAAGTCGCTATGCCAAATACTCTCGAATGAATTGGATTGGATGAGGCAATTGGAATGACCACTGCATATTGGCTGTCCCATTTATCACTTATTTCCTTCAAAGATGATGCAATCGGTTGAATACATCAAAGAAAGAAGGACCCAACTCCATCAGAACATTTGTTGAGTTATTTTTGATAAGTTTAAGAAACAGAATATTTTCATCTTCATGTATTGTAATAAATGACGTATATTTCTTCATGAAATGTTTCCTGAAAATGAAAACATCCTGTCTCTTAAAACAATCACAAAATACCAATTTTTCTCTTAACTAAAAAACTGCTTTGATGAGTTGGGCCCTTCTTCCTCTTAGTATTCAATTGCTTCACGTCTTATATTCAGAACTACAATAAGGCACTCATGAACATCAAAATAACAGTTTAATTGGTAACGCAATCTCAGCCCGATCTGCATGACGGCAGGCATAAAGCTCCAGCTGGCCACTATTGTATGAATGACGTCTGATTCAACTATCAACATGGTTATAGGTTTACAGTTAAACGTGCTAAAACAAGAATTGGTCATGCCCTGTGACGCAATGACAAGCATTAATCCAAATATAGTTAACTGCTACCTACGCATAATGATCTAATACAGAGTAAATAATGAGACACTCTCACAAAAATTACTTTCTTTTAATCTGAACATGCTAAAAATAGAATTGGTAATGCCCTGTGATGCAATGACTGGATGAATAATAAAATCTTGGTTTGACCTTTAACAGCATCAATCCAAATATAGTTATCTGCTACCTACCCATAGTGATCTAATACAGATATGAACATGTCAAAAATGAGAAACTTTCAAAGAATTAATAACGTTTAATTCTCTCTTTCAATTTCAACAGTAGAAATATTTCCCCTTGAGTAGATGCTGAATACACCTTCAAAAGGTTTAGATTTGTAAGGCCACAACTCTACTGTATAAGTGATTGTTGTTTTTTAAAAACACCTATGTCTCAAAGTGGAAGAATTATCCGTCACAAGACACAATAAGAAATGTTATGATGAAATGTGTTCTTATTTGTTTAATCAGTATCTGAACTCCATTAATATTACATGTGAAAAATGTTACCTTTGACTCAAAATCCCAAATATATATTGTTCACGTGTGCTTTTGGGATTTACTAGCTTTCAGTACTATTTCAAAAGTTTGTTTTTCTTCCATAATGTAACTGGGACCCCCTCATCAAAGTACCTTGATTCCCAATTACTCCATTTTCATTTTTCAAACAAATGAGAATAAATTTTAAAAGTATCTGTCTGATCGAAATAAGAGAGTGCTCAACATTACCTTGAAATCTACCTCTTATTTCAAGAGAAGGTTGAGTTCTGGGAAAAGTGAAAAATAATTTGTGAGTGTTCCCATTCTTTTTATGTCAGTTGGAAGAACATCACAGTAGAAATGTCCCTTGAAAAGGATTGCTCTTTAAATGCCCTAATATTCAAACTATGACGAGAAATAACTAAAGTGTTACAGGCCGAACATTTAGTCGTCGTTTTTACGAACTGACGAATCCATGCACGCTCGCAAATACGCGCTTTGGAGAAAACGGTTTTACGAACCGTCAAATCATGTTTGAATGGCCAGTGCTTCCTTATTCCGTATTAATATACATAATGATATACAACATTTCAAAATTAAAGTCATAAGCTTTCTTTTAATGTATATATCGATACATGCAATTATGCATGCGTTTCCGGCCAATTCACGTTTCTGCGCAGCGCGCATGGATTCGTCAGTTCGTAAAAACAACAACGATTCATGCCACACCCATTTCTGTGTGCATTGCATGTACTTTTCAGTGAAATTGAGTCTATTTCTTATCATTATGATAATTCCAAAATCTCACAGTATACACAAATTCTTACGTAGACATGATTAACTTCTGCCAATTGCTTTGTGACAGTTTCTTTCACAATGCAATAGCATGACAAGAACTCAAATTTATCTTCAACACTTAATCAATCTGATGAAGATGTGAAGTTAATCATATTCATGCTTTGCAGAGGAAAAACATCAATCAATGTTAATTAAAACCTTTGAATTGTCTTTATTGTGAATCTTTGTGTCTGCTAATGAATGAAGAAACACAAGGAATTAGATTTTTAAAAATATCTAATGAATTAATGATGACCAATAAAAAAATCAATAGATTCACCACATCAAAACTGTTTTGACCTGTTTTGTTGAAAATGTATCAAGTCATTAAGATTCAATCATTTCTATGATATCTATCAAGAAATTAAGAAAATTCACCAAACTATTTAATAACTCCATCATGCTTCCGACCCCGCTTTGTCTTTGAGGGAACCAATTTCCTGTTCATAAAAGATCCAAATTGGACTGTTATTCAATTATCAATGTTTACATTTTTGTTCATTCTTCCTTTGTTTATTTGTTAACATCTCCTTTGCTAATGTTAATTTATTACTTTTGACTCTATTCCCTCGCTCTTCACTCTCTTTTTATTCCCACTTTACGGATAGAAGCTAATGGATTATTACCCAGACAATGTGATATATGATCAGCAAGCTCAGTAGAAAATGAGAACCATACCCCAGGTGGGTTTAATGCTCTATTCCCATGTCTGAAATGAATCTCTCAAATGTTTAATTGGGCCGGCTACCTTTGTATAAATCATGATGTACCAAAACAAAAGGATCATTGCGCACAAATTGAAGAAAAGGTCCCGTAATTAATGAAAACAAGTTCATGCTCTCCCTACTGTATCTCTGATATATACTTACTTTTAAAGATAAAGTAGAGTTCTGGTCATACGATTACATTTTGAAGAAAATGTTTCAAAGCAATTGGGAAAGGTTGATTATGTCTACATAAGAATAGGTGTATACTTTGAGGTTTTAGAATCAGCAATATGATAAGAAATTGACCCAATCTCGCTGAAAAGTACATGCACTACTATGTATGTGGGACTGCCCACACATATATCATGAAAGTTCGGCCTGAGCACTTCAGCCATTTCTTGTCATATTTTGAATATTAGGGCATTTGAAAAGCAATCATTTTCAGGGGACATTTCTACTTTGATGTTCTTCCAAACTGACATAAAAGGAATGAGAAAGCTCACAAATTATTTTTCACCTTTTCCAGAACTCGACTTTCTCTTTAAATATAGTTAGAACTGCCTCATGTAAGGATTCTATTTCATGGCTCATCCAATCCTCATGAAGATGGGAGAGGGAGAGAGAGAGAGAGGGAGAGAGAGTGAGAGGGAAAGAGAGAGACAGAGAGAGAGACAGAGAGAGAGACAGAGAGAGAGAGACGAAAAGACAGCTAGAGATAGGGCGAGTCCTTGAGAGAGTGCGAGAAAAATGCAAGATTGGAAAATGATAGAGAATGAGAAAGATGAGATTGGGTAAGAGAGAAAGAAACAGAAAGACAGGTAGAGGAGAGCATATGGGAGAGGGGACGATCAGTAGGGAAGAGAGAAGAGAAGAAAGGAGGAAAAGAGAAAGACAAAAAGAGAGAAGGAAGAAGAGAGAAAAAGAGAAAAAGGGGAACAAAAGAAAAAGATTGAAAGACTAACAGATGAGGGAAGAGAATATAGGAGAGGGGAAGCTTAGAGGAACGTAGAAGGAGATAGACAAAGCAAGAAAGGAGGTAGAAAGGGAGAGAGAGAGAGAAAGGGAGAGAGAGAGGAAGAAAGGGAGAGAGAGAGAGAACGAGAGAGAGAGAGAGAGCAGAAGAGAGAGAGAGAGCAATGTGATGATAATAAGTGAGGATACGTATGATCTTTCCTGTCCTAATAAGATGTTGACATGCCTATAGAAAAATAATTTCAAAAAACCTGGGCTACTATACCAGATAGTGTTACCTTTGCTCTCAGCTTTTCCTTTTAACACTACCATAGCTCTAGGCTTTTTATTCACTCAATCGTTCTCTGTCTTCTAACAAATGTAAACTAAGGGGAGGGGGGGGGGGAGGGAAAGATGTAGGCAGAGTTTTAAAGCTGTGCACCTGGCACTGTTTCCTCAGATTTTTTTTTTCAGTGAAATAAAAGTTTTAGCTTACGCAGAATTGCTTTTTCAGGATGATAATGGGGAAAAATGATCGATTGTGATTATTAACATTTATTTTTTATATATCAACTTACTCTCAAAGGATATTTTACTAAAGTCTGACCTATAACATCCACTTATGAATTCCTTGATTGCTGTGAGCGCTAAAATCGGTAGCCTAGCTAGAGCCGGTGTAATATTGGAGCACCTTGAGCACCATTCATGGTGGATATGAGCGCTATATAAATATCCAATATTACCATTATTATTATTATTATTTACAAAAACAAAACCGAGGCTTTGGCAGCTAGTTCACAAAAAAGAAGCATAGGACTGATTGATATCATTGATTTCCTGGTGGTTATCCATTCTCACTGTTAATACCATTCATCCTAGGAAATAAATAATACTATTCTCACAGCTGCTTAGAGTCCTAGTCATGACTTGGTGGCGCACAGGTGTGATCCAGTTCACCCAATTGATCTGGGCCTCATCTTATACTCATCTTCAATTGATTTAAAATGATCGCAATGCAATTTGAGCTAAAGTGATAGGGCTTGGTAAGTTAGTGAATAACAGGAGGTCTTGAGACTAATCCGGACCAATCATAACTCTTTTTAAGACAGAGCCCTGGCTCGCCTGCCAAATAAATGAAGTCAAAAGAAGAAGAAGAAAAAACAAGTGAATGAGTAAATTACGCAATGCGTAATAAATGTCCCCGCCGGAAGTGCAGATCTGTGGAAATTAACTAGCCTGAACCTTAAAACTTCAGTGAAAAACTTTAGTGAATAAAATAATAATGTTACTGCATGCAAAAGAAGAGAATACCAACAATGCATGTATACAACTGAAATATAAAACATGAAAACATTATGAACCTTCAGCCATTTTGAATAAATTGGCATAAATTTGCATGAATAATGAATTTCAAAATTCTGTGTAGAAGTTTGGAAGCCCCCACCCAGCCCTATCAGATAAAACAATCGGAATCAAAATCCGATGTGAAATAGAGGAGAAGTAGCATTTTTCGTCAATTTTGAATAAATTTGCATAAATTTGCATAATTAATGAATTTCAAAATTCTGTGTAGAAGTTTGGAAGCCCCCACCCAGCCCTATCAGATAAAACAATCGGAATCAAAATCCGATGTGAAATAGAGAAGTAGCATTTTTCGTCAATTTTGAATAAATTTGCATAAATTTGCATAATTAATGAATTTCAAAATTCTGTGTAGCAGTTTGGAAGCCCCCACCCAGCCCTATCAGATAAAACAATCGGAATCAAAATCCAATGTGAAATAGAGGAGAAGTAGCATTTTTCGTCAATTTTGAATAAATTTGCATAAATTTGCATAATTAATGAATTTCAAAATTCTGTGTAGAAGTTTGGAAGCCCCCACCCAGCCCTATCAGATAAAACAATCAGAATCAAAATCGGCCAAGAAATGACGGAGAAGTAGCATTTTCTAACATTTGAGCACACACGGACAGACGGACGGACGGACGGACGGACGGACGGACGGACACACACACGCACACACGAACGGAGCCCGTTTCATAGTCCCCTCGCGAACTTCGTTCCGCGGGGACAAAAAACCAACACAACAATTGTTTAATTCTGTTTCGATGGCTTTAATTGTAATACACTAACATAGAACCTGTCAGCAAGAAAGTCTCAAAAATTTGCTTCCTTACTTATTAAGACCACCTATCAGGGTATGCTACCAAGAAAATGAAAAAGACAACACAGATTATATGAAAATGGGAACAATTTTTTATTATCAATATTCTATTTAAGATCATGCATCAAACAGGAAGGAAAGAGGATTTCCTTCAAAACATTCTGCCAGTTCTGAAAGCATATGGGCCCTGATACGAAGTGACCTACATTATTTCCAATAATCAAGAAAGAAAATTACAAAGCTCTGGTTCTTGGAGTATCATAATCCATTCTATGTAGAAAAATAGACTAACCGGCTGCTCACATTTGTCCAATAACAATAACGAGATTTTCAATTAAAGGTACACCCTACTATATGGTGAGTACGAGTGAGTATGCTCTTGTCTGTTATACAGTTAAACCTGTTTATAAAGACCGCTCAAGGGAGACAAGAAAAGCGGTCTTTATGAGCAGGTGGTCTTTATATACAGGTTCCTTTAATACAAAATTCTATGGGAAATACTTTCCAAGGGAAACAAAAATTATGGTCTTTATTGACAGGTGGTCATTCTATACAGGTGGTCGCTAAAGCTGGTTTGACTGTACTAGTAGAACAACTCTAGAGTGTACCTTTAATGAAAAATCTTGTTATCGTTATTGTTATCGGACAAATGTGACCAGCCCTTAATGCCTTAGAAGCTACCTGACTAAAAAAGAGACAGAAAATAATAGTAGTGAATAAATCTGTCTTTAAAGAGCCAAAAGGGCATTAATTCTGAGTTCTATGATATGACATATAACGTCTTTCTAGCTCTATAAGCAGACAAAATGTAAACATGTTATTCAGGCATAGTACGCCTGTCAGATGTCAAGGGAAATCATGTATTGCATGTATCTATCACAACCATCTTCATGACTTTTTTCCTTAGGATTGTTTCTTAGTCTTCTCTAGTTTCACAAAGGCACTTAACAAAAATTCTGCTAGGAGGAAATGTAGAAAATGAATGGCAATTGGGGATGTTCTTAAGAGATTAAAACTGTACAGTTCAATATTCTTAATAAAGTCCCACCAAGGCATACAAATGGGAAATGACAACAGATGGGTATAACTACACCTTTCCATTACTGAAAGAAAGGACAGTTGGTAACAAAGTGAAACATTGATTATCATATTTAAAATATAGATTCTTAATTCCTTTTCAAAAATTTTCAAAGCCTTTTCCTTTGATTGGTTCAAGTAAAATCTAAAATGATGGAGACTTATTGGAAACTTCCAATTAGAATGATAATCATTTAGTATGCGAAAGGAATTTTTTCTTCTTACACATAGAAAATATGCATTGAATCTTGCTTAAATTATTTTTGACAATTATATTTTTTGCCTTTTTTTTTTCTCTCTCACATCATTTCCAAGTTAAGTAGCACGAAAGCCACTTATATCAAGAAACTTGTTGTGAGGTGTCCTTTTAAGAATCCTCCCCAAATCAACACCCACATATAACATATTGTTTGACTTAACTGATGCAAAAACACATCTCAAATACTGTCACTTGACATTTATAGCCTTAATAAATATCACTCAGAACATAGGCCACTTTGATTGACAGCTGGTGACATATTCTATGAGGTCATTATCAATAATAATGAATATTAAAACATAACAAGTTTTCTTTTTTTCATTTCAATGAACTAAAAAAAACTGCATGTGCCTATATAAGGTGTCGCACAACCCACATAATGGAAATGTTTTGACAGAAGTAGAAGAATTATACGTGAGGTTGCTCTTAAACAACCTTGGTCCACATCTTTAACCTTTGAATTTACATCTATTGGGTTTTCATGAGAAGGTAGAGGCAGGATTTCAAGCCATCAAATCACCATGCCTAGTTCACACTTGAAAAGAATCTCACATGTGAATTTCCCAAGGAAACTTGGAGTATTCAACTTTTGAATACTATATCTACTTCATACTTTCAACCAGCAAATGAAACTAGAAAAAATATGTAAAAGAGCAAGTTTATTTTTAATTTTTTTTTAATTCAGCTAAAACCTTTTATTTTCTTTCTTGGATTCATATTTGGACAGCGTAAATGATTTCTGAAGAAAAATTCAACCTTGCTGAAATATTCTCACAAAATTAATATAGAACAAAATGTTTGAGGTAATTAGGGGAAGGAAGAATTGTGCAGGCATCAAACTCTTCACATATCATTTCAATTCCAAGCTTACCCCGTTGACTACTGAATTCTGTAATTCCCAAAGGCTTAATACAGGGATCATCCAGTTCCAGTAGGTAAAGGGTTAAATTGATACTTGAAACAATATATCAAAATGAAAAACAACTGCTGGTTTACACAGTAATAATTGGTCAATCTTACTATCTTATAGTCTTTTTACATTTGATTTTTTAAACCCCATACTACCCTTATGTTCCCCTTTGCAGTTTTAGTCCTGTACTATCTCTCTAGCCAGAGTGCTTATCCCCATCTTTTGACATTTAGCCCCACCTTTGGTGGGGCTCACCCTGCTTTTTTCCAGGGCTAAAAATAATCCTGTACTATCGTGGAGTTAGCCCACTTTGGTAAAATGCAATGTGAACAGAAAGTGGGCTAATTATAAGCCTAATCCCATACTCGGTGGGACTAAATCCTTGTTCAGCCCCACCGCTAGTATGGGACTAAGCAAAATTTTGCAAGTGCAAAAAGCCTATGAGATTCTGAATATTGATCATCTTGAACAGTTTTACCAAATAGATATATCTCTTACACCAGAGAATAACTTGTTGCCTATCTTTGCAAGTAGGCCAACCAGGTAAGCTTTCATGTTTTATTCATCATAGTAAGATGATCTTTACGGATGTTCCCTCATGTCATTACAATGTTGTTGATGATTAAACAGTACATGTTTACAGCAAGCTGGGAGGTCTTTAGAAAACCAATCTTTTATCAAATAATGCTCTGATGATAAGTATCTTTTGAAGTCTTCTATTTCTTCACTTGCTGAAGTGAGCACATGAACTATTCTTGAAAATTGGACAAAAGCTGTAGGGAATTTTAAAGCAAAATAATGGTAAACCTGCCTTTGTTAAACAGACAAAGAGAACATTGTGTAGCAACCCCGTAGCCAGGATTTAATCTGGGGGGGGGGGGGTGGTTGTGAGCGCAAACGGCTCATAACACCTTTTTTTAGGCGGAAAGTTAGTTCGGCGCCCTGACTGCTTTTCAATTATTTGGACACATTACTGCACTATACATGTAACACGGGTGGGTGGAGGGAGGAGGAGTTTCCCCCTTCCCATGCGAAGCGCGAAAGCTTTGAAATTTTAGCAACTTTTGAGAGAAAGATAAGGGCTCTTAGCACCTTTTTAAAGCTTTTTTCTCTCACTTCCCCCCGCTTTTTCGCTCTACTTTTTTTATGGGGGGGTGTTTGGGGGGGTGACCACCCCCATTGCCCCCCCCCCCCAGCTGCGTGCCTGTTGTGTAGGTACTTGTTATGAATATATATTTTTCATTTGGTATTGGAAATATTTCAAGTGGACATTGTTTTTTGATAATCTTGCTGTTTCATTTCCAGTTCTTCAGCTATATTGAGTATTACCTTTTTTAAGACAAGTGAAGAGATACAATACGCATCTATAAACATCAATGCTGCTTTATGAAAAATGAGAGTGATATCACGACTGTTCTATTTCTACAATAGATTGCTCCCTTTCCTGACATTATTTCATCAAAATAGACATTACCCTATCTCTGATTTGATTATGAATTCAGACATTTCATTGTCTGTCACGATGGTGACCTATATCTCAGCATAAATGTTGTCCATAATGGCATGCTGGTATTGACAGTACATAATAGCAATTATATATGCAGGGGCAGCTCCAGGATTTTATAAAAGAGGGTCCAATTCTCAAAAAGTCTGATAACCAAAGTGGAAATAAAAGGTTTTCACACATAAAAATGAGGAGGGGGGGGGGGGGGGGTCCAATTTCCAAACTATTCTGACAAACAAAGAGAAATGATACAGAAATTTTTTTTTTTTTTAGAATATCAAGCATAAAGAGGGGGTCCAATTCCCCCCCCCCCCCCCCCCCCCCCAAAGTCTGACATGCAACAACAAAAAAAAGGTCATCAGATTTTGGGGGATGTTGAATTACACTAATGAATCTCAGACAAGAAAAAGAAGCAGGGGGATTCAGACCAGAATTACCCCTCCCCCCCCCCCCCACCCCCTCCTTGGTTCTGCCTAATATGTATATCACAATAATCAAAGGTGACATTGTAATCGTGTGAACAAGAATCAGGGGGAAAAATATTGATTTTCAACTAGAATTTCTAGACATTGTTCTACTGCGAACCTCTGTCTGGATGAGTCCTTCAAGGAAAGGCAACTTTCAGGCTAATTTAGAGAAATTGGAGAGAATTGGGATGAATATTAGCCTGAGGATACAAGGATAAAAATGATAGACGAGGCAGAAATACAAGATATGGAAAGTTCACACGAAAATGAAATGCTCTTGAGACTGCATAGAGGTGACAATTATTTTTTAAAGAGAGACAGAGTTAAGATAGATGGGGAAAGGTATTGATATCAAGAGCATTCATCTTAATTTTCATTAAAAAAGAAAACTTTCTATAAAAAAAAAAAGAGAAACCTTCTTATCAATCTTCCATTGTTTAAATTGATTAATATTCTTTAAACCGTTTGTATGAACCACCGTCCAAAAAATAATGTCCTTCAACAAATTCAGAGGAGTATGTAGAAAATATCAGTGAAGCAAAGATAACTACAGTTTATACTGCAAGCTATGATTGAAGAGAAGGGTGAGTTCTGGGAAAGGTAAGAAATAACTTGCGAGCTTTCTTATTCTCTTTCTATCAGTTTAGAAGATCATTGTAGTAAAAAACAATGTCTCCTGAAAAGAACTGATCTTCATATGCCTTCACATTCGAAATATGACAAGAAATATGACAAGAAATAGCAGAGATGTTTGGGCCAAACATGTGTATGTAGTCCCATATACACATTTCTGTGTGCAGTGCATGTGACTCTCAGCAGGATTGAGTCAATTTCTAATCATTTTTGTGATTCCAAAACCTTACAGCGTACACCAATTTTTATGTTTTTTCACGATATTTTCGCATGACCAGAACTCAACTTTATCTTTAATTATCCAATCATTCCATTTCTTAATAAATAGTGACCAACTTCATTCTCACGTGGTAGGAATCTCCATGCAAAAGGTAGCAAAATGCTACAATTAATGTATAAAACTGATTTAAAGCCAAAGAGATTCTGCTGTCATCTGGACTCTGAAAAATTGTGTAGCCCTGCAAAGTCCTGCACATTCTTTCAATGTTCAGATATATATTAATAATTTTGATGAAAAAGTAGAGAAAACTCATTTTTTATTTTGCTTATCCATGCATTGTGTATTGATCCACAGTACCATACTCAATATCAGAACTGGCCATCATTATGTTGCTTTTTCTTCATCGTCTTGGCAATTTCTGAAACACGAAGGGTACTAAGCATAGAAAAAATCATTAACAGTTGCAGCAAAAGTATAAATTCTCATAACTTGACATACAAAAACTAAACAAATTTTCTTTCTGTGAATTGCAATCATTTTCATAACGCATGAGAAGACCATAATGGATAGCCAGAGATTCTTTTTTCCATCACAAATGGTCCAACTTGTTGTTATTCTTTTAGAACTGACCAGTGAGATATGCAACCAAGCTTGAATGATAAAGCATTGAATAAAGGAAACTTCACAGGAATTCAAGTGGGCAGAGGGGCAAGAAAACAAGACATATTTAGAACACACAGCTATGACGTCAAAAGACAACTTCTTTACTTTCCCATTTTCTTCTCCTCCCTCCTCCCTCCTCCCTCCTCCCTCCTTCCTCTTACGTTCCAATGATATATTTTCAAACTCAGCCACCTCCTCTACGTAGTATTTTGCATGATTCTTTTTCTCATCTCCCCAATCACGTATTCCCAGCATCTCTAATAAATCTTTGTACTTATCTTCAATAGCTAAGCCTCATGAATGAATTAACCCACAATGGTTGACCGCAATCTTTATATTTTCATTTTGCGATATTCTTATAGAGGTATTCAACTATATTGATTGGGGCAAGTTCTATTGATTTTCTTCAATTTGCACGCATAGAGCAAAGAATACAAGAAATTCTTCTTCACAAAAGTAACATTTTAAGCTCATTTTATGAACTTGTTGTGGCAGCAAGGAACCTCTAACATAGAGAGCAGAATATATTTCAGTGATTTGTCTCCTTCAATGTGAACGGAGGTCTAGTGACATGTCTTTCTCATCAAAACCTTCTTCAGAAAGGGGCCATTTGAAACTCTATTCAATTCTGAGAAAATGAGATAAACTTGGCTTTTTCACAAACAGGCTAAAACAATCCCAATAGGGTCTGATCAATCCAGTTTTTAAAACCACTATCTGAAAATCGATGGAATGCAAGATGAAGCTCAAAATACTGTCCTGCCAATCTTCATCAATGCCTGACCTGCTCTTAGAGATAGGTTAACATTTATTCTTTCTCTCTTTCCAATTCTCTTCTACCATACCCATCTCTCCCTATCTCTCTTAATTTCTTTTCTTTCACTATCTTCCTTTCACTTCATCAATGCTTGACCTACTCTTAAAAATAGGTTAACAGATAATTCTGTCTTACTTGTTCTCTTTCCAATTCTCCTCTTCCCTACTCATCTCTCTCTCATCTTCATTTCACTTTCTTTCACTCTCTCTCTCACATTTTATCAATGTTTGACCTGCTCCTAACAATATCCTATGATAATTATATCATTCATTCTTTCTCTCTCTCTCTCTCTCTCTCTCTCTCTCTTTCTATTCCTTTTACTTTTTTCATTCTTTCTCTCTTACCCAATCTCATCTTTCTCATTCTTTATCATTTTCCCATGTTAACTTTTTCTCATACTTTCTCTCAAGGTCTCGCTCTATCTCTCTGTGTCTCTATCTGCCCCCCCCCCCCCTCTCTCTCACTCACTCTCTCTCCTCCTCTCTTTCTCTCCCTTTCTCTATCTCTCTCTCTTTCTCTCTATCTCCCTTACCCTCTCTATCTCTCTATCCCCCCCTCTCTCTCTCTCTCTCACACATACACACACACAAACACACGTCTTTTCCCTCTTTCTCCATCCTACAGCTCAACTTGATACTCTCACCACTAGGCCTTTCCTTCGTTATAAAATCTTACAAATTGTTAGCTGATCGACAGGATAAATGATACCCACCTTGACAAAAGAGGGCACTATTTTGAAATCCTATGACCAACTAGGTTGATTCTCTTCTTTTTGGGGAGGTAGCATATTGCTTGAATAATAGAATCCTCTGCTGAGAGTGAAAAGGGCTTTACCTCATTATTTTACAGAGCTTATGCCCTTCTGACACTCAACAGATGACATAGGCCCATGCACATAAGATGATGGAAGGAGGAATAAAACGGCTCAACAAATGAAAGAGAAAACTGTCACTGTGATAAACATACCTGTGCGGGTTCTTTGGTGAATGTCACACGTCTGTCTGCTTTCGTCTTTGGTGCTGATACTACTTCTTCTGTGTCCGACAAGCCTTGGATCTGTATTTGGTATGACTGCAGATAAAACACAATGAAACAAATAATCAAATTGGATCTATGCATAGCTCTCTTTTTACCAATTGACCAATAAATTATGAAACAAAAAAAAAGTAAAACCAAGAACTTTTGTGAAAAGAACACAAAGACATTTTCCTGGACAGAAAATTTCTACAATTGCAATAATTCAGTATTGTGTCAGTTGTTATTCTTTTTCTTTTTTTTCTTTTTTTTTTTAGCCTGAAACTTTCTGAAATCTGAACCAATTGCAAAATTTACCAAAGATTTAATTTTTTGCAGAATACTGACTAATATAGCAAAATGGAGATGAAAAGAACTACAACATTAGAACAAATATGATATGAAGGAAGAAAGAAAGAAATCAAAATGATAAGATAAAATGGCAAGACAAAGAAATGTATTTAGAAGCCTAAATCCTTCATTTACAAACAGGATGTTTCTTTGCAAAGACTTCAAGGAACCCCACAATTCAACATAAATCAAAGTAAAGGACTTAAATTTTTATCTAAAAACTGGTATTTTTCCATTATGCACACCAAAGTTGCAAAGGTTGGTAAAGATGTTGGCAATGAGTGTCAAAAGGCTGAATTGTGATTACCTAAGACAGAAGAATATAGACATAGGAATGTAGGAATATAAAAATAAACATTACTTACATCAAAATTACATAATTTTTGCAGTCTGTAATATATTTTGCTGTTCTACTTTGATTTGCCCTTTTCCTGATGCATTTAATCTCACAGAGCACAGAGTATGTCATTCATATGACTATACCTGAAAGAGGTATTGCAGCAAAGTCTGTTTGCTGCCACCTCTTGTCAATAGACTAGGAAGATTTTCTGGTACCCCCAAATAATTATTGCATTACTTGTGTTACAATTCAATTTCTAAACTTAATGATATGCCTGCTCTTTTTAGTCCATATGGACTCCAAGTTGGATCAAGGTTATAGAGAGGTATTATGATAATCCACTGATTTTTAGATTACATGGAACTAAACTACTGCTTCATTGTTAGTGACAATGTACAGATTTACATAACAGATAACATTTCAAATAATGTTTTCTATTATCGTCTGCTTTTATTATAACACCATATCTTTTTTTGTGTTTTGAAGAAAAAAAAAAGAAAACTATATGCACAAGTATTTCTTGAGATGAAAGACTTATAATCCTTATTTAGTGCATCTGGCTTATTCATTACACTTAAGTTAAACCTTTATTTGATAATTGAAACGCAAACTAATTAATATCCTTCATGGAAAAAAATGAAGACAAGTCCACTCACAAAGATTTAAAAAAAAATCTTAATGCATTACTGCATTACAAGAGCATAGAGTAAACCTTGCAGACATTTCTGAAATTTCTGACTTACAACAAGGTCAGTGACATTTCAGGTTGAGTAAACCAATTATTCAATTATGCCTTCTGTTAATTGGATTACTTCACTTATTAGACAAATATTTATCTCAGAAACATCATTACAATGATTTATGGAAAGGTGGGGGTACACAGAGAGAGGAAAACTAATTAATTTTTCTATTATTCTATTCATATCTGACATATCTGCTTGTCAGTCATATTGATAGACAGAAGAATACAGGGACTCTTTATTTTTCTCCATTTTCTTATTTATTAATATCCCTCTTTTGCTTTTATAAAGCTACTGCCTCTGCCTCTCTTTTCTGTCAATCTCTCTCTTTCTCTTTCTCTCTCCCTCCCTCCCTCCCTCTCTCCCTCTCCCTCCTTTCTTAATCAATCTCCCTCCTTCCTAGTGTCCCCTTTCTCTATCCCTCACTATGCAATCTCTTTTTGTTTTTGGGGGGGTTCAAGTTCATTTTTTCCTCTTTTGCCCTTTTTGGTCGTTAATGCTCTTCTGTTCATTTTTCAGAGTCAAGACAAGGACAGTCTGGATACAAATCAACTTCTTTTCAAACTTTGTTTCGAACCTTTGCATCACAATCCAGAGTAAATGTTCATGTTCTTTCTACTTAATAAGTTGCACTGTTTCCTGAAGACATTTCACTCGTTGCTCTAACATTTGATTAATTACACTGTTTGTAGTGAACCTCAAAATGTGACTTCTCCATCAGTAAGGGTCTACACCGTTTGTTTTGTGAGTGGGAGGGGATGGATAGATTTCTAAAATGAAACAATGTTGAAAGCAAAGAAAGGTCACATGACTTCAAAGTGCTCACTCTTGCCCACCTAAGCAACTGAACCCCATACCTCACTTCAGTTAAAGATCAGAAGTAAAATCATTCTAAATCAAAAAAGGATTTGAATTCCACAATCATACTTTGTGATGATTGAGTGTATTTTAATTAATACTGATTGGGTGAAATATTAGTAGGAGATTGTGGATAGAAATTGTGGATATTTCTCATCTGTGCTATTTCATCAAATTTGTTCACTTCAGTAAATTCAAGAGGTTTTAGGAACCTATCTTCAATCCTAAAACTAGAATTATTGATGCACATCAAAACAGAAAGTATCCAAGTGAGTGTGCAGGAACTACAATTATTATCTACATAAACAGTAATATAATAATAATAATAATAATAATAAATACAGCATTTGTAATGCACCATCGATCTAGTACACTATTCTGAGGCGCAGAGGGATATCAATAGGAATAATTTACATATATAAGTGAACGAGAGAAGGGGGAAAATACTTAATTAAAATATGATAAGAACATGTATGACTTTAGACTTGACTTCAATGTTCCTAGGGATTCTGCTGATCGGATTTTCAGAGGAAGAGCATTCCATAGAGATGGAGCTGCTGCTGTAAAAGCCTTTTCTCCTAGACAAGACTTAGTCCTTTGCACTATTAATTGTTTGCTACCAGAAGAGTGCAGATTTCTACCTGGGACATATTCTGAGACAAGTTTTTGCAAATATTGTGGAGCAAGACCATTAACCGCCTTCCATGTGTGGAGTAAGATTTTGAATTCTACTCTTTTGCATACTGGTAGCCAGTGAAGACTTTTTGAAAACTGGGGAAATGTGGGAAAACTAATATGAAATACATGTAGATAGCAAAGTGAAGATTGATGTCTTATTCATGTTGTACTGATGCTGGAAATGTGACATGTATACATGTACATGAATGTATCTTTCTCCTTGTTATGCAAACTATAAATTCTGAATGAATATAAAAGAGAGATCCTTCCCAAGAGGAAAGTAAGACCACTGTATACCATTTAACATTTATTACACCAACAAAATCCACCTGAGCATTGAGAGATCATTGAGATAACTAATATAGTCAAGAATCTAGTGATATATTTTCTTTTTAAAAAAATCTTTATCAACAATCTTGGCATTTCCCTAAGTGCATTTTTTACAAAGCAGTTAATTAAATACTTCCCCAAATGATTTTCAGGCAGTTTCAAATAAGTAGACTAATGTATATTTCAAACACCTTCTCAAATAATTCAAAACGATTTCTTTTTTAAAATCTAAATTATTGAAAAGTATGTCTACTGTGATACATGTTAGTATGCTCTTTTTCTTTCTTCTTAAACTTGATTTATGTGCAAGATCTGACCTTGTCATGAATCTTATGATTTACAATCATCAGAGTATGGACAATTATTCATAATGAATACACTTTCATGCAGTGTCTTGACTTCCAAACCAAACAAATATGTCACACATTAAACTCAAGTAGCTCAGTTAAATGCCATAATCAATTTTCATTGCCAGAGAAAGGCTCATTAACACTTTCTATTATAGCTTATATCAAGAAACATTAAACAGCACAAGAAATCAATCAATGGATATCACTTTCAGTCTCAACATCCTCATAGTGCAATAGATACATTAATAGCCCTAGAAAGAGAATCATAAAGCTAAATGCATTAGGTACCATGATACAGTCCCCCTTAGGAAAGTAGAGTGACATGAGATATAGCTTAACTACGACTTAGTCTATTTTATTGAGCACTATAAAACACATTAACTTCAAATTTACTGGAACCCCTTTCCTACAAACAATTTAATCTTAAGCTGACAAAGATAGTTCTCTAATCCCAAAGTTGCCATATATGAGCTAGTCTTGAAGGGAGAGGGTGGGGTGGGGGAGGTGTAACTACCCCCCCCCCCCTCTCCCTTCTTACTCTTGGAAGGAGGCAAGATGTTATACGATTCAGATGAGTCACCCAACGGTTCTCCCAGCGAAGCGTTATTTTACGACTGTGCAAGCATACTGCGTCATGCCTCGCTTGTGTCAGGATTAAAAATAAATCTCATTAGAAAAGCGTGAGATGAATGTGTGCTACAGGGACAAACAGAGATTTTTTTAAAAATTGAATAACTGTGTTAGGGTTCGAGAACTGGAAGAAAACAAGTAGGCACAAAATGTAAACGAGGAGTAGCTCGGTATATATTTGTGAAAGGAAAATGAGATGGAACGGACCGAATATCATCTAGATATTAACCCATAACACACCTCTAACTCTTGATCCATAATAGATGGCAAAATGAAGAAGTATAATCTGGTGTCACAGGATGCACAGAGGCTTGGTAAATACAGACGCAGGTAGTTTAGAGCCAGAAGGACGTATATACTATACACAGAGTTAACGCCCTGCTGGCTCTCTGCAGACCAAGGAGTTAACTCCTTGTGCAGGCAAAATGGTCTTAGAGCCGACAGCTCCCATAGAATGGGGTTGTGAGGTATATCAATCATTTATTACATATCCAGTTATTGTAATATGATTTGTATGGTATAAAAACTTAAGTGTTTGCTTACCATAAATCTGCTTTAATACATGCAGACTATGTATATGGTACATCAATTGCTCGTGTATTGGCTTTAAACGTTATCTTAAATTCTACTAATGGAACTGAATTGCAAAGAAAAATAGGTTAAAATCATTTATATTGTTTATACTGATGGGTTGTTTGAAACATCAAAATGTAACCAAACTCAGAAAAATCTGCATGTAAATGTGGGACTATGTGTTACATAGTAATTTGTAGGACACAATCAGCTTGATTTTATTTTTCAATTTTATTTCAAATTTTCTACCAGATTTGTCAGGTAGATATATCATTATCATTTTTTTTTTAATTTGATGAATTCTAAAATGATTTTACGCTTCGAAATTTCCCAAATTCTTTAAAGCGCTGCTAAGACAGACCGACCGGTATTTGCACTCACTATGCATGAAATTACATGGATGCTAATTCTAGCAGGTTAAACACACTCAAGTGAGAAACCAAGCCTGACTCATGCTCTACCGGTATAAGATCTGTTAATCATTCATGAGAATTTCATGCATGAGAGAACCCCCTATCATATCATCCTCAGCAATATCATATAAAGAGCTTCTATAATGTGATTTCAAAATGTGTGTCATATTAGAATGTGTAGTTCATGAGTGCCCAGTGTACTGTCAAAACAGAGGTTGTCACACAGTGTGTTATTTTCTCGTTAGTCAGGTTCACACAGAGGGAGCTAAACTTTAAGTTTCGCTTGTAATTTCAAACATTTCAGTTATCTTGTAGTTTCAGACCGTATGAAAGGACTCGTAGTTTCGAAACTTAAAGTTTACTTGTAGTTCCAGAACCACAAGCGAGCTTGTAGTTAATGCCGTAACCACGAGCAGCGGGGGTTCTCCCCCGTAGTTATGGACTGTGGGGACAGAATAAATTTTAAGTTTAGCAAACTCGTTATTAACGATGACCTCTCTGTTCATGTTAAACTATGGCTGCTTGGCTTGTAATCTCAGAACAACTAGCGTCCTTGTTTCAGGCCCTTGTGAACCCTTGTCGTTGTTAGTGAGTCGTTGTTTTGTTTTACTTAAAGTTTCACTAACCACAAGTTTCAAAACCACAAGTCCTGTATGAACGTAGCTATTATCAATAGTATGAGTAGTATACATGGTAAAATTGACATATAACTACATATATATGGACCTGGGAGTGGTATAGATGTGTGAATAACTGAAATGGCAGAAGAAAAAGCATTGCGGTAGTAGTTTTGCATAATAAAAACTACCTATCTGATTATCAAATATCATCATTACTTATCATACTACATGTATAATAGTACATACTAGGTGCAAAAAAAAAAAAAATGACACTTTTAATCGTTAATAACTCAAAAGTTTTAACTCGTATCAGACTGAGTTTACCACAATGGAAAATTGAAAGCTGTCAAATTTATTTGGAATAAGTTTTGTGAAATTTTTAAAAATAATGTTTTGCATTTAATTAGATTTTCATTTTTTGGAAAATACTAATGACAAAATCTCTGTGTGTCAGTAATTAATTCAGAAAACAACAATTGCCATTGTGCCAAACTTTTACTCCAGTCTCATTAATGATTCATGACTCTGGGTTAAAATAGGTGCCCTGGAGTTTCAGCTGTAATGCATAATGGCAATTGTTGTGTTCTGAATTAATTACAGACACACAGAGATTTTGTGGTCTCAATTTCTAAAAAAAGTGGAAATTTAATTAAATATTCAGAGCATTATTTCAAAAATACTAATGAAGGGGATTTCACAAATTTACTCCAAATACATCCTTAAACTTTACAATGTACATGCCTCAGTCCTATACGAGTAATAACTTTTGAGTTATTAAAAATCAAAAGTCTCAAAAGTTTGGGTTTTTTTACACCTAGTACAGTATTTGGGGCTACAGTGCAAGAGATTTAAGTGTTATGAATAGCAATGCACTATAACTAATATCAAAACACAATGATTTTTTTTCACAAAAAAGTGGATTTTTTTTTTTATTCTACTCTTACTAACTTATTATACCCCCAAAAGGAAAAACAGATGTAAAACTCTCTTTACATGTATACAGATGAAAACATGTTTTACTTTAAACCTGCAAAGTTTTGTATTAAAGCATTTCATTGTAAATGTATGTAGTATTCAAAAACTTTTTATGTTTACTTTTAAATGTTCAGAATTATGTAGCACTCCTAATATAACATTGTTAACAGGTATGCAACAGTTCTTAGGCTGTTCCCCTCATTAGCCCCTTATGTCAAACCTGCATGCGACTAACACAAACAAGAGCTTTCTGAAAAAAAAAGTGGATCAGAATTTTGAGTGAAAAGGACGGAGTATGTACTATGAGAGCAGCTGTGTGTTGCGGAGTAGACAGTACCTGTCTGTTTGCTGAATCATGGTTGACATTCAATGAGGGAGAAAGGATGAGAAAGAGATAGCTAAAAACAGATGGGTTTTTGGTTTTGCTACAAAATAAAAGACTTCCAACAGAAATGGGAATTGGCAGGACCAAACAGAGTGGTCGATCAGGGCTATTTTGGGCGTTACCGCAAAAAGGCCTGTTCCGGGGTGCTCTATTTCTGACGATACCTGTCTATTCCGTTTAGGGCAGAATAAGTTACTTCTAGGTCAACTTGAATCTTCTATTGATCTAACATTCAGATGGAGTGACTGATGCTATGGTAAAATTTAATATTTTGTGACCATAACATTTGTCAAAATTTTGTGAAAAGTGTCCAGTGTTACATATTAAAAACTAGCACATCAATGATGTGGCGCTCATCCGGCATGCAGCAAAGAAATTGATGCAATTTGTACTTTGAACACAGTAGACATTGTAATGAATCGATGAAATGTACATGTATTGGTTACATGCATGTACAGATGATGAAGTGCCTATTGCAGATCTGGCTAAATGTGGTTTTGGAAGGAGACAGTGACATGTAGATATGAATGAAAGTCTGGAAATTGACAACTCAAGTTGCACGACTTCAGTTAAAAGATTTTGGGGAATGTAAATTTTAATAGTTTTACTGTGTGACAGAGAAATTTGAAATAAAGCATAAAGTTAGTCAAGGTGAGGTATCTCTACCAACTGTGAAATCTTTATTGAGAGAGATTTGAAGGTTAAGATTTGTAATAAAAGAGAAAAGCACTGAATGACATAAGTTATGCATTGGTGTAAAAAAAGAATTTTAAGGTTGGACATTTAAGGGTGGCTTCAGTGCATTGTCCCTCACTGTTTCAAGTCTTTATTACCTCATAACCCGCTATTGTTGACCACTGTCACTTCTGGGTTCTCGGTTCTGTCGATGATGTCGACAGAAATCATGTAGAAAGGTATAGCCTTTGAAATAATCCAGCAGCCATGGGTTTCATAATGGACAGGGCAAAGAGTTAAAATAAATTTTGTATAAATTACCATAAATAATTTTCTAGATAAAATTTCAAAATTCCGAGTAGAAGTTCAATGAACCTCATGAAAGTCTTCCTCAATAAATGAGGAAGAAGAAGCAAGTTTTGTGATTTTGTAATAAATTTCGCATAAATTAGCATAAATAATTTTCTAGACAAAATTTCAAAATTCCATGAAGAAGTTCAATGAACTTCATGAAAGTCTTTTAGATGGAAGAAAAAAAATCAAAATCAGTCAATAAATGAGGAAGAAGAAGCAATTTTTGTGATGTTTTAATAAATTTTGCATAAATTTGCATAAATAATTAGCATAAATTATTTTCTAGACAAAATTTTAAAATTCCGAGTAGAAGTTTAATAAACCTCATGAAAGTCTTTCAAATGGAACAACAACAAAAATCGAAATCGGTCAATAAATGAGGAAGAAGAAGCCATTTTTGTGATCTTTTTAATAAATTTCGCATAAATTAGCATAAATAATTTTCTAGACAAAATTTCAAATTTCCGAGTAGAAGTTCAATGAACCTCATGAAAGTCTTTCAGATGGAAAAAAAAAATCGAAATCGGTCAATAAATGAGGAAGAAGAAGCAATTTTTGTGATTTTTGAATAAATATCGCATAAATTAGCATAACTAATTTTGTAGACAAAATTTCAAAATTCTGTGTAGAAGTTCAATGAACCTCATGAAAGTCTTTCAGATGGAACAAAAAAAATCGAAATCGGTCAATAAATGAGGAAGGAGAAGCAATTTTTGTGATTTTTGAGAAATGCGCATAAATTAGCATATTTAATGAGTTTCAAAATTCTGTGTAGAAGTTTCGAATCCCCCACCTAGTGCTATCATATAAAGCAAACGGAATTAAAATCGGGTAAGAAATGGCGAAGAAGAAGCATTTTGAAATTGTGGACGGACGACAGACGAAGGACGGACGGACGGACGGACGGACGGACGGACGGACGGACGGACGGACGGACGGACGACGGACGACGGACGCCTCGCCACGGCATAAGCTCATCTGGCCCATTCGGGCCGGATGAGCTAAAAATTAAAAATAAAATCACTGAGTATGACCACTTGCTAGTTGACTACTTTCTGTTTCTTTCTAGTATTATGTATATTGACCACACAACAGTTTCATACAGTGAAAAAAATAAGTGGGGGCTAAGGGCGATTAGCCCCCGAAACTCTTGAAAAAGCCACCGTAAATGAAAAAAAAAGCCATCGCCAAATAATATTTCTGCCCATGGGTCGTAGTGCATTAAAATCTCTGGACACAATATGTGGACATCGAAGTAGCCCTTGCGAAAGAAATTTTAATTTTTACACTGGTTTCATATCATACATTTAAAGTATTCAGTAGAATCACGATAATGAAGACTTTCTAAAATTCAAGGCTACTGAAATTGCCATAGGCTGACTACTTGAAAGAATTTGCCATCACATATAGGCTGAAAAAATTGTCCTAAAGTCCATTACAACAAAAACAAAATTGCCCAAAAATATCAAGTTAGATTTAATAAGCATTCAGCCCATATTCATTTATTGAAAATTTGTAATCTCTTTCAAGATCTTCTTGGGGGAAAATGTATTTTTATTCATGAAAGAGTTCATCAAATTTGTACAAAATACATATGACTGACTTGAGTTGAAGCCAATTAACTGCCAGCATTTTACATGAAATAACAAATAGGAGATCATTCAACTCTGATTCCAGGACAGATGATGTATGGTTTTGACCTGTTGGGTATTTAGGCTCTTGTGACATTTAATCCATACATAATCCCTAGTCATTAGTCACCAGTCAAAGACAAGGTGTACATTTCAACACATGTGACCCCTCAGGCATGACTCAGCAAGTTCATTACTGCCCTAGAATATGACCATCTTCTTACTTCAAGCATATGGACTTAACAATGTATTCACATCATATAAAGATTGCTATCGGCTACTGTATCAATCATCTCTATGATGTAAATACATACATGTAGATGATTGCAAACAGCAGCCAATAACAATCTCTGCATGATTCTGAAAACATTAATGATTGCATATAGCAGCCAATGGTAATCTTTGTAGGATGTGAATACAAGATGATTCCATATGTATGATGTATTCAAATCATACATAGATTGCTTATTGGCTCCTGTACATGCAATCATCTAAGATTGCTATTAATTGGCTGCTGTATGAAATCATCTATGTATTCATATTATAGAAAGATAGCTAATTACCTACTGTATGGAATCATTTCTATTTTCACATCATACTTAGGTTGCTAATCGGATGTTGTATGTAATCATCTAGGTATGTATTCACATCATAAAAGAAATGCTATTGACTGCTTTATGCAATTAGCCTTGTATTCATACCATAAAAAGATTATTGTGCATGTAATCACCTATGTACTTAAATCGTAAATATATTGCTAATTGGCTGTTGTATAAATTAATTATGTATTCACATAATACAAAGATTGCTATTGGCAGCAATATGGAATGATCAATTATACGAGGCTTGCTATTGGCTGCTGGATGCAATCATGTAAGTATTCACATCATACTAAGATCGCTATTGGGAGCTATACGAAATCATCTATGTATTCACATCATGCGAAGACTGCTAATTGGCTATTGTATCTCATTGATATGTATTCACATCATATAAAGATGTTTATTTGTCACTGCATGGAAAACAACCAAAAAAAAATCATATTTTTGTTGGCACCAATTAATTGCATATGGTTGTCTATGAAATGCCTGGCTAACATAAGAAACCTTTGGATCCACCCAATTTAACATAATACAATCAAATCTAGATCTGCTTTCACAATGTAAGTCTACCTGGCCATCCAAGAAAGGGTGATAAAAGGATTGCGCTCTAGGAGATCATCAGCAGGATTACCAGCTAGAGAAGAGTCCCATCTCTCACCAGAGACACACCGCCCCGAGATGAAAATTGAATTATTCAAGTCTCCAGAGGTGTGAGAAAGCATAGGGCCTTAGGGGACAGGCAGGCAAACAAGAGGCGGAAGATTCTTCTCCTTGTTTGTTATTTAATTTCTAAGGTAATGGATGCCCTATACTACTCATCGCACGTCTCAGGGGATGGTGTCTGGGTACTTGAATAACTTAAGAAAAGAGGATAAGAATGGATCATAGATAAATCTTGCTATAGCTGGGTGAGAAAATGTTAAAATTTTGCACACTCTAAATAAAGAAGTATGAATTTCAAATACATAAAAGGGTTATAATTAGTAAAAGATTAATAATGATCTTGATGATATTCATGAAGGAACATTTCTAAATAAATTTTGATTCAAGGTTTGAGGCAATAAAAAATAAAAGTACAAAGGCAGAAGATATTCAAAATGACAATGGTCACTGACCAGAAAACAAATAATGCCAGCCAAGATAAACACAAACATGTTTACATGGTCTTTGTTATTCTTCTTTATATCTTTTCAAACATGCTTTGGCAACAATTGTTCTGCAGTCAATTTTCTATCCAAGGCTTCAGTTTTTACTTCAGTCTTTACTTTACACCAAACCCTAAACCTAAACCATAAGCTAAAAACCCCACTGTAAGCCTAATCCTAACCCTATATCTTTGACAAAATAAAGCCCAGAACAAATTTTTGCAGGAGCAAATGTTGGATCACCTCTAGGAGAAGAGAGTCTACAACAGAAGAGAGTTCTAAGCTTGACAGGGTTTGGAATACCCATCTTGTGAACTGATGTCTTTTCCATGGGTTTATTTCAGTAGGGTAATGGGTTTCTCAACCCTAAACTCAGATGTTGGATCCATCTACTGTCATTGCATTCATGAGTAATACACTGTACAAATTTAAAAAGTACAATGTCTGTGAATTTCAAGATATGGGTACGTCTGAGTCACTATCCAATAACATTTCAAACTGTGTATTGTTTACATACAGTTACCCATGGAAATGATGATAATTATGTATGTTAATGGTTGCTTCACGTTCAAGAGCATGAACAGGTAGTGGATGAATATATCATTCAATATTTTATGCTTATGATGTAAACTGAGTGTAAGTTAAAATAGTTTTATTATTTCCTGGAACAACATATTGTACGATCTGTTTATCTTTGCAGGGGTAAATTTTTCTGAAATTTCACAAGTTGTTGCATGGTTGCCAATCTCACAACATGTGGAAATAAGCTGGTAATGCACATACAAACATTTATTCAAATAGATTCTTCTAAGTATTCTACAAATATTCAAAAACAGGTTCTTGCAAAATTAAACAACATGCAGGAGACTATCACAATAGAGATGAGAGTTTGGGGGATAATGAGGAAAATGACCTTGCTCCAGGAGATTAAAATCCTTTCATTTCACCAGGCACCACTCATCTTTCACATGATTTTTTTTTTTAATGAAAATCAAATTTTCCCATTTCTTTTCATCTCCAAATATCTCAAAATAGATTTATGCAAAATCAAGCACATATCTACTTCAACATGTTCCCTTTTATTGATGAGAGTTTAGGACATTATAATGAGAAAGATTACCTTGGTCTAGTAGATTAAACTCCTTTCCTTTTACCAGGCACCACTCATATCTTTCTTTCCCCGAGTTAATCTTCCTGTCAAGGCTTCTAATCATTATCTGGATTCAGGTCTAGGTCTTTGCTTCAATTAAAGGTAGCATCAAGTTCACATTAAAAAAATAGATCAGTTCACAGTCAGCATATGTCACAAATATGAATCCAAATATCCCAAAATCTTTTAACATGGAGAGGTCCGTGTTGTGCACTTTAAAATAATCACTCCAAAAGTGATGGAGGTGCTTCATGGACTGCTTTTGTTTCCCTTTTGACAAGAATACTCCCACCTGGGAATCATGGAATGCAGAGTCATTGTATAAATGAATAATGATTACATGACATTCATAGGCACATACCAAGTATTCATGTCAGTAGGTTTTACAATAGACATGTTAACTAATTTTATGCACACTTCTAGAACAAAAGTTGCTCTTCACAACTCAAAAGCTTGACAGACATAGCAGCAACTAATGTATGCAAAGTGGATTCCGTCCATAGAGATGTCATTATGCATATAAAGGGAATTAAAAGTTAGCAACCAAGGGTTCTGGAGAGAAACATGCATAAATCAAAAATATTTTATAAAATCTGGTCTATTTTGTACAGATGACTTTTATTTCCTCATGCTCAGATTATATTATTTACAAAATGGATTATTCTTTTCTTTTTTAATGCTACTCAAATATGCCTCTATAACTGTTAGTCTTTAAACTCCTTTTTTTCATTCTTTTCTTGATCATAAACTATCAGTGGAGAAAATAAGATAAGATAAGATTCAAACTGAAAGGCCACAAAACATGTACAGCTCCAAACAATTAATGTTTGGGGCTGTATGACACCCCCCCCCCCCCCAAAAAAAAAAAAGTCTAAAATTAATAGAATACATAGCAAAATATGACCACTAAGTGAAATATTCCCCTTCAAGATTGCGATTTACAATAGTTATGCCTTTTTAGAAAGTAGTTTTCAATACTACTTAAAACAAAGAGAGTCAAATTGCTCTATAAAGACTATTTTGTATAGTTGTTTCAAATTTTTGTAACATATTATATAAGATTTACGCACAAGTCGAGAAAAAAAAAGGGAATTCAAGAAATGCTCTGAACCTTTAAATCATAGATCATATCATTAATGTACCCTGCAAATCACTACATGGTAACACCAATGACCTTAGACTAATATCTATACTGACCTCTGGATGAACTGATAATACATCAACACTTCAGGAAGAAGTGAGCCAAACAAACCATAAAATTTACCAAGTTTTGGAAGTGGTTTTTCTCTTTTAATCCGCATGACATCATTTATGATCATATGAGTCATTCTTTTGCATGTAAATATTCATAAAATATCATCTATCCTGCATGTAGATGTAAAAGCTGTTATTCTATAAGTATCATTTTCCTAACAACAAAACAAAACAAAACATCTTCACACGCCTACATGAACAATGAACATAATGTACATGTATCTGCAACTGAAGAGAAGTGTCAATTTAGAATACAAATATTCTGTTTTTATAATTAGACAAATTATACATAATGGTATACTCTATGGGGTGGCTCTAAACATCATTATGACAGATTTGGCTAATTAGATATTCGTGAACAAAGTATAAAATAAATCTCAAGGGGGGAATCATCAAGTTCATTATTCAGAATCTAAAGATCTGCACATTCATATCTTATCTGTGTATTTGTTTAAGCATACAAAAATGATAAATAGAGAAACATTACCACAGTAATCTTTGTAAGAAAAATAGCCTTAAAATACAGATAAATCTTTTATAAACTGCCTTAAATTCTGACTATACTTCAGTTATCGAATAATCCATTCCTTCAATTAGGATACAACTCTTAATTTGTATGACTGCATCAATGCCTCTACACCATATGGTATGAACTGGTCTGTCTATCTCGCTTAATGACATGATTAATAAAGCGTCTGCTGGCCACTGTCGGAATCCAACGTCTCATCTGATCATTCATAAGGACTGTCGTCATTGGACTGAGTTTTCATAATAGCCTGCTAATCCTGATCCAGGGAAAGACTATATCATAACTTATATAGCTCAAGCTAATCTGCAGACTCAAATAGCGGCCTATTTTTTCACAATTGGTCTTAGAATATTAGCTCAAGCTATCATCCCAAGCAAACTTGAAGCTACATTCATACGGTACTTGTGATTTCGAAACTTTATTTAATGAAACAACAACTCACTAACAACGGCGAGGGCTTGCTGTTCTGAGATTACAAGTCGAGCGATTGTAGTTTAACATGAAAAGAGAAGTCAACGCTAACAGTGAGTTTGCTAAACTTAAAGTTTATTCTGTCCACACGGTCCATAACTACACGGGAGGAACCCCCACTGCTCATGGTTTTGGCGTTAACTACAAGCTCGCTTGTGGTTCTGGAACTATACAGATAAACTTAAAGTTTAAAAACTATGAGTCCATCCATACGGTCTGAAACAGCAAGATAACTTAAAGTTTTTAAACTATAAGCGAAATTCCCTCTGTGTGAACTTAACTTAGGACTTGCTTGTGAAATAGCACACTATTTGCCCAGTAAGGGGCTAATTCTTTGATGAAGAAACACTTTGACGATGATTTGCTTTGAAGCTTGAACTTATGTATGCTGAGTAAGTGATGATGTTGCTCAACTCAAGCTAATGGAAACAGAGAACTTCAAGCTCTTTGGGCCATATTAATGTAATTCAGATAAATAATTGATAGAAGGAATTAATAGTTATGTTAAACACAGGGGAAACATAGACCTCAACTTAACTTCCTTTGTTAAACTCCAATAATGACCACACTTAAAATGGTTAAAATTTTATAAGAATACGGACATTGACTTTTCTTGAGAAGTCCTGATGGGTCCAATATCTCACGCAGGCTTGAGTTTGTTCAGGCTAATGGAAATGCACCTATTCATTCATGAGTTCAAAAGTGAGAAGACTGTGCTAGATGTAGGTTATTAATTAGCAGTATTGTGAGGATGAGTCAACCACATGGAGTGTTTCCAATCAGGTTATATCATGACGAATGGACGGTTGTGCCACACATGCTCCAGTGACAACTGCCCCATGGTAAATATCCCGCACTAACCAAATCCTGAACATCAACCCTAGCTGGACCAGACCTAAACATAACTCTAACGCTAAACCTAACACTTACCCTGACCCTAAACCTAACACTTACCCTGACCCTACACCTAACACTTACCCTGACCCTAAACCTAACACTTACCCTGACCCTAAACCTAACACTTATCCTGACCCTAAACCTAACACTTATCCTGACCCTAAACCTAACACTTACCCTGACCCTAAACCTAACACTTACCCTGACCCTAAACCTAACACTTACCCTGACCCTAAACCTAACACTTACCTTGACCCTAAACCTAACACTTACCCTGACCCTAAACCTAACACTTATCCTGACCCTACACCTAACACTTACCCTGACCCTACACCTAACACTTATCCTGACCCTAAACCTAACACTTTCCCTGACCCTAAACCTAACACTTACCCTGACCCTAAACCTAACCTATAACCTAACCTAAAACCTAACTGTAACCCCAACTCTAATAATATCTCTTTGATGAAATAAATCCCAGAGCTGTCGCTGAAGTGAATCATCATCGTTTTTACAAACTGACGAATCCGTGCGCGGTGCGCAGAAACGTGAACTGGCCAGAAATGCATTTATAGATTAAGGTATACTTAGATAACGGAATTTGCTTTCACTGCATAATTGCATGTATCGATATATACATTAAAAGAAAGCTTATGACTTTAGTTTTGAAATGGTGTATATTATCATGTATATTAATACTGAATAAGAAAGCACTGGCTATTCAAACACGATTTGATGGTTTGTAAAACCGTTTTCTCCAAAGCGCGTATTTGCGCGCGTGCAGGGATTCGTAAGTTCGTAAAAACGACAACCAAATGTTGAAGCACCAATGGACAATTGCTTTAGGCAGCATACAAATGGACATACATGTCAAGCTTTTCAAAATTTGTTTGCAAAATTAAAAATGAATAGTGAAATCACAACAAAGTATGTGTAAATAAATAAATAAATCATGTGTGTTTATGATGTAATTTCTCCCGTATAAGTCTTTTATCCATTATCTCATCCAAAAGTGAAAAATCTCTTGATATGTTGACCACTATATAATGGTTGTGATACAGAACAATTCATCAATTGTCACATCAAGAGATATTTTATTTTTGGATGAAATAAATGGAAACAATAAAAATGCTTTATGGGACATTTCACATAATCATCATTTCAGGACATAGCACCATTTCCTGAAGCTCCTAAAATCTCCAGGGACTTAATTCCTGTTTGCTCTTTGATTGATCTGAACAACTAATGACCCCTCATAATATTCGTCTGGAAAAAAAAAGGTGGTTTATTATCATCAAAATAGATCAGTGTTGTTTCGTTTTATGCTAATTGATATAATTTATCATTTAGTGCATAACCTGTACTAGAATGACATATGTAGTTAAGTTGAGTGACTTAAAGGGATTCGGTAACTTTGTGGAGGCTTGATTTGATAAACTGTTGAATTTTGATATCTGTCTTGTATAATGATGTTCAGAAGGATAAATAAATAGCTAGGCATAGAAAGGTTTTCAAATATATAATGCTATTATTAAGATATCTGTGACTGAATACTCCCATTTACGAAAGCGTATGGCCACATGCTTTAGTCTAACACTGAGTCTATGGGATAAAATGAGTCTGGCATTTCCGGTCACTTGCATACATGTATGTTTACTTTTGTGAAGCACATGGTGATTTTGAAGTGCTTTTTTTTTCCTGGGCTTCATTTTTACACCATATTAAATAAAGTGATAGCATGTAAGGCCAGGCAGCTCAGATTTTATCAAGCCTCTACAAAGATACCAAATCACTTTAACTACAGGTGTATTACTTCTTAGATCTCCACTAATAATCTCTGGACTCCCTCTCTGATCTTTGGAATGCATTTCAAGATTAAAACTTGAATGGACTCAAGTAAATATCAGAAATAAATAATTTCAGCCAGATTACTTGGTCAGGCCCTACCTTTACTGATAGTGAAACAAATCATATCATAAGGCGATAGCTTTGGCACTAATCTAGTCAATTACTGGTTGTCAGAACAGTTTGAGAAACACTTCATCATTACATATTCCACAGGATTCTGTGGTTTTTACTAATCTGGAATACCCTCTCAAAATACACCTACAACCAATCCCAAATCATCTTCATTTTCTTATCAAACTAACATCTAAATTGATTACTCCCACAGTAAATAATTTGTAAGACTGAATTTGCAATGTATTTTGACAATTTGGATGCACTGATTTACAGTAAACCTTATCATACACTGTATCTGTATCTACTGCCTTCAAATCAACTTCGTAAAAAAATTACAGACCATAGTTTAAAGCAAACAAAGAATGTGTATAAAGAAAGGCCTTTGTAAATTGAGTTCTATTTTCCCCTCTAAACTTTATTATGGGTCCAATGCGATGTGATCACTGACATACAAACAAATCCAATTGGGTAAACTTCAAAACCAGTTTTCTAAAGAAATATCTTATATGTCCACACACTACAAAAGCGTAAAAAAGATGAAATTGCACTACACGTATATAAAATACTTTTGTTACTATATTGTCCAGACTCTCTCAGATTAAATCTTTTTTCATCCTAAATAAAAAATATAAATAACAAAATACCGGATGTGGGCAGAAAAAAAGGAAGCATGTTATTACAAGAAGCTAGGAATCAATTTCACTTTGCATTAATACACACACCCCCCAAAAATAATAGGATTTCCAAATTTAGCTTTCCCCACAGCACAAAAAGTGGAAATATACGGAATCTTTCAATCCTTGTTCAACAAACAAATACTTCATGGCATTTTGAAACATATTAACATTACAAGTATATGTCACTTTAACTGCAAAATGCCATATGAAAGAAGATTATATGTAACTAATGCTGTACACATCATATTTGCACTTTTGACTTGCATGCAGCTACATTATTCAACGTTGAGAAGAAATGGGCTTAAACATTAATGTTTACTCTCAAAGTGACAAGGCAAATTTTTGTCATGAAAAAAAAATTGTCATGTACAATGTAGATGGGGAGGTGCAAATTCAATTTTTGTGAGAAATTAATACCTTTTCCTGTTTTTCCACATATTTGTAGAATACTTGGAACATACAACCAAAACTGTTTGAAGATTACTACATAAACTTTGATTCTGCCACTGTACTGTAGAATAGGTTACAGAAAATTTTGAGAATACCTAAACTTAAAAATTCATTGGGGTCGAATAAGAACTCTTTTCAATGGAGGTTTCAGACAGGATAATTCAACATATGGCCCTAAATTTTCTCAAATCTGAAGATATGCTGATCAAACATCACAAGTTTACAGTTAAAGCTGCTTGACAGTGCCATAATTGCTATATACAACTTCCAATGTAACATGAGAATGTTGAATGTTAGAGCCATTGTGATGTAGGAAAAAGCATTGAAAATTCATTAAAGGGTGACTAAATTACAGAGAAAAAAGGTGCTATTTCCATGTATTTTTGCATTCAAATCACGAATCTGGCAATTGATTGTCAAAATTATGTCTCGTTTTGGCGAAAAAGGGGGAAAAGTAGAGGTTTGGGGACCGTTCCTTAAAACTTGTGAGCTGATTGGCTAATTGACGTCACACCCCCAAGTGACGTATGAAGAGTAAGAGGCACAAGATCTACAGGCTGCGGCAATGTAACATTGTACACACAATGCGGTATTTGACCCCTCTGTTCAACAGACAATTTATGAAAAAGGGAAATTAATCAATACAGTCTAAGGAGTGAATAATCATTATCAATATATTTTCTTTAAGATCAGTGAATCCTTTTGCCCAAATATACAGCTCTTGTTTTGATTTTTTAACTTTTCTTTGAATAATGTTCTCATCCATCTGAGCTTGCCGAACGATAGTTTTGCATTGGTCTTAAACGCGTACACAGCCGTTTTATGCGTCTGTGCAATGTACTACACATCTTTAGTACGGCAACTATGTTCCCCCTCGTACTAAGCGACTGGTGAACGCTTTTGTTTGGTTTGTTTTCACTCTCGCCTTTTTTTACTTCGCTTTACGTGTACTACGATAATACTGACTTAGATTTTTGGCTGAATTCTTCGAGTAACTTAGAGAGATGGATAGTGATCGCGAGTCCGATTTGGAGGACTTTTTTGAGCCAGATACGAACTCTGATTTATCAGATGATTTATCAATACCGAAAGAGAAGAAGCTCAAGCGCAGTGGCATGGGGAATTCGACCATTATGTTTGAACCTCTCGCAGAAGACGCGCCAGGGCATGGTGAAGGGGTCGCGGGGGAAGGGGCCGCGGGTGAAGCTGCTGCAGATGCTGGAGAAGAAAAGTGATCACTGCAAATTGTACTTCACTCGCTTGGCCCTTGCCACTCTGCCCGCGTGAGAATACCGTTGCGACCCACAATTTCCGTAGATTTTCATCTTTAGGAAAATGATGTATACTTACATCATCTTTAGGGGTCTTGCTACAGCCCGCAACTATACACCGATTTGGCATTACTGATGAAATTGTGTCCCAAAATCAAAGTTATTGTGAGGAATTTTTACACACGAAAATATACGATGCAAATGGTCGATGCGGTGAACGTCATGCTCGGCACCGGGCTGGGCCTGCCGGGGCCTGCGGGCGCGCACGGTATATAGGTTGGTGGAATATTTTCCCTTACTTCTCGTACGTCACAGATCACGTGATCATGATGTCGCTCGATGGTTTTTTTTTAGGGGCGGGGCTTATGACTGTGTAAATCAGCAAAAATGTACTTTTCAAATGATTATAAAATACGACTGAATGCATAAAAAAGTGTGTGATAGATATTTTTTGGCTCCTGATGACTCCTTCCTACGAAAAATGGGCAATCAATTTTTTAATTTAGTCACCCTTTAAATGATCAGTTGTTTCGAGACAATGGACCACATTTTGTGGTTTGGCTCAATAACTTTTGATTCAGAGTTATAAAAAATACACCAGGGCCCTCTCCTGCACAAAAGTTGCGATTAAACACAACTCAAAAAATCAAACGCAAGTCCCAAATACGCAATCCCGATTGGTTAAAAAACAAGTTGCGTGCAACTTTTTATGCAAGAGGGCCCAGATGCATGAGTGGAAAGAGCAAATATTTCTGCATACACTGTCCATTTGTGTTGCATGACCATATTTTGTTTGATGCCATGAATTTTGAATAGAATAAGCTTTAAAATCCTTAAATAAGCAACACATTGAGAGATTCAAAATCATTGTTTTTCATTGAAATTGGCAATTTTTTTCAACTTTTCAACAAAGTTTCTGAACTAAAATAAAAATATTGTTGCCAATTTGAAGAACAAACTTTGATCAATTTAGCCCTTGAATAATTCCTGTCATGAAAGGGTTAACACTATCAGAGCAAATCTGACTTGAATTATCTCTACTCCTTCATGAATCTTGCTCTTGACAGCTCAGCTGATACAATCTATTTCAAGGATGTATTTAATCAACATCTTAGGATGGAGATCTTCTTCTCACCCGCGCACCCCCCCCCCCCCCCAAATCGAGCAAACCCTACTCCACCCAGATAAATAATATCTAGAACTTCCATTAAAGAGCATACCAAAGTCATTCATTTTCAAGATTTGCACAACTATTTTCAAATATTTTTGCATGAATATATTGTATTAAATTGACAGATGCAATATATACATACTACTACTCATTTCTTTTAATGTGTGAAAAATCCCTTCCTTGTCTGTCAAATGTGAAGTTGCCAAAATGGCACCTCTATCATGTCTATATTCTTGCATTTGTGTACGAACATTCCTGCGCCTTGCACGTAATATAACAATATGGGGAAGTCCCTTTTTTCCTTTCAACATTCCATATATAACAGGTTCAATATCCAAAAATTGTAAAGGAGCACCATGCAATGCCTATTGTCTCTCCTTCATACTGCTCCGTCAGCTAATATTTAATTGTGCAGTATACTGACATCTTTTTGGGCGTTCCCATAAAGATTTAGATTATGGTGCTACAAGCATGAATAATAGCACTGCATATTTGCATACAAGCAGTGGGGCTGAATTCATATCTGTGAATAGAGCATTTGATATGATACAGGTATGGAGAACCCACATACATGTATCTTAGTATTTAAAAGTAATATTGCATTGTTCATTCATTAAAAAACACTTAATATCTGCAAGATACCCAAGAAAATACAATGAAAACCTCAATGAAAATATTCATTCATATATATATAGATAAAGTTATTACATTTGTTATTATTACATGTATGCCATGATTTCTGAATGAAAAAAACACAAACAAATGAAGAAAAGTCTTCTCCTTTCAATATACAATTTAATGATAATTCCAGCAAATGAATATATATTGTCCATAATATTACCATATACAAGAAGATTGTTTTTTAAAAAGTGGGGGGAAAAAAATCAATATGCAAAATATCCACAGAAGCTGCAGCACACTATAATGTAAATCCACCAATTGCATAATTACATGTACATGTAGTTGCTCAAGCATGCATGTATGTTAGTATTCATACCATATATGTAGAAGATGAATTCATAATAATATTGAGAACGACTTAGATGTCAATCATGTGATACTTCCATGATTAAAAATATGGTTTGCTTCAAACGTCAAAAGATTAATTATTAAACCATCTCCTCTCTCTGTTCCTTACTATAAAAGGACAGACATGATCAACAATAAAGTGAATTATTATTACAGGTCGGCCTATAACAGCACCTTCTAATAGTTTGTCTATGCTTTCATATTAAAAAAATATAACTCAAAATCATTAAGTGAAGATGCTTTAACTTATGACAATCGCAATAGCATCTATTTCCTTTCAATGTAGGCATCTAGGAGTCTGTGTTCAGAAAGCATGGTGCTACAATTTGCTACGGCATGTATAACATGCCTGACAATGGGCCTGGATTTGCCACCCCACACTTTTTTGACTGCCTTTCAGGCTTTAAATTCAAGCTAACATATATGAATTCCCCAAAGAGAGTTTTCACAAAGGTTTACAATATAACAGGTTATCAACAATATATTAACCCTTTCGAGACAATTGACCACATATTGTGGTTTGGCCTAATAACTTTTGATTTAGAGCCTTAAAAAATATATCAGATGCATGAGTAGAAAGAGCAAAAAATTCTGCACATACTGTGTCCATTTTTGTTGCATGATCATATTGCGTTTGATGCCAGGAATTTTAAAAAGGAGAATAAGATTGAACATCCTTAAATTGGCAACACATTGAGAGATTCAAAATTATTGTTTTTTGTCCAAATTGGCAACTTTTTCAACTTTTCGACAAAGTTCCTAACCCTGTATATTATTTTCAAGACATTACATCTTATTAGAACCACGTAGCACTAAAAGAAAAATATTATTGTTGCCAATTTGCAGAACAAAATGTGATCAATTGAGCTGTTAATTAATTCCTGTCCTGAAAGGGTTAAGTTATATGTTTTGTCTCGTGTTAGTCCTATTATGACTTTTCTATTGCATTGTTTATATCAATATGATATCAAGTTTCATACAATGTTATATATTTGTCACATGTTAAATATTAGTGACATTATTTTTTCTTTCATTATTTATATCAATATGATATCCAGTTTGATTATGTTATATGATTTGTCACATGTTAAATCTGAATAGTCCTATTATGATTTACAATATTTTCCTTTTTTTCCCCATTTCATTTCCATTTGATTGTTAATTTTCTTCATACAAATGCTTTGTATCGTAAAACAAAATATTGACATCAATGTCAATGAATTTTCTTAATAAAATACCAAATACCAATACTGCAGAATTCTTTTCTTTCTTCTTTTTTCTTTATTAGATCATGTTGGGTATTTGCTTTTCTCATGAACAATTCAGCACATAAAAACTAATTCAAGACTCAGTATCTGTCTGTATTATCTGAGTTACAATCAATTATTCACATATTTGCCATATTTAGGAATGACTCGATTGAAAAGCAAAGTCTGCAACCGCCAACCTTAACTCCCACTTGACAAAGTACAGGGTACAACAAAAACTCGGGGTGCAATGAAATCTGCGAGAACAACCAAAAATTCTGATGTGAACATTAAAATCTTGCTTCTTTATTTGGGTAAGGATAAAGTTGAATTCTGGTCATGAGATTGAATTGTGAAAGAAACTGTCTCAAAGCAATTGGGAAAGGTTGATTATACAGGACACAAGTTTTCGTGTATGCTGTAAGGTTTTAGAATCACCAAATTTATAAGAAATTGACTCAATCCTGCTGAGAGTCACATGCACTGCACACAGAAATGTGTATATACATGTATATGGGACTATATACACACAAATGTTCAGCCTGAACATTTCAGCTGTTTCTTGTCATATTTTTAACGCATGTGAGGGCATTTGAAGAGCAATCCTTTTCAGGGGACCTATCTACTTTGACAATCTTCCAAAATAACATAATAAGAATGAGAAAGCTCACAAATTATTTTTCACCTTTCCCAGAACTCAAGCTTCCCTTTCAGCAAAGCATTTCATAACATCTGATGATATTTGATTTTTGTAGAATGTAAATTTTTCCAAAGATGTTTCTCAGAGTTATCCTGGTCTTAAAACAAGTTAATTCTTATCTTGCAATGAGGCAAGTAAATTTGGTGTTCAACTGCTATAATGCAGGGCTCGACACTAGCGGAGGTCCGGAGGTCAAAGTCCCCCAAAATGATGTGTGGGACCACCAAATATAAAAAAAACAAGGAAATGGAGGTCCCATAGTGACCACCAAAATTTTTAAATCGCCGATCCCCTCCCAAATCCAGGAAAGAGCTCAACGCGATGTTCAAATGCGTCACACATTTTCACAAAACATTTGCGTGTTGAAGGTAAACAGCAAGTGCAAGTGATATGCATGTAGTGTGTAATATGATTGTTTAAATTGCTATTTTGAAGTCTTGCATTTAATTTGAACATAAATTCTGCCAGGTAAAAGTTGGTTAGACATTTCAAAAAATTGGCTTAAATTTCACTTTAATTATAGCTCAAAGCTGAAACCTCATGCCACAATTCGATCTCTAGTAAAGGACATTTGTATTATTTTATCTAATTTGATATTTTGTTACATTGCTATTTCAAAAAGTTGGTTTTGGTGTCAAAATATTGAATTTCTCTGAATATCGCGATCGCAATAGCAGATTTTTGCGATCGCGAACATTAGTCATGTGACTATACATGCACTTGAGAATGGAGAATAATTGAAGAAATTCAATAATTTGACACCAAATCTGAATTATTGCAACAGGAATTCAATTAAAAACCATATTAAATGAAAGAATATAAATGTCTTCTACTGGAGAATGAATTAAGGCATAACATTTTAGCTCTGAGCTAGAATAAAAGTGAAATTCAAGTCAATTTTTGAAGTGTCTAACCAACTTTTATGTAGCAGAATTTATGTACATTACAGGAAATTAAGGTGAAAATTTATGCTTCAATCATCATCACCTCCCTGATCTGATCATAGCGATCTGAGGTCCGGTTTCTCAGGCTTCACTTTTTTTTGCGGCGCAAATTAGTGCAGTGGTTAATCAATTTATCAATTAATGGGAATATTTTCGCGAGCTGTGAAATTTGCATCCCAACATCAACTCGCAAAATACGCGAAAAATTACGGCTTTTACATACAGTATGTGAAAGTGAAAGGTCAAGCACATGTCATGAAATAGAAAAAACAAAAACTGCAAACAAATAATTCTAAACGTTTGAAAAAAAATCTTATTTATTTTATTATTTAATGTGGACCTCCAAAATTGAGTGTGGTCCACCAAAAATGAAAATAAGTCAAATTTGGAGGACCAACTGGACCACCAAAATTTTCAGTTAGTGTCGAGCCCTGTATAATGACACAATTAATTAGCTAAAAATGTTTTGAAAAACCATTTTTGTACCCTGTAGTTTCCTGAGAATCCCTCCAATATATATGATGTAGTGCAATGTGATGATATACATGTATGAGGGATGATATACATGTATGAGGGATGATATTCCAGCACCAGCAGTGGGTAAATACTTCATAACGATTCAATTAAAGTAAAACCTTTACCTTTGGTTTTTTCCTTTTCCAGCTCTTGAACTGCAACATAATTAAGCAAGGAAAGTACAATAAATCATGCTTCTAAAATTACATACAGGTGTATATATCAAATTTGCAAACATGAAAAATACTGGCATATGGTACCTATTTAAACAAAAATACTGCTATAAGACACAAACAACGCCAGATCTACTTATGTTATTACAAAAAGGGGAAAGATAATTTTCATACAATGAAAACCAAACTCAAAAAAGTAATTCACATTGCTAAATCATACAAGAATATCACAGACTAAAATATGACTGAGTCATAATAATTGAAATGCATTTATGCATTATCTGTATATCATAGAGAGTGCACTGTACAGGTCAGCACAATAATTGAATTAGAGTTGGAGCCCATGATGTAATAGAACTGTTCATATATCAGCTACCGTACTTTGCAGCCATAACGTACAACTACTGCAGCTATACTTCGAACTGTTCATGTATTAGCTAGGTTAGTGCAAATAAGAACTACTATTTCCTTTGATTACTTCCTCAATATTTACTATGTATCGCAGTAGACATGAGCAAATAATGTTAAGCAGTATTGGCATGTCCTAACGCAGTGGTGAAAGAAGGGGGGGGGGGGGAGAAAGAACAGAAAAGAGGAAAAGGAACATGAAAAGAAGGAGATAGGACCCCATCACCCATCACCCATCTTCACCCTAATCGATTACCCTGTTCATTTTCATTTCACCCACCTATTAAGATTGGTGCCACCCCCCCCCCCCCCTCCACCCCTTCCCCATTAGTGATGCCATTGCCCTCTCCATGGCTGAGTCCACACTATGCCACTGTTGGTATGTTTGCACTTCTTTCACTATGAAAGTCCAATTATAATCTTAATATTTCCTTCATATAGGCCATTACCAGAAAATAATTGTACTTATTTTACAGAAACAACAAATGCTTTTGTTGAACAAATATGGTAGGAATGTTAAAAAAAAAAAAATTGTATTTTTTTCATGCAATATTATTTTTGCTTTATAATTTTGGATATTTCCTTGCAAATACCGGACATATTTTTGTGCAAATTTTCTTTTCACCATTTCAATACTCTCTAATAAGAATTTTTGTGAAAAAAAATTATGTGAAAAACCCAGTTTTCTAAGATAAATACAACCCATAGTTTTGATGACAGCACTCATCTTGTATGTCAACCATAAATATGCTAAGTACACAGTCCTTAAGGAGAGGAATTCCGTGGAAACCAAGAACTTGCTTGTCCAGACATGTACATTTGATTAGATGACTGTACACCTCTCTTGTGGCTGCTGCTAATTGAGAGGGCTGGACTTGAGCATGAGTGTAATATAAACCAAACCAATATAAGATATGAATGGATCTTAGCTCTCAGCATGGTGACTGATCATGTGACTAATCATGTGACATAAGATACATTAAACTTGGATCTTAGGTAGATGCAGGACTTGGAGTAAGAATGATTTGATTTTCTTCTTCTTGCCCTTTCTCAGGCTGCTGGTATGACTAAGAGAGGAATAAACCATTTTGGTCATGAAATATTGACTTATAAAATATAAGCAGAAATGATCCCGGCTCCAGTGATAGCCAATTTGATGAGGAGTTCAGAAATTTCAAATGGACTGATGAATGGATGAATGGGTAATTCCATTGATGAAGTATTGAAGTGTTAAAAACTTGATGTGATGCAGTGGAGAAGAATGGGAGGAAACAAGAGTGGCCTGAAGGGATCATGTAAATGATGTAGTGTAGGTGTTGGACTAGCAGAGACATGTATGAGGGAAAGAGAAGGCAATCATGTGGGACTGCATGTACTTATAGGCATGTTCTGCACTTCTGCAGATGGCATCATGGCTGACATGCAATATTGTTTGTGCAGTCGAACAGAATAGGGTTAATGAACGTGTGCTGTTTTTTTTTTTTTTTCATTTACACATTTACAGAAATCGTACCCACATGAATAAAGGCCAATTTTTTTTCTTTTTAATTCTTTTTTTTCTTTTTAATTCTTTTTAAAAATTTCTTCATACTTTTGAATTTGCTTTCATTCATTCTTTCATGCACTTGCCATAGTTATATTTTGAAGATATACATGCATATGTTTATCCTAAACATACACAATGCATAGACCTACATGTACATGTAGCTACTGGATTGTAAGTTAAATGAGCCACATGTATATTTTCATTTGAAGACCATGTAGGCCAACATACAAATGTGCAAGCTCATAAATATACATGTACATGTAGGTCTGTATATTTACATCATATTTACATCCACTCGCACATGGTATGGAATTCACAAATTGACTGTGCAACATGGAAGTGACTATTTAGCTGCATGGCAACCAAGCCTGCCTTTACGACAATATAAAAATGAATTTCATAAGGTTAGAATTCCATACCAGCTAAGCAGGGGTATGAAACCACAGAATCGCTAGTCTGCAGGAAAGATAGCACATCCCTTATTTTCCTTGAAGTCCCCCTGGAGCCTATCATAACGTGAGTGAAACCCATTTATCGCCTCTTCACATCAGACAAGTATTGAAACGTGATAGTTTATGCATCCTTGATCTTCAAGACTACTTCCTTAAAATTTGTGAGGGGAAGTGCAGAAAAGAGCGAGTTAAGTTTTAGGTCTGGGGCAATAAATAAGCCATACTCAATTAAATTTCTCCTCTTTTCTCGTAAAATTTCTCATAAATTTCTCATAACATTGGTTTTGCTTTAAATACATACAGGTGTATATGTCTAAAGAGTACAGGTATCTCCCCTGAGCCAGCCAATTAGCAAGTCTTGCTTCTATCTCATGAAACTCAAGTCAAGGAATATCACGTTTACGCAGGTCTGAGAGCATGAAAGAAGTGATTGGATTCATGTTGCATGTAACTTTACGAATATTTTGCTAATGGTCCAGATTCATGAAGTTTTATATTACCAAATTAGTAAATTACAACAATGAATTTCATGAAATTATCTTTTTGCAAAAGTTTCTTGTCCCTAAATAGCCGGAATTTACAATTTGCAGTTTAAGTTTCAGGTTGCACAATACCTATTTACACATGCATAATTTACAATTTTACAGACTGAAAGTATCACAATATAACATAATGCTGTCTTATCCTACATGTGTATTTGTATGTACATGTAGATATGAATGTTTAAGAATACATATGATCGTCATTCGTCACAAGATTAGAGAAGGGAAAAACTAGTGACAAGAAAATGATTTACTGCCTGGCCATAACATGGAGATGTTACCATGGAAACAGTAAGGTCATAAAATGCTTCTAGCATTATTTCCTATTGTGATCACCACGTTATAAGCACAATAAGTGTGTCAATGACACATCTACTGCTCTCAGAAATAAGACACTTTGTTCCCTCTGTGTTAATGTATGCTGGTCTGTATAGATACAGGCCTACATGCATAATGTAATGGTGAAATAGTTGTATAAAAATCTCTTTACTCGATAACTTTCATTTGAGTAGGATCTTTGGGTTGGTTCTCTAATAAATCTGTGTGCAGTATTTCAGGGTATTAAAAATCAACTTGAAAAATTTCTTTCATTGTAGCAGATAAATATCATGATACTTCAAAGAACAGCCCTGTTGCTATTTGACAGGACACATTTAACATCTGCACAGCAGAAGTTCATGGAGTGGTGTACGGTGTAAAAAAAATCCAATATTTTGCCTTTTGATATGATCTAAAGTTCTGCAAGACTTTCTGGGAGAAATCTGAATGTTTGCCTAGTTATGATACATTTTATACTCTACATAATATGCAGACTACTGCAAAAACCACAAACTTTCGCAAGCATGAAACTTTCTTGAATGGTTCACGTTAATAGAAGATTCATACTGTGAAATAATAGAAACACAACTAACTCAACCTTGAATAATTGGATTTCTTTAAAGTGTCTGGTTTAAAAGTAGGTTGATATCTTGTAGTGACCTCTGATTTGAAGAAAAGAAAAGAGTTTTGATGACTTACCGTATCCTCTGCAGTATGTTCCTCTCCCGAAGATGATGACTGTTCTGTTGAATCATCATCACTGCCCATTCTCGTTTCACCAGGCATAAACCCTCCAATGTTGAATGACGTATCATATCCCTGATCCTCTACCGAGTCCTCAAGTTCCTCCAGAGTTCCACGAGCACTGTCAGGCTCGTGACGAATGTCCTCATCATCATCCTCATCCTTCACCAGGTCGTAACCACCCACCGCATCCTCGGAATCGTCAGTGATGTCCGAGTCATCTGCTTCAAAGTGCGGAGGTTCGTCCTCGTGAGAACGTCTCTCTTCTTCACCTTCTTCCTCGTCGGTGTCGATGGTCGTTTCTGGTAAGGACATGGCCATGGCAAGGATGTCTGTACCACCATCTCGACTCCTAGGGGACACATCCGATGTGATGGCTTCAGCTGTTAGGTTGATACGGTTCTTTGAGATGTCATCCTCCATAGATGGTGTGGGGGAGAGGAAAGAGCATGATCCTTCAGAAGGTAGATCAGATACAATATCAGGTCTCTCCTCCTTAGATCCAGAACTCAGCTCAGCTGAGGACTCCACTTTGCCAGATACGGTAGCTCGCAAGGTTTCATGGCTCTGCGATTTGACTTCTGGAAAGGGAACGTCTTCGTTTTTACTGGGAATGTTCCTTGAGGAATATGGTGATTGGCCAAGTGCTTCATGAATGTCATTAACTGAATATTCATCATTAACAGATTCCTTTTGTGGCTTCTTCATCTCAACATTACCTTCGTGAGCAGAGGAATGATTTGACCTCCTTGATGACAGTTGCTCTGTAACATCCTTACGCCGACTGCTCTCAATGTCCACATTCAATTTCTCCGCATAATCAATATCAGGACGATCAATTGCAATAATTGCCGAGGCAGGCATCTCTTTTTTCTTTGGTGCTTCAACATGGTGAATCTCTGCATCTGTGAACTCCCGAGAAAATGGTCTTGCTGTCTGGCCAAAACTCCATCTTCTCGTGGAAGCACTAGAATCTTCTGATGATTGCCTAGTGCGATTTCTCCTCAAGACAACCTGAGTATCTCCAACTACTACAGTCTCCTTATTACTAACATCCATTGGTATGCCTTTGGTAGCTTCTGACTCTCTGTTAACATCTCCATTTGCTTTAGGAAGAGATTCCTCCGACTTTTTTTCCCTAGGTATACTTTCCACTGCTGGTATGTAATTTGAGTTTGATATTTCATCTCCGTTTGTAGTGGAATGTGATACATTGTCATCGGTTCTGAAGACCTCTGACTCAGAGTCCCTGCGGACACCAACCCCAAAGGGTTCTCCTGAATTATCTGAACTTTCATGGATGCGTTTCTTGAAGACCGGAGGGCTTGTAGGTGGGCTACTACTGGTCCTCCTGGGGCCTGTTGCCCTGCGTTGGATTGGAGGGCTACTCGCAGCCTCAAACTTCTTGAGGACAGTTGTGAACCTCTTCCTAGGGTCATCTCCATTCCCTTCCCCTGAGGCTTTCACCGTTACACCCGTAAAGTCCCCGCTTAATCGCTGTTGAATGTTTACATTATACTCATTGCTGGTAGGTCTTGGTCGACCATGCACTGACTTTGATTCCTTGTTCCGCAGCACAACCCCGGACAAAGAGGACTTGGCACTGCTGGAGGCAGTTCCTGTTGTGGTGTTGGCATTGATGTTGTTGGCGGTCTGGACTTGTCTTGGAACAGGTGGAGGCTTGCCGCTGGTGTGTGCCTGCTCCTCAAATAGATGACGTAGTTTGCGAACATTGGAGCTGACAGAGGACTTCTCACCACCACTGCCGCTTGGGGTACGACTGGCTGTCACTGCAGTGGCCATGTTAATGTCAGCCAGGTCCCAGCACCTGTAATGAGAGGCAAGAAGACAAAAACAAAAATATTAAATATATTGGGTTTTTTTATGGGTTTTTTTTTTTCAATTTCCAAATGTCATGCTAATAAAGGAATCCAGTAAAAGTGACTGTAACATGAGAAATGAGTTCAGCACAACGTCCAAGAAAGTGGAGCATCTCGGTATGGAAGCTGTGAAAGGACTCTCACCCTGAAAGTTATCAGAATAAAAATTCAGATTCAAAAACAGAAATCTATTTCAAACAGACAAAAAAATTCTGTTACAAAGCTATCACAATATAGAATAAATAGCAAGCCCATAAAACCTAGATAAAAATTATATGAAGCTAACTAATCAATGTATTAATGTTACATGAAATTAAAACCGAGGTGTGCCAGGTATTTCTCAATAATTAGGAAATCATTCCCTGTACGGGTGGATAGAAAAATTGTAATTATCAAAGAACAACGGGTATGACAGACAAATATCATATCAGATATATATCAACTGCCTAATGCAAGTAATTAAAGAATAATCTCCAAGAAATATTACTATATGCCATTTGCTGAGAGCCAGAGAGTTGTTACATCATTTTACACCCTTCTGGCCCTCAGCAAATAATGTAGACTATAAAACAGAAGTTGGTAAATGACATGTGTATACTTCATATAATTTAGTAGTTTAGAAAGTGAAAAGCTCTTCCCATAGCAGAGATGCCTGCATATATGTACAGATAATATTATGTTTAAAAATTTTTTTTTAAAGTCAGCCCACATACGTGATCCAAGTGACCAAAATCAACACATTAACAAATAAAGAACATTTTGACCAGCCTGGCAAATAACATCATTCATGACTTACCACTCAAAGTCAAAATATGTCATTTCTTCATCTGACGAAGACATGCTTGCTTAATCAATGTCCAATTAGTAAAGGTATGATGGAGAGGTCCTCACTGACCAACTGTACAGCTCAGAACAGACATTAACACCATACAGTCTATTCCAATAGTATATTAAGGTAGGATAGGATAGGATATATTCTGTGGTATTCCGAAATGATCCTGTATGATCCAGTGTGACTAAGCACCATCCAATATCTACAGAAGACACAAGAGCAACATCTAAACTTCACTGTGAAGCATGCATGAGACCCACTAACAGCTGTGTATGTACGTAGAGCTCTGCTAGTCATCATACTCTAGCTGACTGCACTGCATACAGCATAGCTCACTCTATATATGTACGTCCGTCATGTACAGAATGTGACTACACTTTCATGCACACATGAATAAAACATATTGAGCTCACATATGTACGATTATGCCTCCTGTATTATTCAGGCAAATTGCGTCTGCAGAACTGAAATGTCCAAAATGTCAAACAGCACTGCTGAAAACGAAGAACATTATTCTGTTTTAATACTCCACAAGTTATGAAAGATACTATTAATTGCTGGTCCCCTGAAATAATTTCAACTAATCAACAATGCACCTATATCCACAAATATAGTAGGATAAAATAAGAATTACCACAAATTAACGCGTTTTTCCTTCCCAAGAAATTGTTTGCTCATTCCACTTGAAATTAATTAGGAGGAAGACAGGCTCAAAGCAACATCCTCTTGACTTCCAAGTACAATGACGAATTAAAGAGCATACATGTATTTTACTTCCTTAATATGCTCTAAAGCAACATATAAACAAGTCTGTGATGGATACGTCTCTCCAGAACGTGCCTTCCGATGACTTTGTAGAATATTAAACACACCAGCAAAGAATAATATCTTAGACCTTTCTTGAACACATGCCCAAAGCAGCACTCCTCAATGAGATGAATTTACATGGAATGATGTGATTACTGAAGTACATGATCCTACTGAAGATTCACTAGAGCATGAGGATCTATCTATGCAACATTGGTTCGCTGATTTGGGACCATGTTACCGAGATCTGTGAGAACCAAGGCAGGAAGCTTGAAGCAAGGTCTCAACAAAAAGCACAAAGCCGAGATAAAGGAAAAGCTTATCACTCTCAATGCATCAAACCTTGACTGCCCTCAGCATAAACCCTGTGATTATATAACTTATAGCAGGACATTACAACAATGGCATAATAAGGTCGCTGATTTTGTTTATAAAGACGTTGCATGAATGAATTCATGCATCAATTAAAAACAAATAGAAACAGAGAACTATCTAATGTCAATGGTTGGGGTGTACTGTCCTCTAAATTTTTGTTTTCAATACTTTCAACAAACTGTCTTTCAATCTCAGACCTCTTAGTTCAGGACACTCAATAATTATCTGAATATAAGAAGTATGATGAATTCTGCCAGTTATCAAGAATGAGTAAAATATATTGGCAATTTCAAAGGTCTACAGGTAACCCAAGGTACATGCAGGCCTACATATTTCAAATATGATGGACAAGAGGCAATTCCTCAATGCTATATAGATGAATGAATCCTTTGACACTCAAGTACTTTCACAACATTGTTTGAAGAGATGCTTGAAAGGAAACTTGCAATCTAGCTGACATAAATTCATACAAACTTAAATCATTAATAATATAAACACAAATCCATAGAATCCATGTACTACAATAACAACTAAAGATGGCTAACACTATTAAAGAGGTTTCAAGCTCCCCAAGATCGATGTACAGACTACATGTATGTAGGCACGAGTGCTCGTTGAGATCTTTAAGAGATGCTTGAATGAAAACCTGCAATCCTGTTATTAATTGGAAGACCGATACAGATCCATAAGATGACTCTTCATGTACGACAAAAAGAAACAAAAACTGAAGATGGCTGACACTAACGACTGAGAGGATTCCAGCTCCCCAAGATGTTCAGACTATAGCTACGAGTGTTAGTTAAGATCTTTACAAGATGCTTGAATGAAAACCAGCAATTCAAATATAAAGTGAAAATATCCACACAGATCAATCGAATGGTCATTCTTATCCTGCAGACAGACAAATACACAACAAATAAAAAGAGGTTTCCAGCTGCCCAAGATGTATTTAGTTTAGATCAGGTAAGATTTATGTTGAGATCTTTACTTAAGACACGAACAATGACAATATCTGTAAGTTGGCTCCAGGCTCTTTATCGAGCTATACAGATACATGTACATGTACACTTTAGAATGTAGTGAGACTGGGATGATAGTTGAAATCTTACAGAGATGAACGATGAAGAAATGAAGACGTCTATTTACTACACAAGCTCTTCCAGCTATAGAGGAAACAGGATGAGTCAAAACCTCACTTAGTCTACATCACCAAACTTCACAATGTCCCCTGTCAATTATTATGGCTCTAACTGGTTCTAAAAGCTACTTAAATGACAATACAAATTATGCCATCCTCTGTATGGACCAGTTCACTATATAAGATCAACTGATGATATACAAAAAAAAATTGAATTGAATATGGAAGCAATAAGTTTATCCTGAAATAAAGTTCTACATGTAGCAAGCTTTTTAATCCATAGAGGGATTTTTTTTTGTTTTTTGTTGTTTTTTGTTGTTGTAATTTAACAAGTGTAAAGCGTGTATTCAGGAAATATCTACCCACAGTAAATTGTTTATTTAAAAAAACGGCACCAGGATTGAATTTTGATTTACTCTGCAGTTATAAAATAAAGTACATGTACAAACATGTAACTGAATATGTAGACATTTTTGTGTTTTTCAAAGACAATATGACTGAAAACTTGAATTTTTTAATAATTGTACACTATAAATTACTATCATAAAGCATCTCTATAATATTGTGGCAACTTCACTGTGCTCATTCATTATTCTATGCATATTCATTAATGCAACTTCAATTTCCCACTTACAATTTCTTCTTCATAGCAGACCTTGTGTTTGGCATTCAAGGGTCTAAACATTAAGACTATCTGCAACACACATGTATCTGTCAGTCTGTCTGTCTGTCATTCAATGTCATTATATATCAGGGCCCTAAGAAGGCTAGCATGCAATTCTAATCTTTGTTTGTATCTATGTATAGTCCCGACTGTCATGACCGCACAGATGGGTTAGTATACATTGCCATTATTTTATATCAATTTTCAAGTAAACATTGTGGTTGGAGAATTATTAAGAAATGATAGTCTGAAAAGCAGCACTCATTACAAAGCTTGATCACTGCAAGCAAATTATAGTTGTCATAAAATTAATTTCTCAATGAAATATAATGACCAGATTTGATTCATTCATTTCATCACAGAAAAATACAACAATTTGTATGGAATGGAAAGGTTGGCATTTGACAGAGAATATGGAACTGAGAGTTTGATATTAAATGAAAATGATGCTAAACATGCCATAACTGTACCTACATACATTGTAGGCTCAAAAGGGTATTCCCTAAACTTAAAATGACTGTCATTCCAATAGTATTCCACGTAAAAAGCGATGTTTTACCCCCATTTCATCATGTTAGCTTAATGACCCACCCTTCTTCCTCCCCTGATAATCTTATCCCCCTCTCCCACTCCGGCTCATCCCAATATTAATTTCCACGGTAACTCATGACCTTTTAATTTTGCCAATGATTCCAAAAATCATAAATGTTAAGTCACTTCTGAACCTGCCCTGTAGAAGGCAGTCAGAAGTTCCCCCACAACATCAATATGAGTCACGTAAATTATGATATTCGGAAACCCCTGCTCAAGCAGTGCTCGCAAATATGCCCGCTCATAAATTACGTCCACAGCTCTTAAAGGGAAAGCCCACCTCAAATTATCAATTATTCTGTGGTCAATCAATAGCAAGAATCTTGTTGGTCAAGATAATAGCTTCAGGAAAATACACATTTCTGTTAGTGCATCCAGATGGGCAAAGACCCACCTGATTTCTTTCAAATAACCTTGAAAGTATTGGAGAACTTTGAAATAGAATTAGAATTCTGTCTAATGACAAATTTGTAAAACTTTCCCTCCTTCTGAAATTCTGTTATTCTTTATTTAGAGATGTCTCAACATGAAAAGAATATCACTGATGAATGATAAACGTGCATAACAATATCAACCATTTTAGTATCGGTAGCAAAAGGGAAATTGGAAAGAAATGTGTTCAGTATAGTCTTATGTTGTTCTCCATATCGAAAGAGGTTTCTACAAGATCATGTGGTATTACATCAATGATTTCTGATGAATTTTAGTGTAAATATCTGTAAGGAACGCTAGATCACGGGAAAATACTGCCATATCCGCTTGGACCTTTCCATCCCATGGCTCCCCATGTAACAGTCTCGGGGCTTTGCGTGAAGATAGCATGCGTGTCACTGTGTGTGGACTACACATAATCCTCACCAGTTTTCACACGCGTTATAGGGTATAGTGCAAGCTGTTGTTGTTGGGAGTTTATATCCCTGGCCCGGTATGTAAAATATTTTTATCTCTCATTTGTGAAATATTTCACTTTAGGAGGTGAAATCTTCACAGCATCTTAATATTGCTAGTATCTTGCTGTTTATCATAAAAAATCCAAGAAATCTGGCGAAAAGTTTTTTGAGGGAGTACCAAAACTAAACATTACCTTTAAGTGAACCATGTCATAAACAAGATATCTATCTGTGGCACCATTTGAATTTTAAAAAATCAATACAGTACTAAATAGTTACAAATGCATATAAATTTATGAATAAAACATGATTTTCAATGCAAAATAGATTATGAATAAATGTCTTATCTACCCTCACAGTATAGAAAATAAAGAAAAAAAAAATATTAATTTTTTTTTTCAATTTCACGTGTTTTTCATTTCGCCGACACGCTAGGATCAAGGGCAAAAGAATACATGAACACAAATATTTCTGTGTTTTTATTTTCATGCAAATTTCATACAGGGCGAAATGCGCAAAAATTTCCACACCGCAAAATATTCCACCTTTACAGTACATTAATTGTTATCGAATACTCACAATTTTGTGTTTCCGAAGGAATAAGAGACAAGAAATCTCATTTGCATTAAAACGAGTATACCGGTAATGAAAAGTGTAATGTCAATATGCATACAAATATCATTCATAAGACACATTGCACTATACAAATAGTTATCAACTAACATAGAGTTTTTGAATTCTTCAAGTACTAACAATTATCATAGAAATCAACAGCTTTACAAATGACTACTCGTTAATAATCTTAATTCAAAAAGTTAATGTTTTAGCCTCAAATATGGGGCTATGTACACATTTGAGGCTATTACCCCCTCTTCCTACAAAAGAGGGGTACATTTGATCTCAAAAGCTGCAACCAGCCCCCTCGCGTGATCTAATCAGAGGAACAAGTTGACAGGCAATCACGAACGTATCGCAATCCCAGATTTGGGTTGAAATCAGAGGAAACAGGGATTCTAAGTGAACTTAAGACGCCTTCCAATGAATCACAGATCTATAAACTGAGCAGAGTTAAGTATGACCAGGGTTGAGGATTTCATCTTAATTCCATGGGCATGTTAGATAGTATTCTACTACAAGGGTAATATTCTCAGATGTATTATAAATTGATTAATCAATTGAAGTGGCTACAGTTCAACTGTAAATAATAATGCATTAAATTCCACCCAGACAAGACAACAAGAACATTGGTGACTGCATTTTTACAAGAAACATTTGGGACTTCGGCAAAATCAAACAAAACAAATCCTCCATTTACTGTACATGCACAGTTTTACATACTAACATTCAGGTTCTACGCTACGGAACATTCCCTGGTGACGATTGCTCTGCGGTCAAATTTCTTGCACTAGTGAAATTTCAAATTTCAAGCCTGGGTCCCCATTTCATAAAACTTGTTATCAATAACAAGTTACAACAATTGTTAGAAGCTACTGAAATCCTTGAATCTGATTGGCTGAGAGCGAATTAGTCACAGAAATAAGACAGTTGTTAATGATAAGTTGATAACAAGTTTATGAAACAGGGACTAGGACCCACTACACCTACATATAAACCTAACCCTAAACTAAACCCTAACCCTAACCCTAAACCTTACCTAAAATCAAATCATAACCCTAACCCTATATCTTTGACAAAATAAAGCCCAGAACAAACGTTCCTGCAGCAATATATAAGCCAGTTTGTAATTATTACATGGTACAAACGAACCTGAAATGACCCCAACTTGTACGTGCACGCACATCTGTTTTGTGGTACTTGTTTAACGACTAAAATGATACTGGTGCGCGCCTCATAGTACACACACTATGACAGCGTACATGTCTAAAGGTCAATTGTACTTGGTACAAATGATCTTTATCTGCACATGCGCAAATTGTAATTATGAACTGGCTTATTGTCCAGTCACCGAGTCAGAGAGAATAATACAGTTTCCTTTGTTCGTATTCAAAGCCATCCTCTTGAAATTGAAGCGCTTAGATAAGAATGAGCTGGGTTTACAGACCTTATACCCAATCAAATCTTTATTACTCAGAAATCATACAAAGATATCCTACATATTGCACAGATGACTCCAGCTAGTTACTGTGGTAATATGAAATGTCATTCACGTGTTCCATATTACGAGAATTCTCTTTCATTCTCTCTCTCTCTCTCTATTTCTGATTGTCCTCAAATGGTTAATTTTTGATATACTGTATGTCATAAAGAATAATGAAAATATGAAATAAAGAAACTAGAAATCAGATGCAAAAAGAAATGACAAATAGAAAGGGGAAATAACCACAGCAATCAAATACAAAGAAATAGAATATATTGGAGAAAATAAGGGAAACATTATCAGTAATTACTATTAGTATGACAAATTTTCATGATTAATAGTGTAATTTACTCTATGCTATCTGTTCACTAAACTGTCTATATACATACATGTATTTATATTCATTCATTTTTAAAAATATGCAGAAATAGACACTTGGAACACCTTTAAAGACGTTTACATGTATTTTAAAGAAGGAAAGCTAGAAGCAACCTACAAATAGAAGCTATACAAAGAGATATTAGTCTGCAACCGAGAGACTATTACCAGGTGATGACATGATCATTATGATGAATCTGTCATCAGAATGAAAAGTTATGCATACAAGTATCAGTTTCATACCATTAACATATCATCTAGAAATAAACTGTATGAAAGGAATACATGATTAACATGTGAATAATATAATCAAGATCCATTATGCAAACTGCAATATACTGTATGATCTCATTTTATTTTCTAAATCAAGCCGTGTTGTAGTCGGAGCTGCATGCAGGTCTCGGGACCAGTAGGAAAACTTTTGATTGTGACAAACAAAATATCAAAAAAGACATTTTATGACAAAATAGCTGTAACAGCTGAAATGGACTGTTTCAAAGATAAAGTAGAGTTCTGGCCATTGGGAAAGAAATTGTCTCGAAGTAATTGGAAAAGGTTGCTCATGTCTACATACATTTAAGAATCGTTGTAGGCCTGTGAGGTTTTGGTAGCATCAAAATGATAAGAAATTTACCCAATTTTGTTGACAAGCACATGCACTGTACACGGAAATGGGTGTATGGGACTGTAAAGATATGTGGAATGAATGTTCGGGCCAACACGTACAAATGTACTTCAGTTATTTCATGTCATATTTCAAATATATGAGGTCACTTGAAGAGCAATCCTTTTCAGGGGACATGTCTGTGAAACCCTTCCAAAATAACAAAGAAAGAATGAGAAAGCTCACACAGTGGCGGATCTACATAGGGGGAAAACCGGCCCGTGCCCCCTTTTTTGAAACCCAACTGGCATACCTTAAGTACACAATGACAAAAATTGCCCCTTAATTGTGTACTTTTCTGGCTATGTGCCCCCTCTTTTACAAAATCCTGGGTCCGCCCCTGAGCTCACAAATTATATTTCACCTTTCCCAGAACTCAACCTTCTCTTTAAACAGAGGCACTAAGTTGTTTTCAAGACTAGATGTTAAGAGGAACCTGATTATAGATTGTTGTAGTGGAGAAGAGCAAACACATTGATCAGAAACATTACAGAAATTACAGAAATTATTAGAGGAGGGGCAACTGCTCTACTGCATGAAATGTAAACAGTAGCCGAGCATAATGGTTCTAGCAAGCAAAATGGGTTATTTCTCTTTTAATCTTATTATCAAGAAGATAGTATGACTGTATGGTCATCTTTCGTCACTGAGTGACCATCCAGGGTTCAGCCATGACTCCCTAGATCCCCTGGAACAGTCACGGTCATGGTATGGCCATAGTGATGATGACCAAACTAGATACACCCTCCTCTCAACAGTCAGCTTAAAGAGAAAGTTGAGATCTGGTCATGCAATTACATTCTGAAAGAAACTGTCTGGAAGCAATTGGGAAAGGTTGATCATGTCTAAATAAGAATTTTGTGTATACTGTAAGGTTTTGGAATCATCAAAATGAAGAAATCAACCCAAACTCGCTCAAAAGCATATGCACCACACACAGAAATGGGTATATGGGTACTGCACACAGATGTGGCATGAAAGTTCGGCCCGAACACTTCAGCTATTTTTCATCATATTTTGATTATAAGAGCATTTGAAGAGAAATCCTTTTCAGGGGACATTTCTGCGATGATGTTCGGAGTAACGAACCTTCGAAAAAAATGGCATGTAACCTGTTAGGTGCACAGGCATGGTGATAAAAAAAAAATGATAGGTCAATAATTTTGTTTTGATAATCCAACCTTGATTTCAATATCTTTATTTTTTACAAGGATTTACAATTGACCAACCATTTGACTACATATCCACTTTGGTAAATCAGAAAGATCTTTGATAATATTCATTGAAAATCTGATTCATCTTTCCTCATTCATTATCTGTCTCATATTTCACCCCACCGTTTTTTGTACATGTTAGAAGCCATGCACCTTCTGTTGCTGTATACAATGGATTGGGACAATAGGATTGTAACCTCACAATATAAACCTCAATGATGCATCATTGTATGCATAGCGGAAAAGGACATAAATTAAATTTCTAGAATATCAACAGACCACATTAATAATAATGATAACAATCAATTGTGGCTTCTAATATAGTGCACATGTCTGTCACATTGTAACGCTCCAACATTCGGTTAGTACATCATTAAATTGTAACAGTGATATATCATAACTTTTCTACATTATTTTTTTTATCTTTTCATTACAAAACTAAAATACTGAAAAAAATAAATTTTATCACATCATCTGATTACAGGGTTAAACTACTGTTTCAAAACAAGATTTAGATTAGAGCCATGTCATACAGTGTTTTATTTCTCTCTGCATTTAGCAAAAAAATGCAACCATGGTCTGCTGACTACTTTTATCGTTCTAATCAAATTCTGAAAAATCACAGAATACATTTGATGACGATATAAACAAAACTGAAAGAGAAAGAAATTTGACAAGTAAAGCAAGGAATAACTAACTGCATATTTCTGAGCCTGCTCTTGCACTCTTTGAATAGAGAGCAAAAGGCAATTCTAACCACTACATGTATATGACCAGCAGATCTTTTCTCACTTACAATAATAAGTTTACACCTATAGTGAGAAATGGACTGAATTCTCACTATCCGCTGCACCTCCATATAACACCAATGTCAATTTCCCAATTAGAAAGTTTGCCCCATATATAAATACCACAGGCTATTTTCACAGACCAAACACAATTTGAACTTGGCATGTATACAGTATGGTTGGTACACCACAAATGCACATTTCTATTAAGTAAGCATGTCATATATATTGAAAGGGACTGGTGCATGTATACACAAAAATAATATAATAAACAGAATTGTACCTAAGTGTTGGGGGCAGCATGCTAAACATAACTAAGAAGTTATAATTATGCCACACAAAATTTTGTTAGAAAATAGATTAATGAAGATAATCTGCAATGACAGGAAATTTGTGGCACCTTGTTTTGTTATTTTTTGTTTGTTGTTATAACACAATGAATAATAATTCTTCTGGCTGAGAATTTCCAGTATTGTTGTCAACATATGAGAGCATATTTTTTTCCCAAGTGGCACTGCACTTTATTTATCTATTCTAAAACTCCAGCTTTGAAACTTAACAAAAGTTAACTTCTTTTCCTTCCTTTTGTAAACCAAATAACTAAATGAAAATGAAGCCTAAAGCATATCCGAGCCTTAACATTTTCAAATAGGAAGATATTAAATTATGAAGTCAATTACACACTGGGTAATATTAGTAAAAAGATGGTTAGAATGCTTGTTTTTCATTTTAAGAATATTTTGTATTGTTGAACAGAACGGAACCGAACCTATTCTTAATGCTTCGATGAGTTATTAAAAATGAAGGAAGACTTTGAACCCACCCCAATAAAAAGATAATTCATCCGTACATACAGGAATTCTAAATCAATAGAATAAATAGATTACACACAAGGATCTACATGTATTACCACAAAACATCACAAGTTCATTCAAATAACTGTGGTGGAAAATTGATGTTTGTGACTTGGCAAATCTGCTCATCCATTTCATTAGTCTAGATTCTATCCGTTTTTTTATATTTGGTTTATTCCTCTCTGCTGCTCTTTCTCTACAGCATATCCAACACAGAGCGCGATTCTCCACTAATTGCACAATCCCCCGAATTTCACCCATGCGAGGGTCAGTGGGGAGGGTGGAATTGTAAAGGACTGTTATTGTTTTAGCATTGAGGCTGTAATATCTGATCGGGCAATACGGAGACAGTCCAGGCAGTGGACTACCATTTCATGTGCATGAAGAACCTATACAACAACATTCAAATTCACAAGAGCAAGTAATCTGTACTCTGTTCTTGATAAACATCTCCGGCTTATAAGAACCATACTCTTAAATACTTTTGAAACTATTGCTTAAAGGTGGAGTGTAATACTGGTTTCACTGCTGTTGTGGGATCAGTCTCTTATCTGTCTCAGGTTTTGGATGTTCAGTATTGGTTTCTACTCTGAAACCAAATGCTATTAAAATGAAAGTAATCAAAAGTACTTCTCCTGGTCTTGAGACCGGCATGCAGTCTTGACTACAACACTGCTTGACTTAGAAATAAAGCATCACAGAAAATGAAACATACTTTCTTCAAATATATACAATCAGGGATAAATCTAAGTATTCCATTGCTTCTTTGAATTACTCAAGTGATGTGGAAGAACAGTAGTCTGAACAGATATAGCCAGGTCTGTGTTCACTCCTTGTTCTTGTTCATTATTATTACTGATAAGCCATGCTTTAATAGTATCAGAGGCTCTCACTTCAGATTTAGAGTCTTAACCTTTTCCTCAATACACCATGAGCAAGTCAATACCTACATAGAAGACCAGTTCAGACTATGATTCATTGGACAAAGCAAAATTCTCTGCTGTTCTTAATCCTACCTTTAAGTGAAATAAAAGAGAGAGAAAAAAAATCTACAAATGTACTATGCATACCAAGACTACTACTGTATCGAAATAGAAGATAGTTTGTGTTGAGAGCCAGATAGGCATTATATAGGTACATGTAGTTAAAACCTTCTAGCTTTCTTATCATCAGCACAAAACCATGAGGAAAAAAAAAAACCCACCTAAAAAGGTATTTAAAGATAAGTTGAGTTCTGGTCATGCGATAACATTGTGAAAGAAACTGTCTCAAAGCAATGAGGAAATTAGGCTGATCATGTCTACTTCAGAATAGTTTTATATTGTGAGGAAAAATGATAAGAATTTGAATCAATCCTGCTGAGACTCACATGTACTGCACACAGAAATGTGCATACAGGACTACATACACATGTTCGGCCTGAACAATTTCAGCTGTTTCTCATCATATTTCAAATATGAGGACATTTGAAGAGAAATCCTTTTCAGGGGACATTTCTACTATAATGTTCTTCGGAACTGACATAAAAAGAATGAGAAAGCTCACAAATTATTTTTCACCTCTCCCAGAACTCAAGTTTCTCTTTAATTACTGAACTTTACTCTTTTTCATTTGATACAGTATAATTAATACCATTCTATAGGGCAACAATCAACATTTATTGCTTATATACATGTACATGTAGTCTGCACCTACATATGTATGTGTGCATATACCTATATAATCCCTCCATGCAGGTAGATCAGAGTACAGAGTACATTTCTTTAATCTGAGTTCCTCATTCCATAGGGTTTAGCATTAACAGAAGAATGGTAATTCGTAAAGAGGCAGCCAACCAAGCAATAATTACCAAGCTGTGGGTACTTGTTCCAGGCAGTTATTACTTGTCAAGCTTCTCATACACCAGTGTATCATGATGTTTTTGTCTGCTTTTTATGTGAGAAAATATCATGTTCTCTCCATTTTCCATTATATTTGATTAGGAGTCATATCATGTTTCCAACAGAAGAGCACAATAGATATACATTTCAAGAAAAACACATTCCAAAGATTCAACCTTTCTTTCACTATATACATCCAGGCATAATCAAAATTATCAACCATTTTATTCTTCCAGCAATGAAATGCATTCATGATTTTTATTTTTCAAATTGTGTTTGTGACCTTCTGCAGGACACAAAATAGAGTACTGCATATTTTGTTTGTTGCTGGGTTTTTTTAAATGTAGGGTTCTATATGCTTGTTTCCAGGAAGATTCTTTCGAATAATTTGACTATTTTACAGACTCTTAACAAAGTATCCTACACAAGGATATTTCATCATCATCAAAGAGTTGTGACTTCTAAATATTGTCATTAAAATGACATTGTGTGCCTCACAGAAAGGCATAATTTAGAAGGGTTATTTCTATTTATTTTTTTTTTTTGTGATGGCATTTAAATTCCCAGGAGAAAGGCGATAGCAGAAATAATGTAGGAATTAGAAATTAAACGATACATGTGTACCTACATGTATTATTTTAATTGCTAATTAATATGCTAATCTGTAGCATGAAAAACAAATCAATAGGCTCATCTCATCTCATAATAGTATAAAGCTTCATTGTGTGTAAATTGGCAATGCTTCTGCTTATCATGACCTTTCAAATAAATTAGTATGCTGGTTTTCACCTGAGGGTTTTTAATCAATCTCTTTGAACAAGTATTGAGATAATACTTTCTTATCCCTGCTTAGATGATTATAATGCAAGGCCAGGTGATTTTCAACTATCTCATAGGGAATAGGTTGTCATGATTAAAGTTCTATTCAATATTTCATTGTTGCTGTTGTTGTGGAAGGCTTTAAAATCAAGTAAGCATTATGAACAGTAAGGTATAACCACATATAAATAAGTTAATCCTTCATGCAACCACTAATAATTGAATAAGTACGGCACCCAATAAACATCTATGTGTAAATTTACATGGTGAGAGAAAAATATACATGTACATGTAACAGCATGAATATATATATCTGGTATATTACCTTGTATAATTATTCATATTGTCTGCTCAAGCCAGAAAGGCATTAACTAAAATCATTTAAGAATAGGTTAAA